>CM054806.1:27751570-28951570 GCA_028984105.1 Lavandula angustifolia | reverse complement strand
CCCACTTAATCCTCCTCAATTAAGATAATTAAATATAGAAGTAAATAAATTAATTTATTTTTCCTTCTATACTTAATCTTTTCTTAATTTCTCCAATTTGAGTAGATATTTCTTTGATTATGCAATGCCACCTCAACGCCTCGTCAAATGCCACATCATCAATAAACACTGCAAAACAAACATCAAATAATTCCAAACGCCACAAAATATGCCAAATTACACGGACTATGGATAGTACGAATTAGACCCATAAAAAAAAGAAAAAGAAAAAATGGGTACATAAAAATAATTGTAGCATTTGTGCAAAATTATTAAGTGGTGGATGTTTTGAATTTTTGTATTTATTGCACAAGTAAGTGAGTTTGGCATGCATAACATTGAATTGTAATTTTTTATGAAGCTTCGTACCCTTAGGACCCTTACCAACATCAATTTGTCTAAGTCCTAAGCCCCATTACAACCTAATGAGAAAGACCTCCTTGATATTGCTATTGTGACGATCTCTTATCGTGATTGCGTGAATTTATTTTCTTGAGTGGCTTAAACCGGACCTAGATTAGTTGAGTGATGAGCGAACCTTGAGGAGATCCACATTGTTTAGATTTTGACCAAGTTGATATATGTGTGCTTAGTTTCGAAATTTGCATTGTCTACTTGGTTGATGAGATCATATTTGCATGATTTGATTTGTTTGACTAATTAATTGGTGTTGAGAATTTCGGATTGATTGGTGCTGTTTCAAGTCGTTTTTCATATTTTTTTTGAGTCCGTGTGTTTATTTCATGTCATTGTTTTGTCCGTGTCATTGTGTCCTTGCTATGTCGTGTCTTTGTTTTCCTTGAGTCTTTTATTTTTGTTTTGAGTCTTGGGGATTGGCCGAAATAACTAAGTACTTATCTTTTTCTCTCCTTATACTCGAGGGCGAGTATAAATCAAGTGTAAGGATATTTGATAAGTCATTTTCGTACTTAGAAATTTCAGGCCGAAAAGTGCGTCAATTGGCCAACCGGTTCAGTCGCAGTGGCGAAAAATGCAGGTTTTAGGTGCTTACGTGTAACGCCCCATTTTTCATAACTTTTAAGGGGACGTCACCTCGTGCATAACATTTAATTTTCTCAATTTAATTTTCAAAAATAATAGATTTATAAAAATAATAAGGTTTTAAATGCATTTCATGAAAGCGGAAGTCTAAAAATCAAAAACATGTGCGACATCTAGTTTACAAAATTAAACAAAAATAAATGCATAGTTTATGAGAAAAAGTAAAGTAATAATATGAAAGTTTCATAATTTCTTTTCTGTGAGTGACCATCACCATCCGCCACTTCAAGCATCTGCCGGACCATGATCTGAAAATGGTGAAAATATGAAGGGGTGAGTACGACTACTCAGTGGGGTCAACAATTATCCAAACTATAAACTATAAAGGATTTAACATGAGAAATTAGACATGCAAGCCCGGAGGCTTAACCCGAAGGTTTTTCTGCTATGAATTGCCTGAAGGCTAACCCGAAGGTTTTACTGCTGTGAATTGCCCGAAGGCTAACCCGAAGGTTTTTCTGCTATGAATTGCCCGAAGGCTAACCCGAAGGTTTTACTGCTGTGAATTGCCCGAAGGCTCTGCCTGTACTGAATAACGCATGAGAAAAACAATATAGTATATAATAAGGATAAAAGTAAAAAGAGACCCCACCTTAACCTTTTTAAGTGAATGAAAATATATATCCGGTGATTAAACCTTGCGCGCTTGTCCTAAACATTTAAATAACTTATACTTAATGATTCATGCATGAATATACATTTAAAAAAAAACACAAAAAAAATAATCATGATCATAAATCGTACTTTGATAACCACAAGCTTACAGAAATTAAACTTCTAATACAATCAAACATGATAAAACTAACCTCTTGGAGGATTAATTAAATATCGAAAATTAAAGTCCTAATTCAACTTTCTCGGTATTCTTATTTACTGCACATAGATACATGATTTATGACCAATTAAAACTGTCCAAATTCATCTTGAGAAGCTACGGTTAGGAAAAAGAAATTAAGAGTTCTAACCATTGGATAAATTAACTCTTAAATTAGAAGAATATTTATAATCTTTAAAACTTTTCTAAACCTCTCATCACTAGCTAACAAAAATAACACCTAATATTTATATACCATAGGACCACATGTTTAACACCATTATGGAAACAAGACCCACGTTTCTTATCTGCTTCATAGTCAGCTAATAATCTAATTAAGTTAGAAGATGACTTAACCACTTTTCTTAACGAAGCACTGAAGAATACATTTAAAGGCAATGAGTCATAGTTTATAATATACGGTGATCATAATTAGGATATTGTACCATAATTGCATAATTAAAATCTTCATAAATTTCCTTTTCCCATCATATCGTGATTAACAAAAAAAAAATCACTAGCACAAAACTGATCATAAAATTCCTATATATATATATATATATGGATAAAAAACACATTGCATATCAAAATGGAAGAAATTCAATTTCCTATTTCAAACGTAAACTCACGGCTTTCACACTAGATTATGCTGATAATATCAAATTCTCATTTTATCATTTTCATATCATCTCTAAATAAATCAAATAGTATATATATATATATATAGTATAGATATGCATAAATATGTATACTAATTTGGTCCAAGTTAAATTCCAAATTTCCTAATAATGATGCATAAAGGAAAAAAAAAACGTATTTAAACATTTGATAATGCATTAGATACACAAATATATATGAAATTAATTATGGTATGATCATGTTTTATAATTGTTCGTTTTAATTCCTAAGGCGCGACTTACAGAACTTAAACACAAGATAACATTTATGAAATGATATGTATTTTATTTTGAAATTTTGGGGTTTTACAATCTCCCATACTTATAAAAATTTTCGTCCTCGAAAATTAATTACCTTTGACTATGAAATTAGGATATCTTAGCTCCATGTCCTTTTCTACTTCCCATGTCGCCTCACTCGCATCATGTCTACTCCAAAGAACTTTTATTAATGGCACTTCCTTGTTCCTAAGTTGGATAACCTTTCGGTCTAAGATGGCATTTGGTGTCTCTTCATATGACAAATCTTTGTTCAGCTCCAATCCTTCATAATTGACTATGTTGATTAGGTCATGCACATACTTCCTCAAATTCGCCACATGAAAAACATTATAAATGGACGTCAAACTTGGCGGTAGCGCCAACTCGTATGACACTTCTCCAATTCTTTTGAGTATCTCAAACGGTCCAATGTATCGAGGCCTAAGCTTTCCTCTCTTTCCAATCCTCACTACACCTTTCATTGGTGACAACTTGAGAAACACTTTGTCACCCTTCTCGAATTGTATATCCTTCCTCTTCAAATCAGCGTAGGACTTCTGTCTATCTTGAGCAATCTTGATTCTCTCTCTAATCTTTGCAATGACTCCCACGGTCCTTTCTACGATCTCGGGTCCCAATATTCTTTTCTCACCAACTTCATCCCAGTGGAGTGGCGATCTACACTCCCTTCCATATAATACTTCAAAGAGTGCCATCCCTATGCTTGCTTGATAGCTGTTATTATACGCAAACTCCACTAAGGGCAGATGTTTCTCCCAATTAGTTCCAAAGTCCATGATACATGCACGCAACATATCTTCCAAAGTCTGAATAGTTCTTTCAGACTGTCCATCAGTCTGTAGATGGTAAGCAGTACTAAACTTCAACTTAGTACCCATAGCAACTTGCAAACTCCTCCAAAATTTTGATGTGAACCTCGTGTCGCGATCACATACAATACTAGTAGGCACTCCATGTAGCCTAACAATCTCATCTATATAGATTTGTGCTAATCGATCCATATTATCAGTCATCTTCATCGGCAGAAAATGAGCCGATTTCGTGAGTCTATCCACAATTACCCAAATTGAATGATTTCCTTTTCGGGTTTTAGGTAATGCTACCACGAAGTCCATTGATATCTCCTCCCACTTCCATTGAGGTATATCAAGCGGCTTTAATAAGCCGGATGGCCATTGGTGTTCAGCCTTCACTTGTTGGCAAGTCATACAACTTTGTATAAATTCTGCAATAGTCCTCTTCATATTCCTCCACCAAAAGTGTCTCTTCAAATCATGATACATCTTTGTCCCTCCAGGATGGACAGTGTATGGCGTGTTGTGTGCCTCCTCTAAAATCTCCCTCATCATTTCACTTCCTTTTGGTACGCAGATCCTTCTCTCGAACATCAGCGTCCCGTCTGCTGCAATCTCAAACCCCTTATTCTGCCCTTCCAGAACTTGATCTCTTATCTTGCACAAAAACCTATCTCTCTTTTGTGCTTCTCGAATTTGGTCCCTTAGCAAAGGTTGGATCTTCATAGCTGCTAACTTAGTAGTAGTGTCTTCTGTCGACGGTACAACTTCTATTTCCATTTTTGCAAACTCTTCAATCATTTGGGAAGTATATAGGGTAGTCAATCTCCCTTTTCTGCTCAAAGCATCAGCTACGACGTTTGCTTTTCCTGGATGATAATGAATTGTGCAGTCGTAATCTTTCACTAGTTCCAGCCACCTTCTTTGTCTCATGTTTAATTCCTTCTGTGTGAACAGATACTTGAGACTCTTGTGATCAGAATATATCTCGCACTTGCCTCCGTATAGGTAATGTCTCCAAATCTTCAAAGCATGAACCACCGCTGCCAATTCCAGATCGTGTGTAGGGTAATTCAGTTCGTGCGTCTTCAGTTGCCTCGAAGCATAAGCTATAACCTTCCCATGTTGCATCAAGACACATCCAAGTCCTTGTTTTGAGGCATCGCAATAGATTACATACCCTTCAGTTTCGTCAGGAATAGTGAGTACCGGTGCCGTGGTTAATTTCCCTTTCAGTTCTTGGAAACTTCTCTCACACTCTTCATTCCACTCAAACTTGATCCCTTTTCTGGTTAATTGGGTGAGTGGCCTTGCTATCTTTGAGAACCCTTCAATAAACCGCCGGTAATATCCTGCTAATCCCAAGAAACTTTGGATTTCGCTTGCATTCTTCGGTGCCTTCCAGTTACTAACCGCTTCGATTTTTGCTGGATCCACTTCTATTCCTTGTGCAGTCACTACGTGACCAAGGAATACTACATGACTAAGCCAAAACTCACATTTCTTGAACTTGGCGTATAGCTTCTCATTCCTTAAAGTCTCCAACACAAACCTGAGATGCTCTTCATGTTGGCTCCGATCTTTTGAGTACACCAAGATATCGTCGATGAAGACAATTACGAATTGATCCAAATATTGATGAAACACTCTGTTCATCAAATCCATGAAAACTGCAGGTGCGTTAGACAGTCCAAAAGGCATCACGGTAAACTCGTAGTGACCGTATCTTGTTCGAAAAGCTGTCTTCGGCACATCACTCTCCTTAATCTCCAGCTGATGATATCCGGACCTCAAATCAATCTTTGAGAAGATCCCCGCGCCTTTTAGTTGATCAAAGAGGTCTTCAATTCTTGGCAACGGGTATTTGTTCTTGATTGTCAACTTGTTGAGCTCACGGTAATCTATGCACATATGCATAGTTCCATCTTTCTTCTTGACGAAAAGCACAGGGGCTCCCCATGGTGATACACTTGGACGAATATGTCCCTTGTCTAACAACTCTTGTAGTTGTATCTTGAGTTCTTGTAACTCCATCGGTGCCATTCTGTATGGCGCTCTCGATATAGGGGTTGCTCCAGGCATTACATCGATGTTGAATTCCACTTGCCTATCTGGGGGAAGACCAATGAGTTCCTCAGGGAACACATCAGGAAATTCCCGCACCACGGGGATATCGTTTATGGTTATTTCCTCCGTCCTTGCGCTTGTAATATTCACCAGATATGCTTGACAATCCTTCTTCCTCATCATCTTGGTGGCCTTCATTGCAGTTATGATATGTGGTCCTCTCTTTCTTTTACTTCCGTAAAAAGAGAATTGATTTCCGTCTGGTGTTGGGAAAACGACTTCACGATCCTTGCATCTGATAACCGCATTGTGCTTACTGAGCCAATCCAACCCGAGTATGAAGTCGAAACCCTTCATCTCCAGGATGTACAAATCTGCTTTCAATAGCACGTCATCGATCATCAACGTTGCTCCTTTTACTCGACGGTTTGTTTCCTTTGTCTTGCCTACAGGGAACCCGACCTTGCATGTTGCACTCTCCTCGTCACACTTTTCGGCTACTTTATCGTAAAATCTTTTTGATATGAAGGAATCCGACGCTCCGGAATCAAAAAGAACTACGGCTAATTGATTAAGTACTAAAATGTTTCCTGAGGTGATAAAGTTTTCTAACTATAATTGGATGCAGTTGATTCATATAATAAAACTAAAACATAGTTGGAAACTGAATGGTACCTGACACCGTCTGTGGCTCGTCATCATCATCATCCGCTTCAACCACGGAGTAAACTCTTGCTTTTCCTCGCTTCCCATTATTGTTTGAGGCTGTAGTGTTGTTCAAAGGGCAATTCTCTGCCACCTGTCCCTCCTTACGGCAACGGTAGCAAATAAACTTTCCTCGTAAGCATTCCCCATAGTGATTCCTATTACATGTCGGACACTTTGGCTTTTCGGTCGAGGCTGCGGTATTGCTAGGAACGACTTGCTTCTGCTTCTTTTCAGAACCTTGATTCCTGTTATCCTCCCATCTTCTCTTTCCAGTAGTAATAGGCGGTCTAGATGTCGGTCCATCAAGCTTCTTGCGTTTGGCGATTGCTTGGGCTTTCTGCACCAACACATCAAAAGATGTAATCTCATGACCAGCTAATATGCCACCTATTTCATCATGCAGCCCGCTCTCGAAAATCTCCATCTTCTTTTGTTCGGTATCTACCAAGTCAGGCGCAAACTGTGAGAGCTGAGTGAAATGACGCTCGTAGTCCATGATTGATCTATTCCCATGCTTTATGGTCATCAACTCCACCTTCTTTCCCGCCGAACAGATTCCGGGAAAAACTTGTTCAAGAGTTGTGTCTTGAAGAAATCCCAAGTCATGTTTTGCTGCTGCTCTGGTGCCATAGTCCGAAGCCGAGAATTCCACCATTGTCGTGCGTCTTGGGCCAGCTGATACTTTGCGCATGTCACTTTTTGGGCATCAGTGCATCCTAGGTGCTCGAAGATCCGCTCCAGATCACCAATCCACTCCTCCACAAAAACGGGTCCTTCATTCCCCTTAAGAATAGGGGGTGACATCGTCCTAAAATCATTCACTAGTGGGTCTCCTCCTTGGCGTTGCGGGAACATTTCTCTCATAGCCTCCAGTAGTTGTGCATTGCTAAGGTTCTCTGGAGGGTTATTTCCTATCCCTCCACTAGCGTTGTTACCGGGTTGTCTTCTCGGAGGCATCTCCCTATAGTTCATATAAAATTCAACTATGTAAGGCCTCTAGGTTCATATTCGTAAGGCAACATCTTCGAGGACTTAAAATATTTTACATAATTTACTTGTATAATAATCATGCTCGTGTCATGCTAGAAAAATATGCTTTCAATATTATGCGTCAAAGTTTACTTAGAAAATTTTTCTTACCTCGCCGGCACGATGCTGTGGCAATGATGATGGTCAATTTCCTGCATAACATTAAACAAGTCTACAGGAAAGTAGACCTGCTCTGATACCAATCTGTAACGCCCCATTTTTCATAACTTTTAAGGGGACGTCACCTCGTGCATAACATTTAATTTTCTCAATTTAATTTTCAAAAATAATAGATTTATAAAAATAATAAGGTTTTAAATGCATTTCATGAAAGCGGAAGTCTTAAAATCAAAAACATGTGCGACATCTAGTTTACGAAATTAAACAAAAATAAATGCATAGTTTATGAGAAAAAGTAAAGTAATAATATGAAAGTTTCATAATTTCTTTTCTGTGAGTGACCATCACCATCTGCCACTTCAAGCATCTGCCGGACCATGATCTGAAAATGGTGAAAATATGAAGGGGTGAGTACGACTACTCAGTGGGGTCAACAATTATCCAAACTATAAACTATAAATGATTTAACATGAGAAATTAGACATGCAAGCCCGGAGGCTTAACCCGAAGCTTTTTCTGTTATGAATTGCCCGAAGGCTAACCCGAAGGTTTTACTGCTGTGAATTGCCCGAAGGCTAACCCGAAGGTTTTTCTGCTATGAATTGCCCGAAGGCTAACCCGAAGGTTTTACTGCTGTGAATTGTCCGAAGGCTCTGCCTGTACTAAATAACGCATGAGAAAAACAATATAGTATATAATAAGGATAAAAGTAAAAAGAGACCCCACCTTAACCTTTTTAAGTGAATGAAAATATATATCCGGTGATTAAGCCTTGCGCGCTTGTCCTAAACATTTAAATAACTTATACTTAATGATTCATGCATGAATATACATTTTAAAAAAAACACATAAAAAAAATAATCATGATCATAAATCGTACTTTGATAACCACAAGCTTACAGAAATTAAACTTTTAATACAATCAAACATGATAAAACTAACCTCTTGGAGGATTAATTAAATATCGAAAATTAAAGTCCTAATTCAACTTTCTCGGTATTCTTATTTATTGCACATAGATACATAATTTATGACCAATTAAAACTGTCCAAATTCATCTTGAGAAGCTACGGTTAGGAAAAAAAAATTAAGAGTTCTAACCATTGGATAAATTCTTAAATTAGAAGAATATTTATAATCTTTAAAACTTTTCTAAACCTCTCATCACTAGCTAACAAAAATAACACCTAATATATATATATCATAGGACCACATGTTTAACACCATTATGGAAACAAGACCCACGTTTCTTATCTGCTTCCTAGTCAGCTAATAATCTAATTAAGTTAGAAGATGACTTAACCACTTTTCTTAATTATGGAAGTATCACGAAAACAGACAGCACAAGAGTTATTGATTTCTAATTACATTCTTAAACTTTTACCCTCAAGAATAAGATCAATTTAAAATTCTATAATTAAATCCTTCCTATCACATCTATGTCTTTGGGTAATTTGTTTAATATAAACTTCTTTAATCAAATTAATGGAAACTCCATAAGTTATTTCTATCATACCTTTATTAACGAAGCACTAAAGAATACATTTAAAGGCAATAAGTCATAGTTTATAAATCAAATAGTATATATATATATATATATATATATATATATATATATATATATATATAGTATAGATATGCATAAATATGTATACTAATTTGGTCCAAGTTAAATTCCAAATTTCCTAATAATGACGCATAAAGGAAAAAAAAAACGTATTTAAACATTTGATAATGCATTAGATACACAAATATATATGAAATTAATTATGGTATGGTCATGTTTTATAATTGTTCGTTTTAATTCCTAAGGCGCGACTTACAGAACTTAAACACGATAAAATTTATGAAATGATATGTATTTTATTTTGAAATTTTGGGGTGTTACATTACGTGGCATGATGGCGAGAATATTATTTGTCGAATTTTGATGAAGAAAAGGCACGGAATTGATGACGTGGGCGCGGATTTGGGGAGAAGGAAAGAATCAAGAAGATATTTTGTGGTAGTTAAGGGAATATCTTGTTTCCTTATCTATCCAAATCTTTTCCCTTATCAAAGATTTGACCTAACTTGGAGAGGAAGAAAAGGAGTATATAAAGACTTGAAGGGGAACGAAATTCACAAGCCTTGACACCATAAAACACGTCCCCAAACCCGAGCACACATTCACGCCATTGTTTCTTTCCGATCCGACTTCCGCCGCCGACCGCCGATCACCGCGGTTCCAACCGAAGACCGCCGACGAACCACCGAATCGTTCCTTACCGTTTTCCGTAGCATAGTTGAAGAAGAAACATCCTTTCATTTCCATCGTTTTATGTGTTTACTTTCGTAGTTTGAATTTTAGTTTTAATTTACTTTTTTAGTTAATCGTTTTCGTAGGAACATAATATTTACGTTTGAACTTCGTTAAAGTTGAAGAAGAAACACCGATTTCTTGTTTTAATTTTTATTTCGGAGTTAACCGTTTTAGTAGGAACATCAAATTTATGTTTGAACTCCATTGCTATTTTAATTCAAGTTTTAGTTTCATTTCGTAGGCTTAAATATTTTGTTATTTCGTGCTTTAGTTGTTTTAAATTTCGTTCATGCTAGATCAAGGGTTATACATGTTTAAGTTTCTGTTGTGTAAACTGTCCCAGTTGCCCAACCGATGCGTCTGCATGAGTAGTTAAATCTTTTAGGGTCCAACAGAATGTAAATGCACACGTGAACAGTACATGAGGCTTATGTTCGAATAATTAATCAAAAAGATTTTGGGTTAATTTTAAATTAATTAATTTGGCTATTAATTTAGGCTTGATCACCCTAGGTTGCGCAATCTGTAGCTAACTTAGTACTTTCATCGTTTCTCGTGGAACAAGGCTAGGTAAGTAGCAAAATCATTCATTAGAATAATTGGATTAAACCGATAGGAGACTATTAGATGTCCAACATACGAGTAGGCTCCTATACTAAGCTCCCATAATTCGATAAAGTTGTCTAGCTATTAAATCTATTGATTGCCCAACAACGTAGGTTGTAGCTAGGTTAGGAAAGTAGTCGTTTCGATGCCCAACATGGCGGTTACTGACTAAGTAAGCAGGAGTGAGGGTTGTGTCAGTTTAATTGCGGCAATCTATAACTAGTAGATTCTTGAGATTAATTCATATTAAGTGCCGAGGATTGGAATTACGTGTGTGTGAATATTCTACTGGATCTGCCTTTCAATTGCCCAGTTCATACAATTTATTTTCAATTTTCTGTATTAATTTCTTTCAGTCTTACAATTTCTTAGCTTAGATTAAAACCTAAATCTTGCGTGGTTGCTAACCAAAACCATAGATAAGTAGGAAAATAAAATGTCTAGTCGTCTGTTCCCTGTGTTCGATATCTGTGAACTACACTGATATAATTCTCTGATTTTTGCAGGATTATTTGGTGCAATACAGCGATCACCAATGTTAATAAGTAGATTATGTATAATATATATTTGTTTGATTATTTTCACCTATGTGTTGAATTATTTGAATTATTGATTCATGCGTAACATTCTATGTAGAGTCATTAAGATAAATTTTAATGTATAGGATCGGCGCGCAGGACTTAAACATGGATATCCATTATTTTCTTCAAAGTCAAGGTTAAGGTGGGGAATGTTATCTTTATTTATTATATATTATATTCGATATTTCATGTTTTGACGACAGACATGTAAGAAAGTGGTATGTGTGGCCAATACAAGTTTATGTGGTCTGTGTGGCCAATACAAGTACATGTGGTCCGTGTGGCCAATACAAATTCATGTGGTCTGTGTGGCCAATACAAGTACATGTGGTCTGTGTGGCCAATACAAGTTCAAGTGGTCTGTGTGGCCAATACACGTTCATGTGGTCTGTGTGGCCAAATTACAAGTTCATGTTACATGATCTAGTTATTCATGTTTATGTTTGATATAATCTATAGTTCGGATAAATGCATTTTCCCATTGAGTAGTCGTACTCATCCCTATCATTTTAACACTTTTCAGGAAATGGCACGGCCGATGCATAGAGGTGTTGGTGCTGATGGTCACACGGGGAAGGATTATGAAAGTCATTATTACATTAAACTAGTTTTTATCATGAACTATGCATCTTCTTTCTACTTTTTATTTTCGAGAACTAATAGTTGCATTTGCTTTTATTTTATTTAAGACTTCCGCTTGAGTATGAAAATTAATTAAGTTTGTCAATGATTCTTTTCCATGAAAATGTTTTGTAACAATTGAAATATTCACTTTAAGCATGAAGTAGCGTCCCTAGTTAAGTTTTGAAAATTGGGGCGTTACATTTGATCTCTCCAATATTTTGAGATCTCGGTATTTTCAGACGCTCGTAGTTCTTCAGGAACTTCATTTGATTGATTAATCATTTTCTTCATTGTTTGATTTATATGTTGTGCCCCTTTTCTTAGACACAAAATTTCTTTTAGAACCAATTGGTCGATCATATTTTTGACGAACTTTATATTCATTTGCTACCATTTGTATTTGTCCTTCAGGGACATTTATTCTTACGAGGGTATTTACAACAAATGTATAACATTGTCACTTCTTTTATATTCAAAAGCATCAAGAAGTTGATTTGCAATCTTTTGCAAGTGAATCTTTCGACTTCTCATTCACATTGATTACTTCTGAAATCCAAATGTGACTTCTTTCTACTTGTACTTTTATTTGGATGTAGATTTCACATTGATTACTTCAGGAATCTAAATGTGACATATGTTCCAACTAATGTTGGAAATGTTATTTCATCATAATAACAATCTTAATGCGAGATGCGTTTTTAAATGTACAAAACTCATATTGAGGATGGACATGAGCAACTAAATATTTAATCTCAATCCCAAAGTCATACAATATTAAATTCTCTTCAGTAGAAACTTGGAGTTTTGATAACTCGTTTTCGTACTTAGTAATTTATGGCCGAAAAGTGCTTCAATTGGCCAATCGGTGCACTCGCAGTGGTGAAAAATGCAGGTTTTTGGTGCTGATGTGGCATGATGACGAGGATAGTATTTGGCGATTTTTGATGATAAAAAGGCATGGAATTGATGATGAGGACGCGGATTTGTTGAGAAGGAAAGGATCTTGAAGATACTTTGTGGTAGATAAGGAAAGATATTATTTCCTTATCAATCCAAATCCCTTTCCTTATCAAAGAAGGATTTGACCTAGCTTGGAGAGGAAGAAAAGGAGGAGTATATAAAGAGTTGAAGAGCATGAAAATCACACGCCCCCAACACCACGATACACACGCACGCCTTCAACCCGAGCCACACATTCTTGCCGTTACTCCCTTCCATTTATGAGAAAATCCGACCACCGCTGCCGATCATTACCGCCGACCGCCAAAGACAACCGATCCATTCCCGATTTCTGTAGTTATAAGTTGAAGAAGAAACACCGATTTCTTGTTTTAATTTTTATTTCGGAGTTAACCATTTTAGTAGGAACATCAAATTTATGTTTGAACTCCATTGCTATTTTAATTCAAGTTTTAGTTTCATTTCGTAGGCTTAAATATTTAGTTATTTCGTGCTCTAGTTGTTTTAAATTTCGTTCATGCTAGATCTAGGGTTATTCATGTTTAAGTTTCTGTTTTGTAAACTGTCCCAGTTGCCCAACCGAAGCGTCTGCATGAGTAGTTAAATCTTTTAGGGTCCAGCAGAATGTAAATGCACACGTGAACAGTACATGAGGCTTAGGTTCGAATAATTAATCAAAAGGGTTTTGGGTTAGTTTTAAATTAATTAATTTGGCTGCTAATTTAGGCTTGATCACCCTAGGTTGCGCAATCTGTAGGTAACTTAGTACTTCCATCGTTTCTCGTGGAACAAGGCTAGGTAAGTAGCAAAATCATTCATTAGAATAATTGGATTAAACCGATAGGAGACTATTAGATGTCCAACATACGAGTAGGCTCCTATACTAAGTTCCCTTAATTCGATAAAGTTGTCTAGCTATTAAATTTATTGATTGCCCAACAACGTAGGTTGTAGCTAGGTTAGGGAAGTAGTGTTTCGATGCCCAACATGACGGTTACCGACTAAGTAAGTGGGAGTGAGGGTTGTGTCAGTTTAATTACGGCAATCTATAACTAGTAGATTCTTGAGATTAATTCATATTAAGTGGCGAGGATTAGAATTACGTGTGTGTGAATATTCTACTGGACCTGTCTCTCAGTTGCCAAGTTCATACAATTTTTAATTCAGTTCAGTTTTTATAATTTATTAGTTTAGTAAAAATTAAACTTGCGTGGTTGCTAACCTGTGAACTATACTGATATAATTCTCAAGTTTTGCAGGATTATTTGGTGCGAAACAATGATCACCAAGTTTTAAGAAACTCACTAGCATTATCAAGACATATATTCTTGAGGGAATTGAGCTCTTTATTATTTGAATTTGTAGTTCTAAGAAGTGCTACATTTCTTCTAGAAATCAAGCAAATGAAAATTCTTTTATTAAGAGATTCTTCAAGATCTCTATGTTGCGCTCATAAAAATTTTTAATTATGTAGCGTATAATAGTTGCTCGTAAATGTTGTAGTCTTTATATAGAATATTATAATGGATGCCCATTTTACCCCTTAAAGAAATTGTAGAACAACACCAATTGATATGGATATAGAGTTTTGAGCTCTTTCATGTTCTATTCAATAGTCTTTTTTTCATGATTTAAATAAAATATACTATATATGATAATAAATAAGCGTGATCGGTAAGTTTCTATGTACTATAAATAAGCTTACATATTGTTTGTTGTACAAAATATAGCTTCTTCACCAGACTTTACACAATATTTCACTTCGAATTCCCAAGAACATAGAGTTTCTACAGATAATAATTATCTTAAACTTAAATTTCCAAATTGACATGAGGTTGGTTACTACAAATTTAAAGGTAAAGCTCTTCTTGCGGATCACATTCAAATCTCATACACACCAATGACTCTGTTCAATGCTACTGGTATAGTATACGTAAGCATATATGACACGCGGCTAACCATGGACGACCAATTACAGACTGAATTTTGCTTTAACGTCACTTGTCCTGTGTCAATTAACTAGTATGGAAATTCTTTATTTTCATTTAAATACATGCCATGGAGAGTACAATACACCGTATCTGATGCAATTATTCAAAAAGGTATTAATTTTTGTAAGTTCAAAGCACACGTAAAGCTTTCGAGTACTTATTCTCACATTCGAACTAGCTACAAACAGGTAAAGCTCTATCAAGCTCTATCGAAAGACTACGACATGAATTCTGTAGACATGCAACAGGTACGCAAGCCCAAGTCTGTACAAGCAATTTGTCGTTCCTCAACATCTAGTATACCAACTAAAAGATTAGAGCTACCCGCTGGAATTTCGCTACAAGAAGCAAGACACAACGTATCTATTGAAGGAATAAATTGGGTTAGGAATATACCTTCCTCCTTCGTATGTTGTCGCGGCTCCGATTGTTGCTCCTGTGTCGATTGTTGCTCCTGTGTCAGATCTTCTGATCTGTATCCCGGCCTTTTTCTTCCTCTGGGTGGTCAGAGATCTGAAGAAAATAAATTTATTCTCTCTCTGTAACTCACGCCTAGCGTGAATAATTTTGTGAATTTCTGTATTATGTTCTGAACAGAATACTAATATATATAGGCTTCAAAAACCTATATAATATTAATATATTTGTAGCCCATTAATTTAATTATATTCCAATGGGCTTCTATTAAATCAGCCCATAATATAATTAATTAATTTATTGGGCTACTAATATTTATCAATTAATTGGCCCAGCCAATTAATTCCAGATAAATGACATTATTAAATAATGTAAAAATACATTAATCCATTAATAATGAATTCTGAGAGATAATAAATTACTAGGCAACTAATTGGGCCAGATCAGGGATCCAATACAAGAAATAAAGCTGGGCCTCCAATTAATTAATTATCCATGCTCGACCAGAGCAAAATTAATTAATTAACACGCATTCATTCCACTAGAGAATCCGTCTTGACTTACCCCTTTATCCCAATTTGAGCAAGGGCTTGTATTTTAGACTTAATCGATCTCCGTATTTAAGATAGAAATATCCGTTAATTAATTAAGCTCACTGACAACTTAAATTGATTAACATCTTATATTCCTGAGTAGTACCACTCGACCTTATTAACACACCTGAACTTAATCAACCGGCCGGGTTTAGTGTGCTAATCCTTTCGAGTTCCTCAGGGGATATTATCAACCCATTCTTGGGATACGGCTGCAAGATACAGACAACCAGCCTGAGCCACAAATGACTACTAACACCCAAGATACGTAGATCCGGTCGCTCATTGGACGTTCACCATAGTAGGTCAAAGTGATAGATAGCCAAATGCACTCAGCTGAAGTCTTACCAAGCTTAAGACTAGCTAAGTCACCGAGATCTTGGTTTTCCACTAATGTCAGTTAGGAAAACACATCTCACTGTGATCCGTCAATACACCACCTTAAGTGTACCAGTAAAGACAAGCAGCTAAGACAAGCCACTTCTTATCTAAACTGCAGCTTAAACCGACAACTTCATCCTTAAGTTGTCTCAGCTGTGTTAACTATTTATATCTTGTCAGTTCAACCAATTTGTGTTGTCTTCTGTGATACCCGACACACCACACAAATCTAACTTTTATACAAGATAAAGGATAACATGTGCAAATATACATATTTATCAGATAGGAGAATAAAACAGTAGTAAGGACAAAAACACATTGTATACAAGCATAAAAAGTGCTTCCAGTATACAAAATCCCAACATCTATATATTCAAATACAATACTTTATATTCAAACACATACGAAATATGTATGTTTATTTTCTATTTAAAATAAAATGAGATAAACTCTAGAACTTTATTAATACAGAGTGCACCAAAATCAATTAATGCGTATAATACATAAGCCGACTTTGAATATTAAATCTTACAGTGCTTGGAACTATACTATCCCAACAAACAAAATATAATAGAGCGTTGTGGCGTGTGTTGTTGTACTTGCCATCGATTTTTCCATCTTCATCCCTGAACATGGCAGTCCGTTGACGATCGCCATAAAACTTTATATAACGCCGAAAATCACAGATTGAGTTGTTCGTTGGCTCATCCACTATGTCTTTATGGTGAATAATTATCTCGAAACGTTACTTCTTATCTGGTCGTGTACGTGCATCCACTTTATAAGCATTTTCATTGTTCGACATTATAAAAACGTCAGCAAAACCAGGCATTGCATTATCAGACGGATTATACAACGAAAAACCAAGTACACCAAGAATTGCATAAGTAACCACATTTGCTTCCTTTGGGTCCCTATCGACTTGCATTGCTGCGTCAGACTCGATTCTCGGCTTAGTAACAGTATTAGATACAGAAAATACCCTAAATCTACCATTTAAATTTAAATATGTAAGACAAACGTTTGAACGCCTCCTTTTGTTGAGCTAAATCCTAAAGCAGGCATAGTCACGTAGCTACATATAGGGCTTCCACACTTAACTCCCGTACTATTCGTCCCCAACTCCTCAGCTCACAGACCAGAACGCCTAGCATTTGCATACTTAGTGTAAATTTTATAAGTAGGTCCCATACACAAATTAAAATTTTGAAAAAATAATGATTACATATTGTGCACCTGCTGTAGCATGTTCTATTGCGAAGTGACGTCCCCATTAAATAATGAGCAAAATTTTTAAATTTAAATCAAAATACAAAAACGCTAGCTGTAATTTGATTGGACAATTCAAAATATATCTACTTTAAATATTGATAAGACAACACCAAAAAAGGGGCATTTTTATAATATGTTAGCTTTTGAGTTCAAAACTCTATATCCATATTAATGTTCTATTGTTTCTTTTAATAGTTTAGTTTTTGTGTAATATTAAAATTGTGCACAATTAATATAATTTTACTGCACCTTTTTTGGTACTAATATGCATGTTTTTATTATAATAAGTATCAATCTTGAAATTAATACAAAATGAACGACAATAAAAAGATGGAAATAAATTCAATAGAAAATCGAAATTAAAGATGGGGTTATGAATCACAACAACATACATAGGAAATGAAAAATTATAATATTTAATGCAAAGTTACAAAATAATTTTATTGCGAACTTTTATAAGTAAATGTGCAATTCGAGATTTTAAGTGAAAAATAAATCGGAATCATCAATTTGCTAAATCCAACAGTAAAAGAATATTTCTAATTTTCACCATAAGAGATGGTCTCGTATGATATCTCCTCTAAAGTGTAATATGTAGACTTAAATAATGTTCCATACTAGTAAAGAACTTGAAATTGACAATAATAAATTAATTGAAAAATCAAGAGGTACCAAATAAATTGGAAATGTATAGTTGGCGAAAAGTTGTGGTAGTTATCTTGGAAACTTGTTTGAACTCATGTCCAATGTCTCTAAATCATTAAGAAAATCAATCTCTATAAGCTTCTATCGTCATATGAAAAAAAAGTATCGAGACTAACTGGCAAGTCAACTCAATGCAACCTTAATCTTCTCGAGGCTCATCTAGAAAATCTTTCTTGCACAATGGTGTCATATCTTGAATCATGGCTCTTCTGATGAGTTTCTGAGAATATTTTAGCGGTATGTTATTAGTGTCTAGTTCCTTTTTATTAATATGTTAACAGAAAATTTGATGATATTGAGTTTCTTAACATGAATGGGATAATATAGTTGTGAAAGTTGGTAGAGAAGATTGAACTCGGAAACAATTACTCGGTAAGTCTTTATCTAGTCTCATATTTCTCCTTCTATTATATTACTTGTCTTTTATTAAGGAACAAATAGCCATTGCTATAGAGAGCATCCAAGAACTGCCATCTCCAGTTACATGAAAACTCTAAACCGGACCGAGCTCGATGCCGAAGAGCAGACTATAGGCCTCCATCTTCCAAATCCATGTTTTACAGTTCTTGACAGTTCATGATGATGATGATCTTCTCCAGCTATTGTAGAACATGTCAGGCAAAGAAAAATGAGGAAGAAAACAGATGATGTCAGTTCTTATAAGCATTATTTAATATTATTGGATAATATTAGAAATTTAGAACCCTCAACCTTTTTGTTGCTCTAGCAGCTGCGTTTTCTCTTGTTGTATCCAGCACCAAACCATTTCGGCCATCCATATCGAATAATATGATAACCGATTACAATTCCAACAACAAATCCACAACTATATCCCAACGCGAAAGATTGCCAAGTAAATCCATCGATAAAATCAGAATCACCATCTTCTTCTTGTGGCTCTCATTGCATTTTCTTGTCAGTGGCAATCCACATAGCCCCGAGTTTCCCAAGTAGGAATCATTGTTAAATGTGGAAAGCTGAGTAGATTGTGGTATTTGTCCCACAAGATTATTCATCGAAAGGTTTAATTTCGAAAGAAACGTAAACCTTGTGAATTCACTTGGGATTTCTCCGTCCAATCTGTTAACTGACAAGTCTAAGGACTCAAGTCCACTTATATTTCCAAGAGATGAAGGTATGTTTCCAATGAGTGATGAGTCTAATTCGTACTATACAAATTCTGTCTGTTTTGGGGCCCACCTGGCCAGTTGGACCGTATTTCTGTGCTGTCTTGCAGATTTTTCGTGCTGATGTGGCGGTGATGAGTTGCTGAGGTGGCAGGCTCGATTTGGGGTTTAAAAGATGGAATTTTGGACGAAATTGTAGAGAAGGAAGGTGGAGGATAAGGAAAGAGATGATATGGAAAGAATTGGATATGATTTATCTAATTAATATCTTTCCATATTGGATATAAAAACCCTACTTCTACAAGAAAAAGGAGCCGCCTTATATAGAGGGGAGGATATGAACGAAAAAAAGGACAACCTTTATCACGCATAATTCAATTTCCGTCTCCGTTCATTCACGACTTCAACCACCGAACCCTAGCTGCTACTCTGCCGGAATCATCATCAACCTTTTACACCATTCATCCACGCCGATCAACCGAGAGAGAAGAGTCCGAGGAGCCGACGCCGAAGGAGCCGATCGAAGGGTTCATCAAGTTAAAAGTTTGCATTTCTTAATTTCGTTTCGAGAATTGTGGTTTGATTTGGAAGAAACAACATGTTATCACTTTCGTTTTGCATTCCCGGATTTGAATTGTCTCCGTTTTATTTTCCTGTAGGATAATTTGAAGTCTTTAATTTATGATCTCATAATTTTAGGGTTTAATTTCGTTCCTATTATTGTTCTGATTATTTGGTATTTGTTGGATTTTCGTGGATAATTATTTTATGATTTTCAGCATGTTTTGTGTTCTGTCCAGTAAACCGGTCTGTCTGGCCAGTCCGGCCGATATGCGCGGCTAAGTCTTTTTAGGGGCCGGCGAGATGTAACACACACACCACCTTAAATTCGTGAGACTATGGCTTAAAATTAATCATTTGAGTTCTGAATTAATCTAGGGTTAATTAATTGGATTAATTAATTTAGGCTTGATCACCCTAGGTTAGTTTAATTCATAGCTAATTTAGTACTTCCATCGTTTCTCATGGGATTAGGCTAAATAAGTAGCAAATTGTCTTAGGGCAATTGGATTAATTTGGTAGGAGACTATTAGATGCCCACCATACGAGTAGGCTCCTAAATTGGGTTCCCTTAGTTCTTAAAGCTGATTAGGTGTTAAATCTATTGATTGCCCACCAACGTAGGTTGCATCTAATTTAGAGAAGTAGTCGTTTCAATGCCCACCATGGTGATTACCGATTAATTAAGGGGGAATAGGGGATATGTCAGTTTAATTACGGTGTCCTACAACTGATTGATTTAAGTGGTTTAATTAATTATTAGTGTCTATGATCGATTGTGTGTGTGTGTGAATCATCTTGCTGGACCCGCTTTTATTTGCATTAGATAAATTTCTTGTTTATTTCTTGTTTAATTTTTCGTTGTCTTAGGATTATTTATTCCCAAAATTTGCATAGTTGCTAACCAAACCCTGATTGATAGGATTTATAAGTTGAAAATACTCCGTTTCTTTTGTTCGATACCTGATACTATACTAATTCTTAGTCTAGCAATTTTGCAGGATTTATTTGGTGAAAACAGCGATCACCAAATTGGCGCCGTTGCCGGGGAACGGTGTTAACTTTAAGCTTATTTTTCCTACTGATCTTTTGTGCTTTTGAAGTGTTGCATGAGCAGGTCTTCCCGCCCTTTTCTACATTTTGATCCAGAAATTGAAAAGACTGCGAAAAGGAATAGGAAGGCAACGAGCTGCAGAAGCAACCGGTCTTTGCCACAAGCGTAAAACAGTCCGACCGACTGCAGCGAGGAAAGGACCAGTAAGTCAGAGTCTGAAATCGGTCCGACAGGTCAGATAGACCTGTTTTCTGAAGGCAGCAATTCTGAATCTGGAGAAGAGATTATGGCTGAAGAAGAAAGAGCTAATTTGAAGATGAACTCAGGTTCGAGGAACTTGGGAGAGGACCTGCCCGGACCAATCTACATAACTACCACTGAGCAAATAGACGTGAGCTTAATTTGGTTGCGGCATGTCCAAAGTTTTACGGGAGGCTGAACGAGAATCCCTTTGCTTTTCTGGAGGGATTCAATCAGGTCTGTGATCTACACAGACAAGGACATTTGGATGCTTTCAAGCTCAAAGCATTCCCTTTTACTCTACAAGATGGAGCTCGTGCATGGTTTTCCGGATTAAGGCCTAGGTCAATCACTACTTGGGCTCAGATGCGTCAAACGTTCCTTGACAAATACTTCCCTCAATCCAAGACAAATGTACTTAAGAAGGAGATTTCCGGGATTACTCAAGAGCTTGACGAGTCCTTTGGAGCTTACTGGGAGCGATTTGGGAAGCTAGTTGATAGCTGCCCAAACTATGGTTTTTCTGAAGTGGATCTGCTGCAAATTTTCTACCAAGGAATGACAGATGAGTCCAAAACCATGGTGAACGTTGGATTGAAAGGTAGCTTTGCTAATAGCTACTACACTGATGCGAATGCAATCGTTGAAGGCCTTGCTGAATCTACATCCCAATACAAAGGACCAAGGATGCAAAGGAGGTCTGTGAACCTTTCAAGTGGAGATTTTCTGGACGATCTAGACATGAAGGTTGGGATGAAAATGGAGGAAAAATTCAGCCAACTTGAGGACAAATTGAATCATCTATTCAAGGAGAGGAATCCTCCTTCCTCCTCCTCTTCATCTGAGCGCACCATGAATGATCATACATGTGGTGCATGTGGTCAAAGAGGGCACACATCTCTTCAGTGCCAAGGCGAGGATGTTAATGTAGCCGGCAATTGGAATGGACAGAACAAGGTTCATCCGAACCTAAGGTGGAGACAAGATGATCAAGTACCACAACCGCAAAGGAATCCTCCACAACAGTCATTCCAACACCCTACTTATCAGCACCAACAATATCAACCACCGCAGCAACAAGGGTTCCAACAACCCTACAGACCTCCGCATCAAAGACAGTTCCCGCAGCAGTTTCAGCAGCAGACTGGTCCGTCTGGCCAGACGGACCAGAGCAGCCCGTTGGAGAAAATGATGGTTGAAATGATTACGTCTCAGAAGAGTACCATTGCCTATCAACAACAGATGCAAGAGGAGATTAATCAGACCAAGAGGGATAATCAAAGCACCGTCGAGAACTTGTCCAAGCAGATTTCCAACTTGAATTCTTCAATTCAAGAGATGAAGGCAAGTCAAGGGCAATTACCATCGCAAGTCCAGCCCAATCCGAATGCTAGGGCTAACGTAAATCAAATTAGCTTGGACGGTAAAAAGATGACTGAGCTCGAGCAGGAAATTGATGGAGAGCAAGGTGCCCGAACACACAAGCACGTGGAATTTCCACAAAGTCAAGTGCAACAACTCATCCACCGCTATGACAAATTATATCGGACACCTACCCTCGGTATAGAGCAACCTTACCGAGCTTCGCATCAAATGGCATTGAAGCCGAAAATTTCAATCATGCCTCCGCCCGACCAAGGATCCTCTATGCTTGAAGAATTGATGTGCGAGATGATTGTTTCTCAAAAAGATGCCATTGCATATCAGAAGCAGATGCAGAAGGAAATAACTTCAAATCATGATGAGCTCAAAGCCATGAAGAGAGAAGTGCAACAATTGAAGTGGGAGCAACAAGATATCTTGGAAAACCTGACCAAACAAATGTCTATGATGACCACTTCGCTAGATGAAATGAAGGTAAATCAGAGGCAATTACCTTCTCAGACTCAGCCAAATTCGTCTGCTCGTAGTTGCAATCACATCATGTTGAGGAGTGGAAAAGAGTTGTTCGAACCAATACCGAAAGCGAGTCCCCAAAAGATTAGATCTGCAGCAGAACAGACCGCCGAGCTGACCAGACCGAGCATTCGACGAGACGAGAGAAGGTCGAACCGCCTGCATGCACCCGGCGCACCTGCAGAATTGCGGCTACTGGAGAGCCGACTGACAGAGAAGGTCGGGCGCCCTGCATGCACAGCGAGTTGCGGTAATTTTCTCGATGAAGTTCTCGCAGCGTAGAAGGCCGATCTGTCCAGACAGACCCTAAAACTGCTATACCTCCACCATTTCCTGAGGCATTGGAGAGGAAACGGACACTAAACAAGGAATACATGGATTATGTGAAGTTGTTCGAGAAGCTGGAAATCAACATACCCTTTTTGGAGGCTGTGAAAATTCCCCAATTTGGGAAATTTGTCAAAGACTTCATAGCGGGTAAGATCCAGCAGTCCGAGAAGGTATTGATGGATACGTCGGTGTCGACAATCATCCAGAAGATGCTCCCCGCCAAGTGCGTAGACCCAGGTATGTTTACTTTACCTTGTCTTATAGGAAATGTGATGGTTAAGCATGCTATGTGTGACTTAGGAGCATCAATCAATGTTATGCCGTTGTCTGTGTATAATCAATTAACTGGAGTTGAGTTGGTGTCTACACGAGTGATTATACAACTTGCTGATCGATCATGCATTGCACCCATAGGCTTACTAGAAAATATCCTTATCAGAATTAACAATTTTGTCTATCCTGCTGATTTCTATGTTATAGATACCAATGATAGGCAAGTTGAGGGTACTGCGGATGTTCTGTTGGGTAGGCCATTTTTGAAGACTATTAGGGCAGTGATTGATGTTGATGAAGTTTCCATAAGTTTTAAGTATCATAATGAAATTTATGTTCATCATATTGATAATGCACTTAAGAAACCTAATGATCATGAGAATGAAGATGCCCTTTCTACTGACGTTTTTGAGAGCCTTGTCCAAGAATATCTTGAGACGCACTTGTTGCAGGATAAGATCGAACTCGCTCCCACATGTGGAATTGCTGAATTGGATGCCAAAGACATGAGGGATAAAGAGATCTGTGATGATTCCATGTGGTATAAGGACCGTGGGAAGCGATTGCATAGGGTGATAAAGGTAGTGGATGTGACTCCACTA
This sequence comes from Lavandula angustifolia, assembly GCA_028984105.1. Taxonomy (NCBI): domain Eukaryota; kingdom Viridiplantae; phylum Streptophyta; class Magnoliopsida; order Lamiales; family Lamiaceae; genus Lavandula; species Lavandula angustifolia. The sequence goes on along the minus strand of CM054806.1, from coordinate 28,927,463 downwards.
CGCATACCTCCACCAGATTGACCCTTTAAGAGGAGGTCTAGCCAAAGACTTTAAAGAAAGGCGCTACCGGGAGGCAACCCGAGTTTACTATCGTTATTTTCTTTGATTTTATTTTTGTTTGGTCTTTGTTTTTTGTGTTGTTTTTCTAGATCTAAGCTACGAAGGACGTTGTGGACTTAAGTGTAAGGAGGAAGATTCGTCGCCGGTTTGATGAGCTAGAGCAGACTGTCCTACCCCGTCTGCCTAGGCGGGGCGATAGGTGATGTCGTTTCCCCATCGTTTTTATTTTATTTTTTTGCGTCTTTGAGTCTGTGTTTTATTTTTTTCGTGTTTTATGTGTTTTTTATCTTGTTTGTTGTGTCTACACTTGATCTTAGTAGGGATCAAGTGTAAGGAGGGTTTGTTCGTTTTTATTTTGTGTTTTTGTCATGTTTCTCCGTCCCTATTCTTTTCTTTTCTTGCGTGAGGGCACACAAGGGTTTAAGTGTAAGGAGGGAGGTCTTTACGTCGTTTCACTTTGTGTCGTCCTTTATTTTGTGTCGTCGAAGCATGCCAAAATTTGAAGTTTTTGATGCACTCTTATTCTTTGTTTAAGCATGTTTGGTTATGCTTTATGTCTCAATATGCGAACTTGTAGTTGTTGTGAAGAGTAGGATATGGTGCACATTTGTATGTGATTTGGGATGAGAAATAATAAGTAATTAGTGGATCGAATTTTACGCACACTCCGTATATTAGATTTGAGCCATTAAAGTATGACACTTCCTACTAATTTCATTGAGAGAGCTTGTTTATGAAGTTGCAATAAAAGTGAGTCATTTGTGATAAGTGATAGGAGGCATTAGGGATTGAGCCATTTAACCGCGACAATATTTCCTACCTTGCATTATCCCCTAGTGAGCTAATTTGTGCCTTGTCCTATTCTTTGATTTAGTCAGAAATATGCAAACCAAGGCCTTTTTAGCTTCTCTTTTTCCCATGTCATCGTATGTTCTACAAGCTTAATTGAGATTGATCTATCTTTATTCTATTACCTACTAAGCATGCTTGCTATTATATTTGTGGTGCAAAATAATTGTTGACCGATTTTGGGAATTGAGAATTATTATTGGAAAGGTCAATTCGTTCAGCACCCAGGAAAAGAAATAGAATAAGTTTGCTGAATATGATGTTGTTTCATATGCTGCTGTTAAAAAAAAAAAATCCAAAACAGTATGCAGCATATGGATTTTCGAATAAATTGGCAGCAATTGATATGATTTACTCTTATGGTAGGTATTGAATTCCAATTTTTGATTATCTCAATTTAAGCAAGTATAACATGCATTACATTTTGATACAATTTGTGGAGCTTAGAACCCTTAGGACCCTTACCAACGCAAATTTGTCTATGTCCTAAGCCCCATTACAACCAAAGAAAAAGACCTTGATATTGCAGTTGTGACACTCTTTTATCGTGATGGATGAACTATATTTTCTTGAGTGGCTTGACCGGACCTAGATTAGAGAGTGGCGAGTGAACCGTGAGGATGATCCATGTTTGCTTAGGTTTTTGACTAAATTGATATTTGTGTGCCTAATCTAAAATTTGCAATTCTATTTGTTTGTTGAGATTCATATTTGCGTGGTTGGACGTGCTTTGTTAGTGCATTGAGTGCAGAGATTATGGATATGATTGGTATTGCTTCTTTCGTTTGTTGTGTCGTTCTTTTTCGTATTCGTTGTTCCTCTTCTCCTTTTATTTGAGTCTTGTTCTGTTGTCCGTGTCTTGTTTTGTCTTTGTCTTGTTCTCGTTTTTTTTTAGTCTTGAGTCTTGGGGAGGATCGGGGTTTGGATAGTACTTATGCTTTTGTTTCCTTATACTTGAGGGCAAGTATGTTTTAAGTGTAAGGAGGTTTGATAGGTCTATTTCATACTATCCATATTTCCGTGTAAATTGGCATATATTGTGGCGTTTGGAATTGTTTTGATGTTTGTTTTGCAGTGTTTATTGATGATGTGGCATTTGACGAGGCGTTGAGGTGGCATTGCATAATCAAAGATATATCTACTCAATTTGGAGGAATTAATTAGGGATTAAGTATAGAAGGAAAAATAAATTAATTTATTTTTCTTCTATATTTAATTACCCTAATAGAGGAGGATTAAGTGGGGGAATTAATGATTTCCATATGATCACACGCGCTTTGGGAGATTATGGAAGGAAATCATATCTTATCTTGAAGAGGATATCTCACGGTGGTGGCTAAAAGGAGGAGATGATATTATAAAATCAATTTTTGGCCATCAACGAAAAAGGAAGGGATCTTGATTATTTTAATCCATCATCACCGTCCCACAACATTCAATCAACCTCACGATCCGAAGCCGAAAACCGCCACTCTGCCATTCATCATCAAACATTCCACATCAATTCCATCGCTGCACACCGAGAGGGAGAGTCCGAAGCCGCCGAAGTAGAGATCATCCGATCACGAATTCGACGAGAGCCGAGGAAGTTCGATCGAGGGGTGTTTCAAAATTAAGTTTGCATTTCTACACTTTGATTTAAGAATTGTGTTTTGATTTGGAAGAAACAACATGCTATCATTTTCGTTTCGCATTTCCGGATTTAATTTATCTCCGTTTAATTAGCCTATTGATGAATACTAAGTTTGTTTTTTTAATTCATGGAATTTTTATTTCTAGAATGTTAATTCATGCTATTTGATATTCTGAATTTAGATCATTAATTAGAATTTTCGTATATTTTGATTTATTGAATTTCATCATGGTTTGTGTTCTGTCCAGTAAACCGGTCCGTTTGGCTAGTCCGGCCGATATGCGTAGCTAAGTCTTTTAAGGGGCCGGCGAGATGTAACACACACACCACCTTAATTTCGTGAGACTAGGGCTTAAAATTAATCATTTGGGTTCTGAATTAATCTAGGTTTAATTAATTGGATTAATTAATTTAGGCTTGATCACCCTAGGTTAGTTTAATTCATAGCTAATTTAGTACTTCCATCGTTTCTCATGGGATTAGGCTAAATAAGTAGCAAATTGTCTTAGGGCAATTGGATTAATTTAGTAGGAGACTATTAGATGCTCACCATACGAGTAGGCTCCTAAATTGGGTTCCCTTAGTTCTTAAAGCTGATTAGGTGTTAAATCTATTGATTGTCCACCAACGTAGGTTGCACCTAATTTAGAGAAGTAGTCGTTTCAATGCCCACTATGGCGATTACCGATTAATTAAGGGGGAATAGGGGATATGTCAGTTTAATTACGGTATCCTACAACTAATTGACTTAAGTGGATTAATTAATTATTAGTGTCTATGATCGATTGTGTGTGTGTGTGAATCATTTTGCTGGACCCACTTTTATTTGCATTACATCAATTTCGTGTTTAATTCCTGTTTTAATTTTTGCTATCTTTAGATTAGTTATTCCCAAAATTTGCGTGGTTGCTAACCAAAACCCCATTGATAGGATTTTAAGTTTGAAAATCTCCGTTCCCTGTGTTCGATACCTGTTTGCTATACTAATTTAAGTTCTAGCAATTTTGCAGGATTTATTTGGTGAAAACAGCGATCACCAATGAGGTCATTATGAGACAAATTCAAGTATTTCAAAGAATGAAGAATTCCAATAGAAAGTGGAATTCTTCCTGAAAATCTATTGCAGGATAAGTCGATGATTGTAAAGTCTTCCAGTAGTCTCCCCAATAATTGATCAACACCTTTCAGTGTGATTATCATCTTCACATACCAGTTAAAAACATCGTTTGCATCTATTGCTTTTTCCTTCACGTCGATCATGCCTCTAAAATTCACCAAATATCTTTCTGGTAAAGAACCGATAAATGCATTGCGGGATATATCCAAAACTTGCAACTTGGGAAACGGAAACTTAGTCCTTGAGGGCAGTGACGCCATGGTACCCTGAAATCTGTTAGACCTCAAGACGAGGATTCGAAGTTGAGGGAGAGTCTCCATCCAAAAGGGAAACTTACCTTGTATTCTATTGTTACCGATGTCGAAGCCTTTCAGAGTTTGGCAATTGATTAAGGATTTGGGTAATGGTCCTTCCAATTTATTTCCATTTAAATTGATGGAGATAAGACTACACCCCTTGGTGAATGATGATGGGATGAGGCCAGTAAAGTGGTTTTCTTGTGCATGAAGGAATTCAATAGATTTACTGAAGTTTCCTATGCATTGTGGAATTATTCCTTCGAAACTGTTATTTGAGAGGAAAAGAAGCGTAAGGGATGTCAAGTTGCATATGGTGGATGGAAGCTCTCCACTGAATTTGTTGGAAGTTAGATCTAGAACAATCATATTTGATAGATTCTCAATGTTGGATGGAAGCTCTCCGCTAAATTCGTTGAAAGATAGCCTTAGGACAGTCATATTCGATAGCTTCCCAATGTTGAATGGTATTCGACCTTAAAAAAAGAAAACAAAAATTTTATTTCTTAAAACTTTGAGAATAATTTCAAATACTTAATTCGAGATTATTAATTCAATTTTAATGCCCATAATATAACATCCTTAGAAAATTGATACATTATTCTATGGTTGAGATTTATTTTTTCAAATAAATAGCCATTAGAGTTCATCATTTGGAAAAGGTCCCTTTAAAGTTAGAAGTATCAATTAAAATCTTTTGTACACTGGATAATTCTCAAATTACCAAAATATTCAAAAGTCTTTTAAATTATTAAGTTCACGATACAAGATATTAATCTTTGAGAGAAAACCTTTTAAGAAAAACACATATTCACTACATTATACGACCAACAATGTTCCAAATAAAAAGGGACAAAAATATCAAATTTATACAAGATATATGACTAGCATAAATGAGACGAGAAATAATTAAAAGAAAAATGATGTACCAATTAAAAAAATGTAGAAGGTAAAATTCACCTAGCACATTCAAAGTATTCAAAGTAAATAGAAATGGGGAGTTTTCCTAATTTAATACAATTTACTTCTTTTTCCTAGTCATTATTTTACATAGTTGAGATAAATGCATCCTGATGTGTAGGTGGATATAGATTACTTAACTAGCTAGTAACAGAGTATGAGAATTGAATAATTGAAGGAATCATGATGTACCTATAAAAGAATTATCACCAAGGCTTAAAATAAGAAGACTCGTGATATTCCATAGTTGTCGGGGCAACTCTCTGCTAAGTTTGTTGTAACCCAACTGCAGCATCTCTAAATTATTAAGTAAGCCAACTTCTTTTGGAATAACACATGTAGAATTGTTAAATCATGAAACTTAAATTGATAATTAAATATAAAAACTGCATGCCACTAATAGTATGTAAAAAATACCACACAGAATTTAACAAAAATACATTCTCAATTTATTTCTAAATCAGTTGAAACAAAAGAGAAAGGAAACATATAATATCTTACCATATAAGTTGTTGGAAACCATGAAAGACTCTCTAGTTGTGGACATTGGTAAAAACTCATTGGTATATCTCCAACCAAATTATTCCCATTTAGGTAAAGTCCTCTATTTGAGGATAAGGAAATATATTCCAGTGACGACATATTAAAAATTGACCGAGGAATATGACCGTAGAGAGAGTTTCTACTCAAATTTAGAGAAATAAGAGAAGAAAGGTTTCCAATTTCTAATGGGATGTTGCCTGTAAGACTCATATACGAGATATCTAATCGAGTCACTCTACTATAACGTGAATCACAAGTAACTCCGATCCACCCGCATACAAAGGTTCCACTAGTCCAATTCTGTTTTAATATATTTTGAGGATCGGAAGTGATGTTGGCTTTCAAGGCAAGAAGTGCATATTCATCTATTTTGATTTGACTTTTGATTTCCGAAGCAGCTGCATTGCAACTCATCAGACACAGCTTAATGAACTCGAAAAGGGCAACTCTGCGAGAAAACAAATGTAACAGTGGTCATATATATTGTTCACAAATCTAATCAATTATTGAACCTAAATTTTCCGAATAAAACCAGTTTTTGTTGTGTCCCACCAGAAATAAGTTTCTTTCTCTTGTCACAAAAATGTAAGTTTCCAATAAAATTCCATATGTGAATTGAGTCAATTCTCCTATTCCTACATCATCTCTTACACGGTGGGAATTTTTCGTTTTTCATAATTGAAAAGACTAGATATTTTTCATATTTCTCGTCTCATTTAGAAAAAAATTGCAAAGACTAGATATTTTTCATATTTCTCTATGTCCCATTCAGAAAATATTGAGCAAGATATATATGATCTATGAATTGAACATTATTAATTTGAATATTTGATATTTGTGTGGCAGTATTATTTGATGTCATAGTAATTAGCTAAATTAGATTTGTCATGTACCTTGAATTTTTTTCCAAAAAAAAAAAAAAGAAATTTTGCCATGTCCATGTTCATGCCTTACAATGAGGGGCAAGCATAGGAAAATTTCACTAGATTCATATTCCTTTGTCCAGCAATCACGCAATGACCCGGTATTTGTTGGATCTTCTCAATTGAGAGTCATTTCTTAATTTTGTCTTCTAATATATAGTAATATAATATTAACAATGTTGGTGAAACACTGATGTAATTTTTAGATTATTCTGAAAATATAATACGATAATATAAACTTATGTCAGTAATAATTTCAATAGGATCAAACGTTTTACTATTTTGGGATTAAGTGATATAAATAAGAGTAAATTGTTAAAATAGCCTTCCCAAAAAAACTAATTTCTCAAACTAATTTTCGCCAAAAAATAATTCTCAAACTAGTCCTCTTATGTCATGTAAGCAGCCAACATGGCATTTAATTATTTCTCAAATAATTTTCTTTAAAAAAAATAATTATAAATTTAATCTCCTCCAAAAATTAAATTCCAAACAAGTCTTTTGTATGCCACATATGCACATCTAAATTAATTTGTTTATTCACAATTAAATAAATAAAATATGATTTGATTCAACTATTTAATTTGACTACCTCACAAATTAACTACTACTAATATAGCAATTATTAGATCATTAAGATATGTTTTTAATCAACTACTATAATATTCCAAAATAAACAGATCTAAAAACTCCTTCCGTCCCACTCCAATTGTCCAATATTCTTTTTCGGAATATCCCAGATTAATTGTCCACTTTCTTTTTCGAGATGTCCCATTCCAATTATTCACTTTTATTTTCTTTATATTATTAATATATTATTACAAAATATCCGGTCCACAACTCTCCACTTCCTAATTTTCAACTTGTTGCAATCAAAGTCAATAGTATCCAACTATGAATATGACTATTATTTTGTAATCCTCAATTTAAGTTCGTCGGCTTACTCTAAAATTGGTCCACATATAGACTAGAGCAGGTTGACTCATACTACCAGCCAATTAAATGATATAATTGGACAATTGGAATAGGACGGATAGAATATAATTTAGAGCATAATTATTACAAGTAATAATAAATAATAAAAATAACTATAAAAAAATTAATATTTTATTAATTTTCTTTTATCTTATATAGATGTAAAAACACTCTGAATTAAAAAAAATTTAGGATAATATATAATCAAGCATACAGTAAATATTTTATTTCGATGTTTTTCATACTAACGCTACATTAAATAATTTCGTAGTTAAAATTTAGAGTTTATATTTTATTCGATTAATTAACGATAAATAAAATAAATAGATTAATTTAAATGTGATTGCTTATGTGGCATAATGAAGATTATTTTTGGTAACTATTTTTGTTGAGAAAATTATTAAGAAATAAAATAATTTAAATGTGTATATGTGGGTGGCATACAGAAGACTTGTTTGGAATATAATTTTTTGAGGAGATTAAATTTGAAATTATTTTTCTTAGAGAAGACTATTTGAGAAATAATTCAATGTCATGTTAGCTCCTTACATGGTATGAGGAAACTAGTTTCGAATTTATTTTTTGGAGAAGATTAGTTTGGGAATAGTTTTTTTGGAAAGACTATTTTGGCAATTCACTCGTATAAATATTCATCATTAAACATATGAATATAAAAATTAAGAATTAATGTTCTTTCGAATGCACACGAGCTAAACTACGTTTAGATATAAGCAGAATGTACATTAGAAGCTTCTTAACTCGTACAGATTCCATAAAATTCATTATATTTAGAATTAAATTGTGTACCAACATTAATTACCAGCATAATATTTATTACCAACTTTTATAATCTCCATCTTTCAAATCCAATTGAGGACTCTATTTCGTACCAAGTTCGAAGACCAAGAGCAAAATATAGGCCTCCATCTTCCAAGCCCAAGTTTTACATTTGTGATTGTTGGAACATGTCAAGAAACATAAATGTTTCAAATGAGAAAAAATCAAATGAGTATCACTTTACATGAAAAAAGTATCAATTATTCTGAATATATCATTTGTTATGAATAAGAGTATCACTTGTTATTAATCAATATATCACTTGTTATGAATCAAATTATTATTTGCTATGAATAAAAATATCATAAATGTTTCAAATGAGAAAAAATCAGATGAGTATCACTTTACATGAAAAAAGTATCAATTATTCTGAATATATCATTTGTTATGAATAAGAGTATCACTTGTTATTAATCAATATATCACTTGTTATGAATCAAATTATTATTTGCTATGAATAAAAATATCACTTATTATGAATAAACATATTGTAACGCCCCAATTTTCATAACTTTTAAGGGAACGTCACCCCGTGCATAACATTTAATTTTTCTCAATTTAATTTTCAAAAATAATAGATTTATAAAAATAATAAGGTTTTAATGCATTTCATAAAAGCGGAAGTCTTAAAAATTAAAACACATGCGACTACTAGTTTTTGGAAAATGCAATGGAAAGAAAGTGTTTAGTTCATGACAAAACTAAAATAATGTAAACAGTTTCATAATTCCTTTTCTGTGTGTGACCATCACCATCCGCCAATTCAAGGATCTGCCGGACCATGATCTGAAAAGGTGAAAATATTAAGGGATGAGTACGACTACTCAGTGGGGTCAACAATTATCCAAACTATAAACTATAAAGGATTCAACATGAGAAATTAGACATGCAATCCCGGAGGCTTAACCCGAAGGTTTTTCTGCTATGAATTGCCCGAAGGCTAACCCGAAGGTTTTACTGCTGTGAATTTTCCGAAGGCTAACCCGTAGGTTTTTCTGCTATGAATTGCCCGAAGGCTAATCCGAAGGTTTTACTACTGTGAATTGCCCGAAGGCTCTGCCTGTACTAAATAACGCATGAGAAAAATAATATAGTGTATATTAAGGATAAAAGTAAAACCCCACCTTAACCTTTTGAGTGAAAGAATGATGTATATCAAGTGATTAAGCCTTGCGCGTCTCTCCTAAAATAAAGCTTGACTTAATTATTTATGCAATTTAATGACCCATATTTATATTCCAAACTAACAATTATACTACATATAATTCAAGTCACAAAAGAAAAACATAGATATTTAAGGAACTGGTATCCTAAATCAAGTTATGATCCTCACATATATATGATTTCCAAATTAAATGAAATTAAAATAAAATACTACCATATATTCTTAATCATGTACATATGATAAAATAAAATGAGAATTAAATGAATTTTCCTAATCACGTACATATGATTTTCATGCTTTGAAACAATTAATCTATTTGTACATGGAATGCAAATAAGTATATCGATACCTATAGTTATTAGGTTACAACATATCATATCTATAAACTAGGTTTCTATGTTCTATCCTAACTCGTGCAGAATACATATTTTAAAAAAATTCCACAGAACATGAATTCATTCCAAAAATTCTAATATTCTACATATAGATTCCTTAATAAGTCTAAATCATACCGGAATTAGTTTCATACCAAAACGATAAGTCCTCTAAAAGTTATAACCAAAACAATATCTACTGTGCTAACAGGATCTGTTTCTGACCTACTGTCTTTATCTATACATTTCAGGGACTAAACATACTTTAAAAATTCTAATATTTAACACACATCTGAGACACGTACGTAGAAATATCATGTAAAAATTTCAATCTCTAAAGATAAGTGACGACTTCAGAAAATACATAATAGTTTTCCCCAAAATCCAAATACGAAAATGCATGCTCTGACTAACTACCCGGACATTTGTATTAAACAGTTTTCGTGAAAACACGTTAAAAATACAAAATAAATATTTTTACAAATATCTACGTGCTTAGAGTATTTAGGAAAAAGAATCAAGTTAAAAACATTTTTTTGGAGTTAGATATAAATATTTTGCTAAACCCTATCCTGGATGCATGGTTTTTCGGCAGTGTAAAAGTAAATTTTTATTAAAAATATAGGTACTTGTCTAAAAATCACCAAAATTTACAGAGATCTAAACGACATACTGAGGAAGCTTCACCTAAAATTTCAAAATGATATGATGCTGGGAAGGTACGTAAATAATTCTTGAAACAATTCGTGCTGGCAGATTTTTGAAAAGTTTATGTGATGTTATATTATGAGCGACTAAGGTATTTATAGGCCTAGAAATCATTCTCTAAAGATCCCTAATCCTAAAAGGTATCAAATAAATTTTATCTATAATTATTTTCGTCCATATATAATTTATATAGAATTTAATCTATCACCTACCATATAAGAGATTCAATCCTAGTTGGTTTAGGAAATCCAAAATAAATAATTATTATTCTTACCTAATAATTCTATTATTATTTCTATCTCAACAAAATAATATAATCATAATATTATATAAATAAACATATTCAAAGTTCAAAATAAATTTACATAATAAAAATAATTTAATGAAAAATAACATAGATGTTTTAATTTCATTTTCATTTTTCTAAGGCGCGACTTACAGACTTACCACAAGATATTATGAATGAGATGCAAATGCACTTTATTATTATTATTAAAATTTTCGGGGTGTTACACATATATTTGGTTTAATAAAAGTATCATTTAATATGGAAACAATACCACTTCATCTGAAAAAAATAAGAAGTGGTGGAAATAAAATTATTTCTTGTGATAAACAAATGTATCGTTGTTACTATATATTTATCAATTAATATTAATAAAATGTATAATTTATTTTGAGCAATTTTTCACTTTTTTGTAATTAATATATTAATTGAAATGAATACATGTATCATTTATATGCAATGCAAGTATTATCACTTTTTTTAATAAATGTATCACACTTGCATTTGTTATGAACAAATATATCAAATTCTTAAAAGGTGAATACGTTAACTTGAACTTGGGTGTCTCGAGCGACAACCAACAACTTAACTAACTGCGCTACCACAACATTATTGTCATAATACATATTACTCTATATATTAATTATAAGCGGTAGGGGTGTAAGTGGTTCCGCTCCGAACCGCGAAACCGATCAAACCGAACCGAACCAAACCGAAAAATGTGGTTCGGTTCGGCTTCGCGGTTTGATTCGGTTTATTTTTTTAGGAACCGTATACATTCGGTTCGGTTCGCGGTTTTAAGAATTTTTGAACGGTTCAAACCGAACCGAACCAATATCCTATTTTTTAATTTTTTAATTTAATATTTGTCTTTCTTATATAAGAATATTATTGGATTTAGATATTAGATTTAAGTTAAGATCAATTCTAATTTATACAAAGGAAGATAAAGGAGTAACAACTCTATACTTATGAGTTCGGAACGAGTGACATCCTATAAACTATTATTCTTGTATTATTTAAGATTTAAAAAATAAATAAAAAAATAAAAAGATGAACCGGTGAACCGAACCGAACCAAACCACTTATAAGTGGTTCGGTTCGGTTTCGATATCTAAAAACACATCGAACCGAACCATTTCTATGTGTTTGGTTCGGTTCCTAAAATATATAAAAAATCGAACCGAACCAAACCATTACACCCCTAATAAGCGGTTGTGCAACCGCGTGTGTATGAGTTGGGCCTTTTTGAGAAGTCCATTTGTAAGCGGTTGTGCAACTCTTTTATTATTTTATTTTTTTCCTATTACTCTTTTGCCCTTCTTGAGAAGTCCATTTGTAATAATATGGTCCAAACTCAAAAAAAAATTAGGCTCTATTTCTTTAATCTTTTGAAGCCCAAAACAAATATGGAAGTCTAATAATGTGGGACTAATCCCGATCGAGTGCGGCAAATTCCATCCGAATCAACTTTATTTTTAGCACAAATCAACTGAAATTTAATGCCGAATATGATATTTTCTGGTTTGACGAATTGTTAACTAGAAGCGGGCTTCGGAGATTTCAATGCTTCTGAGACTTCCCTCTCCCATTCCAAGATTCCTTATCTTTTTCACACTCCCAAATACCTCAATAAATTCGAGCCAATTGATACACTTCACCATCCATTTCTGCAGCGCCCACTTTTTAATATTTTCTCAGAATTGTTAAATCATCATCTAGGATCAGATTCTCGACAAAGTGTAGGAACTCGTAAATGGGCAGTGAATGCAAGAGTTTGGTCCAGAAGAAGAAGAATGCTAATTTGAGGCTTATTAAGATTTCATGGTACTTTCAAGAACTGTGATGATTATAACAATATGATGTTTTATTATGATTCTGATTATTAACCCATTTGGGACAGATTTAAGACGGGTGTGTTGGAATTAGTAGCCACGGGTCTAAATTACATGTGTTGTTCATTCCTGGAAATCCGGGTATTTAATTGGTTCATAAACATGTATGAAGTGAGAGAGAGAGAGTATTTTTTTGAGATGTTTTTAAAAGTGGAAGTTTTTCATATAGGCGTTGTTTCATTTTACACTCAATCGCAGGCAAGTAAATATTATATAAAAATATATTTTTATCTACTTTGAATTCATTGATTATGGAACTGCTGATGGTTGCTTCCTTTGTTTCCTTGGTGAAGGTGTTGACCACATATCCCACGCTCAAAAGGTAATTTGCTTGCATTAATTGGATTGCTAAGTTATATCGATAAATTCTCATGTATAAGCAGTATTGTACTTTTAAAGTTGGAATTTGAGCTTTAGTTCAGATCTGTTCTGTCGGATTGTTTCTCCGTCTGCTTATACTGTAGTTTTTTTGGGGATCAGAAGTCTTTAGATAACTTGATGCAGTTTAAGTCTGTCTGTTTGGTTATGTTTTCTGGGTGAAGATTGAAAGATAATCACGTAATTATATTGGACTGTTTTAGACACCCTTAAGTTCATCCCTTAGTTCTTAGTAGCCAACTTCCATTGCATGCATTTGTACCGAGTACTCAGTCCTAGGATGTTTTTTTTATGGAGGTTGCATGCATTTGTACGTATCTTTTATCTACCCTTGTTTCTGCAACGCTTTTGCATTTTATCTTACACTATGAAGGTTGGCCATTCCTTTGATTCATATATATCTCTTGAAATACTTAAAAGATCTCGAAAGAAGGTATACAATTTTTCTACTTCCTTTTTCTATTATATACTCCCTCCGTCCCGCTAAAGTTGTCTTACTTTTCTTTTTCTGGTGTCCCACTAAATTAGTCTTCGTCTTGAAATGGAAAATGAATGTGGCATTTTTGTAAATATGGAGTGTCAATTTCAATCTAATTAAAGTAGAGGGCCCCACATTTAACCACACAGCCACCCATTTCTACCCACTTTCTTAATCTCCATGTCGGAACCTACTAAGACAACTTTAATGGGACGGTGGGAGTATATTTTAGTTCTTTAAAAACCCTCTAACTCATGTTTACTCTGTTATAATTTACATGCTGTATTGGTTTGTATGCTTTTCTGACTCTCAATACAGAATCGTCAACACAATCCTCCATAGGAAGACTCTCAGCGTATACCTCTTCCTTGTGATGTAGATTTTTTTCTCACTTATCTTTCCACTTTTATGTATTCTCCCGTGAATACTATCGGAACTAATAATAATGTTATACGCCAGGTCTCCACATCTATGTGCTGCAGTTAGCTCGATTGGGGCCTTGTTTGGATTCCTCCCATCGAAGATCACAAAATTCATCATGAAAACATCCATGGGGAAGTCGTGGTCTGCTCCGCCGTCGAGGTTTCTATGCACGCATGTGTTGGAAAATCGAATTGTTTATATATATATATATATATATATATATATATATATATATATATATATATATATATATAAATTAGTTAGTTATTATGGAAAGTTAATTAACATTTATTGCTAATTTGACTTGGGCAAAATTCAGCCCTTTTCGATCGCATTTTCGAACCTCGATATTTATCCGATTAATATTTTGAGATATATGACGTCGATCTACGTTTCGAGTAGATAATTATAGTGTGCTTAATTTCTCGATTCCGATTTTCGGTGAGTGAGAAATAGTGGCTCGAAGTTTGGGGGGACAAAACTAATATGTTACCTAAAGTGGAGAAACTTACCTTATTCGGGTTTTGGAGAGTATTACATTAATCAATGTCCCACATTGATTAATGAACAAACTTTAATGTGGTATTTAATTCTCTACCACATTGTAAGAGATAACAAAGTGACATGTGGTGGGCTTGGGCCACACATGCTCATGCGCGCGAGCCTTTTCGCCGACCGCCTCACACTCGGCACGGCGTGGCGCGCCGCACCTGCACCGCGCCCGCGCCCGTTCCCGTGCCCGTGTCCGTGCCCGGCCCCAGCTCCGGTTCCGGTCCGTGTCCTTGGACTTAGACTTGGACTTGGATCTTGGATCTTGGATCTTGGCAATTGGTCCTTTGGGTTGTCTGTCGGGCTTGGCCGTTGGGTTCGGCCGTAGGGCTCGGTGCGCTGGGCTAGGTGAGCTGGCTAGGTGATGGTGCACTGGTCCGGCTACACAAGATTATTCACTCTCCGTGGTGCAGTGCTCCTACTGCACCAGAGTGTATCTTTTTGGAAGAATCTCGAATGAGACTCTTCAATTGACTTACACTCCTCCACTTACCATTCCCACGATCTCCTGCCTTAAATGGCACAACAACTCTTCACCTGGGGGGAAGCAGCCTATAAATAGGGTAGTTGCATGCCATTTCAAAACACACCATTTCATATCTTCTCCTTTGCATTTTAGAGCTTTAGTTGTTCAGCAGCTTCTGCCCTCTCCTTGTCCAGTTCGCCGGAGCTCGACGATCTTGCGGTGCTGCAATCTTCGAGACGTTCGTCGTTTCATCTTTGGGGACGATATGCCTACAACCGAGAGCACTACCGGGGCATATTTCGTCTTGCGGAGAGAGGACTCCTCGACTCGACGGTTCTTGTGTTTGTTTATTTTTTCGGATTATTGTATTGTTTTGTTATAGCAGCTTTTGTAACCAACAATCGAAAGACGAAATAATTCCTACTCAAGCTGCTTGAAAACATGTCTTCCTCAAGTGCTCCCATCTCCGACACTGCCGCCGCCGCTGCTTCTGCTGCCGCCACCAACCCCGCCGTTTCTGACGTTATTGCCTCCTCCGCCAACGTAGTTCCACCGACGTCTGTTCCGACTCCAACTACGGTCTTTGCAAATCCAACCCTCGCTGCCATGTCTGTCGCCACTGATGCAAGGATAGCACTTAACTGTGCTAATGCTAACTCGGCATATAACTTCACTGCGATGTCTTCTGCTTTGCAGAACAGTACCCCTTTTGGGAGTGTGAACCACCATGGAGTGGTGGGGGGGTCGAACCCAACCCTGACGGCACCTCTGCACTCTTCTACAGTGTTGCCCGCTGCCGAGAAGCCGACCAAATTTGGTGGAGCCGACTTTAAAAGGTGGCAACAAAAGATGTTGTTCTACCTGACAACATTGGGGTTCACCACTGTGTTGATGGCGAATGCTCCTGCCCCTTCAAGTGACAACGAAGAGAACATGAAAATCCGGATAGCCTACGAAAATTGGCTAACTTCTGACTACTTCTGTAAAAACTTCTTGCTTAGTGGACTAGATGATAGTTTGTACAGTGTATATGCGAATGTAAAGACCTCCAAGGCAATTTGGGAGGCACTTGAAAGAAAATACTGTACTGATGATGCAGGTACCAAGAAGTTTGTAGTCGCCAAGTTCTTGGACTACAAAATGGTGGACTCTCGACCGGTCATGGAGCAAGTGCAAGAGTTCCAATTCATTGTTCATGACGTCCACGCCGAAGGTATGCTTTTGCCAGATGCTTTTATCATGGCAACTGTAATTGAGAAGCTTCCCCCGAGCTGGAAGGACTTCAAGAGCTACTTGAAGCACAAGCAAAAGGAAATGACACTTGAAGACCTTGTGGTCAAGCTCCGAATCGAGACCGATATGAGGACTCGAGATGGGAAGGGCAAAGCACCCGTGGAACCGAGAGTCAACCTTGCAGAGAAAGGTGGCAACTCCAACAATGTCAAGAGAGGGCGTCCAAACAGCAACCCCAAAGGGAAGGGCAAGGCTCAATCCCGAAAGTTTGAAGGGGATTGCTACAACTGTGGCAAGTCCGGCCACATGTCCAAGGACTGCCGAAAGCCGAAGAAGAAGAGGGCTCGTCAAGCTAATATGTTGGAGATGACTGAAGCCGACCTTGCGGTCGTGGTCACTGAAGAAGCTAACGTCGTGGAGAATTTGGGGAAGTGGTATATTGATACCGTTGCCACGGCACATGTCTGTGGTGACCGAAGCCGCTTCACCAAATACAAGAGTTGCCAAGGGAGGAAGCTCAATATGGGTAATCAAGCCTCATCTGAGGTGGTTGGCTATGGTACTGTGGTGCTAAGGTTGAGCTCTGGGAAGAACCTTACTCTGGGAGAGGTGCTGCATGTCCCCGACATCCGGAAAAATCTTGTATCCGGCTCTGTACTAGTCAAGAGAGGGTTTAGACAAGTTTTTGAGTCTGACATATTTATTCTATCAAAATTTGGCATGTTTTTAGGAAAAGGCTACTTATCTGAGGGCCTTTTCAAATTATCTGTAATGGCAATTCGCCAGGAGCCCGTTGAGGCTAAAAATAATGAGAATGAAGCTACTTCCTCCTACTTGATTGAGTGTTCTGATTTATGGCATTCTAGATTAGGACATGTTAATCTAAATGCGATAAAAAGATTAGTTAATCTCGATCTACTTAAAGTAAATAAGTTTAACAAAATCAAGTGTGAAGTTTGTGTTGAAGCAAAATTGGCTAAGTTGTCATTTCATTCTATAGAAAGGAACACAAAACCTCTAGAACTCATTTACACTGACGTATGTGACTTAAAGTTTGTACAAACTAGAGGTGGGAAAAAGTATTTTATTACTTTTATTGATGACTGCACTAAGTATTGTACTCTTTATCTTTTAAGGAGTAAAGATGAGGCGATTGAAGCTTTCACTAACTTCAAAGCAGAAGCCGAGAACCAACTTGATTGTAAAATCAAAATGGTACGAAGTGATAGAGGTGAAGAGTATGTAGCTCCTTTTGAAGAGTTGTGTAAGACAAGTGGTATTATTCATCAAACCACTGCCCCCTATTCGCCTCAATCAAATGGTGTAGCTGAAAGGAAGAATCGAAGTTTAAAGGAGATGATGATGAATGCTTTGTTGATAAGTTCTGGACTGCCCCAGAACATGTGGGGGGAAGCCGTTTTGACGGCTAACTACTTATTAAACAAAATACCTCTAAAAGGTAGGGATGTCACTCCTTACGAGTTGTGGAAAGGAAGGAAACCTTCCTATAAGTACCTCAAAGTGTGGGGGTGTTTGGCTAAGGTAGAAGTGTCTTTGCCTAAGCAAGTTACAATCGGACCTAAGACCTTCGATTGTATCTTTATAGGATACGCACTGAATAGTAGTGCATATCGGTATGTCATTCATAAGTCGGCCGTGCCCGACATGAATGTTGGAACTACTATTGAGTCAAGGAATGCTATATTCTTTGAACATATCTATCCTTGTAAAAAGGATGATAAAGTAGAGTCAAGCTCTAGTGGTGAAGCAAGAGAAGTTGCCAGTAGTTCTAGAAATGTGGGGGTAGAACCCGATACACGTAAAAGGCAAGCTGCCGATCTTGAAACTATAGAACCAAGACGTAGCACTAGAGCAAGAGTTGCTAAGGACTTTGGTCCTGATTATATTGTCTTTCTTTCGGATGAAGAACCGCGGTCTATAAAAGAAGCTCTTTCTAGACCCGATGGCCCACTTTGGCAAGAAGCTGTCCAAAGTGAAATTGATTCCATTATTCAGAATCACACTTGGGTCTTAGCAGACTTACCCGAAGGTTGCAAGCCCTTAGGATGTAAATGGATCCTAAAAAGAAAGTATAAGGCAAATGGGTCAATTGACAAATATAAAGCTCGTTTAGTGGTTAAAGGCTTTAAACAAATTGAAGGATATGATTTCTTCGATACTTATTCGCCTGTAACTAGAATTACGTCTATCCGTTTGCTTCTCGCGATTGCTGCTTTGCACAATCTTGAGATTCATCAAATGGATGTGAAAATTGCCTTTCTAAATGGAGATTTAGAAGAAGAAATATATATGGAACAACCTGAAGGGTTTGTAGTACCTGGCCAAGAGCGAAAGGTATGTAAGTTGGTGAAATCCCTATATGGGTTTAAACAAGCACCATTACAATGGCACTTGAAATTCGACGAGGCAATGTTGTCGAATGGTTTTAAGATCAACGAATGTGACAAGTGCGTTTACATAAAGAATACAAAGAATGGTTTTGTAATTGTTTGTCTTTATGTAGACGACATGTTAATTATGGGACAAAACCTTCAAGTTATAAATGACACCAAACGTATGCTTAAGAGAACTTTCGATATGAAAGATATGGGAGTTGCTGATGTTATTCTTGGAGTGAAGATACAAAGAACTCCCAAAGGGATTGTTTTGTCTCAATCTCATTACATTGAGAAAGTACTTAAGAGGTTTAATGCCTTTGATAGTGTGCCGGCGAAGACTCCTCGAGAAGTTAATGTTCATTTGAGCAAGAATAGGGGTGATCCTGTTACTCAAGAGGATTATGCTAGAGTCATTGGTTCTCTTATGTACATCACGAATTGTACGAGGCCTGATCTAGCTTGTCCGGTGAACAAACTGAGTCGCTATACTAGTAATCCTAGTAGAGAGCATTGGAAATCTCTTGTAAGAGTTTTGAGGTATTTGAAATACACTCTTAACTTTGGGTTGCACTACTCGAGACATCCCCCAGTACTTGAAGGGTACTGTGATGCGAATTGGATATCCGACACTAAAGACTCGTTGTCTACTAGTGGCTATGTGTTCACTATAGGGGGAGGAGCTGTATCGTGGAGATCCACGAAACAGACGTGCATAGCCCGATCCACCATGGAATCTGAATTTATTGCTTTAGATAAGGTCGGTGAGGAGGCCGAATGGCTCCGTAATTTTCTTGAAGATATTCCATGTTGGACGAAACCCGTGCCACCTGTGATGATTCACTGTGATAGCCAAGCGGCTATTGGTAGGGCCAAGAGTGGGTTTTATAATGGTAAGTCGAGACATATTCGTCGTCGACATAATACCGTAAGATATTTGATCACGAGTGGGGTTATCTCTATAGACTATGTCAAGTCTATAGATAACCTAGCGGATCCGCTTACTAAGAGTTTGAATCGAGATCAAATGTATAAGCTCGTAGAGGGAATGAGAGTTAAATCCACATGCTAAAGACGATTATAGTGGATACCCAACCTTGTAGATTGGAGATCCCATGAACTTGGTTCAATGGGAAAACTAAGCTATATGAGTCTGTTGAGACCACACTCAAATAGTCTATTCCCTAAAAGAGCTCGAGAGTGTTGGTGACCTGTCAAGTGGTGAGGTTAAGTCTTTGACTTTTAATGATTCTTGGATGCCTTGAGAAGGTGGAGTATGACAGGATACTCGTGTAAGAATCACATATGTAAGTGAGAAGTGAGGGTCGCTTCTATGTAAACACTTATGAATCCAAAGAGGTTGTCCATGGCCAGTAAATGACACAAACGTGAGAACGGACGAGGTTGAGACTTTATAGTGTTAGTGCTATTGTCTAAGTATACACCATGGAGGAATAGTTCAAGGCCACGTGTCCACTAATCCGCCGGTATGCTCGATAGCACTGACTAAGGAAGGTTCAAGGTCACAAGCCACCTACCTTGATGCTTTATTGTCTCTTGAGGACAGAGCTGTGTGTCTGCATGCATGCATTTGGCTATTTCCACTCATGTGGGGGATTGTTGAAAAATCGAATTGTTTATATATATTTATATAAATTAGTTAGTTATTATGGAAAGTTAATTAGCATTTATTGCTAATTTGACTTGGGCAAAACTCAGCCCTTTTCGATCGCATTTTCGAGCCTCGATATTTATCCAATTAATATTTTAAGATATATGACGTCGATCTACGTTTCGAGTAGATAATTATAGTGTGCTTAATTTCTCGATTTCGATTTTCGGTGAGTGAGAAATAGTGGTTCGAAGTTTGGGGGGACAAAACTAATATGTTACCTAAAGTGGAGAAACTTACCTTATTCGGGTTTTGGAGAGTATTACATTAATCAATGTTCCACATTGATTAATGAACAAACTTTAATGTGGTATTTAATTCTCTACCACATTGTAAGAGATAACAAAGTGACATGTGGTGGGCTTGGGCCACACATGCTCATGCGCACGAGCCTTTTTGCCGACCGCATCACACGCGGCGCGGCGCGCCGCACCGCTCCCGCGCCCGGCCCCGGCCCCGGCTCCGGCTCCGATTCCGGTTCCGGTTCAGGTTCCGGTTTCGGTTCCGGTCCGTGTCTGTGGACTTGGACTTGGACTTGGATCTTGGCAATTGGTCTAGTTCGCCGGAGCTCGACGATCTTGCGGTGCTGCAATCTTCGAGAAGTTCGTCGTTTCATCTTTAGGGACGATACGCCTACAACCGAGAGCACTACCGAGGCGTATTTCGTCTTGCGGAGAGAGGACTCCTCGACTCGACGATTCTTGTGTTTGTTTATTTTTTCGGATTATTGTACTGTTTTGTTATAGCAGCTTTTCTAACCAACAACATGTTCTGAAGGTGTCGTTTGCATCCTTCTGTCTAAATGTTAAATCGTCTGCTCCGTGCTCGTGAGACTTATTGAGCTGATACTAAAACTTGCATTTTTCCAGTATCATACGCTACAGAATATGTTGTTTATGGCGATGATCGAATTTCAGACGGTAAGCTTTATTTCTTTTATGGCTCCAAACTCCACAAATCCTAGGAAGTAATACCTCCGTCCCACTATTGTTGGCCACCTTTCCTGATTGGGTCATTCCACTATTTTTGGTCATTTTCCGAATTTGAATAATAATTACTATTTTCTCTCTTATTTTATCATCTTCTCTTCTCTCACATACTTTATCATCTATTTTTATAATGTTTTCGAGCATAAAAGTGGCCAACAATAGCAGGACGGAGGTAGTGCTTCTAAAAATGAATAACACCAATTCAAATGTTTCTACACCTATGATGCTTTTGTTGATTTTTAACTCTATCCGCTTAGCTATCATACTACAAGAAGCAAACACAACATATCTTGCGACGACCCGAGACCATCGGTATCAGAAGTTGGTTCTTCATCATCAGATAATTTTATACATCTTCAACCGTCACAATTAGCTTCCTCGATTACTCAAGCAAAGGATGACAACTCAAAGGGATCGATAACTACTCAAATGATACGAAAGGAATTCGTTATTAATACCCCTGCGGAGCCATTCGAACTATAATATTATTATGGAATGTAATATGTTGGCCTTTTTAATTTAAATTTACTATTAGCGCATAAATAGAATGTAATCGTATAAATAATTATATATTCATAAATTTAATCTAATCATTTACGGACAAGTGTCTAATCTTTAATAAAAGACTAATTGATTACTATTTTTCAAAATTAAATTTATTTTCAATACAATTGAATTATTAATTTCTTTTTTATATATTTTTAACTTACTCATTTTATACTTCATATTAAAAAAATATTTATATACTTTCAAATACACCACTTTTTATTCAAACATATACGACATATATTTGTTTATTTTCTATTTGAAATAAAATGGGATAAACTCTAGAACTTTATTAATACAAAGTGCACCAAAATCAATTAATGCGTATAATACATAAGCCGACTTTGAATATTAAATTTTACAACGCTTGGAACTATACTATCCCAACAAACAAAATACAATAGAGCGTTGCGGCGTGTGTTGTTGTACTTGCCATCGGTTTTTCCATCTTCATCCCTGAACACGACAGTCCGCTGACGATTGCCAGGAAACTTGACATAACGCCGGAAATCACGGATTGAGTTGTTCGTTGGCTCATCCACTATGTCTTTATGGCGAACAATTATCTCGAAACATTCCTTCTTATCTGGCCGTATACGTGCGTCCGCTTTATAAGCGTTTTCATCGTTTGACATTATAAAAACATCAGCAAAACCATGCATTGCATTATCAGAAGGATTATGATCAATAACAACGAAAAAACCAAGTACACCAAGAATTGCATCAGTAACCACATTTGCTTCCTTTGGGTCCCCATCGACTTGCATTGTTACGTCAGCTCTATTTTTGGCTTAGTAACAGTAGTAGGTACCGAAAAAACCCTAAAACTACCATTTAAATTTAAATGTATAAGACAAACTTCTTAAGGCCTCCTTTCGTTGAGCCCAGATCCTAAAGCAAGCATAGTCACGTTGCTATATATAAGACTTCCACACTTAACTGCCGCAGTATTCGTCCCCAACTCCTCATCGCACAGACCAGAACGCCTAGCATTTGAATACTTCGATTGCGAGGAATATTATAACGAGAATCGAGTATGAACCCGTCCGCCCTTCTCCATCCCAACGTTGTCGGGTAAAACCCGTATTGCTCCAGCCTCCGCGCACAGACTTTTAATGATGGAACCTATTTACTGGCATTGTGTCTCGCAAGATAATAATTAGACATTATTAGGTTCACACCTTTATATAGACAATGATATATAAAAATTTCAATTTATAAGCAAATCCCATACACATATTCAAAATTTGAAAAATTAATGATTGCATATTGTGCACCTGCTGCAGCATGCTCTATTGCGAAGCGACATCCTCGTTAAATACTGAGCAAAATTTTGAAATTTGAATCAAAATACAAAAACGCTAGCTGTAATTTGATTTGACAATTCAAAATGTAGACTTTAAATATTGATAATACAGCACCGAAAAAAGGGCATTACTATAATATGTTAGCTTTTAGTATATGATTTTTATATGTTAGCTTTTCAGTTCAAAATTCTATATCCATATTAATGTTCTATTGTTTCTTTTTATGTAATATTAAAATTGTGCTGAATTAATTTAATTTTACAGCACCTTTTTTGGTATTAATATTTAATATGCATGTTTTTTGTTATAATAAGTGTCAGTCTCGAAATTCATACAAAATGAACGACAATAAAAAGAAGGAAATAAATTCAATAGAAAATCGAAACAAAATATGGGAGCTATGAATCACAACAACAGACATAGGAAATGAAAAATTATAATATTTAATGCAAAGTTACAAAAATAACCTTATTGCCAACATTTATAAGTAAATGTGCAATTCGAGATTTTAAGTGAAAAATAAATCTGAATCATCAATTTGCTAAATCCAACGGTAAAAGAATATTTCTAGTTCTCACCATAGGAGATGTTATGATCTCTCCTACAAGAGTAATATGTAGACTTAAATAATGTTCCATACTAGTAAAGAACTTGAAATTGACAATAATAAATTAATTGAAAAATCAAGAGGTACCAAATAAATTGGAAATGTATAGTTGTCGAAAAGTTGTGGTAGTTATCTTGGAAACTTGTTTGAACACATGTCCTGTAATACCCCAAACTTTCCTTATCATAAAATTGAATCTAAATAATAAATTCACGCAAAAACTTTGGTGCAACCGGTTGCAGGTGCAACCGGCTGCACCCAGCTAAATAGCATAATAATATAGAAGTTCACATAAGCGCTCCTGTAGCGCAGGTGGTGAGTTGCTGGGCTCTCACCCGAGAGACCCGGGTTCGAGACCCAGCAACAGCATTTTCCTTTTTTTATTTTTAACATTAAAAATTTAATTTTTTATTTAAAAAAAATTAATGTATAACACAAAGAATATTAATATGTAATATTAAAATTTTTTCTTCTTAAAAATATAATATTTTTTTAAAAAAATTATAATTATATAAACAACTATAATATGACACGAAAAATAATAAATTTAATTTCTTATTTTTAAAAAAATTAATATATGACACAAATAATATTAATATGTATATTAAAAAAATTTCTTGTTAAAAAAGTATAGTAATATTTTAAAAAAAAATATAATTGTATAAATAACTACAATATGAGACGAAAATAAAAAATTTAATTTCTTATTTTAAGAAATTTAATATATGACACAAAGCATATTAAAAAATATAATATTTTTAAAAAAATTATAATTGTATGAACAACTACAATATGACACGAAAAATAATAAATTTAATTTCTTATTTTTTTTTTAAAAATATATGACACAAAGAATATTAATATATATATTAAAAATTTTAACAGGAGAAAAAAATAGGGTTTAGACTTCCCCTCTAGGATACACTAAAAACAAGAAAAAAGACCGTAGCAGTTCCACGACTAAAAGGGTTTGGTTCGGAACGCTAGCTTTTTTCCAAACCATTTAAAAATGCGAGTGTTCCGAAGGAACGCGAGCATTTTTAACCGGAGAAAAAAGTAGGGTTTAGACTTCCCCTCTAGGGTACAGTAAAAACAAGGAAAAATATTATTGCTCAATACGAATGATACTTTTCTTTAGGCAAAATGATACTTTTATTTACAACATGTGATACTATTACTCAATAGGAATGATACTTTTCTTTAGGAAGAATGATACTTTTGTTAACAGCATGTGATACTATTGCTCAATAAGAATGATACTTTTCTTAAGGAAGAATTATACTTTTCTTAAGAAAGAATGATACTTTTCTTAAGGAAGAATGATACTTTTCTTAAGGAAGAATGATACTTTGTTAACAACATGTGATATTATTGCTCAATAAGAATGATACTTTTCTTAATGAAGAATGATACTTTTCTTAAGGAAGATTGATACTTTTCTTAAAAAAGAATGATACTTTTTTTAACAACATGTGATATTATTGCTCAATAAAAATGATACTTTCTTAAGGAAGAATGATACATTACTCAATAAGAATGATACTTTTTTTAATGAAGAATACACTTTTCTTAAGGAAGAATGATACTTTTGTTAACAACATGTGATTCTATTGCTCAATAAAATGATATTTTTCTTAATAAATTAATAAAATTATTATTAAAAAAAAGTGCTACGTAAAAAAAAATTAAAAAAATAAAATAAAATGTATTATTAAAAAATGTATCACTTTTTTAAATCAATTAAATGAAAATGAAGGAAAAGAAAAAAAAATAAAATGAAAAGAAAGGAAAAGGAAAAGGAAAAAAAGAATGATATTTTTCTTAAGAAATTAAAAAAATTATTATTAAAAAAAAAGTGTTACATAAAAAAATTTAAAAAATAAAATAAAATGTATTATTAAAAAAATGTATCACTTTTTAAATTAATGTATCAATTTAAATGAAAATGAAGGAAAATAAAAAAAATAAAATGAAAAGAAAAGAAAGGAATGAAAAAAAAGGAAAAAAATAAAATTAAAAGAAAGGAAAAGAAAAGAAAAAAAATAAAATAAATGAAAAGAAAGGCAAAGGAAAAAAAGTAGGGTTTAGACTTCCCCTCTAAGGTACAGTAAAAACATGTGATACTATTGCTCAATAAGAATGATACTTTTCTTAAGTAAAAATGGCACTTTTGTTAACAACATGTGATACTATCGCTTCAATAAGAATGATACTTTTCTTAAGGAAGAATGATACTTTTGTTAACAACATGTGATACTATTGCTCAATAAGAATGATACTTTTCTTAAGGAAGAATGATACTTTTCTTAAAGCAGAATAATACTTTTCTTAAGGAGAAATGATACTTTTTAATTGGTTGGAATAAAAAAATCACTTATTATAAACAAAAAATTATCATTTTTGTTAAATTAATATATCAATTAAAATGAAAAAAGGGACAAACTTGATTTGAAAAAAATATGAATTGGTTGGAATAAAAATATTATTTATTTAAAATAAATTTATCACTTTTTTAAATTAATATATCAATTAAAATGAAAAAAAATATTATCAAAAAAAAGGGACAAACTTATTCTGAAAAAATAATTATAATAAAAATATGAATTATTATGAACAAATGTATCATTTTTTAAAATTAATATATCAATTAAAATAAAAAAACTCTAAAAGACGCTGTTGGGACTCGAACCCGGGTTAATGGGCTTTGAGCCTAGCAGCTTAGCCAACTGCACTACGTTACCATTGTTTAAATATTCCAAATTGTACATATTTAAGTGTAATCGTCCGGTTGCACCTGCAACCGGATGTACAGCAGCCCAACTCATAAATTCATTTGCATCTCATGCATGATATCTTGTGGTAAGTCCTATAAGTCGCGCCTTAGAAATTTAAATGAAAAATTAAAGCATTTATCTTATTTGTCATTAAATCATTTTTATTATGTAAATTTATTTTGAACTTTGAATGTATTTATTTGCATCATATTATGATTATATGGTTTATTTATTTATCTAGAAATAATGTTAGAATTATTAGGAAAGAATAATATTTATTTTGGATTTCCTAAACCTACTAGAATTCATAAAAGGATAGAATATTTATTATGGTATTAAATTATTAGGAGATAATTTGAAATTATATTTTATGAATAAAATAGATCTTGTATTTGTGATATACATGTTTTAGGAAAGAAATCTAGTTTTAGTTATCCAAATCCTAATTTATCTAGGATTGAATATCTTATAAGGTAAGTAATAGAATAAATTCTATATAAAATATATATGGACGAATTAATTATGGATAAAAATATATTTGATACCTTATATGATTAGGAATATTTAGATAATGATCGCTCATAATATAACATCACATAAACTTTTCGAAAATCTGCCAGCATACCTGCGAATTGTTTCAAGAATTATTTACGTACCTTCCCGGCAACATATCGTGGTGAAATTTTAGACGAAGGTTCCTAGGTATGTCTTTATATCTCCGTAAAGTTTTGTGATTTTTAGATGAGTTACTATATTTTTAATTAATATTTACTTTTGCACTGCCGAAAAACCATGCAACCAGGATAGGGTTTAGCAAAATATTTATATCTCACTCCACAAAACTTATTTTGACTTGATTCTTTTTTCTAAATACTCTACACACGTAGTGATTTGTAAAAATATTTATTTTATATTTTTAACGTGTTTTTATGAAAGCAGTTTAATACAAATGTCCAGGTATTCAGTCGGAGCATGCATTTTCGTATTTGGTTTTTGGGGAAAAATATTCTGTATTTTCTGAAGTCGTTACTTATCTTTAGCGGTTGAAATTTTGATATGATATTTATATGTATGTCTCCTAGATGTGTGTTAAATCTTAGAATTTTTAGAGTATGTTTAGTCCCTGAAACGTATATAAAAAGGACAGTAGGTCAGAAACCGATTCTGTTAGCACAGTAAATATTGTTTTGGTTATAACTTTTAAAGGACTTATTATTTTGGTATGAAACCAATTTATGTATGTTTTAGACTCATTAAGGAATCTGTATGTAGAAAAATAGAATTTATAGAATTTATTCATGTTCCGTGGAATTTTTCTAAAATAGGTAATCTGCACGTGTTATGAAAAATTATTTCATGCATATCACGACTTTAAGTTTTGATATTTTTCATGTTAGGATTGGCGCGACCGACTTAATCACTTGATATACATCATTTTTTTTCACTCAAAAGGTTAAGGTGAAGTCTTTTTACTTTTATCCTTATTATACACTATATTGTTTTTCTCATGCGTTATTCAGTACAGGCAGAGCCTTCGGGCAAATCATAGCAGAAAAACCTTCGGGTTAGCCTTCGGGCAATTCACAGCAATAAAACCTTCGGGTTAGCCTTCGGGCAAATCATAGCAGAAAAACCTTCGGGTTAGCTTCGGGCAATTCACAGCAGTAAAAGCTTCGGGTTAAGCCTCCGGGCTTGCATGTCTAATTTCTCATGTTAAATCCTTTATAGTTTATAGTTTGGATAATTGTTGACCCCACTGAGTAATCGTACTCACCCCTTAATATTTTCACATTTTCAGATCATAGTCCGACAGATGCTTGAAGTGGCGGATGGTGATGGTCACACACAGAAAAGGAATTATGAAACTGTTTACATTATTTTAGTTTTATCATGAACTAAACACTTTCTTTTCATTGCATTTTCCAAAAACTAGTAGTCGCATGTGTTTTAATTTTTAAGACTTACGCTTTTATGAAATGCATTAAAACCTTATTATTTTTATAAATCTATTATTTTTGAAAAAATTAAATTGAGAAAATTATATGCCATGCACGAGGTGACGTCCCCTTAAAAGTTATGAAAATTGGGGCGTTACATGTCCAATGTCTCTAAATTATAAGAAAACCAATCTCTATAAGTTTCTATCGATCATATGAAAAAAAGTATCGAGACTAGCTGGCAAGTCAACTCAATGCAACCTTAATATTCTCGAGGCTAATCTAGAAAATCTTTCATGCACAAGGGAGTCATATCTTGAATCATTGCTCTTCTGATGAGTTTCTGGGAATATTTTAGCGGTATGTTATTAGTCTCTAGTTCCTTCTTATTAATATGCTTTAAAAGAAAATTGGATGATATTGAGTTTCATAACATGAATGGGGATAATATAGTTGTGAAAGTTGGTAGAGAAGATTGAACTCGGAAACAATTACTCGGTAAGTCTTTATCTAGTTTCGTATTTCTCCCTGTTACATTACTAGTCTTTTATTAAGGAACAAATAGCCTTTGCTATAGAGAGCATCCAAGAACTACCATCTCCAGTTACATGAAAACTCTAAACCGGACTGAGTTTGATGATGATGATGATGTTCTCCAGCTATTGTAGAACATGTCAAACAAAGATAAATGAGGAAGAAAACAGATGATGTCAGTTCTTATAAGCATTATATAATATTATTGGATAATATTAGAAATTTAGAACCCTCAACCTCTTTGTGCTCTAGTTGCTGCGTCTTCTCTTGTTGTATCCAGCACCAAGAAAGAGTTCCACAAGCCATTTCGGCCATCCATATCAAATAATAAGATAACCAACTCCAATTCCAACAACAAATCCACAACTATATCCCAACGCGACAGATTGCCAAGTAAATCCATCCATAAAATCAGAATCACCATCTTCTTCTTGTGGCTGCACCGGATTCTTCTCATTGCATTTTCTTGTCAGTGGCAATCCACATAGCCCCGAGTTTCCCAAGTAGGAATCATTGTTAAATGTGGAAAGCTGAGTAGATTGTGGTATTTGTCCCACGAGATTATTCATCGAAAGGTTTAATTTCGAAAGAAACGTAAACCTTGTGAATTCACTTGGGATTTCTCCGTCCAATCTGTTAACTGACAAGTCCAACGATTCAAGCCCACTTATGTTTCCAAGAGATGCAGGTATGTTTCCAATGAGGTCATTATGAGACAAATTCAAGTATTTCAAAGAATGAAGAATTCCAATAGAATGTGGAATTCTTCCTGAAAAGCTATTGCAGGATAAGTCGATGATTGTAAAGTCATCCAGTAGTCTCTGCAATAATTGATCAACACCTTTCAATGTGATTATCATCTGCACATACAAGGTAAAATCATCGTTTGGATCTATTGCTTTTTCCTTCACGTCGATCATGGCTCTAAAATTCACCAAATATCTTTCTGGTAAAGAGCCGATAAATGCATTGCGGGATATATCCAAAACTTGCAACTTGGGAAACGGAAACTTAGTCCTTGAGGGCAGTGACGCCATCGTACCATGAAATCTGTTAGACCTCAAGACGAGTATTCGAAGATGAGGGAGAGTTTCCATCCAAAAGGGAAACTTATCTTGTACCCTATTGTTACCGATGTCGAAGCCTTGCAGAGTTTGGCAATTGATTAAGGATTTGGGTAATGGTCCTTCCAATTTATTTCCATTTAAATTAATGGAGATAAGACTACACCCCTTGGTGAATGATGATGGGATGAGGCCACTAAAGTGGTTTTCATGTGCATGAAGGAATTGAATAGATTTACTCAAGTTTCCTATGCATTGTGGAATTATTCCTTTGAAACTGTTATTTGACAGGAGAAGATACCTAAGGGATGTCAAGTTGCATATGCTGGATGGAAGCTCTCCACTGAATTTGTTGGAAGATAGACCTAGACCAATCATATTTGATAGATTCCCAATGTTGGATGGAAGCTCTCCACCGAAACTGTTATTTGACAGGTAAAGATACCTAAGGGATGTCAAGTTGCATATAGTGGATGGAAGCTCTTCACTGAATTTGTTGGAAGATAGACCTAGACCAATCATATTTGATAGATTCCCAATGTTGGATGGAAGTTCTCCACCGAAACTGTTATTTGAGAGGTAAAGATACCTAAGGGATGTCAAGTTGCATATGCTGGATGGAAGCTCTCCACTGAATTTGTTGGAAGATAGACCTAGACCAATCATATTTGATGATTCCCAATGTTGGATGGAAGCTCTCCACCGAAACCGTTATTTGAGAGGTAAAGATACCCGAGGGATGTCAAGTTGCATATGGTGGATGGAAGCTCTCCACTGAATTTGTTGGAAGATAGACCTAGACCAATCATATTTGACAGATTCCCAATGTTGGATGGAAGCTCTCCACCGAAACTGTTATTTGAGAGGTAAAGATACCTAAGGGATGTCAAGTTGCATATGGTGGATGGAAGCTCTCCACTGAATTTGTTGGAAGATAGACCTAGACCAATCATATTTGACAGATTCCCAATGTTGGATGGAAGCTCTCCACCGAAACTGTTATTTGAGAGGTAAAGATACCTAAGGGATGTCAAGTTGCATATGGTGGATGGAAGCTCTCCACTGAATTTGTTGGAAGATAGACCTAGACCAATCATATTTGACAGATTCCCAATGTTGGATGGAAGCTCTCCACCGAAACTGTTATTTGAGAGGTAAAGATACCTAAGGGATGTCAAGTTGCATATGGTGGATGGAAGATCTCCACTGAATTTGTTGGAAGATAGACCTAGACCAATCATATTTGATAGATTCCCAATGTTGGATGGAAGCTCTCCACCGAAACTGTTATTTGAGAGGTAAAGATACCTAAGGGATGTCAAGTTGCATATGGTGGATGGAAGATCTCCACTGAATTTGTTGGAAGATAGACCTAGACCAATCATATTTGATAGATTCCCAATGTTGGATGGAAGCTCTCCACCGAAACTGTTATTTGAGAGGTAAAGATACCTGAGGGATGTCAAGTTGCATATGGTGGATGGAAGCTCTCCACTGAATTTGTTGGAAGATAGACCTAGACCAATCATATTTGACAGATTCCCAATGTTGGATGGAAGCTCTCCACCGAAACTGTTATTTGAGAGGTAAAGATACCTAAGGGATGTCAAGTTGCATATGGTGGATGGAAGCTCTCCACTGAATTTGTTGGAAGATAGACCTAGACCAATCATATTTGACAGATTCCCAATGTTGGATGGAAGCTCTCCACCGAAACTGTTATTTGAGAGGTAAAGATACCTAAGGGATGTCAAGTTGCATATGGTGGATGGAAGCTCTCCATTGAATTTGTTGGAAGATAGCCTTAGACCAATCATATTTGATAGATTCTCAATGTTGGATGGAAGCTCTCCACTAAATTCGTTGGAAGATAGACTTAGGTAAGTCAAATTGGATAGCTTCCCAATATTGTTGAAAGATATTCGACCTTGAAAAAGAAAACAAAAAATTTATTTCTTAAACCTTTGAGAATGATTTCAAATACTTAATTCGAGATTATTAATTCAAACTTGAATGCCCATAATAAAATATCCTTAGAAAATTGATACATTATTCTAAGGTTGAGCTTGATTTTTTCAAATAAATAACCATTAGAGTTCATCATTTGGAAAAGGTGTTTATAATATACCTTTTATAAAATTAAACAGCCAAGCTCTTTAAAGTTAGAAGCACCAATTAAATTTTTTTGTACAATGTTCTTAATATTGCGAAAATATAATGTTATTCTTTGGACAAATTGTTGTCCCAACGGAAAATACTTAAACTTACTTGAATAATTCTCACATTACCAAAATATTCAAAAGTCTTTTAAATTATAAGTTCACGATCTAAGATATTAATCTTTGAGAGAAAGCCTTTTTAAGAACAACACATATTCACTACATTATACGAGCAACAATGTTCCAAATAGAAAGGGATAAAATATTAAATTTAATGCACGATATATGACTAGCATAAGTTTTGAAGCTTAATTTGATTGTTCAGTACTATGCCAAATCAATAGAAATGATAGAAAAAGGGAACAAGTTGAGAATTTTCCTAAAAAACTACTGATTGCAGATATTCAAATTAAGGTTAATGGCACCTATGTGGTTTTAGTCAAATGCAAATTCCAACTTCCGTGATCCTTTGTGGGAGTCGGGGCGTAACAAAAATAGAAATCACATTGAATTTTTTTATACATTTTTAAACCATGACGTAATTGCACCTAATCGAAATTATAGGGGGGGGGGGGATAAAATTCACCAAACACATTCAAAGTATTCGAAGTGAATTAGAAAATGGGGAGTTTTCCTAATTCAATACAATTTACTTCTATTTC
The DNA here is from genome assembly GCA_028984105.1 of Lavandula angustifolia. Taxonomy (NCBI): domain Eukaryota; kingdom Viridiplantae; phylum Streptophyta; class Magnoliopsida; order Lamiales; family Lamiaceae; genus Lavandula; species Lavandula angustifolia. The sequence continues at coordinate 28,894,668 of CM054806.1, read as the reverse complement.
CTAGTCATTATTTTACATAGTTGAGATAGATGCATCCTGATGTGTAGGTGAATACAAATTACTTAACTAGCTAGTAACAGAGTATGAGAATTTAATAATTAAAAGAATCATGATGTACCTATAAAAGAATTATCATCAAGGCTTAAAGCAAGAAGACTCGTGATGTTCCATAGTTGTCTGGGCAACTCTCCGCTAAGTTTGTTGTAACCCAACTGCAGTATCTTTAAATTATTAAGTAAGCCAACTTCTTTTGGAATAACACCTGTAGAATTGTTAAATCATGAAACTTAAATTGATAATTAAATATAAAAAACTGTATGCCATTAATATTATGTAAAAAATACCACACGAAATTTAACAAACATACATTCTCAATTAATTTCTAAATCAGTTGAAACAAAAGAGAAAGGAAATAAGTTAAGATCTTTACATGATATAATATAAACATATAATATCTTACCATATAAGTTGTTGAAACCCATGGCAAATTGTTTAAGAAGTGTGATGTTCCCAATTTCTCTCGGCACATGTCCACCAAAATGGTTCAACGAACAGTTAATACTCTCAAGTTGTGGACATTGGTAAAAACTCAATGGTATATCTCCAACCAAATTGTTCCCACTTAGGTCAAGTACTCTAAGTTTTTGAAGGCTATCGTGCTTGCACACATCCTTTGGTAGGGGACCTGATAAGCTATTAAAGGCTAAGGAAATATATTCCAGTGACGACATATTAAAAATTGACCGAGGAATATGACCGTAGAGAGAGTTTCTACTCAAATTTAGAGAAATAAGAGAAGAAAGGTTTCCAATTTCTAATGGGATGTTGCCTGTAAGACTCATATACGAGATATCTAATCGAGTCACTCTACTATAACGTGAATCACAAGTAACTCCGATCCACCCGCATACAAAGGTTCCACTAGTCCAATTCTGTTTTAATATATTTTGAGGATCGGAAGTGATGTTGGCTTTCAAGGCAAGAAGTGCATATTCATCTATTTTGATTTGACTTTTGATTTCCGAAGCAGCTGCATTGCAACTCATCAGACACCAAAAGACAATGAGTAGCATAAGTAGGAAAAATGTGGGAAATCGCTCCATAGGCTTAATGAACTCGAAAAGGGCAACTCTGCGAGAAAACAAATGTAACAGTGGTCATATATATTGTTCACAAATCTAATCAATTATTGAACCTAAATTTTCCGAATAAAACCAGTTTTTGTTGTGTCCCACCAGAAATAAGTTTCTTTCTCTTGTCACAAAAATGTAAGTTTCCAATAAAATTCCATATGTGAATTGAGTCAATTCTCCTATTCCTACATCATCTCTTATACGGTGGGAATTTTTCGTTTTTCATAATTGAAAAGACTAGATATTTTTCATATTTCTCGTCTCATTTAGAAAAAAATTGCAAAGACTAGATATTTTTCATATTTCTCTATGTCCCATTCAGAAAATATTGAGCAAGATATATATGATCTATGAATTGAACATTATTAATTTGAATATTTGATACTTGTGTGGCAGTATTATTTGATGTCATAGTAATTAGCTAAATTAGATTTGTCATGTACCTTGAATTTTTTTCCAAAAAAAAAAAAAAAAAATTGCCATGTCCATGTTTATGCCTTACAATGTGGGGCAAGCATAGGAAAATTTCACTAGATTCATATTCCTTTGTCCAGCAATCACGCAATGACCCGGTATTTGTTGGGTCTTCTCAATTAAGAGTCATTTCTTAATTTTGTCTTCTAATATATAGTAATATAATATTAACAATGTTGGTGAAACACTGATGTAGTATTTAGATTATTCTGAAAATATAATACTATAATATAAACTTATGTCAGTAATAATTTGAATAGGATCAAATGTTTTACTATTTTGGGATTAAGTGATATAAATAAGAGTAAATTGTCAAAATAATCTTCCAAAAAAACTAATTTCTCAAACTAATCTTCGCCAAAAAATAATTCTCAAACTAGCCTCTTATGTCATGTAAGCAGCCAACATGGCATTTAATTATTTCTCAAATAATTTTTTTTAAGAAAAATAATTATAAATTTAATCTCCTCCAAAAATTAAATTCCAAACAAGTCTTTTGTATGCCACATATGCACATCTAAATTAATTTATTTATTCAAAATTAAATAAATAAAATATGATTTGATTCAACTATTTATTTCGACTACCTCACAAATTAACTACTACTAATATAGCAACTATTAGATCATTAAGATATGTTTTTAATCAACTATTATAATATTCCAAAATAAACAGATCTAAATACTCCTTCCGTCCCATTTCAATTGTCCAATATTCCTTTTCGGGATGTCCCACTTTAATTGTCCACTTTCCTTTTCGAGTTGTCCCACTCCAATCGTCCACTCTCATTTTCTATATATTATTAATATATTATTACAAAATATCAGGTCCACAACTGTCCACTTCCTAATTTCCAACTTGTTGCAATCAAAGTCAATAGTATCCAACTATGAATATGACTATTATTTTGTAATCCTCAATTTAAGTTCGTCGGCTTACTCTAAAATTGGTCCACATATAGACTAGAGCAGGTTCACTCATACTACCTGCCAAATGCATGAAATAATATGACTATTATTTTTGATAGCCTAACTACTTCACTTTGTTTTGTCCAGTAATAATATATTGTACACCTACATGTAGGTAATATATTTTCTTATATAAGTATTAGAAATTGTAAAATTGGTCCACATATATGACCCGGTTCTAAGCTCGATTCGAAAGCTCGATAAAATTAAGAAAATAATATTTTTTTAATTTTTTAATTCAGGATCGAAAGCTCGAATTCGGTACTGAAAGCTCAAATTCGGTATCGAAAGCTCGAATTCGGTACCCAAAATCTACAGTAATTTAATCGAGCCGGGCTCGCGAGCTTTCGAACCGAATATTGCAATATTCGAATTCGGCTCGATTAATTATCGAATATCAATATGAGGTTCGAGCTCGAGCTCGATATTATCGAATTCGAGCCGAGCCTTATCGAGCTCGAGCCCGAGCTATTCGATAAAAGCTCGATTCGATAACAAACTAACAACTTTTTTAATTTACCTGTCCAAAAGAAATTGGACAATTGGAATAGGACGGATGGAGTAAAATTTAGAGCATAACTATTGTAAGTAATAATAAATATAAAAAATAAACTCTAAAAAAATTAATATTTTATTAATTTTCTTTTATCTTATATTGACGTAAAAACACTCTGAATTAATAATTTTTTTAGCATAATATATAATTAAGCCTACACTAAATATTTCGATGTTTTTCATACTAACGCTACATTAAATAATTTCGTAATTAAAATTTAGAGTTTATATTTTATTCGATTAATTAATGATAAATAAAATAAATAGATTAATTTAAATGTGATTGCTTATGTGGCATAATGAAGATTATTTTTGGTAACTATTTTTGTTGATAAAATTATTAAGAAATAAAATAATTTAGATGTGCATATGTGGCATACAGAAGACTTGTTTGGAATTTAATTTTTTGAGGAGATTAAATTTGAAATTATTTTTCTTAGAGAAGACTATTTGAGAAATAATACAATGTCATGTTGGCTCCTTACATGGTATAAGGAAACTAGTTTGGAATTTTTTTTGGAGAAGATTAGTTTGGGAATTAGTTTTTTTGGAAAGACTCTTTTGGCAATTCACTCGTATAAATATTCATCATTAAACATATGAATATACAAATTAAGAATTAATGTTTTTTCAAATGCACACGAGCTATACATTGCGGAAAGGGGTGACACTTCCCATTTTAACAAACATAAACTATGTTTAGATATAAGCATAATGTGCATTAAAAGTAGGGATGGCAAAAGGACCCAGACCCGTAGGACCCGAACTGGACCCGCATGCAATGGGGTGGATAATACCCGCTCCGTACGAGCGTGGGGCGGTTCCGGACCCGACCCGTAGCGGGTCCGGGACGGTTCCGATTCCTGCCGCGGACCCGTCCCGCCCCGTTTAGACCCGCCCTGTATAGACCCGTCCGCCCGGACCCGCCCCGTAACAAATTAGAATTTAAAAGTGTAAAAGTGTTATTAGTGAGATTCAAACCCACGTCAATAATTTCTTTATATGCACTTATGCCGTTTGAGCTAATGTTCGCTTTTGTTAATATTTTACATGTATAGTTATATATAAAAGTGTAAAAAAAATTAATACACCTAACAAAAAATTAGCTTATAAAATATAAATATTGATTTTCTAGATTTCAATATACTATATTCAAATTGTAGTTACGGGCATCTATTTCGAAAAATTAAATTAATGTTTTTATTTTCAAAATTTAAATTTTAAATTATTTTTTATTTCTAATTTTCTAGTCCTTAATTGAAATGGATTATATGTATAAATACAATTATGAATAATTGAAATGGATTATATGTATAAATACAATTTTTATAACAAGTGAAAATACATCTAATAAAAATATAATAAATATTAACTTTCTAGATTTCAATATATTATATTCTAATTTCTAATCATGAAAATGTATTTTGAAAATGAGATTAACATTATCTACATTAAAAATAAGTATTCATGAACTAATGAACTAATGAAAAATTATAAATTCACAATTTAAAATTCTTTACGACTAATGAGAAATTACAAATTTACAATTGAGTTTTTTCTATAACAAATCAAAAACTACACTCTTATTATTCATGAACTTCATTTATAAGTTTATAAGAATCATAACATATACATAATAAATTCATACTTTAATAAGAATCATAACATATGAAAGTATATTTAAAAAAAATAAAGAAATACGATGAATAAAAGCTACAAAATATGTTTGAAAGATGATTTTGTTTTTGTGGGTTTTTTTTTACATGAAATATTAGTCATGCTTACTACAATCATTATATTTGATTAAAGTTACTATATTTTTATTTATGTTTTAAATTAAAATTAATAAAATAACAATTTAAAATTATATATATTTTATGTTTATCTAAATTTAACAAATAAGTTGTTGGTTTAGTGGTCAAGAATTTTGTAAATTTTCGGATAACCTGAATTCGAATTCTTGTGGAATTCTAAATTTATTAATACCTAAAATATTTACGGGTCAGGGGCCGGGTGTTGGGATTTTGTATACTGGAAGCACCTTTTTATGCTTGTATACAATGTGTTTTTGTCCTTACCACTATTTTATTCTCCTATCTGATAAATATGTATATTTGCACATGTTATCCTTTATCTTGTATAAAAGTTAGATTTGTGTGGTGTGTCGGGTATCACAGAAGACAACACAAATTGGTTGAAGTGACAAGATATAAACAGTTATCACAGCTGAGACAACTTAAGGATAAGTTGTCGGTTTAAGTCGCAGTTTAGATAAGAAGTGGCTTGTCTTAGTCGCTTGTCTTTCTTGGTACACTTAAGGTGGTGTATTGACGGATCACAGTGAGATGTGTTTTCCTAACTGACCTTAGTGGAAAACCAAGATCTCGGTGACTTTGCTGGTCTTAAGCTTGGTAAGACTTCAGCTGAGTGCATTTGGCTATCTATCACTTTGACCTACTATGGTGAACGTCCAATGAGCGACCGGATCTACGTATCTTGGGTGTTAGTAGTCATTTGTGGCTCAGGCTGGTTGTCTGTATCTTGCAGCCGTATCCCAGGAATGGGTTGATAATATCCCCTGAGGAACTCGAAATGATTAGCACACCAAACCCGACCGGTTGATTAAGTTCAGGTGTGTTAATAAGGTCGAGTGGTACAACTCAGGAATATAAGATGTTAATTAATTTAAGCAGTCAGTGAGCTTAATTAATTAACGGATATTTCTATCTTAAATACGGAGATCGATTAAGTCTAAAATACAAGCCCTTGCTCAAATTGGGATAAAGGGGTAAGTCAGCACGGATTCTCTAGTGGAATGAATCCGTGTTAATTAATTAATTTTGCTCAGTGAAGCATGGATAATTAATTAATTGGAGGCCCAAAGCTTTATTTCTTGTATTGGATCCCTGATCTGGCCCAATTAGTTGCCTAGTAATTTATTATCTCTCAGAATTCATTATTAATGGATTAATGTATTTTTACATTATTTAATAATGTTATTTATCTGGAATTAATTGGCTGGGCCAATTAATTGATAAATATTAGTAGCCCAATAAATTAATTAATTATATTATGGACTGATTTTATAGAAGCCCATTGGAATATAATTAAATTAATGGTCTACAAATATATTAATATTATATAGGTTTTTGAAGCCTATATATATTAGTATTCTGTTCAGAAACACACACAATTTCATTCTTAATTTCGAGATTAACGTGAGTGACAGAGAGAGATATAAATTTATTGTCTTCAGATCTCTGACCACCCAGAGGAAGAAAAAGGTCGGGACACAGATCAGAAGGTCTGACACAGGAGCAACAATCGGAGCCGCGACAACACACCAGGAGGAAGGTAGCCTTATTATAACCCAATTAATTCCTTCAATTGGTATCAGAGCCAGGTTTAGGCTCTGATTGTTGTTTAATTAGTTTTTATTTAGTCGTTATCGGGCTTATTTTGTGTTTGGGGCGGCCTGCGAGCCACTGTTTTGACCCCGTTGTATCGTTTTTCTCGTGAGAAAATCCACGAGTAGATGATAGGATCAATATGCTATGTGATTGTTTTTAATTGTACTGTAATTGGTCCGGGAGGCACGAAAAACGAGACGACGAAAATCAGATTTTCGCAGCGAAAACCCTAGTTTTCTAGGGTTCCGCCGCATCTTGCGGCGGAGATTCCCGGCGCGTCCGACGTCGGATCGACGATCGGCTTGAACCTCTGGAATCCTCGTCTTACGAGCTTCGCGTCTATAGGTCGCAATGGATCATCCGATCCCGGATGCGATCGGAATCGACGTCTGAAGTTCGCTGCTCACAATGAATTCGTTCCGGCGAATCGTTTGAAATTCGGGAAATTGAGGAACTAATCTCGGCCGGAATCCGTTACCCGGTGGTCGTGAGTGTTCCAATATCATTTCCCCTCTTTCAATTGATCGAATCGCGGCTCGGAAAGGGAGAATTCGGGCATGGAAGGCGGCGGCGGCGGAGGCGCGATTTCTCGCGCTGAAATCCTCGCTTACGGCGGAAATCGCCGGCCGTTTGGCACGGCCCAGATGTCTAGACGACGTCAGGAGGGAGCCGGGATGGTGGAAGAGGGTCGGGGACGGCCGGAGAAGACGCGGCAGCGCGCGGCGGTGCGCAGCAGGCGCGCCGCGCGCGGCGCAGATCTACGCCGCCACGGGCGGCGTCTCGGCGCGGGGAAACCGGTTCCCTGCTCAGCATCGTGCGGCGCACCTCCTGGTGTAGACGGCCGGCCGGGAACTGGCCTCGAACGACGGCGGCGGCGGCGGCGGCGATAGTTCGTGTGAAGAAGATGATGACGTGGCGCGCCACGTCAGCCCTAGCTGAGTTGGTGTCCACGTGTCTGCCACGTGGCAGACCCCTGATGACGTGGCGACAACAGTTTTGGGGGCAGTTTTCGATGCAGTTTCCAGATTCGAAGATTTTAAAGATATCGAAGACCTGTATTTTGTTCGGGCTATGTAATAGTTAGGAATTACGTGATTTAAAGCCCGATAACGACGTTTTAAATTTCCTATTTGCGTATTTATTTATTATTATGCTTTAGCATGCAATTATGTGATTAATTGCGCTTAGAAAAACATGTAAATAGGATCTATGTCATTATTAAAGCATGTTTTATTTTTTGCGAGCACGTTTTATTATGTGCGTTTAGAAATTGCATGCTTTAGGAATTATGTGGATATTCATGATTCAAAACAAACCTTTTGAACAAAAAGACTAAGCAATTTTAAAATTAAATGTTTAATTAGATTCCATTAATTTGGATATTAAACAATTAATCGGACCTCCATTAATTGGACTCTACACGAAAGTAGTAAGATTATGTAAGTAAACGTCCACCTGCGTGGCTTGCTTGCATTTTTGAGCTACCAGTTTTGTGAGATGAGTTTTCCAAAACAATATTTGATTATTATTGAGTAGTGGGAGCGAAGCCGTAAACGTCCACCTGCGTGGCTTGTGTGCCTAGTAAACACGAGTACTCTAGAAGATAATAATTAAATAGGATGGCTAATTAGATCAAATTGAATGCGGCATGGTTCGAGTAAGTATGTCAATTTCGAGAATTTGATTCTATTTGGTCAAATTAATGGTCAATGCTTAGATGTCACCGCAGGTACAATTCACTTCCCTCGAAGTCCCTTCCCGCGTTTTAATAGTGACATGGTCCAGAATATCGAACTATTAATTTCATTCGTCTTAAGAACCTAGACGTGGATTGGAATTAAAGAGCTAGGTAAATAGCTTGGTTTAGGGTTACGCTAGTAAACGTCCACCTGCGTGGCTTGCTAGTGGAATTCCTAGAGCGGTTCGAGGTTTTTAATATCATTGTTTTTACAAAAGGTTTCAATGATTATTAATTACGAATTATGTGCAAATATTAACTTTATACATGCTTTCAAATTATATTTTTTCAGATATGTCTGTTCGAAATTTTTCGAGTTCCTAAATAGTCTCACCAACCAAACCCTAATGGGTTTAACAATTTTTAAATAATTTTACAAAGTGGAAGAGATTTCTTACCGCTCCCAATAAAAGCTCTGCAAAGGTCCTATAAGAACTTCTGTTTTAGGACCGCTATGTCTAAGAACGAGTTTACTATTAGTATGTTACTCAAATCTTTGGTAGCGGTCAAAGAGGTTGTAGGAAAAGAGCAAGAGTGCTCAAGTCTTGAATATCCCTAGTAGTTCAAGGAATCCTCCGAAAGGCGGAAACCAGAAAAAGAGCAGAAAGGGTGGGCATTTCAAGAAGAGCAGTGGGAGTAAGAAGACGGTCCTTATCGGCGACATGTGAATGCCAAAGAAGAAAGGAAGGTTCTTCAAGACTGGTAAGAAAGGACACTGGAATAATTATTATCCAAATGTCAAGGCAAAACAGAAAGAGACGCGAGTCGCTCTTGTAACTGAAACTGTTCTGGTTTCCTCTTCTACCCACGAATGGGTAGTGGATTCGGGGGAAACTGATCATGTTTGTTACACCTTGCAAGGTTTCTTGTAGAAAAGTAATTGAGCAATGGCGAGATGGTAGTCTCAATAGGCAATGGATCGAAAGTTCCAGCAATTGCCATTAGAGATTTAAATCTATCTTTTGATAGTTCTGTTTTAGTACTTAAAGATGTTTAATATTTGCCTGAGTTTAGGCGAAACATTATTTGTGCTTCAAAACTCTGCACCATGGATGGATATAAATCAAGTTTTGATAGTGAAGTTTCTATCATAAAAGACGATGATTTTATCTGTGGTGGACCATTAAACGGATCTTTATATACTATTACTTGTAAACCGCGTAGTTCTGTTAATATTGCTTCCTCATCATCAAATCCTAAGAAGACGAAAGAGTCTTCCAAGGTAAATCAAACTTATCTGAGGCACTTAAGACTAGGTCACATCAATCTTAACAGGACTCAGAGGTTGGTGGAATATGGATTATTGGAGTCTCTCCAAAATTGAACCATTTCCAACTTGCGAAACCTGTTTGGAAGGAAAGATGATGACTATGCCTTTCAAGGCAAAAGGTTATAGAGCCACAGAAGTATTAAGTTTGATACATTCTGACTTGTGTGGGTCTATGTCTACACAAGCTCGTGGAAGGTATGAGTATTTCGTCACATTTACTGACGATTACTCGAGGTATGGATATGTTTACCTTCTTCGCCACAAGTCGGATTGCTTTGAAACCTTTAAGGAATTCAAGGCAGAAGTGGAGAAGAAGTTAGGTAAAGAAATCAAAACACTGCGATCTGATCGTGGTGGGGAATACCTGTCCAACGAGTTCAAGGACTACTTGACTGAATGTGGGATTACATCCCAACCGACAAAGACCGGCACGCCTCAGCAGAATGGTGTGTCAGAAAGAAGGAACCGAACTCTCCTAGAGATGGTTCGGTCCATGATGAGTTATGCAACTTTGCCAGTTTCCTTCTGGGGATATTCCCTTGAGATTGCAGCGTACTTGCTGAATCGTGTGCTTTCCAAGTCGGCACAAAAGATCCCTTTCGAGTTGTGGAGCGGGCACAAACCCAGTATGCACCACTTAAGGATTTGGGGTTATCCTGCTTATGTGCTAAATAGGCAGGCCGACAAATTGGAATTACGTTCAGAAGTGATGTTGTTCATAGGGTATCCGAAGGAAACGAAGGGTGGATACTTTTATGATCCTAAAGAACAGAAGATCGTTGTTAGCCCTAACGCTCGGTTCTTGGAAGAGGATTATATTAGTAACCATAAATCTCGAGTCGACATCATCCTTGAGAAATTACAAGGTGGTCGAGTTCCACTTGAACAGCCAGTTGTGCAAGATAGTACTCCACGAGTAACTGCACAATCTGTTAACACAACTCCTGACACTGTTCGATGTAGTGGAAGGGTGATATTTACACCTGATCGGTATATGTTCACTGGGGAGATGTTTGATTATCTTCCGGCAGATGAACAAGATACCGTGGATCCCTGGACTTACAACGAAGCAGTGGGAGATGTAGATGCAGATTCATGGAGAATCATAATGGACTCGGAATTTGAGTCCATAACTGATATGGATGTATACGAGATCACTGAACTACCTGACGGCTGCAATGCTATTGGTAGTAAGTGGGTATACAAAAGAAAGAGAGAGAACCGTATGGAGAGATCATGGCATTTAAGGCCAGGCTAGTGGCGAAGGGTTTTACCCAGTAAGAAGGTATCGATTACGAAGAGACCTTCTCGCCTTTAGCAATGATCAAGTCCATTCGGATTCTCCTTGCCATATCAGCTCACATAAACCTAGAGATATGGCAAATGGATGTCAAGACCGCATTCCTAAACGGTCACCTTTAAAAGGTATGGACATCTACATGAAATAGCCAGATGGTTATGTGAAGAAGGGCGAAGAGTATCTAGTTTGGAAGCTTAAAAGTATATTCATAGACTTAAACAAGCTTTCCGGTTATGACACCAGCGTTATCGACGAGGTAGTCAAATCCTATGGATTTGTATCCTGTCCTAACGAGATGTGTGTAACGTATTTGTGTTAACGGATCAGTGGTGTTTCTTGCATTTTACGTAGATGACATCCTTCTCATTTGCAACAATGTTAAAGTGTTATCATACGTAAAGACGTGGTTATCCAAGTAGTTTCAAATGAAGGACTTAGGTGAAGCTGCTTTCATCCGTGGGATCAAGGTTATCCGAGATCGCCAGAAAAGGATGTTAAGCTTGTCACAAGTGTCCTACATTGACACTGTTATCGCTCGTTTTAGCATGCAAAAAGCCAAGAGAGGTTCAGTACCTTTCAGACATGGCATTTTTCTATCCAAGAATCAGTGCCCTATAAAAACGCCTGAAGAGATAGAAAGTATGAGGCTAGTACCATATGCTTCCGCTGCCGGTAGCCTCATGTATGCAATGCTTTGTACGAGAGCAGATATCTCATATGCTTTAGGCATGGTCTCAAGATATCAGTCTAACCCTGGAAAGGAACACTGGACTGCAGTCAAGCATATTCTCAAGTACCTTAAACGGACTAGAGATTATAGGCTAGTTTACTAGTCAGACAGTCTAGTGTCTTTGGGTTACACAGAATCGGATTTCCAGGCTGACAGAGACGAGAAGAAGTCTACCTCGGGTTATGTGTTTACCTTGGGAGGTGGAGCCATTTCATGGATGAGTGCAAAGCAGAAATGCATTGCGGACTCCCCATGGAAGCAGAGTATGCGGCTGCTTCAGAAGCTTCGAAAGAGGCAATTTGGCTCAAGAATTTCCTCCAGGATCTTGATATTGTTTTGAACTTGCCTCAGACTATCACAATTTATTGTGATAACTCGGGTGCAGTGGCAAATTCAAAGGAACCTAGATCTCACAAGGCGTCTAAACACATAGACATGAAGTACCACATTATACAAGTATTCGTAAATCGAGGAGACATGGTGATTGACAAAATTGGAATTGAATTCAACCTAGCTAATCCTTTCACAAAGTGCTTACCACTCCCGGCTTACGAGAAGCATGTTCGTGGCTTAGGAGTGGTAGAGATGCCCCCCACTTAGGACTACAAAAACTTTTGTATAAGTGGGAGAAGATGCAGTGATAGATAGGATATATAGCTAAGAGATAGCTGTGTACTAGTTTGTACCATAGCTGAGTACTAGTTTGTACTTAGAACTGACACATTGTATACTAAAAGTTTGCTTTAGTATAAGTGGGAGAATTGTTGGGATTTTGTATACTGGAAGCACCTTTTTATGCTTGTATACAATGTGTTTTTGTCCTTACCACTATTTTATTCTCCTATCTAATAAATATGTATATTTGCACATGTTATCCTTTATCTTGTATAAAAGTTAGATTTGTGTGGTGTGTCGGGTATCACAGAAGACAACACAAATTGGTTGAACTGACAAGATATAAACAGTTATCACAGCTGAGACAACTTAAGGATAAGTTGTCGGTTTAAGCTGCAGTTTAGATAAGAAGTGGCTTGTCTTAGCTGCTTGTCTTTACTGGTACACTTAAGGTGGTGTATTGACGAATCACAGTGAGATGTGTTTTCCTAACTGACCTTAGTGGAAAACCAAGATCTCGGTGACTTTGCTGGTCTTAAGCTTGGTAAGACTTCAGCTGAGTGCATTTGGCTATCTATCACTTTGACCTACTATGGTGAACGTCCAATGAGCGACCGGATCTACGTATCTTGGGTGTTAGTAGTCATTTGTGGCTCAGGCTGGTTGTCTGTATCTTGCAGCCGTATCCCAGGAATGGGTTGATAATATCCCCTGAGGAACTCGAAAGGATTAGCACACTAAACCCGGCCGGTTGATTAAGTTCAGGTGTGTTAATAAGGTCGAGTGGTACTACTCAGGAATATAAGATGTTAATTAATTTAAGCAGTCAGTGAGCTTAATTAATTAACGGATATTTCTATCTTAAATACGGAGATCGATTAAGTCTAAAATACAAGCCCTTGCTCAAATTGGGATAAAGGGGTAAGTCAAACACGGATTCTCTAGTGGAATGAATCGTGTTAATTAATTAATTTTGCTCTGGGCTGAGCATGGATAATTAATTAATTGGAGGCCCAGCTTTATTTCTTGTATTGGATCCCTGATCTGGCCCAATTAGTTGCCTAGTAATTTATTATCTCTCAGAATTCATTATTAATGGATTAATGTATTTTTACATTATTTAATAATGTTATTTATCTGGAATTAATTGGCTGGGCCAATTAATCGATAAATATTAGTAGCCCAATAAATTAATGAATTATATTATGGACTGATTTTATAGAAGCCCATTGGAATATAATTAAATTAATGGCCTACAAATATATTAATATTATATAGGTTTTTGAAGCCTATATATATTATATTAAGGCTACCTTCCTCCTGGTGTGTTGTCGCGGCTCCGATTGTTGCTCCTGTGTCAGACCTTCTGATGTGTGTCCCGACCTTTTTCTCCCTCTGGGTGGTCAGAGATCTGAAGAAAATAAATTTATATCTCTCTCTGTAACTCACGCCTAGCGTGAATAATTTTGTGAATTTCTGTATTCTATTCTAAACAGAATACTAATATATATAGGCTTCAAAAAACTATATAATATTAATATATTTGTAGCCCATTAATTTAATTATATTCCAATGGACTTCTATTAAATCAGCCCATAATATAATTAATTAATTTATTGGGCTACTAATATTTATCAATTAATTGGCCCAGCCAATTAATTCCAGATAAATAACATTATTAAATAATGCAAAAATACATTAATCCATTAATAATGAATTCTGAGAGATAATAAATTACTAGGCAACTAATTGGGCCAGATCAGGGATCCAATACAAGAAATAAAGCTGGGCCTCCAATTAATTAATTATCCATGCTCAACCAGAGCAAAATTAATTAATTAACACGATTCATTCCACTAGAGAATCCAAGCTTGACTTACCCCTTTATCCCAATTTGAGCAAGGGCTTGTATTTTAGACTTAATCGATCTCCGTATTTAAGATAAAAATATCCGTTAATTAATTAAGCTCACCGATCGCTTAAATTAATTAACATCTTATATTCCCTGAGTAGTACCACTCGACCTTATTAACACACCCGAACTTAATCAACCGGCCGGGTTTAGTGTGCTAATCCTTTCGAGTTCCTCGGGGGATATTATCAACCCATTCCCGGCATACGGCCGCAAGATACGGACATAACCGACCGAGCCACAAATGACTACTAACACCCAAGATACGTAGATCCGGCCGCTCATGGACGTTCACCATAGTAGGTCAAAGTGATAGATAGCCAAATGCACTCACCAAGTCTTACCAAGCTTAAGACCAAAGAAAGTCACCGAGATCTTGGTTTTCCACTAAGGTCGATTAGGAAAATACATCTCACCGTGATCCGTCAATACACCACCTTAAGTGTACCAAGAAAGACAAGCAGCCTAAGACAAGCCACTTCTTATCTAAAGCTGCCGACTTAAACCGACAACTTATCCTTAAGTTGTCTCAGTTGTGATAACTTTTTATATCTTGTCAGTTCAACCAATTTGTGTTGTCTTCTGTGATACCCGACACACCACACAAATCTAACTTTTATACAAGATAAAGGATAACATGTGCAAATATACATATTTATCAGATAGGAGAATAAAATAGTGGTAAGGACAAAAACACATTGTATACAAGCATAAAAGTGCTTCCAGTATACAAAATCCCAACAGAAAATAAATATGGGTAAAATATATTTGATACCTTATAGGATTAGGGATATTTAGATAATGATTTCTAGGCAAATGCCCCTTAGTCGCTCATAATATAGCATCTCATAAAATTCACTCTGTCAGCATATCTGCGAACTGTTTCAAGAATTATTTACACATCTTTCCATCGTCATATCGTCGTGAAAATTTAGGATCATCTTCCTCGGTATGTCTAGTACACTTCCTTATTTTCGTAGAATTTTCCAAGCATGCTAAGTATTTGGTTAAAATGGTTATTCATAACCTGCCAATTTTTGACAGCATGTTCATGAGCTTGATAGGAAAATTGTTTTCATGTTTTTTATGTTATTTTCGACCATGATGAATATTAATATGATATAATATATGTTAAGTCATTCATGTTAAAAATATAGAATTTTTAGGATACGTGTACTATTTATTTGTTAATTTATTTCTTGATGTGCCTGATTCTTTTGTCAACATGAAACAATAGTTTTTATGTTAGTAATAAATGAAATCATGGTCATAATAATTTTTATTGTAATGGAATATGTATTATGTTCTTCATGATCAAGATCTATAATTTTTAGGACAATTTTTATGATTTCATTAATTTAATTCATGAATTGCCGAATTACTCAATGCACGAATAAATTGCCAACAGAAGTAAGATTATGTTTAATATACTTAAGTTTATTATTATGTGAAACCATTAAAGTTACATGTTAATAAGTGGATTATGCATAATATACATTTGTTTGATTTTTTTTTTGATCTACGTGTATTTATGAATTATTTGAATAAAAAAATGCATGCATGACATTCCATGTAGAGTCATTAAGATAAATTTCCATGTATAGGATCGGCGCGCATAACTTAAACATTGATATCCATTATTTTCTTTAAAGTCAAGGTCAAGGTGGGGAATGTAACATTTATTCTTATTATATACTATATTTGATATTCATGTTTTGACGACAGACATGTAAGAAAGTGGTCTATGTGGCCAATACAAGGTCATGTGGTCTGTGTGGCCAAATTACAAGTTCATGTGGTCTGTGTGGCCAAATTACAAGTTCAAGTGGTCTGTTTGGCCAATATACGAGTTCATGTGGTCTGTGTGGCCAAATTACAATTTCATGTGGTCTGTGTGGCCAAATTAAAAGTTCATGTGGTCTGTGTGGCCAAATTACAAGTTCATGTGGTCTGTGAGGCCAAATTACAAGCTCATGTGGTCTGTTTGGCCAAATTAAAAGTTCATGTTAAATGATCTAGTTATTCATGTTTATGTTTTATATAATCTATGGTTTGGATAAATGTGTTTCCCACTGAGTAGTCGTACTCACCCCCTTACATTTTCATCTTTTCAGATCATGGTCCGGCCGTTGCATAGAGGTGTTGGTGGTGATGGTCACACGAGGAAAGATTTATGAAACTCATTATTGCATTAAACTAGTTTTTATTATGAACTGTGCACCTTCTTTCTACTTTTATTTTCGAGAACTAATAGTTGCATTTACTTTTATTTTATTTAAGACTTCCGCTGAGTATGAAAATTAATTGAGTTTTTCAATGATTCTTTTCAATGAAAATATTTTGAAAGAATTAAAATAAGCATGTTAAGTATGAAGTAGCGTCCCTAATTAGGTTTTGAAAATTGGGGCGTTACAAATGATAACCGGGCCCGACCCGCAAAATTGACATCCCTAATTAGAAGCTCTTGTATGGAGAAAACATTCTATGCAATAAATAAGTAATGTGTATCAAGACCTACATCAAAATATAAAGTTGCAGTTATTATATTCAATAGATTACCAACCACCTCTTCTAGTTGTTGATGTTGAAGCTCTCCGATAAGCTCAATTTGTTGAAGGAAAGAATTATCATCTTCACATTTCTAGATTCCTAATAAATTGGGTCACAATTCCCTTAAAAGACCTTGTAATGAGAAAGACGGGTATTCAATCTTATATAAAAGAGATAGAATCTTCACCAATTCAAGGTTGGACATAATAATGGATTCTAACAATTTCTAATATTAATTACAATGGTATTTCACCTTAAATTAAATTAATTATTTTGTGAGGCACACCTTTAAAAATTATTTTAGATAGTAGTACTCTAAGTAGCACCTTCAAGAATTATCAGAATTGATAATTAAAAAATTAGTTCAAACAATCACGATGTACCAGTTAAAGCATTGCTTGAAAGACGTAGCATACGTAGGAAGAGTTGTGATCTTCCAAATTTGTCTTGGCAACGTTAAGTTGTTACTCCCTTCTTCCTTCCTGCTATTTAATATTCCCTTTTTATTTCTTTTCAGTATGGAGATAAATAAATTTTATTTAAGTTTGTATTTTATAAGTTTTAATTGTATTAAGAAATGAACACAGCTTCCGAAGAGTGGTTGGTGGGAAGAAATGAGAATTCATCCAAATTTTTGCAAAACATAGTTGAGGCAATCGATTTAAATTTTTTTTTTTCATATTGTAATTGAAGAAAGAATCTAAAGTTTCAAGAAAATTAAAAATCATAATTTTCTGAGTTCGAAGTGATCTTGTACTGCAGTTAGTCTCTCACTTGACAGACTTAGGTTTGAGTCACATCAACGAAATTATTTCGTTTAAAAATTTTCATTTTTTATTTTCAAATTACAATATGAAACGTAGAATAACAAATTGAATTTTTTATTTTCAAAAAAATTATATATTACACGAAGAATAATGATATGAATATTAAAATTTATTCTTGTTAAAAAAAATACATTTTTTTGATTTTTTTTAATTTTGTGATTGTATAGATAATACACATAGGAGAGAGAACACAATGAAGAATTTGTGGATCTAATAAAAGTAACTCTTGTTTTTAACAAAGTATCACTTTACATGAAAAAAATATTATTTATTCTGAATATATCACTTGTTATGAATAAGAGCATCACTTGTTATTAAACAATGTATCACTTGTTATGAATCAAAGTATTATTTGCTATGAATAAAAATATCACTTATTATGAATAAAAATATATTTGGTTTAATGAATGTGTCATTTAACATGGAAACAGTACCACTTCATCTAAAAAATACGAAGTGGTGGAAATAAACTACCTCTTGTTATAAACAAATGTATCGTTGGTACTATATATTTATCAATTAATATTAATAAAATGTATAATTTATTTTGAACAATTTTTCAGTTTTTTGTAATTAAAATATTAATTGAAATGAATACATTTATCATTTATATGCAATGTAAGTATTATCACTTTTTAAAATAAATGTATCATGCTTGCATTTGTTATGAACAATTGTATCAAATTCTTAAAAGGTGAATACATTAACTCGAACTTGGGTGTCTTGGCTGCCCAACAACTTAACTAACCACGCTATCACAACACTATTGTCATGATACATACTACTCTATATATTAATTATAAGCGGTTGTGCAACCGCGTGTGTATGAGTTGGGCCTTTTTGAGAAGTCCATTTGTAAGCGGTTGTGCAACTCTTTTATTATTTTATTTTTTTTCCTATTACTCTTTTGCCCATTTTGAGAAGTCCATTTGTAATAATATGGTCCAAACTCAAAAAAAAATTAGGCCCTATTTCTTTAACTGATATTATTTTCTTTTACCCAATTTCATGTAACAAAACTTAAATTTACTCAATTCTTATATTTGCTACACAAAATACCAATTTTACCTATACTACCCCAACTTTATGAAAAAGTCAAAAAGCCGAGCGGGACTTGGCAGGTAGAGCGGGATTTTCCAAACGGGATACCCCGAGCGGGATGGAGCGAGACGTGAGCGGGATTTGAGCGCGTGAGCTGGATTTGAGCTGGGCGTGAGCGGAATTTGAGCACATGAGCGGGATTTGAGCTAGGCATGAGCGGGATTTGAGCTGGGCGTGAGCGGAATTTGAGCACGTGAGCGGGATTTGAGCGGGATATGATCGGGATTCCGTGTTCTACTTCAGATATCCGATTTCAATCATTTACGCAGTCTGACAAGTCTGAAAAGTAGCTTTTTTAAAGTAAAATTGGGTATTTTGTATAGTAAATATAAGGATTGGGTAAATTTGAGTTTTGTGATATCGATTTGCATATTTAAAAAATCACCCTTTCTTTAATCTTTTGAAGCCCAAAACAAAGATGGAAGCCTAAATAATGTGGGACTATCCGTCTGTAATGCCGAAAATTATATTTTCTGGTTTGACGAATGGTTAGCTAAAAGCGGGCTTCAGAGATTTCAATGCTTCTGAGACTTCCTTCTCCCATTCCAAGATTCCTTCTTCCCAACTGCAGGTAAAAAATCAAATCTTTTTCACACTCCCAGATACCTCTAGAAATTCGAGTCAATTGGTACACTTCACCATCCATTTCTGCTGCGCCTACTTCTTAATATTTTTCTCAGAATTGTTAAATCATCATCTAGGATCAGATTCTCGACAAGTGTAGGAACTCGCAAATGGGCAGTGAATGCAAGAGTTTGGTCTAGAAGAAGAAGACTTATAATTTGAGGCTAATTAACGTTGCCGAGTACTTCCAAGAACTGTGATAATCATAATAATATGATTTATTATTTTTCTGATTATAAATCCATTGGGACAGATTTAAGACGGATGTGTTGGAGATTAACAGCCATAAGCCTAAATTACATTTGTTGTTCATTCCTGGAAATCCGGGTATTTAATTGTTTCATATATATATGTATGAAGTGAGAGAGAGAAAGAGAGTATTTTTTTAGACGTTTTTAAAAGTGGGAAGTATTTCATATAGACGTTTCATTTTACACTGAATTCTTGGAGTCATTGTTTGAGCTAATGGGAGGGATTGCATCAATCGCAGGCAAGTAAAGATTATAACTTTTGATGATCTTGGTGGTGGTGGTGTTGTAATATATATAAATATATTTTTATCTACTTTGAATTCATTGATTATGGAACTGCTGATGGTTGCTTCCTTTGTTTCCTTGGTAAAGGTATTGGCCTTATATCCCACTCTCAAAAGATAATTTGCTTGCATCAAATTGGATTACTAAGTGATATTGATAATTCTCATTTATAAGACACTACTTTTAAAGTTGGAATTTGAGTTTTAGTTCAAATACCAATGTTGGACAATTTATATCAGATTTGTTCTGTCTGATTATTTCTCCGTCTGCTTATGTTATACTCCCTCCGTCCCGCCCGACATGGCTTTTTTCCTCTTTTTCCTTGTCCCACTTGACTTGGCCACTAATTAAAATAATACTCTAATAAATTCTAATGGGTCCCATCACTTTATACCACTTTACAAACAACTACCACTTTCTTAATAATCGTGTCCAAAGCCTATTAAGCCATGTCTGGCGGGATGGAGGGAGTACTATTTTGGGTGGTCAGAATTCTTTTAACTTAATGTAGTTTTAAGTCTGTGAACGACATTGAAATCATGCCTTTTCTTTTGCCAGGACTGGGAGTCTCGAAGGTTTTTCTCATTAGAAGAACAAATCAATCATAAGGTTATTCTCTTTCGCCATTTCTGATTACTAAATAGAATGCGTGACAAAAAAAGGTCTTTTTCTTCTGTCACCTTTTCCAGATAAGCTTTATAGAGCGGAACTTCAAGACGTTGAATTACCTACGATACTGGTAAACCACGCTCAACATTTCCACCTTACATCACAAGAAGTTAATTGTGTTAAATGCGATCGCTCGTAGATTTACATCTTCGTTAGTTATGATTAGTGTTGAATTTGTTTGTGAAGGTTGGCCATTCCATTGGTTCATATATATCTCTTGAAATACTTAAAAGATCTTGACATAAGGTATGCAGTTTTTCTACTTCCTTTTTGTATTATATACTCCCTCCGTCCCGCTAAAGTTGTCTTACTTTCCATTTTTTGGTGTCCCACTATACTAGTGTTCGACTTAAAATGGAAAAGTAATGTAGCATTTTTATAAATATGGAGTGCCAATTTCAATATAATTAAAGTAGAGGGCCCCACATCTAACCACACAACTACCAATTTCTTCCTACTTTCTTAATCTCCGTGTCGGAATCTACTAAGACAACTTTAGTGGGACGGAGGGAGTATATTATTATTCTTTAAAAAAGTTCCTCTAACTCGTGTTTACTCTCTTATAGTTTACATGCTGCATTGGTTTGTACCCTTTTCTGACTCTCAACACCGAATCCTCAACTCAATCCTCCATAGGAAGACTCGCAGCGTATACCTCTTCCTTGTGATGTAGATTTCTTCCCACTTATCTTTCCGCTTTTATGTATTCTCCCGTGAATACTATCGGAACTAATAATGTAATACGACAGGTCTCCACCTCTACGCGCAGCAGTTAGCTCGATTGGGGCCTTGTTTGGATTCCTCCCATCGAAGATCACAAAATTCGTCGTGAAACATCCATGGGGAAGTCATGGTCTGCTTCCGCCGTCGAGGTTCTATGCACGCATGTTCTGAAGGTGCAGTTTGCATTCTGTCTAAATGGTTATTATGCTACAAGATTTACTAATGTAGTTTTTTTTTTCCAGTATCATACGCTGCGGAATATGCTGTTTATGGCGATGACCGAATTTCAGACAGTACGAACCTTCATTTTTCATGCGTCTTTGAGAGAAATGAACCGAGGTCCAAACTTACATTTATATCATGAATAAGTAGAAAAAGACGGTAGGATGGTAAAGTGCAGCAGATGTAGTGGTCCATCCGTTTCAATTATCTTGTCCAATATTCCATTTTGGGCCGTCCCAAAT
The DNA here is from genome assembly GCA_028984105.1 of Lavandula angustifolia. Classification (NCBI taxonomy): domain Eukaryota; kingdom Viridiplantae; phylum Streptophyta; class Magnoliopsida; order Lamiales; family Lamiaceae; genus Lavandula; species Lavandula angustifolia. The sequence continues at coordinate 28,873,069 of CM054806.1, read as the reverse complement.
ATGTTGTCCAGTTTTTTTTTTTTAGCAAATTATACACATAACTTTTTATGGGACCCACAACTTACACCACTCTACACACAACTAACAAATCTCCTTAAAAATCACACCACAACCAAAGTGGACAAGATAATTGAGACGGAGGGAGTAGTTAACACCAATTTTAACGGACACATCCAATTTATGTTTCTACTTGTTTAACCTAGTAAGATGTTTTTCTTGATTTTAATTGTCTCCGTATAGCTGTGTGAAAAACCAGATTGGGATTTCATGAGGAGCAAGAACAGCCACCTTGCTTTTCTTTTCGGCGTTGATGATCACTGGGGTCCCTTGCACTTGTGTGAAGAGGTACTCATTAGTTTTTGTTAATTTGGCCGATCGAATGTTGAATCATTTATTTACTAGAAAACATGATAAAAAGAACCTCGAGTTATGAAGATCCCTAGCTTTGCTAATAAGTTTCGCACAATCTTTGCTGGAAATTCTTGCTGTGTTTGTATGTTTTGAACAGATGCGCGAAGAGGTAGGTGATGCGTGTGTCGAGATTGAACGCGAGGTTCATACTCACGCGTTCTCCTGCAGCTCAGCCGGATCTTTATGGGTTGCTTTACATGTTTCGAGCTTGATCAAGGATGCCGTACAACAAGCAGAAAGCAAATCCTCTCGATGAAAGTGTGTATATATATGATGTTGTCATATTGTGTTCCTTGTTCGCCGCCTCTGTGATTAGAAACGATGTTTCAATTATTTATCTTCAATTCTTGTGGGAAGAAACAGTGTTTAACCCTTCTGAGTTTTGACTACAGCTAAAAGAAGTTTCATCCCGTGAAATTGATAATGGTGAAACACGAGATATTTCCAAATCCGTGAGTCCGGGTTGTGGAAGGGGCGAGCCCGAGTCATTAACGAGCTTTGGTTAAAAGCATTAAACTCCCTCACCTATTAGCTTTTTGCACTTTGTCCCTTTAATTATGTAAATGCGCAATTTACACCTTGAATTATTAGATTTAATGCATAGGAAATGAAAAATTATAATATTTAATGCATAGGAAATGAAAAATTATAATATTTATGAATCACAACAACATGCTTGAAGGAAGCTTTTGTGAAGGGTTTTTTTGGTAGTGGTGTTGGTAAAAAATTGGATTATATTGAGTTTCATCACATGAATTGGGATAATATAGTTGTGAATGTTGGTGGAGAAGATTGAACTCGGAAACAATTATTCGGTAAGTCTCATATTTCTCCCTCAATTACATTACTAGTTTTTATATATTAAGGAACAAATAGCCATTGCTATAGAGAGCATCCAAGAACTGCCATCTCCAGTTACATGAAAACTCTAAACCGGACCGAGCTCGATGCCCAAGAGCAGACTATAGGCCTCCATCTTCCAAATCCATGTTTTACAGTTCTTAACAGTTGATGATGATGATGATGTTCTCCAGCTATTGTAGAACATGTCAAACAAAGATAAATGAGGAAGAAAACAGATGATGTCAGTTCTTATAAGCATTATATAATATTATTGGATAATATTAGAAATTTACAACCCTCAACCTTTTTGTTGCTCTAGCTGCTGCGTTTTCTCTTGTTGTATCCAGCACCAAAAAAGAATTCCACAAACCATTTCGGCCATCCGTATCGAATAATAAGATAACCGATTCCAATTCCAACAACAAATCCACAACTATATCCCAACGCGACAGATTGCCATGTAAATCCATCGATAAAATCAGAATCACCATCTTCTTGTGGCTGCACATGTTTTTCATTCTTCTCATTGCATTTTCTTGTCAGTGGCAATCCACATAGCCCCGAGTTTTCCAAGTAGGAATCATTGTAAAATGTGGAAAGCTGAGTAGATTGTGGTATTTGTCCCACAAGATTATTCATCGAAAGGTTTAATTTCGAAAGAAACGTAAACCTTGTGAATTCACTTGGGATTTCTCCTTCCAATCGGTTAACTGACAAGTCTAACGATTCAATCCCACTTATATTTCCAAGAGATGAAGGTATGTTTCCAATGAGGTCATTATGAGACAAATTCAAGTATTTCAAAGAATGAAGAATTCCAATAGAATGTGGAATTCTTCCTGAAAATCTATTGCAGGATAAGTCGATGTTTGTAAAGTCTTCGAGTAGTCTCTCCAATAATGTATCAACACCTTTCAATGTGATTATCATCTCCACAGACCAGGTAAAAATAGTATCGTTTATATCCATTGCTTCTGTTGCTTTTTTCTTCACGTCGATCAAGACTCTAAAATTCACCAAATATCTTTCTGGTAAAGAGCCGATAAATGCATTGTGGGATATATCCAAAACTTGCAACTTGGGAAACAGAAACTTAGTCTTTGAGGGCAGCGACGCCATGGTACCGTGAAATCTATTAGACCTCAAGACGAGCATTCGAAGTTGATCGTTTCCATCCAAAAGGGAAACTTATCTTGTACTCTATTGTTATTGATGTCGAAGACTTTCAGAGTGTGGCAATTGATTAAGGATTTGGGTAATGGTCCTTCCAGTTTATTTCCATTTAAATTGATGGAGATAAGACTACACCCTTGGTGAATGAGGATGGGATGAGGCCAGTAAAGTGGTTTTCTTTTGCATGAAGGAATTCAATAGATTTACTCAAGTTTCCTATGCATGGTGGAATTATTCCTTCGAAACTGTTATTTGAGAGGAAAAGAGACCTAAGGGATGTCAAGTTGCATATGGTGGATGGAAGCTCTCCACTGAATTTGTTGGAAGATAGCCTTAGACCAATCATATTTGATAGATTCCAAGTGTTGGATGGAAGCTCTCGCTAAATTCGTTGAAAGATAGACTTAGGATAGTCATATTGGATTGCTTCCCAATGTCGTTGAAAGGTATTCGACCTAAAAAAAAAAAAAAAACAAATTTTTTATTTCTCAAACCTTTGAGAATGATTTCAAATACTTAATTCGAGATAACTTTAATGCCCATACTTAAATATTCTTAGAAAATTGATACATTATTCTATGGTTGAGCTTGATTTTTTTCAAATAAATAACCATTAGAGTTCATCATTTGGAAAAGGTGTTTATTGTATACCTTCTATAAAATTAAACAGCTAAGCTCTCTAAAGTTATAAGCATCAATTAAAATATTTTGTACAATGTTCTTAATATTGCTGAAATTTAATGTTATTCTTTGGGCAAATTGTTGTTCCTATGGAAAAGAAAAAAAAATACGCAAGCTTAACTTAATTGGATAACTCTTAAATTACCAAAATATTCAAAAGTCTTTTAAATTATAAGTTCACGATCCAAGATATTAATCTTTGAAAGAAAGCCTTTTTAAGAACAACACATATTCACTACATTATATGACCAACAATGTTCCAAATAAAAAGGGACAAAAATATCAAATTTATACAAGATATATGACTAGCATAAATGAGACAAGAGAAATAATTAAAAGAAACATGACGTAACAATTAAAAAATTGTTGCTGAGGCCACAAATACGAAGAGTCGTTATGTTCCAAAGTTGTCTTGGCAACGGTCCAGTAAACTAGTTGAAGCCTTGAAGGCCATATAGTCAACGTCTGTAAATGATTAAGAAAAGCAATCTCTTTTGGGATATTACATGTAGAATTATAAGTTATGAAGCGTAATTTGATTGTTAAGCACACATAATTATATGCCACCAATAAATGGAATACATAGCATGAAAATAAATAGCATGAAATTGGATTGAATACATTTTCAATTCATTTCCAAATCTATTAAAATTGTAGGCCCAGCCCACTATACATGTCGGCCCACTTACCTGTTATGCGGCCCAGTCCATGTCTTCGGCCCAGCTGTGTGTTGTCGCCCTATGTATTTATAGCCTAGCGACGCCCCTCTGTGCCCTAGCTTTGTTGTGCGCAGCCTGAGTGTTCTACACTGTATTTCTTCTTCATCTCTTTGTGAGATCGAGTGTGTTGTGTAGTTCTTGTATAGGCTTGCTAACGGGCTCTGTGATTGGCCGACTGTGTTAGTGGATAGTGGTGTGTGTGAACCCACTGTAGACTCGAGTGTCTGAGCCTTACAATGGTATCAGAGCTTGGGCACCGTGTTTGTACTGATCTTAGTCCCTCAGATCTGCTAAGGTAAGTCGGGGTTCAAATCTCCGAACCCCGCTCTGGTAAAGAAGCTTGACCCCTCAATCTTTTACGCTTTCTAGACACTCCCAACTGGTGCAGTCTTAGGCTTGGGAAATTTGATGCTTATAGATTTAGGTCTCTCTGTGATTTTTTCTGTGGATCTATCTGCTCTCTGCAACTGTGTGTAGTTTTCCTTACTGTCTATTGCTTCCGCTTGCTATTGTCTACTCTGTGTATTATTTCCGTCCTTACCCTAGTCTGGTGGTCCGAGGTACCCCTGCGCCCAGACCTTGAGTCTGCGATTGTGATCTGGGTAACCCTCGGCCATCATACCAGACTGTCTGTTAACTCTTCTTTTAGAGTTATCAGACACCTCACTTTGAGTGAGAAGAGCTATGGGTTCCCTCAGTGGCATAGCTCTTTTTAATGGTAAGACTGACTTCACTCTCTGGAAAAGGAGAATGAAGGCTATACTGGTTGAAAAACGTGTGGCTTGTGCTATTGATCATTCTTATGCTGAAGGTGAAACTGAAAATAAAAAGGAAGAAATGGATGAATTGGCCTTATCTGCTATTACTTTGTGCTTATCTGACTCTGTGCTAAGGAAAGTGGAACACCTTAATACTACTAAAGAGATCTGGGATAAACTTAATGAGTTATATGTAGAAACTTCCTTACCTTCAAAAATGTATTTACTGCAATCCTTTTTTAGGTTTAAGCTTGATATGTCTAAGGACATTGAAGAGAACTTAGATGAATTTAATAAGCTCTTACATAAATTAAACAAACTAGTGATAATAGTATTGATAATTATGCTCCCAGTGCCCTTCTAAATGCCATACCTGACTCTTACAGTGATGTCCAATCTGCTATTAAGTATGGTAGAGATAAAATTGATCTTGAAACTGTGATATCTGCTCTAAAGAGTAAAGAACTAGACCTGAAGTTCAATGGGGGGGGAATAGAGGGTCTGAAAATGGTGATGTATTTCATGTTAGGGGGAGGACCTCTGATAGGAACAACAACCACAAGAATTCTGAAAATTCTGGAAAGAAAAAGGGACAGAGGGGTAGGTCTAAGTCTAGGCCTAAGGGAAAGAAGTGTTATAACTGTGGAGAGTATGGTCACTTCCAAAAGGATTGTCCTAACCCTAAAAAGGGAAAATAAAGTAGTGAATAGAAAACTGTCTCTGTGTCTAATGTTGTGCTAGGAGATGACACTAATCCAAACATCCTTGAAAAATATTTCATGGTTTCTGATCCCCAAAATCTATCTTCTGTGAACTTGGTGAATTCTGATTTTATGAATGAGTGGTTGATGGATTCTGGTAGTCCCTATCATGTATCTCCCTTCAAATCCTGTTTCTCAAAATTTAAAGGTGGTGATTTTGGATATGTTATTGTTGCAAATAAACACAAATGTGTTGTGTTAGGTATTGGTGATATATGTCTTCAGTTTGAATCTGGCTATGTGTATACAATGAAAGATGTAAGATATGTTCCTGATGTGGTATGTAACTTATTGTCCTTTACTGCTCTTGAAAATGATGGTTTTAGGGGTAGTTGGGGTAATGGTTGGATGAAAGTAAAGAAGGGTTCCATGGTTGTGTTTAAGTTTAAGAGGACAAATAACTTATATCCTTTCTCTGCTGTTCCTGTCCATGATGTGTGTACTGTAAATGATGCTTTTGAAGATAAAACTGAGTTATGGCATAATAGACTTGGTCATGTTAGTAACAAGAACCTGGAAATCTTGAGAAAGACTGGTGTGTTTGGTGATGATAAAGTGTCTTATGTGCCTTTCTGTGATACTTGTATCTCTGGTAAACAACACAAGGTGTCTTTTCCTGTCACTGATTTTATTTCTTGTTCTAGTGCCTCTAATGTATTGGAATATATACATGATGTTGTGTGGGGTCCTTCCAGTACCCCTACTCATAGTGGTTGTCAATATTATCTGTCTGTTATTGATGATTTTTCCAGAAAAACCTGGCTGTTTTTGTTAAAACATAAATCTGAAGTGTTTGAAATGTTTGTAACTTGGAAACAACTTGTTGAAAACCAAACTGGAAAGAAAATTAAAGTTCTTAGAACTGATAATGGACTTGAATTCTGTAATGCCTCTTTGAATGACTTGTGTGCAAAATCTGGAATCAAGAGACATAGGACTGTTCCTTACACCCCTCAGCAAAATGGTGTTGCTGAGAGGATGAATAGAACCATTCTAGATAAAGTAAGATGCATGTTAGGGTCTGCTGGAATTTCTAAAACTTTATGGGGTATTACTGCACTTGTTGCTACATACCTGATTAACAGATTGCCTTCTTCTTTTCTAAATGGTAAGTGTCCTGAGTTTGTGTATTCTGGAAAGCCACTTGATCTGTCAAATCTTTGTGTGTTTGGTTGTGCTGCCTTTGTACACCAAAAAGGTGATAAGCTTGATCCCAGAGGAAAGAAATGTGTCTTTCTTAGGTATCTTGAGGGAGTTAAAGGGTATAGGCTGTGGGATAAAAGTCAGCCTGGTTTTAAAGTTATAATCAATAGAGAATGTTGTCTTCAATGAACTTGATTTCCCCTGTTTGCCATCTCCCCCTTCCCCTGTGAATGACTTTGCCCCCTATGATAAGTTTAAGGTGGAGCCTCAGGCTCGCCCCGTCTCGAGTCGTGATCGCCGAATCGTTGTGGTTTCGTTTCGATTCGATAGTGATACTGAACAGGATTGTGATCCTGAGATTGATGAGCATGATAATCTGTTAAATGGTAATAATGTACCTGATTGTGATACTTCCATTTCAGATTATGAACTTGTTAGGGACAGATCTAAGAGAACTTTAAGACCCCCTCAAAAATTTGATGATTATGTGATGTCTATGTATGCATGTAGTGTATATGACTCTCTGGATGCTGAACCTACTTGTTATTCTGATGCTATCAAATCTGTTAATGCTGATCAATGGGTGAGTGCTATGAAGTCTGAAATGAACTCTTTGCTTGCAAATCAAACCTAGATTCTTGTTCCTAAACCTGAAAATTGTTCTGTAGTGGATTGTAAGTGGTTATTTAAGGTTAAACAAGAAGTCAAATCTGTTAGGTATAAAGCTAGACTTGTAGCTAAGGGCTTTACTCAAAAGGAGGGAATAGATTACACTGAAATCTTAGCTCCTGTAGTAAAATTCACCACTGTTAGGATAATGCTTGCTCTTGTTGCCCATTTTAAATGGAAATTAAAACAAATGGATGTCACTACTGCTTTTTTACATGGTGATCTTGATAAGACCATATACATGAAGCAACCAGAGGGTTTTGTTGCCACAGGTAAAGAAAACTATGTGTGTCTCCTTAAAAAGGCTTTATATGGCTTAAAACAATCCCCTAGATAGTGGAACATTAAGTTTGATCAATGTATGCAGTCTCTGAATTTTAAAAGGAGTGCTTTTGATCACTGTCTCTATTTTAAGGAATCATCCTCTGTTCCTGTCTTTTGGCTTCTGTATATTGATGATATGCTTATAGCTGGTCCTTGCCTGAAAACTATCAAGCATGTTCAAAAGTGTTTATGTGATAACTTTGAAATGAAAGACCTAGGTGACGCTAAGAGGATCTTAGGTATGAACATTGAAAGGGATAGAAAAAACTGTACTTTAGTGCTCAATCAGATTTCATATGTTGAAAAGATTTTGAGTAAATTTTCTATGACTTCTGCTAAGTCTGTGAATGTACCCCTTGCCTCAAATCTTGTTCTATGCAAAGATCAATCTCCTAAGTCTGCCCCTGATATTGATGCCATGAAAAAGGTTCCTTACTCCAATGCCATTGGTTCCGTGATGTATTTGATGATTAGTACTAGGTCTGATATTACTTATGCTGTCAGCTGCCTGAGCAGGTATATGTCTAACCCAGGTATGGATCATTGGAATGCTTTGAAATGGCTACATAGATACTTAAAAGCTACAATGCATGTTGGTCTTACATTCTCTAAGTGTTCTGCTGGAACCAATCTGGTTGGTTTTGTTGATTCCAACTATGCGAATGATAGGGATAACATAAAATCTACTACTTCCTATGTGTTTACCCTGTGTGGGGCTTGCATCAGCTGGAAGTCACAGCTTCAGTCAATAGTTGCCCTGTCTACTACTGAGTCTGAATATGGGGCTGCTACTGAGGCTTTAAAGGAAGCCATCTGGTTGAAAGGACTGCTTTCTGAAATTGGATATCCTTGTCCTGACTTAACTATTTTCTCTGACAGTCAATCAGCTATACAACTGTGCAAAAACCCTGTGTTTCATGATAGGACAAAACACATGGATGTTAGATTTCACTTCATTAGGGATATAGTTGAAAAAGGAATTGTTAAGTTAGAGAAAATCCATACTGACCTGAACCCAACTGACATGGGAACTAAGTGTTTGAATGTTGAGAAATTAAAAACTTTTCTGAGGATCTTGAACTTGTTTTCTGGATGAACTGTGGTTAGCTCTGTTTGCTCTGATTAGTATTGTGTTTGCTTGTTATCCCTGTATCTCTTCTGCTTCCTCTCCTGTTGTCTTGTAGGTCTAGTGTTCGGTTGCAGGAGTTGCCCCATTGGCGATGATGACACTTATTCGGGGTATCTATCATGGCAAACCCATGACACACCATGCTTGGGCCTAAGGTGGAGATTGTTAAAATTGTAGGCCCAGCCCAATATACATGTCGGCCCACTTACCTGTTATGCGGCCCAGTCCATGTCTTCGGCCCAGCTGTGTGTTGTCGCCCTATGTATTTATCGCCGAGCGACGCCCCTCTGTGCCCTAGCTTTGTTGTGCGCAGCCTGAGTGTTCTACACTGTATTTCTTCTTCATCTCTTTGTGAGATCGAGTGTGTTGTGTAGTTCTTGTATAGGCTTGCTAATGGGCTCTGTGATTGGCCGACTGTGTTAGTGGATAGTAGTGTGTGTGAACCCACTGTAAACTTGAGTGTCTGAGCTATATTCTTTGGGGCTTTACTTTCTGTACTTATATCTGGTGTAGATCGAAACCTTACAAAATCAATAGAAATGAAAGAAAAAGGGAACAAATTGAGAATTTTCCTAAAAAATTATTGATTGCAGATATTCAAATTAAGGTTAATGGAAACTATGTGATTTTAGTCAAGTGCAAATTCCAAACTTATGGTCATAAAAGGTGCATAGAGGCCATTATACCGAAGTGCAATTTTCCTCCCTGTAGTTTCACACGGGTGCCAATACCCTCCTATAATTGCAAGCGGGTGTACTAAGCCCCTTGTGGTTTAAAAATAGGTGCAATCCATCTCTTCTACTCAAACGAATAAATCCCTTCTTATTTAATATGTTTTATCTTAATATTTACGAGTCAAAAATCGGGTGAAATACACAACAAAATTGTAAATTTAGAATCTTCCATAAAAATAGTGGAATTAAAACTTAGGATCTTTTAGAAATTTCTATAAATTTTGGCAATTCTTAGACTTGCCATTATATTTTCAAATTATTTTTACTTTTCGCTGCCGGGATTAGGGGTGTTTCGGTACGGTATACCGGACCAAATTTGTCATACCTTATACCGTATCGAAAGTAACGGTAGGAGATTTTTCATACCGTTACCGTACCATCGACTTCGGTATACCGAAAGTTCGGTATCAAAGATTTAGCATACTGTTGCCGTGTTGGATTTACGGTATACCGTTAACCTTCACGGTATACCGAAGGTTGACGGTATACGGGAAATTAAAATTATACCGAAAAATGAAATATATGAAATAAGAGTAATATCATATTAATACAAAAACACAATATATAGATATTCTATTTATATCATGATAACATAAGAGTTGATATATTAATTTATATCATGATAAGAGTTGCTATATTAATTTATGTCATGAATCAAGATGCACAATATATAGATATTACATAAATATAATATAATGACAAGAAGATAAATAAAGTTAAGAATATTTATTCATATATAATATTTGTCAATGGCAAAATCAAATAAGTGCAGGTACGTACCGTAGGTTCGGTATATGTCGGTATACCTCGGTATGAGAAAACTCATACCGTTACCGTACCAAAATTTACGGTACGGTATGATACCGTGATTTTCGGCACGGTATACCATTAAATTTGGTTTTTCCGGTATTTTTTCGGTACGGTATGCACGATATACGGTATTTTCGGTAAAATTATACACCCCTAGCCGGGATTTTACGATTTCTGGATAGAGTTCACTAGATTATCTATATCTCACTCCACACACAAGCTTTACCCCCAATTCTTTTTTCTAATTAATCTAGAAGTATAGATCTTTCCAAAAATGTTCAGTTAGTATTGTTGTCATGCTCTTATGAAAGCAGTTTTTACCATGTTAGATCTACTGGGATGTTGCCTGTAAGACTCATATACGAGATATCTAATCGAGTCACTCTACTATAATGTGAATCACAAGTAACTCCGATCCACCCACATACAAAGGTTCCACTAGTCCAATTCTGTTTTAATATATTTTGAGGATCGGAAATGATGTGGGCTTTCAAGGCAAGAAGTGCATATTCATCCATTTTGATTTGACTTTTGATTTCTGAAGCAGTTGCATTGCAACTCATCAGACACCAAAAGACCATGAGTAACATAAGTAGGAAAAATGTGGGAAATCGCTCCATAAGCTTAATGAACTCGAAAAGGGCAACTCTGCGAGAAAACAAATGTAACAGTGGTCATATATATTGTTCACAAATCTAATCAATTATTGAACCTAAATTTTCCGAATAAAACCAGTTTTTGTTGTGTCCCACCAGAAATAAGTTTCTTTCTCTTGTCACAAAAATGTAAGCTCCAATAAAATTCCATAAGTGAATTGAGTCAATTCTCCTATTCCTACATCGTGTCTCTTACTCGGTGGGAATTTTCCGTTTTTCATAATTGCAAAGACTAGACATTTTTCATATTTCTCTAATGTCCCATTCAGAAATAAATTGAGCAAGCTTGTCCAATCAACATACTTTCATTTCAATGCGCTCAACTCATACGATTCATATTTTATAATAAGTTAATTTCCAGTCTTTAGATATATATGATCTATGAATTGAACATTTTTAATTTGAATATTTGATATTTGTGTGGCAATATTATTTGAACATTATTAATTTGAATGTTTGATATTTGTGTGGCAATATTATTTGATGTCATAGTAATTAAGTTATAAATTATATATTTTTATTTACAATTGATTTAACTTGTTTCCAATTCAAAAGTCTGTTTTTTTTTAAAAAAATTCAATGAATTTAAATTAATTTAGTAAATAAAAATAAATAAATTAAGAAATCGTGAAACCATTAAACCGGAACCAGAACCTACAGTTTCAAACCAAAACCGTGAACAATCAATGGATGGTTCGGTTTTTATTTCAGTTTTCGATAAACCATAACCGGCGATTTCAAACCATAATCAAAATAGAAACCGGAAATGGGCATGCCTATTACACTGGAAGTTACCGGCGAACAATTTCGCTGGAAGTTGTACGAAGAAATGATTCAAAAGTTTTAAGGAAATGGAGAAAGGAACCCGCTTGATTTGTTGTTGTTTGAATAAGGAAAGAGAGCGACTCAATTAGTTCAAAACCCTAATCAATCTCCCACCCTCAAATTTTCATCCGAACTCTTGTTATGCACATTTGTCCCCAAAATACCTTTAATGGAGCGAAAATGAATAGAAAAAAAATGCAAACCCATAACCGGCGGTTTATTTTTTCTAAATACATTGTGAAGCATGTGACAGATATGCATTTCAGATAGTGTTCGTAGAGTTGTATGCATGAATTAGATGTTATATATACATGAAAATAGCAATGATCGTGCCCGATTGGGGGACCAAATCAAACATTTTGGATTCAAGTGTGTATGAGTATGCATGACATATATAGTGTTTATGCATGAATAATCCTAATATTATGTATAAACCTGATTGCGCCTTAAATATTGAAACTGAAACATTTCTTGCATGTGTGTATTTGATAAGGGTGTGCAAAGAAACCGCATAACCCGCTCCGCCTGCCTAAACCGCCCGTCATAACCCATAACCGGCAGTTTATTTTTTCTAAATCTATCTGCCGGTTTATTTTTTGAGAAACCCGTCATTGTCTAGGTGGGTGGAGGGTGGAGTATGGCAACCGCCGACCCACCCGCCTACATGTGTAGTCATGCATGTCAAAGAATTGATGAAAGTGAAAACAAGTTTATTAAATCGATCATGGTAAAAAATAGGATAAAGTCTCCCAAATAAAATGTTCACCATGTACCTTCATTTATACATTCATTAAAAATCATTCAAGTGCATGTATTTAAGAATTGTTATAGTATTTGTTACAAAACTATGAGTATTATATATTTATAGGAAAAAAATATCTACAATTTTTGTTACATCATATTAAATTTGATTTGAGAACTCGACATATATTCAGGTTCTTTTAAACCGTCAAACCGCCTGCAACCACCCCCCTAACCGTCAACCCGAACCGCAACGGTTTGATAATTATGTTAACCCGCTATGGTTAGCAATTATATTAACCCGCCTATACATAGGTGGGTTGATTTTATGACCAAAACCGTCCGAACCCGCCCGCGAACACCCCTAGTATTTGATGAGGCACATGGAAATATTCAAATGTTACGAAAATAACTGGAATATTGGATTTTTAAGGAAAGGCTAAAAGCAAGGTGATGAGCCTAGATTTGTAGCTCATTTATCCATTTAATTTGTGCGTTTTATGTTATGCAATTGAAGATAAGTAGCCTGGATTTAGAGAAAATAGGGAGAAAAGATGGTTCTGCTGGATCTAGAAGTCTTCTAGCCGAGATTGATGGAACTGCCCAGAAGACCGGAGAAATGGCCTGAAAACATGCCAGAATTAATGCAGAATCCATTGGGCCGAAAATTGAGAAGAAAAATGTTGAAGCAGCCTACTAACCCGGCCCACATCATTCTAGCAAGCTTATGGCGGGAACTAGGGAGCATGGCCTTATTTTGACCAGCAACCCATACCTGCAATAGTTCTTCCCACCTACCAAATCCAGATATTTTTGTGAAGACTAAAAGGGAGGGAACGAAGCTGATAGAGATATAACTTTTCATACTTACATTTTCCATGGATGTAGCTCGTTCCTCTCTCTAGAAAACTCTCTAAAATTTCCACCATTAATGTAGTTCCAAAAACATCTTTACTTTTCTGCCTAGAATAGCTTGAAGCTCTCCAAGGAGAATACTTCCTTTTGTGAATGTTATCGGTCAGCTGTATTTACAGTTTTTAAATTCAGTCTTTAATGCTTACATTTACTCTTTCATGTTCGTTGTTAAATTCCTCTACTATTCACAGCTAAGTTAATTTATTGCATACTTTCTGTTCATATCACGTCTTTACATATAAATGTCTTTGCTTTCGTACGATGTTGTCTCTTGTTATTTTTAGTTAAATGTTCATGCTAGTTCTTTGCTGTTTTACGAAAGTTTGTTGTTTCAACTTTAAGTTTCAGATCTGCTTCATGCTTTATTTTTACATGCCTAGTTTTATGTCCTTAGTCAATATGTGTAGCTAATTTCCCAGATCTGGCCGAGGTAATGAGATACCACCCCTAAGAATCCGTGAGATGTGAAAACGTGCTTCATAATTGGTTGAGTAAAGGTTTCAGTTGAACTCTGTTTGAGATAGTTGAGAACTGCTTAGATCTGATCAACCTGGGCAGGTACACATCTTTCTGGGCAGACGTAGACTAGCTGGGTTTTCTGCTTTGAATGCTAAACATCGGTAGATGCCTTGATTTGGTTCCTTTGTTCTTAATGCTCCTTAGTGCCTCCCTAGTCATTGCTAAACAAGGTAGGGTAGTCACCTGGGTAGGGGACTGTTTCTATGCTTAATATGGTAGTTCCAGCGTAATAGAAGAAATGGACGCCCCTGTGCTCAACACAGCGTCCTAGCCAGATAACCTTAACTAAAACTGATTCACATAGTAATCTAGGATCGGACAGGGGGTGGTGTGAAATTACCTTGGCTGGATTGCTTTTATAACTTGTTATTTGATTGTTGATTATTTTATGTTATCTTTCTGCCTAATTATAGAACCCCCAAAATTTATGGTGGTTGCTAGCCAAACCCTTTAGGTCAGTAGAATTTGTTGCTTAATCACCCGTTTCTTGAGGATCGACCTCTTGCTTGTCACTATACTTGTCCAGTATAGTTTCTGCGCAGGTGTTCTTACTTATAAATTTATCTGGTCCGCGCGGTTCTAACAGCGACGGAACTGCGTGTCCATCACAAGGATAATGTCTCACGAAAAACAAAATGACAAAAACATAAAAAACTCGATATGCGTAGTTATTAAACTAAAATAATTATGCATAAACATGAAATAATATAAGCATAAATCTGAACCATGATATGCATGAATAAGAAAGTACAAAACATATAGAGTTCATGTGCTGGCAAAGTTATGCATACAAAGACAAGGTTTCATGCATGAAGCTAAACTAAGTTTTGCATATAGACTTAAGACTAATCTTCAATAGACATGACTTTATCATAGTTTCTTGAATCGTGATGTCTCATCTACTTGCATTTCCAACACATCCTCTTAGGCTTCAACTTAGCTCACAATGTCGCCTCCTTCGTAGAGTATATTCTACTCCCCGAGCCTTTGGTTTTCACTTGATCCGATGACAGCACGCCTACATCTTCAAGAATGTGAGAGCCATAAAAATTCTCAAACATGTTTTTTGTCCCCTCACTACTTGCCCCGGCTTCATCCTAAATCTTGAATCTTAAACATTTTATAGACCATTTATGGGTATCAAAGCCGCACAAACCTCCATAATCTCGATAGAAGTTTTTCGCTTAATCCAAAGTAGCAAATTTCCGTCCAACATACGGTTTCAATTCTTCTGCGCATTCGGGGATAAAAATAGACTCATTGGGGGTCAAGAGAAACATTTGATTGTAACGACTCTGCCATTCTCATTCTGACATGCATGAAAAGTTTAAAGCATCAACATAAACAAATAACATAATATGCATACAAATGCAATAGTCAAACATGACATTTAAAAATTGAGGAAAAATGTAATACTTGTTCATTGTATGCAGAAAAATTGAGCACATGAAAAGAAATGAAAAGCAAGAATCTATATACAAGGTTCATGACAAAATTCGACAACAACCCTCAACCCATAAAACCCAGAAATTGAGCAGAACTTGTTGAGGAACCAACCAAGAATCAAACACCTAACAAAAACACTTTGCAATCGTTCTACATTGCATTCTTAATCCATATTTGAAAGACGATTCAAATTTAAGCCCTAGTTCAACCGACTACATTCTATTCGAGTGGAAAAGGAGATGAAAGAAAGAGATAAACTTAACTATAACGATGAAGGAAGGAAAACGTAAAAACTTGTCGGACTTCAATCGGTGACAACAGAATCGCGGCGGCGGATTGCTAGAGAAAGGAGGGCTGAGAAAGAAATTTTTTTGTCTCTATAATCACAATTCTTCAAGGGAAATTAGTGCTATTCTTGAAGATAAATAAAGGAATAGAAGATTACACAATTGCCCTTAATGACCATATTTTTTTCTTTTTTGATTTATTTTAAAATGCCTATGTTGGGAAAAATGGTAGCCATATATAAAAAAAATGGATGGATGATCTCGGATCTCATATCTCTTTTGAATATAAGATCTCTTTTGATCAATTCCCTATATAATCCTCATATTTATGTAGGAGGGGTTTAATTATTTACTACTATGATAATTAATCTAGGGTATAAGAATAAACTCTAGAATTGCTTATAATAATGCGTATATTAGATTCAAGTCCGTTATTAGTCACCTAAAATGAATTAATTAGGTGTGCCAAAAATTCGGGGTATGACAAAAGCAGTAATAAAAAGAAAAATTATCTATTCGATTGTTTTTATAATAATAAAATCTATGAGTTATTTTGCTTTGAATCTAGTGTGACTACATTGCTCGATCCACCATGGTCGAAGAATGAAAGAATGACAGAATAAATTGAGATAAATGTAACAAGATACAATCTGCAGGTGATTTAATTGACAATTAGGAATTAATTGAGAGAATTAAAATGTACCTGTAAAGAATTTATTTTCAGCGGATAATGTCGAAAAGTTGTTATGTTGCAAATTTGTGTTGGCAACAGTCTTCTAAACTTGTTGGATCCATGCACAACGCGTTAGGAAAACCCACCTCTTTCGGAATAGTCTTATGGAATTCCAAAATCATGTAACTCAATATGAGAATTTAGAAAATGAATCATTTTTACCTCTAGGGATTGCAATCAGAACCAGATCCGATTGATCCACCCTGCCTCGTCCCGTACAGTTCTGGGTTCGGGTTTGGATTCCATCTTGTACCCATTCTGCCCTGCCCTGTCCCACAAAGGACCCACAATCTTATTTTTGTCAATTTTTGTTTAAATAGTAAATTATGATTTATGCATTTAAGATTTACATTATTTATCTCCTTATTCGTTACCTTCATTTCTCTCATTTCCTTCGCCATTGTCTTTTGTTATCACCGCTCTACGACACTAAAACATAAAGTAGGTGCAAATAAAGGTGTTAAACCTTCAAAATCATATAGAATCAAGAGCTTACTTTGAGATACATATGTGGCAACGTTTCGGATTAATTTTCTAATAAATAACTCTAAAAAATTTGGATTAATCTTTTAGGAGATTATAATCGTATTCGTTTTTTAAATTGGCCTTACATGTGTATGCAGGACTGGGTCCGGGTAGACCCGCCCCGCCCAAGTCTAGGCTTGGGTCTTAAATTATAGACTCGTACGGGTCTGAGTCCATATATCTAGGGTATGAGATGGGTTTGAGTCCTATGATACCCGATCCCGACTCATAAAATTGTCATCCATATTTGTCCCTAATTGAAGGAATATAAATTCACGTAGGTGAGTTTTAAAGCCATTTTTTATGCTCGAGAAATTTATCTTCTCATAAAGCACCGTTAAAACGAAGTAAATAGATATATTGACCAAAAAATAAATAGAATTTAATTTAACAAGATATGATATATAGGGTAGGAGGAGGGTTCAAATAGGAACACCTCTTAGTGTGAGAAATAAAAACATTTGTCAATTGTCATCCTTTAGATCATCAAAATAGATAGTCCAGATTCATTTTTGTATTTTTTTCCCGAAATGCTAATAAAAATTTGCACAAATGGTATATGGGTAAAATCTTTTACTTAAATAATCATAATTTTACCCTAAACCATTCATATTCCATTTTTCACTTTATTTTGCTGATTTTTTTTCCTCCGTGCTCATTAGTGGTTCTACAACCCATCTCCATAACTCCTCCGGAACCATCTGCCAGAATTCGCCCATAACTCATCCTCAATCGGAACCCACCAAGAATTCACAGCTTTAAACGAATTTTAAAAGCATTGATTTTCCACAAGATTCTAAAACATCCACATCAAATTTATTCATGAACTTTTAATTGACGAATGGATTGATTTTTTTCCGAATCTGATTTCATTCGATTGGGTTGTTTTCTAGATTTGTTCTTGTCCATAATATGATCTTTCCCGAATTTGATTTCTCTAAATTGTTTTAGGGATGGTCTTAATTTGTCTTTCCAATTACTATAATCACATAGATCTTGTTATATTTTGTGGGCATTTTCTAAGAGTAATTTTCAATTTTATTCATTTTTTTTCTGTTGTTAAAATCTGCACGTTTTTGTTTGTAAAAATTCACATCTCTTTCATTTTTTTTGTCTGTCGAGTGTAAACTATTACTATGAGATTTCGTATAGATTATATGTTTGAGTGTGGTTTCAAAAAGTTATATAGCTACATGATTTTGTGGTTTTTTTAGTATTAAGTGAAGTTTGCACAGTTCCTTTTTTATGCACGTTTTGAGGCTTTTTTTTGTTTTGGGCAATATTAACTGTTTCACAAAGTTGTGGTTGTTTTTCAATTATTAAATAAAATATGCACAGTTAAGCAAATTTTAATGCACTATTCTCCAATTTTATTTGCACTATTACAAGTTTTTTTTTTTTTTTTGTGCATTATATGTTAGTATTACTTAATTGCACAATTATGTAATTTTACACAACTGCTATGATTTGTGCAATTTTTGGATAGGGATTTAGTATTACTGTATTCGAGATTGAATGGTTGCGCAATTAAGAAATAAATACTTTTCTTGTATAAATAGTATTGTTAAATGAGAATGAGAAGATCCATCAATTCCCATTTCCCTCGGGTAAACATAGTTCGGACATAGATATTCCAGCGAAACAACAAATATTAATCTGCAATATTACACCTTTCCCAATTTCTCTCAAGTAAAACTGTTCAGATGCAGATTTATTCTTGCCTAAAATTATGCGCAATTAATTGAATTTTCATGTGCGTGTTTGGGTATTAATCTGCACTATTACACCTTTCCTTTAATTAGTTCAGTTTGTTTGTGTAATATTGAAATTATGCAAAATTAATTCAATTTTATAGCATATTTTTAGTAATAATATGAAATGTTATATTGTTTCTTTTAATAGTTTAGTTTTTGTTTAATATTAAAATTGTGCACAATTAATTTAATTTTACTGCACCTTTTTTGGTATTAATATGCATGTTTTTTTTGTTATAATAATTGTCAATTTCAAAATTAATACAAAATGAACGACAATAAAAAGATGGAAAGAAATTCAATAGAAAATCGAAACTAAAATGGGGGCTATATATGAATCACAAAATGTATAGTTGGCAAAAAGTTGTGGTAGTTATCTTGGAAACTTGTTTGAACTCATGTCCAATGTCTCGAAATTATTAAGAAAATCAATCTCGATAAGTTTCTATTGGTGCTAGAAGGAAGCTTCTGTGAAGGACTTTTTTGGTAGTGGTGTTGGTAAAAAATTGGATGATATTGAGTTTCATCACATGAATTGGGATAATATAGTTGTGAATGTTGGTGGAGAAGATTGAACTCGGAAACAATTATTCGGTAAGTCTCGTATTTCTCCCTCTATTACATTACTAGTTTTTATATATTAAGGAACAAATAGCCATTGCTATAGAGAGCATCCAAGAACTGCCATCTCCAGTTACATGAAAACTCTAAACCGGACCGAGCTCGATGCCCAAGAGCAGACTATAGGCCTCCATCTTCCAAATCCATGTTTTACAGTTCTTAACAGTTGATGATGATGATGATGTTCTCCAGCTATTGTAGAACATGTCAAACAAAGATTAATTAGGAAGAAAACAGATGATGTCAGTTCTTATAAGCATTATATAATATTATTGGATAATATTAGAAATTTACAACCCTCAACCTTTTTGTTGCTCTAGCTGCTGCGTTTTCTCTTGTTGTATCCAGCACCAAAAAAGAATTCCACAAACCATTTCGGCCATCCATATCGAATAATAAGATAACCGATTCCAATTCCAACAACAAATCCACAACTATATCCTAACGCGACAGATTGCCATGTAAATCCATCGATAAAATCAGAATCAACATCTTCTTGTGGCTGCGCCGGAAGAGGAGGTTTTTCATTCTTCTCATTGCATTTTCTTGTCAGTGGCAATCCACATAGCCCCGAGTTTCCCAAGAAGGAATCATTGTTAAATGTGGAAAGCTGAGTAGATTGTGGTATTTGTCCCACGAGATTATTCATCGAAAGGTTTAATTTCGAAAGAAACGTAAACCTTGTGAATTCACTTGGGATTTCTCCGTCCAATCTGTTAACTGACAAGTCCAACGATTCAAGCCCACTTATGTTTCCAAGAGATGCAGGTATGTTTCCAATGAGGTCATTATGAGACAAATTCAAGTATTTCAAAGAATGAAGAATTCCAATAGAATGTGGAATTCTTCCAGAAAATCTATTGCAGGAGAAGTCGATCATTGTAAAGCCTTCCACTAGTCTCTTCAATAATTGATCAACACCTTTTAATGTGATTATTATCTCCACGTACCCGGCACTATCATTGTTTCCCTTTACGTTGATCATGGCTCTAAAATTCACCAAATATCTTTTTGGTAAAGAGCCGATAAATGCATTGCGGGATATATCCAAAACTTGCAACTTGGGAAACGGAAACATAGTCCTTGAGGGCAGCGACGCCATGGTACCGTGAAATCTGTTAGACCTCAAGACAAGCACTCGAAGATGAGGGAGAGTTTCCATCCAAAAGGGAAACTTATCTTGTACTCTGTTGTTGCCGATGTCGAAGTCTATCAGAGTTTGGCAATTGATTAAGGATTTGGGTAATGCTCCTTCCAATTTATTTCCATTTAAATTGATGGAGACAAGAGTACACCCCTTGGTGAATGATGATGGGATGAGGCCAGTAAAGTGGTTTTCTTGTGCATGAAGGACTTGAATAGATTTACTCAAGTTTCCTATGCATTGTGGAATTATTCCTTCGAAACTGTTATTTGAGAGGATAAGATACCTAAGGGATGTCAAGTTGCATATGGTGGATGGAAGTTCTCCACTGAATTTGTTGGAAGATAGATCTAGAACAATCATATTTGATCGATTCCCAATGTTGGATGGAATCTCTCCGCTAAATTCGTTGGAAGATAGAATTAGGAAAGTCATATTCGATAGCTTCCCAATGTCGTTGAAAGGTATTCGACCTTAAAAAAAGAAAACAAAAATTTTATTTCTAAACCTTTGAGAATGATTCCAAATACTTAATTCAAGATTATTAATTCAACTTTAATGCCCATAATAAAATATCCTTAGAAAATTGATATATTATTCTATGGTTGAGCTTGATTTTTTCAAATAAATAACCATTAGAGTTCATCATTTGGAAAAGGTGTTTATAGTATACCTTCTATAAAATTAAACAGCCAAGCTCTCTAAAGTTATAAGCATCAATTAAAATATTTTGTACAATGTTCTTAATATTGCAGAAACTACAAGGTTATTATTTGGACAAATTGTTGTCCCTACGGAAAAGAAAAAAATTATGCGACTGCTTAACTTAATTGGATAACTATAAAATTACAAAAATATTCAAAAGTCTTTTAAATTATAAGTTCACGATCCAAGATATTAATCTTTGAGAGAAAGCCTTTTTAAGAAAAAACACATATTCACTACATTATACGACCTACAATGTTCCAAATAAAAAGGGGCAAAAGTATCAAATTTATGCAAGATATATGACTAGCATAAATGAAAGAAGAGAAATAATTAAAAGAAATATGACGTACCAATTAAAAAATTGTTACCAAGGTCACAAAGACGAAGAGACGTTGTGTTCCAAAGTTGTTTTGGCAACGGTCCAGTAAACTTGTTGAAGCTCATAGTCAACGTCTGTAAATGATTAAGAAAATCAATCTGTTTTGGGATATTACCTGTAGAATTACAAGTTATGAAGCTTAATTTGATTGTTAAGCACACATAATTATATGCCACCAATAAAAGGGATACATAGCATGAAAATAAACAGCATGAAATTGAATTGAATACATTTTCAATTCATTTCCAAATCAATAGAAATGAAAGAAAAAGGGAACAAGTTGAGAATTTTCCTAAAAAAATTTTGATTGCAGATATTCAAATTAAGGTTAAGGGCACCTATGTGATTTTAGTCAAGTGCAAATTCCAACTTAAGATTATAAAAGATGCATTGAGGCGTACAATTTACCTCCCTACAGTTTTACATGGGTGTCAATTCCCTCCTATGACACCCTAAGACTCTTGTAGTTTGAAAATAGGTGTAATCCATCTCTTCCACTCAAACAAATGAATCCCTTCTTGTTTAATATGTTTTATCTTAATAATTACGATATTATATTAATAGATGCTTTATGTATAAGGATGTTTTAGTCTGTAAAAGTAAAAAATCAGGTGAAATACACAAAAAAATTGTAATAACCCGTAACTTTATTATCTACATTTTCGAAATATATTAAAAATAGAGAGTTGGAATAATTAGTCGTTAAGAACAAGCTTAGAAAAATTTACATCTCGTGAAACCTAGAAAGACTTAAATGAGAATTTTATTTTATCTTTAGGAACGAATCTAATTAGATTTCCAAATACTGGGGCATTCCATGAGCTCTGAATTTACTCGTCGCATTCATTATACAACTATAAGGTTCATGCACTAGGTTATAAGATGCATGTACCTTTACTCGATCTAATACTTAAGTTAATTCTTGAATTTCTCAAGTAGAGATACTATTATTGAAATGGTCAAATTGTTGGAAAAATCGTGTGTATATATATATATTAATATATTAAATTATGAAAAGTTAATTAGCATTTATTGCTAATTTGACTAGGGCAAAATTTAGCCCGTTTAATCGTCGTTTCGAGCCTCGATATATATCCGATTAATGTTTTGAGATATATCACGTCGATCTACGTTTCGAGTAGATAATTATAGTGTACTTAATTTCTCGATTCCGATTTTCGGTGAGTGAGAAATAGTGGCTCGAAGTTTGGGGGGACAAAACTTATATGTTACCTAAAGTGGAGAAACTTACCTTAATCGGGTTTTGGAGAGTACTACATTGATCAATGTCCCACATTGATAAATGAAATAACTTTAATGTGGTATTTAAGTCTCTTGGCAATTGGTCCGTCGGGTTGGCCGTCGGGTCGGGCGGTGCAGTGGACCGGCTGCACTGGATTGCTCTCCGTGGTGCTGTGCTCCTGCCACACCCAAGCACTACTTTTGGATGGAACTCTCTGGAATGAGACTGCTCAGGTGCCTCCATCACTCCACTTACCATCCACGACCCTCCAGCATTGATGGCTCCAACACCTTTCACCTGGTGGAAGCTGCCTATAAATAGGGAGCTTCAGTTCATTCCAAAACACACCAACATCTGCTATGCATTTCATATTTAGCTCTTAGCTGCATCATCTTAGCTCAAGTCCAGCAGCTTCTGTCCTCGCCGGAAAAGTCCAGTTCGTCGGAGCTCGACGATCTTGCGGTGCTGCAATCTTCGAGACGTTCGTCGTTTCATCTTTGGGGACGAAACGCCTTAACCGAGAGCACTACCGGGACGTTTTTCGTCTTGCGGAGAGAGGCCTCCTCGACTCGACGGTTTTTACATTTTGTTGTGTTTTCGTTTTTCGATTCACGTTTGTTTTAGACTATATCAGCAGCTTTTGTAATTTCAACAATCGCAAGACGAAAAATTCTTCTACTCAAGCTGCTTAAAAAACATGTCTTCCTCAAGTGCCACCATCTCCGACGCCGCCGCCGCTTCTGTTGCCACCAACCCCGCCGCTTCTGCTGCCACCAACCCAACCGCTGCTGACGTCTTTGCCCCTTCCGGCAACATAGTTCCGCCGGTGCTGTCCCTACACCTACTCCGGTCTTTGCTAATCCTACACTCGCTGCTATGTCCGCCGCCACTGACGTCAGGATAGCACTTAACCATGCTAATGCCGCTAACACAGCATTTAACTTCAATGTTATGTCCTCTGCCTTGCAGAGCAACGTCCCATTTGGGAATGTGAACCACCATGGTGTGGTGGGGGGTTCAAACCCGACCCTGACGGCACCTCTACACTCGTCTAGAGTGCTGCCCGCTGCTGAGAAGCCGGCCAAGTTTGGTTGAGCCGACTTCAAGAGGTGACAACAGAAGATGTTATTCTACCTGACAACATTGGGGTTCACCACTGTGTTGATGGAAAATGCACCCGCCCCTCCAAATGACAACGAAGAGAACGTGGAAGTCCGGATAGCCTATAAAAATTGGCTAACTTCCGACTACTTTTGTAAAAACTTCTTGCTTAGTGGGCTAGATGATAGTCTGTACAGTGTATATGAAAATGTAAAGACCTCCAAAGCAATTTGGGAGGCACTTGAAAGAAAATACTGTACTGACGATGCAGGTACCAAGAAGTTTGTAGTCGCCATGTTCTTGGACTACAAAATGGTGGACTCTCGACCAGTCATGGACCAAGTGCAAGAGTTCCAACTCATTGTCCATGACGTCCACACCGAAGGTATGCTTTTCCTAGATGCTTTTATAGTGGCAACTGTAATTAAGAAGCTTCCCCCGAGCTGGAAGGACTTCAAGAGCTACTTGAAGCACAAGCGAAAGGAAATGTCGCTTGAGAACCTTGTGGTCAAGCTCCGCATCGAGACCGACATGAGGACTCGAGATGGGAAGGGCAAAGCACCCGTGGAGCCAAGAGTCAACCTTGCTGAGAAATGTGGCAACTCCAACAATGTCAAGAGAGGGCGTCCAAACAGCAACCCCAAAGGGAAAGGCAAGGCTCCATCCCGAAAGTTTGAAGGGGATTGCTACAACTGTGGCAAGTCCGGCCACATGTCCAAGGACTGCCGAAAGCCGAAAAAGAAGAGGGCTCGTCAAGCCAACATGTTGGAGGTTGACCTCACTAAAGCCGACCTTGCGGCCGTTGTCACTGAAGAAGCAAACGTCGTGGAGAATGAGGGGAATTGGTACATTGATACCGCTGCCACGGCACATGTTTGTGGTGACCGAAGCCGCTTCACCAAGTACAAGAGTTGCCAAGGGAGGAAGCTCAATATGGGTAATCAAGCCTCGTCTGAGGTGGTTGGTTATGGTACTGTGGTGTTAAGGTTGAGCTCCGGCAAGAACCTTACTCTGGGAGAGGTGCTGCATGTCCCCGACATCCGGAAGAATCTTGTGTCCGGCTCTGTACTAGTCAAGAGAGGGTTTAGACTAGTGTTTGAGTCTGACAAGTTTATTTGGTCAAAATTTGGAATGTTCCTAGGAAAAGGCTACCTGTCTGAGGGCCTTTTTAAGTTGAGTGTAATGGCGATTCGCCAAGATCCCGTTGAGGCTAAAAATAATGAAAACGAAGCTACTTCCTCTTACTTGCTTGAGTGTTTCGATTTATGGCATTCTAGATTAGGACATGTTAATCTAAATGCGATAAAAAGATTAGTTAATCTCGATCTACTTAAAGTAAATGAGTTTAACAAAACCAAGTGTGAAGTTTGTGTTGAAGCAAAATTGGCTAAACAACCATTTCATTCTGTAGAAAGGAACACAAAACCTCTAGAACCCATTCACACTGACGTATGTGATTTAAAGTTTGTACAAACTAGAGGCGGGAAAAAGTATTTTATTACTTTTATTGATGACTGCACTAAGTATTGTACTCTTTATCTTTTAAGGAGTAATGATGAGGCGATTGAAGCTTTTACTAACTTTAAAGCTGAAGCTGAAAACCAACTTGATTGTAAAATCAAAACGGTACGAAGTGATAGAGGTGGAGAATATGTAGCTCCTTTTGAAGAGTTGTGTAAGACAAGTGGTATTATTCATCAAATCACTGCCCCCTATTCGCCTCAATCAAATGGTGTAGCTGAAAGAAAGAACCGAACTTTAAAGGAGATGATGAATGCTTTGATAATAAGTTCTGGACTGCCCCAAAACATGTGGGGGGAAGCCGTTTTGACGGCTAACTACTTATTGAACAAAATACCTCTAAAAGGTAGAGATGTAACTCCTTACGAGTTGTGGAAAGGAAGGAAATCTTCCTATAAATACCTCAAAGTGTGGGGGTGTTTGGCTAAGGTAGAAGTGCCTTTGCCTATGCAAGTTACAATCGGACCTAAGACCGTCGATTGTATTTTTATAGGATATGCACTGAATAGTAGTGCATATCGATTTGTCGTTCATAAGTCGGTCGTGCCCGATATGAATGTTGGAACTACTATTGAGTCAAGGAATGCTATATTCTTTGAACATATCTATCCTTGTAAAAAGGATGATAAAGTAGAGTCAAGCTCTAGTGGTGAAGCAAGAGAAGTTGCTAGTAATTCTAGAAATGTGGGGGTAGAACCCGATACTCGTAAAAGGCAAGCTGACGATCTTGGAACTTTAGAACCAAGACGAAGCACTAGAGCAAGAGTTGCTAAGGACTTTGGTCCTGATTATGTTGTCTTTCTTTTAGATGAAGAGCCGCGGTCTATAAAAGAAGCTCTTTCTAGACCCGATGGCCCACTTTGGCAAGAAGCTGTCCAAAGTGAAATTGATTCCATCATGTAGAATCACACTTGGGTGGTCTTAGCAGACATACCCGAAGGTTGCAAGCCCTTAGGATGTAAATGGATCCTAAAAAGAAAGTATAAGGCAGACGGATCAATTGATAAATATAAAGCTCGTTTAGTGGTTAAAGGCTTTAAGCAAATTGAAGGATATGATTTCTTCGATACTTATTCGCCGGTAACTAGAATTACATCTATCCGTGTGCTTCTCGCGATTGCTGCTTTGCACAATCTTGAGATTCACCAAATGGACGTGAAAACTGCCTTTCTAAATGGAGATTTAGAAGAGGAAATTTATATGGAACAACCTGAAGGGTTTGTAGTACCTGGCCAAGAGCGAAAGGTATGTAAGTTGGTGAAATCCCTATATGGGTTGAAACAAGCACCATTGCAATGGCACTTGAAATTCGACGAGGCTATGTTGTCGAATGGTTTTAAGATTAACGAATGTGACAAGTGTGTTTACATAAAGAATACAAAGAATGGTTTTGTAATTGTTTGTCTTTATGTAGACGACATGTTAATTATGGGACAAAACCTTCAAGTCATAAATGACACTAAGCGTATGCTTAAAAGAACTTTCGATATGAAAGATATGGGAGTTGCTGATGTTATTCTTGGACTGAAGATACAAAGAACTCCCAAAGGGATTATTTTGTCTCAATCTCATTATATTGAGAAAGTGCTTAAGAGGTTTAATGCCTTTGATAGTGCGCCGGCTAAGACTCCTCTAGAAGTTAATGTTCACTTGAGCAAGAATAAGGGTGATCCTGTTGCTCAAGAGGATTATGCTAGAGTCATTGGTTGTCTTATGTACATCACGAATTGTACGAGACCTGATCTAGCTTGTCCGGTGAACAAACTGAGTCGATATACTAGTAATCCGAGTAGAGAGCATTGGAAATATCTTGTAAGAGTTATGAGGTATTTGAAATACACTCTTAACTTTGGGATGCACTACTCGAGACATCCCCAAGTGCTTGAAGGGTACTGTGATGCGAATTGGATATCCGACACTAAAGACTCGTTGTCTACTAGTGGTTATGTGTTCACTATAGGGGGAGGAGCTGTGTCGTGGAGATCCACGAAACAGACGTGCATAGCCCGTTCCACCATGGAATCAGAGTTTATTGCTTTAGATAAGGCCGGTGAGGAGGCCGAATGGCTCCGTAATTTTCTTGAAGACATTCCATGTTGGACGAAACCCGTGCCACCTGTGATGATTCACTGTGATAGCCAAACGGCTATTGGTAGGGCAAAGAGTAGGTTGTATAATGGTAAGTCGAGACATATTCGTCGTCGACATAATACCGTTAGACATTTGATCACGAGTGGGGTTATCTCTGCAGACTATGTCAAGTCTATAGATAACCTAGCGGATCCGCTTACTAAGAGTTTGAATCGAGATCAAATGTATAAGCTCGTAGAGGGAATGGGAGTTAAATCCACATGCTAAAGACGATTATAGTGGATACCCAACCTTGTAGATTGGAGATCCCATGAACTTGGTTCAATGGGAAAACTAAGCTATATGAGTCTGTTGATACCACACTCAAATAGTCTATTCCCTAAAAGAGCTCGAGAGTGTTGGTGACCTGTCAAGTGGTGAGGTTAAGTCTTTGACTTTTAATGATTCTTGGATGCCTTGAGAAGGTGGAGTATGATAGGATACTCGAGTAAGAATCACCTATGTGAGTGAGAAGTGAAGGCCGCTTCTATGTAACACTTATGAATCCAAAGAGGTTCTCCATGGCCAGTAAAGGACACAAACGTGAGAACGGATGAGGTTGAGACTTTATAGTGTTAGTGCTATTGTCTAAGTATACACTATGGAGGAATAGTTCAAGGCCACGTGTCCACTAGTCCGCCGGTATGCTCGATAGCACTGACTAAGGAAGGTTCAAGGTCACAAGCCACCTACCCTGATGCTTTATTGTCTCTTGAGGACAGAGTTGTATGTCTGCATGCATGCATTTGGCTATTTCCACTCATGTGGGGGATTGTTGGAAAAATCGTGTGTATATATATATATTAATATATTAAATTATGGAAAGTTAATTAGCATTTATTGCTAATTTGACTAGGGCAAAATTTAGCCCGTTTAATCGTCGTTTCGAGCCCCGATATATATCCGATTAATGTTTTGAGATATATCACGTCGATCTACGTTTCGAGTAGATAATTATAGTGTGCTTAATTTCTCGATTCCGATTTTCGGTGAGTGAGAAATAATGGCTCGAAGTTTGGGGGATAAAACTTATATGTTACCTAAAGTGGAGAAACTTACCTTATTCGGGTTTTGGAGAGTATTACATTGATCAATGTCCCACATTGATAAATGAAATAACTTTAATGTGGTATTTAAGTCTCTACCACATTGTAAGAGATAACAAAGTGACATGTGGTGGGCTTGGGCCACATATGCTCATGCGCGCGAGCCTTTTCGCCGACCGCCTCACACGCGGCGCGGCGCGCCGCGCACCGCGCCCGCGCCGTGCCCGGCCCCGGCCCCGGCTCGCCCCGGCCCCGGCTGCGGCTCCGGCTCCGGCT
Source organism: Lavandula angustifolia (assembly GCA_028984105.1). NCBI lineage: Eukaryota > Viridiplantae > Streptophyta > Magnoliopsida > Lamiales > Lamiaceae > Lavandula > Lavandula angustifolia. The sequence goes on along the minus strand of CM054806.1, from coordinate 28,844,344 downwards.
CCGGTTCCGGTCCGGGTCCGGGTCCGTGGACTTGGACTTGGATCTTGGCAATTGGTCCTTTGGGTGGTCCGTCGGGTTGGCCGCCGGGTCAGGCGGTGGGTCGGGCGCCGGGTCGGGCGGTGCAATGGACCGGCTGCACTGGATTGCTCTCCGTGGTGCTGTGCTCCTGCCACACCCAAACACTACTTTTGGATGGAACTCTCTGGAATGAGACTGCTCAGGTGCGTCCATCACTCCACTTACCATCCACGACCCTCCAGCATTGATGGCTCCAACACCTTTCACCTGGTGGAAGCTGCCTATAAATAGGGAGCTTCAGTTCATTCCAAAACACACCAACATCTGCTCTGCATTCCATATTTAGCTCTTAGCTGCATCATCTTAGCTCAAGTCCAGCAGCTTCTGTCCTCGCCGGAAAAGTCCAGTTCGTCGGAGCTCGACGATCTTGCGGTGCTGCAATCTTCGAGACGTTCGTCGTTTCATCTTTGGGGACGAAACGCCTTAACCGAGAGCACTACCGGAGCGTTTTTCGTCTTGCGGAGAGAGGCCTCCTCGACTCGACGGTTTTTACATTTTGTTGTGTTTTCGTTTTTCGATTCACGTTTGTTTTAGACTGTATCAGCAGCTTTTGTAATTTCAACACAAATTACCTTCGGGAGAGAGTAAGATTGCTACGTGAGCTCCTACGTGGGAAATTATTGAGCTCAAGTCTTCTCTTGACTCAACTAATGGAGTGTTAGTGGAGTGTCAATCCATCCAATTTAATAAGTGCTATACATGCATCCATGGTCATCATATCCTCCACTAATAGATAAATATTAAGCCATATACAAGACTTTAAGTCACACTTTACCAATTCCACTTTTAAGATCCTTCGTTAGCGAGAGAATATCCCTATTTAGTTCTCCATTTCCATTACCTCCCACCCAAAGAATCCAACACATCCTCAACACCCTTAATCAGTTCATCAACAGCTTTGTAGCCCTCCAACCACACCATTAAAGCAGCTGAACTTTGGTCTTCTTCTCTAAGGTGCAAGTGCGCATAAAGCAAGTAAGAAATTCTCTATCCATAATTCATGATCTACCGGCCCTAGTGTAGTGTAATCTCTTAATATTGGACCACTAATAGAAGCTAGGTTACTAATAAAGGGAAGGAAATGGTTTAAGGAAGAGTTGCATGTGTAAATCTTTGGCCAAGAAGTGAATTCGATTCCCTTTTGACTCTCTTTCTTTTGGTTGCATATTGATTGTCAACAAATGTTATGAAGAAATGTTTGCATGTACGATCTAAGCTAGAAAAATACATGAATGTGTTGGATCTAAATCTCTGTAGATAGGAAATGTGTGCATGTGTATATCCACAAGTCGAAAAATGAATTTTGAACTATTTTTCTTCTTCTCTTCTTTTGTTTGTTCAACCACCAAATTAAGTTAATGCATGTTGCATGCAAAGACTTTTACCCACTTTATGATACCATATTATCAGTATTTGTTTCAAGTAAGATTTTATAGGTGTACTAGAATGACTGCATGGCTCGATTTGGGTAGTTAGATGTGTGGCAGAAACGGTCCTGAGATTGCCCTGTTCTGTCGTGGTTTCCATGACCAAATATACCACCTTTTGGTACTTGAAAAATTCAATTAAAATAGTGGAATTAAAATTTAGGATATTTTAGAAATTTCTGTAAATTTTGGTACTTTTTAGACTAGACCTTATATTTTAAAATTATTTTTACTTTTCGCTGCCGAGATTTTACGGTTTCTGGATAGAGTTCACTAAATTACACATATCTCTCTCCACACACAAGCTTTATCCCCAATTATTTTTTCTAATTAATCTAAACATATAGAGCTTTCCAAAAATGTTCAGTTAGTATTGTTGTCATGCTCTTATGAAAGCAGTTTTTACCATGAATCTAGCCAATCGACATGAACCTAAATTTCGTAACTCTGTTTTGAGTTGAAGATGTTCTGTGTTTTCAGAGGTCATCACTAATTCAAATTAACTAATATTTGGGTAAAAAGTTCCTCTAATTTTCCCTTTTTCATTTGTAAGATCTCATAATTTTTAGAGTAGATTTAGGTCCTAAACTAGTGGCTTAAAGGTAGACTATCGAAACTGTCCCAGTTTGTACTCTGTTTACCAATTGCAATATAACTTTTAGATGACTTGTTATTTTGTCATGAAACTGGTTCTTGAATGACCTAGACTCTATAAGGAATATATATATATATATATATATATATATATATATATAAGGTTAGAATTTATCAGATGAATACGTGAGCTGTGGCACTCTTCTAAAGGAGGTGTTCTGCACGAGTTTAGTAGAGCATTGAAACCTAATCACACTAATGAGTACTCCCTCCGTCCCGCTATTTATGGCTCACTTTTCCGAAAGAGGTGTCCCGTTATTTGTGGTCACTTTCCTAATTTAGTAAAAAATTATTATAATATCTTCTACTCTATCATCTTCTCTTTCCTACTTTATTACATTCTCTCTCCTACTTTATCATCCTCTCTCTCATACTCTCTCATTATCTTACTCATTTTCTCTCTCATACTTTATCATTTACTTTCTCTCTCATACTTAATCATCTACTCTTTTAATTCATGTGCCGAAAAGAACGTGGCCACAAATAGCGGAACGGAGCAATGATATTGATTACAACCTAATGACTAAGATATTATTATATATGTCATGTTCGTAAACTTACTACTAACATAAGTCTTTAGAACTCGAAGTTAAGTAGAAACGAGAAGTAGAAGAAAGTATCGATATGCTTATTGCATATCACGTACGAAACGACTAAACTTAGGACATTATTGTAGGACCGATCGTGGAAGAGAAATAACCCTCAGTGTCAAGAAGACTCGTAGGATAAACCAATCTAGTACAAGGCGAGTAATACTTTCCTAAAAATTAAAGTTTGAGTTATTAAGCTCTATGAAATCTGTTTATCCGTGAAAGTTTTTGTACATTTACTTGTTTAATGCTTCTACATAACAGATCGATCGAGGCTCTCATCTAGCCTAACACGCTAGATGAGGGTTAAAAATAGTGTACACATTTGTTAGTAACACAAAGTGTGATCATCTTTGTGTACCAAACACTAACATGATATGAGGGACCCCTCGAGTTTTGAGTCGTGAGTCGAGGCCCAAGTTATGAGAATCAAGTGGTAGAAGTAACAGGAAAATGTGACACAAATGTGTGCACTCAATGTATAATGTTTTGTATTGTTGGAGCAGTTACTTTTCAAAACTCTCCAATACATATTTCATGCATGGATAAGTTATTTTAAATATTTTTAAATTGCTCCACCTATTGAGTGCACTAGTACTCAGCCTAAAATATTTTCAAATATTTTCAGGTTGAGCGGCAAGTGGTGACGGGCAAAGTTGAGGAGGGGTTATTAGTTAAATGTGAAGAAATATTTTGGTTGTAGTGATTAATCACTGTAGAATTATTGGATTTGAGTATTTTATATGTCTTGTTACCTTCCGAATCAGAACTATTTTCAGTTATGCTGCACATATATATACATATAGTATCAGTCTTTCCAATAACTAGTTGTGTTAATTACAATACTTTTCAGCGAAATATTTTTAGTTTTCCAAGGAATGTTCAAACACTTTACATCTTCCCATGGCGTATCGACTTCTGTGATCCTTCACAATGAATTTTTTTATGCATTTTTAGACCTTGGGGTAATTACACCTAATTGAAATTATAGGGGTAAAATTCAGTATTCAGAGTGAATTAGAAAATGGGGAATTTTCTTAATTCAATATAATTTACTTCTTTTTCCTAGTCATTATTTTAAGTATCTCGATGTGCAGGTGAATATAAACAACTTAACTAGCTAGTAATAGAGTATGAGAATTGAATAATTGAAAGAAAAATAATAAACCTATGAAAGAATTATTAGCAAGGCCTAAAACAAGAAGACTCGTGATGTTCCATAGTTGTCTGGGCAACTCTCCGCTAAGTTTGTTGCTAACCAACCACAGTGTCCCTAAATTATTAAGTAAGCCAACTTCTTTTGTAAGGGTGAAAACGGATCGAATACGGACGGATATTGCTCTTTCCATATTTTGTCCCATATTTTTTTCTCGAATTCGGAGTCGAATACGAGAAGGCCGGATACGAATACGAATTCGAAATATTCGGAACATGAATACATGGTGGATATATGACGAATTCGGATCGAATTCGAATAACAATAATTGGATAATATGATTCACAAATAACCAGCTATTTGTGATTGTAACACAAGAAAAAATCACGTATACAATATTTAATAGAAGTTTTAATGCAAGCTATAATTAAAATACAACCCATTATGAATAACGTGAATTTTAGGATCAAGAAAGTACGAAGAAATTCCAAAATTCAACATAAAATACCTAACAATAACCATAGATGCACTTAATTTTTTTTTAATATCTTTTCTTAATCTTCATTTATTATTATATTAAAAAATTAATTATTAAATAATTCGAAAAATATCCGAATTCATAATCCGGGAAATATCCGAATTCATAATTCGGAAAATATCCGATTAATTACGGAAAATATCGGATACGGGCGAATAATGTGAAATCCGAATTTGAATCCGTATCTGATTTAAGCTATCCGGATTCGAACCCATATCCGACCGGATATTAGATTTGCTCCCTGAATTTGATCCCGATCGAATCCGGCTCCGGATCGGGCGGATAATATCCGATCCGTTTTTACCCCTATTCTTTTGGAATAACACCTATAGAATTGTTAAATCATGAAACTTAAATTGATGATTAAATATAAAAAACTGTATGTATGTAAAAAATACCACACGAAATTTAACAAAAATACATTCTCAATTTATTTCTAAATCAGTTGAAACAAAAGAGAAAGGAAACAGGTTAAGATCTTTACATGATATAATATAAACATATAATATCTTATCATATAAGTTGTTTGAACGCATGGAAAATTCTTTAAGAAAATACTTTGGACAAATTGTTGTCCCTACGTAAAAGAAAAAAATACGCAACTGCTTAACTTAATTGGATAAGTCTCAAATTACCAAAATATTCAAAAGTCTTTTAAATTATAAGTTCACGCTCCAAGATATTAATCTTTGAGAGAAAGCCTTTTTAAGAACAACACATATTCACTACATTATATGACTAGTATAAATGAGAGAAGAGAAATAATTAAAAGAAACATGACGTACCAATTGAAAAATTCACCTAGCACATTCAAAGTATTCAAAGTAAAATAGAAAATGGGGAGTTTTCCTAATTCAATACAATTTACATCTTCTTCCTAGTCATTATTTTACACAATTGAGATAAATGCATCCTGATGTGTAGGTGAATATGAATTGCTTAACTAGCTAGTAACAAAGTATAAGAATTGAATAATTGAAAGAATCATGATGTACCTATAAAAGAATTAACACCAAGGTGTAATTCAAGAAGACTCGTGATGTTCCACAATTGTCTCGGCAACTCTCCGCTAAGTTTGTTGTAAGCCAACTCCAGTGTCTCTAAATTATTAAGTAAGACAACTTCTTTTGGAATAACACCTGTAGAATTTTTAAATCATGAAACTTAAATTGATAATTAAATATAAAAAATAGCATGCCACTAATAGTATGTAAAAATACCACCCGAAATTTAACAAAAATACATTCTCAATTTATTTCTAAATCAGTTGAAACAAAAGAGAAAGGAAACAGGTTAAGATCTTTACATGATATAATATAAACATATAGTATCTTACCATATAAGTTGTTGACACTTATGGCAAAATCTTTAAGAAGTGTGATGTTCCCAAGTTCTCTCGGCACATGTCCACCAAAATGGTTCGACGAAAAGTCAATACTCTCAAGTTGTGGACATTGGTAAAAACTCAATGGTATATCCCCAACCAAATTGTTCCGATATAGGTAAAGAACTCTAAGTTTTTGAAGGCTATCGTGCTCGCATATATCCTTTGGTAGGGGACCTGATAAGCTATTTAAGGATAAGGAAATATATTCCAGTGACGACATATTAAAAATGGATAGAGGAATATGACCGTAGAAAGAGTTTTCACTCAAATCTAGAGAAATAAGAGAAGAAAGGTTTCCAATTTCTACTGGGATGTTGCCTGTAAGACTCATATTCGAGATATCTAATCCAGTCACTCTACTATAACGTGAATCACAAGTAACTCCGATCCACCCGCATACAAAGGTTCCACTAGTCCAATTCTGTTTTAATATATTTTGAGGATCGGAAGTGATGTGGGCTTTCAAGGCAAGAAGTGCGTATTCATCTATTTTGATTTGACTTTTGATTTCCGAAGCAGTTGCATTGCAACTCATCAGACACCAAAAGACAATGAGTAACATAAGTAGGAAAAATGTGGGAAATTGCTCCATAGGCTTCATGAACTCGAAAAGGGCAACTCTGTGAGAAAACAGATGTAACAAAGGTCATATATATTGTTCACAAATCTAATCAATTATTGAACCTAAATTTTCCGAATAAAACCAGTTTTTGTTGTGTCCCACCAGAAATAAGTTTCTTTCTCTTGTCACAAAAATGTAAGTTTCCAATAAAATTCCATACGTAAATTGAGTCAATTCTCCTATTCCTACATCGTCTCGTACACGGTGGGAATTTTGATAAGACGTTAAAAGACAAGTGCATTTAAGAAAACTTGCATGAGTATTGAGTCAATTGTCGTATTCCTACATCGTCTCTTACACGGTGGGAATTTACCCTTTTTCATAATTGCAAAGACTAGACATTTTTCATATTTCTTTTGTCCCATTTAGAAAAAAATTGCAAAGACTAGATATTTTTCATATTTCTCTCTGTCCCATTCAGAAAAAATTGAGCAAGATTGTCCAGTCAACATACTTTCATTTCAATGCGCGCAAGTCATACGATACATATTTTATAATAAGTAAATTTCAAATCTTTAGATATATATGATCTATGAATTGAACATTATTAATTTGAATATTTGATATTTGTGTGGCAATATTATTTGATGTCATAATAATTAGCTAAATTAGATTTGTCATGTCACGAGGAAAGCTGCACTCACCGACTGAGGGTGCAGTATACACCTTTTTCCAAAAAAAAGGTGGGTCACTAGATTCATATTCCTTTGTCCAGCAATCACGCAATCACCCGGTATTTGTTGGGTCTTCTCAATTGAGAGTCATTTCTTAATTATGTCGTCCATCAATTCCTAATATATAGTAATATAATATTAACAATGTTGTAGTTTTTAGATTATTCTGAAAATATAATATGATAATAATTTGAATAGGATCAAACGTTTTACTATTTTGGGATTAAGTGATATAAATAAGAGTGAATTGTCAAAATAGTATTCCCAAAAAAACTAATTTCTCAAACTAATCTTCATCAAAAAATAATTCTCAAACTAGTCCTCTTATGTCATATAAGCAGCCAACATGGCATTTAATTATTTATCAAATAGTTTTCTTTAAGAAAAATAATTATAAATTTAATCTCCTCAAAAAAATTATATTCCAAACAAGTCTTTTGTATGCCACATATGCACATCTAAATTAATTTATTTATTTATAACTAAATAAATAAAATATGATTTGATCCAACTATTTATTTCGACTACCTCACAAATTATCTACTACTAATATAGCAACTATTAGATCATTAAGATATGTTTTTAATCAACTATTATAATATTTCAAAATAGACTGATCTAAATACTCTTTCCGTTCCACTCCAATTGTCCAATATTTCTTTTCGTGATATCCCACTCTAATTGTCCATTTTCCTTTTCGAGCTGTTCCACTCTAATTGTCCACTTTCATTTTCTATATATTATTAATATATTATTACAACATATCAGTCCAAAACTCTCCACTTCCTAATTTCCAACTTGTTGCAATCAAAGTCAATAGTATCCAACTATGAATGTGACTATTATTTTGTAATCCTCAATTTAAGTTCGTCGGCTTACTCTAAAATTGGTCCACATATAGACTAGAGCAGGTTGACTCATACTACCTGCCAGTTGCATGAAATAATAATACAATGTACACGTACATGTAGGTAATATGTCTTCTTATATAAGTACTAGAAATTGTAACACTCTATAAATTTAGTGAACCCCACTACTTTATCAATTATTTACTCATAATCAATAATTTTCTTAATCTACATACCCAAAAGAAATTGGACAATTAGAGTAGGACGGAGGTAGTATAATTTAGAGCATAACTATTACAAGTAATAATAAATAACAAAAATAAACTATAAAAAAAATTAATATTTTATTAATTTTCTTTTATCTTATATAGACGTAAAATAATTTTCTTAGCATAATATATAAAACAATTAAGCCTACACTAAATATTTTATTTCGATGTTTTTCATACTAACGCTACAATTAAAATTTAGAGTTTATATTTTATTCGATTAATTAATGATAAATAAAATAAATAGATTAATTTAAATGTGATTGCTTATGTGGCATAATGAAGATTATTTTTGGTAACTATTTTTGTTGAGAAAATTGTTAAGCGGGTGGACTTTTATGTCCCACTTTCATTCTCCCTATCATGTCACACCAATGAAAATTTGACATGTGGCTAAGAAAATTAACTATAGTTTAGTTTTATAATTAATAAGATTCATGGTATTTATCTCTCTCATCCCCTTTTTTTCTTCCTTCTCAATCCATTGAGCCAAAATTAAAACTAATTCGTTCCCTTTTTCCTTTTCAATCCATTGCGCCAAATCCATTACGCCAAAATTAGACCTAATTCGTTCTCTTTTTCTCAATTGACGAGAAGCAAAATTCGTTTTTTCATCAAACAAAGAATCAATTAAAGGGATCTCTTCCCTCTCAATCCCATATTGCGTCTTGCGTCAAAGTTGATATTAAACTCCAATGCTAAGGTAGCACAAACCTCCATTCTTTTCCTTTATGAATTGTTATTTATCAGACCAAATTCATTCTCCTTTGTCAGTTACATAAACTGTTGGGTTATGAGTCAGTAGATGTTACTCAGCTGTTAGTGGTTAAAAGAATATTGGGGGAAATCATAGTAGTACTATGGAATTGAAGATCCCAAAACCTAGCTGATATCAGTAGCAGTGTGTCGATAGGATTAGATGATGTATAGGTTAGACTTGTTTCATTTTGATTATCTTTTTGTCTAAGTCCGGTACGGGGTAAGTTGTTGGATTGATCTTCTGTCGAAGTTACTTTCCAGAACCCCACGTCATCCTTGTAAAGAGCTTGCATTCTTCAGTCAGCAGCTGATCCCCACCTCAGTAGGAGACATCCATCAGCTGATAGATATCAGCAGAAGAACTTTATGCAAAGCTCAGTTCCTTCGCAGTCATCAGCTGACCCATCAAAGCCTTATCAGCTTGTCAGCCGACTCATCCGAAGAAGACAGAGACTATCTTGAGTCTACTGTATCCGACAGAAAACGACCCAGTCGTAAAACATCTTTTCGAAGTTCAGCAGAAGATCATACGAGGATGTGGAATAGTCAACTTTGTCTCTGACGCATTCTCACCAACCGCAATCCTCGACCAATGAGAAGCCGCCAAAGCATATCTGCTCTGACCAACTAAAGCCTGCTCTCATGTACAGTAATAACTGCCCTGTTGCAACAATTCGAATTTATGGCCTTTTCTTTGGAAGCTTGTGACACGTGGTATCGTCTTCTCCAACGGACATATGCCATGCTCACAACTATAAATAGAGAAGAAATCCGAGCTCCACGCACGGGATACACACAGGATTCACAAGGGAAAAACTTTCAAAGCTCACAAACGCTCTAGCAATCTTAAAGACCATCCAGCGAAGAACTTGCCGTCATTGACAATATTTAGTTCTTCTCTCTAGAGCATTTAGATCCCTTTTCTTCTCTAGACTAAGCTCATTGCCAGATTTATAGCTTAGATTTCGAAGGAGTTCACTTTTAGTGAATTGTTCTTATTGTAAGAACTCCTTCTTAGTTGGAGATTATCCCCTCCCTTTCGAACTTAGGTTTGAATTGTAAAAGTCGCTAAGGACTATAACTTAGAAGGATCTGTCCTGCGTACAGTTTCCTTGCTGAGACTTGCTCAGATTAATCAACAAGTTATCCTGCTTTGTTCAGGACCGTGGACGTAGGATCTTGCGTATCCGAACCACGTTAAATTGTCTGTGTTATTTACTGTTTTATCACATTGCATACAAACTGCTCAAAATCATATGTTTGCATAAAACGTACTTTAAAAAAGCGCACAGCCAAAAGTATTTAACTTGCGAAAACACATTTTCAACTGAGACGATTTCCGGGCCCCACACTCATTCGCACACAAAGTCTCCGACTGAGTTTCGAACGACTAACTCAAGTCAGTAGGAGAGCTCAGTAGCTGACCCACTCTGACCCGCGATCGAAGGTTATATTTGGTACTGTTCATCAATTGCAACTAACAGCTTCCAGATCGAGAAAAAGAAACTATGTTCAGGTGTATTCACCCCCCCCCCTCTACACCTGACATTCGTCTCCGGACCAACAATTGGTATTAGAGCACCGGTGTTCTTCTGATCGCCGGTTATGTACTACTGGTCCTCTCGAACAAGATCCTTGAAAATGTTTTCACTGCACAAGCATCTCTTCATTCATCCTTATACTTGTTCACATAATGGCTGACATATCAGGTATTCGGATGGTACCGATGTTCTCGATAGAGAACTACACGGTATGGCGCGTAAGAATGGAGGCACACCTCACATCACTCCACGATAGCATGTCAGATGTCCTTGAGATAGGACCAATCATCCCTATGATCGACAGTGTTGAATTTGTTGTTGGAGCAGGTGTAGGAGTACAGACTGGTGCTAAGATCCCTAAAGACAAATCAGCCTTCACGCCTGAAGAGAAAAAGTTGCACAACCTCGACCGAGTTGCACGTAATGCCATACTGACTACGCTCAGTGATTCACATCTCGGAAGAGTGCAGGATTGCAAAACGGCTAAAGAGCTTTGGGATGCCCTGGCTGTACTGAGCCAAGGAACCCCGCAGATCAAAGAGAACAAGCTCGAGTTAGAGCTTCAGAAGTTCGAGGCCTTTGCGATGGAGCCCAGTGAGACTATTGACGAGCTTAGTGTCAGATTTACAAATCAAGTCAACGTCATCAACGGGCTGGGGAAGGTGTTCACCAACAAAGAAATGAACACAAAGATCTTGAGAGCACTACCTCGACAGAAGTGGCTTCCATTTGCTACTTATTTACATCGCTCTGATCTTAATGCTCTAACCCCTGATGTTATCTTTTCAGAATTAAAAACAGAGGAATTTGAGCATAGTCTACCCCAAAGATGTTCCAGTGCTCCAGCTGACACGCAGATCGACCATGCCTTCAAGGCAACAGTCAGCAAAACTGGAGTCAAAACTATTTCTTCCAGCAAGATAGTAGCTGCTGCAGATACAAAGTCTTTTGAGATATCTGCTACTGAACAACTTGCGTTGATGGCTCTCAAATATCAAAGAGAGAAGGAGAGAGTCAGAAAGCTGAAGAAATATCACAGAGATTCTTCCTCAGGTAAGAAAAACTATCAGAAAAAGGAAGAATCTAATCCTTCTACTGAATGCAGGAACACTGAACCTGCTGCGAGTCCATCCAAAGAATCAGCTGGAAAGAGCAGCAGAACATCCACCTGCTATAATTGCAAGAAGGAGGGACACTATCAGTACGATTGTCCCGAACTCTCAGCTGCTCAACGAGCAGAACGGCAGGCCAGAAGAGAAAAATTTGCCAAACGAAGGCAGGCCTACATAGCCGGAGAGATATCCGACAACTCAATTGAGGAGGATACATTCATTTATTCCTCTGAGGACGAAGCTGCATTTGTAGCAGTTGAGGTCGGAGAGACGGTTCCTGAAGGAACAGCTGAACATTGTCTGATGGCCGGAGAAGAGGCTGAGGTAAATTCTAAACTTAATATAACCTCTTCTTCTCATAGCACACACGACACGTGCTCAGTCACAGATGATCCTCTGGACGTAGTACAAGCCTACGATGAGCTGCTAGAGGAACAGATTCAGCTGAGCAGAGAATTCAGCAGAATAATTCAGGAACTCGAACAGGTAAAGGCTGAAAATTAGAGACTTTCTTCTGATTGTCAGGTCTCTACTGAGTCAGAGAATCTAGTTGTGAGACTCAAGGAAGAGATTGAATCTCTTATGACTAAGTCTCAGCTTCAAGAGACTCAGATCTCAGTTCTAACTAAGGACAATTCTGAGAAAGAGACTGAAATAGCCCAACTCAGTCAGAAGCTCACAGATGTACAGAAAGATTATGACTCACTCTAGAGGAGTGATGAGGCTTGGAGAGGGCTGATGACTGAACAGTACCTGGGAGCTAAGGAGAAGCTAGAAAGTATGCTTAGAGCACAACGGCCAACTGCCATGAAAGAAGGACTTGGCTATACCTACGAAGCTTCTACCTCAAAAAGCTCAGAAGCGCTGGCTGACAAGTTCGTCAGAGGAAAGGTGCAAACTGCTGACACCACACCTCAGGCGAAGAACAAACAGAGAATGATTGCACCTCAGCCGAGCAGCAAAAAGCAACTGACCAAAGGTTCCAGCCCCAGGACACCACGATCCAACTTAGGGGGAACCAAGAAGGTCAGGTGGGCAGAACAGTACAGAGAACCATTGTATGAGCATCCGGCTCAGTACGGTTCGTACTACTATGAGCCCGGGGTCAGGAGGAGCGCTAAGACTCAGAAGAAGAAAGCTCCTGAACCCAAAATCATCAGAAAGTCAACATCACCACATCCTGTGGAGAAGAAGACTGACAAGGTTCAGAAGAAGTCTCAGACTTCTAAGGTTCCTAGGCAGAAATGGGTTCCGAAATCACCCGCTAACATGTAAGGACCCAACTGAACTAAAGGGTACCTAAAAATGCTTCTGTTTTGCAGGTGCATAAGGACCCTTGGATAGTGGACAGCGGCTGCTCGAGACATATGACATACCAGAAAAGCCTGCTGACCAACTACATACAAGAAGATGGTCCCAGAATTGAGTTCGGTGACAATTCAAAAGGCTACACAAGGGGATATGGAACGCTGAATATTGGGACTGCATTAGTTCCAAGAGTAACATATGTTGAAGGACTTTAATATAATCTCCTTTCTGTCAGTCAATTATATGACAATCTTAACAGAGTTATCTTTGACGCTGGTTTCTGTGATATTGTTGATAAATCTACAGGGAAAACAGTGTTATCAGGTTCGCGAAAGAAGAATATATACGTTGCAAACTGGAATACCGCAGAACCAGAGGCTTGCTTGCTCGCACAGACGAAATCTACTGACAAGTCAGGATGGCTATGGAACAAGAGACTCAGCCACCTGAACTTCAAGACTATGAACAAGCTCGCCAAGAACTCTAAAGTCAGAGGACTGCCCAACGAATCGTTCATCAAAGACAGAAATTGTGAAGTATGCTTGAAGGGAAAGCAGACAAAGAAAAGCAATCCACCTATTCCTTCACCTTCCACTGATGGAATCCTTCAGCTGCTGCACATGGACCTATTCGGGCCAGTCTCTCCAGTGACTATAAGAGCCAAGAAGTATGCCCTCGTCGTTATTGACGACTACTCGAGATATACTTGGGTCATCTTCATGGCCAACAAATCTGATATTCAAACTGAGCTACCCAATCTGCTGAAGAAACTCAGTGTGGAAAAGGACATCAAGATTCAAAGAATTCGTTCAGACAGAGGAACAGAATTTCTCAACTCAGTAGTTAAAGAGTACTGCGATAAAGAGGGAATTCAGCATGAGACATCAGTTGCTCGTACCCCTCAGCAGAACGGACTTGCTGAACGCAAAAATAGAACACTCAAAGATGCAGCAAGAACGCTCCTAGCAGACTCTGGACTACCCTCTAAGTTCTGGGCAGATGCTACTGACACAGCCTGCTACACTCAGAATCGCTCACTACTGACACAGCAGCACATGAAGACACCATACGAACTGTGGAAAGGGAGAATTCCTTCTATTTCTCATTTTCATATCTTTGGCTGTCCTTGCTTTATCCACAACAACGGGAAAGATCAGTTGAAGGTCTTTGATAGCAAATCTGATCAAGGAGTATTCTTAGGATACTCTCGGGTCAGTAAAGCCTTCAGAGTCTTTAACTATCGGACTCTTTGCGTGGAGGAAAGCCCTCATGTTGTTTTTGATGAGTTTGTTACTGAGAACAGGAAAACTGCAGAGATAAATACTGATGATGTCAGCAGCAAGCTACAGGATCTCGGACTGACTGATAAAGCTGAAAAGATCCAGCATTGTTGGGATGATGAGTCAGACGAAGAAGAAATTCAGACTCAGCCAACAAGCAATGTAGCTGACCTAGTTGATTCTCCTGAACAGAATCAACATCAGGTAACAAAGGTCAATGAGGAAGCCCCCGTGGTAACTGAGACCTCTACTGAGAATATAAACTCAGGGGGAACGATTAATGTTCCTGAGCAAAATGCCCCTGAACCTAGAAACTCAGTAGATCCTAACCTTCTTACTGAACTGCTACAATCACAGAACAGTACTACTGAGATGCCTAACACACCTACTGATTGTGCAGAAGTAGTATTAGAAGAAGAAGCCAGACTCAGACGTTCATGGCTTGACGCTCATTCTTCAGATCTCATAATAGGAGATCCATCAGCAACGATAAGAACAAGATCTAAATTAAGTCAAGGAGAAAGCTCACTCTATTCTTGTTTCTTATCTACAGAAGAACCCCAGTCAATAGAGGATGCACTCAATTATGCTGACTGGATCATTGGTATGCAAGAAGAGCTGAACCAGTTCGTCAGAAACTAAGTTTGGGAACTTGTTGACAGACCTAGACATCAGCACGTGATTGGTACTAAGTGGGTCTTCAAAAACAAGCGTGATGAAAACAACGTCATCGTCAGAAACAAAGCTCGACTAGTTGCCAAGGGATACAGTCAAGCAGAAGGAATCGACTTTGATGAAACCTTCGCTCCAGTCGCAAGATTGGAAGCCATTCGTCTTTTCCTAGCCTACGCAACGCATCAAGGATTCAAAGTATATCAGATGGATGTAAAGTCAGCTTTTCTGAACGGCGTACTGAAGGAAGAAGTCTACGTGGAACAACCGCCCGGCTTTCAGCAGGGACATCAGGTGTACAGACTTCGGAAAGCTCTGTATGGGTTAAAACAAGCATCCAGGGCATGGTACGATACCCTCTAAGACTTTCTACTTCATAAAGGTTTTCAGAAGGGGACAGTAGATCGCACCCTGTTCAACATAGAGTCAAGAGATGACATCCTACTGGTGCAAATCTACGTGGACGACATCATTTTCGGCTGCAAAAACGAGACCATATGTCAGCAGTTCGAGAAAATGATGAAAGAGAGATTCGAGATGTCCATGATGGGAGAGATGAATTGTTTCCTTGGACTACAAGTGAAGCAATCACCTGAAGGAATCTTCATCAATCAAGCCAAATACACTCGCAATCTTCTCAAAAGATTCGGCTGCGACTCTAGCAAGCCAGTCAAGATCCCCATGAACACAAATTTTAAAATCGATCTAGACAAAGAGGGAGCTTCTGTTAATTCTACTGATTATAGAGCTATTATTGGTTCTTTATTATACTTAACAGCTAGCCGACCTAACATAACTTATGTTGTAGGTGTATGCGCAAGATTTCAAGCAGATCCCAAGCGAAGTCATCTAGACTCAGCAAAGAAAATTCTGCGCTATCTAAGAGGAACACCTGACGTAGGGTTATGGTATCCTGCTGACGATAATCTTATACTGACAGGTTATTCTGATGCTGATTATGCAGGATGCAGGATAGATCGTAAGTCAACTTCTGGAACATGTCAGTTCCTAGGCAGCAAGCTGATATCTTGGTTTTCAAAGAAACAACACTCAGTAGCAACGTCCACTACTGAAGCTGAGTATATGGCTGCTAGAAGTTGCTGTGCCCAGATCCTTTGGCTTCGACAACAACTGAGAGACTATGGTATAGTTCAAGATGAAGTGCCCATCTACTGTGACTCCACAAGTGCTATTGCAATAACTCAGAATCCAGTTCTTCATACGAGATGCAAGTACGTGGATATTCGACACCACTTCATCAGAGACCATGTCGAGAAGAAGGATATCAGAATGGAGAAAATCCATACTGACAAACAAAGGGCAGACATACTGACCAAACCATTAGCTGAGAACAGATTCAGAGAATCAGTTGAGCTAGGTCTACTGGATCCTGCTGAGTCACATCAGTAGAAGACAACTACTGACAAATACCAACTATTGGTATCAATTGTAGGAATCAGTATGACAGGTCAGATGATTAGTACAGTGATTCAGTCGGGAGAATCATACTGTACACAGCAAGGGGGAATGTGGTCATCAGTACATCAACCATCCTCCTAAGTCTTAACGGTAACCAGCTGATCGTAAAAGTTCAGTTGAAGAGGTTTGCATAGTATTGACTACTTAACGTTATTTATGAAGCATGCTTGCATTTATTATATCAGTCGCTTGCACTCAGTAGTTAAGGAGCATTTATTTCCCGCCATTAATTTCTTTAAGGAAAGGTCAGCAGATATGGTTTTCTTTCAAATTGATTTGGTAATTAATGCTTCCTGCAGCACATTTAATGCATGTCTTCTCACTTACCTTTATTACGCATCATCCTACATGAGTCTATAGTAGAGGCGGCTTTGTAATCATTCCAATTATGACACTAAATCTCAGCCGCAAATAACCATAGGAGATTAAATCCTGACCGTCCGATCTAAACGGTTATTAAGCATGATCATACAAAACCTTTCATCTTCTCTACTCGACTCATTTTATCGCCATTCCAAACCTAGAGCTTTTTCCTGCAAATCAGTTTTCTTTCATAAAAATCTCAAACAAATCTGATTTCTAGCATTCATCAGCTCTAAACTACTTGGTAATGTATTAAATTCTGCTTGAAACTCGTACTGATTTACTCTATTTTCAAGTGCTAACGAGTTATTTTGCAGATTTTAATGGCGACAGTTCAGGTTCCCGACAACATTAAAGAGATCATCCTCTCCAGGATTCAGTTCGAACCTACCATGGCACTTCGCCAAGTGGATCTTCCCTACCTTGAGCCTGTATTCGAGGTGATTGATCACTCTGGTCTTGGGATGCTCGTGTCTAAGCATCCGAATGCTTTTCTGCCGAGGCAAGTGGTAGAGGTGTATTTCAACTGGAAGACACTTGCATCTGGAGGAGAAGAATCTTCTTTCTCATATATGGAGGAGGCTTCACCAAACTCATGGGATAAGAGTCAGAGGGTCTTCAGCATTCGAGACGCCTTGGATTTAGCGTTCGATCTCCCAGACAGTGGCGTGTCTCCTATTGGCTACAAGGAGAAGGAGATAAACATGTATGTTCAGAAATTTTGTGGGAGGAAGGACATCAGTTTCAGAACTGCTCTTCCGAAGAACTTGTTACCTCAGTACAGAGGGCTCGCGTACGTCGTTTCTCATATTCTTACGAGCTCAGCAGGGTCGTATGATCAATTGTCTAAGCCACGAATTCAATTGATGATGGCTATTGACGATGGAGTTGCAGTGAACTGGCTGGATTATTATGTAGCCGAGCTGAAGGCTCAGGCTCAGAAGTTCACCACCTTACCCACTGGTGAAAGAAAGATGATCAGTGTTGGGAAGTTACTGTATGGGACAAAGATGTCCATACTGATCGAGCAGTCTGTACCAAGGAATTCCGCTTTTGCCGATTCCAAGTACTTCGACAGCAAGCTTGTGAAGTTCAAAACAAAAGCTGCTGCCGAAAAGTCAGTTGGACGAGGGCCGCTTGAGCCGAAAAGAGCAGTACCAGCTCTGCCCCCTCGTACTGAACCACTCAAGAGGAGGAAACTTGCTAAGACTGGACCAGCTGAGGTTCCAGCAGAACTAGTTCATGTTTCAATAGAACAAGCTCCTCCTCCTATCCAAGAAGAACAGATTCTTGACTCGGACACTGGCATTGAGGGTGCCACGTTGAAGGACAAAGTCCAAGTCATCAGTTCTGAGGAAACTCAGTCGGACATTCCGGTACCGACTGAAGAGACATCCTCTGAGTGGACCATCTTCCACTCCACTCGTCTTCGTGCTACGGCTGAAGTCCATGATCAGATTCCAGAAATTACAGAGCACTCAGACCTAAAGAGGATAGCCATAAGGGCTAGGATACAGATGCTACTGAGGTTCCTAAGTTGGGACATTCTCGAGGACATGATCAAAGCACAGTCAGCTCTATCCTTACTCACCGAAGAGCAAGAACTACAGTTAGCTATTGGTTTTGGGGAACCAGCTGATCTTGCTTGCTTCGAGGATCTGAGGGCTGCGATGCTCTATTTGCTCAGTCTGCGCACCTCAGCTCCTGGCGACAGCCCTCCGCCCCCATCTCCTCCTGCTGATAACAAGAAAGATGATGATAATGCTGATCAGGGGATGGACCAGGCACCCAAGGATGCAGAGTTGGGAGGCTCTGCTGAGGGATCCACTCCCTGCGAGAAGGGCAAATCACCACCACCTGCTACATCTGGTGATGCCCCAGGTGCCTCGAAATATAGTCGAGCATGACTTCTTGCGTTCTCTGAGCAGAGGATCGGAACCAGCTCATATCAGATACAACCCATAGGTTCCGTCTCCTCTAAGTCGGTCAACAAGGCGATAAGGCGTCAGGGGGAAAAGAATCGCCTCTTAGCCAAAGATGTGCATATTAAATGGGCTCAATATACAAAAACCCAAACAGAGAGCATAGACCGACTGACTGAAGGCGTGAAGAAAGTCTCAAAAGCTCCTACTCCACAGCTAAACATTCAGGAGATAGTTGAGACTGCCTTAGTCGCTCAGAAGGCCGATTTGGCAACCCAGAGTCAGCAGCTACTTCTATCTCAGCTGAAGATCTTCTCTGAGCAGCTGGCTCAGGCTCTTGCTTCAGTCAAGGCCGAAATGGACGAAAGAAATAAGATGGCCACCTCCTACCCTACAGAATGCTATCACTCAACAGGCAGAGGCTCTTAAGACCATTCAGGAAGAGATGATTGAGTCGCATGATCAGGCTCTGCTGAAACTCCGTCAGGAGTCAGCCGCTCAACTTAAGTTATCCAGAGCTGATCAAGAAAAAGATTGGGAGCAATATTGCGACCTCGTCAAAGACTTCGAATCCACTACCACTCTCATCAAAGAATCAGTCTATAACATTGAGAGAGAAGTCAAAGCCATCCGCACTCAACTCTCTAAGGCCGGTGATGCCAAAAAGGGGGAAGAAGTTAAGGAAGAATCTGAGGCGGAACCGGTTGTGGTAGAGTTAGTGGATGAAGGGAATAAGGGGGAAGGGGCCAGCTCAGCTCCAGAGGAAGGGTCAGCAGCAGCCGCTCAGGCTGGAGGACCCAGTTCAACTGTACTTCTGCTGGAATACACTCCTCTTAGGGAGAATGTGACTGAGGCAGTCCCTTTGTCAGCTGCCCAGCACATAGAGGAAGTAACGAGATTTGTTAAGGAAGAAGAAGAGCCTCAACAACTGCCGCCGCAGAGGCCGGGGAAGGAAATTACTACTGAATCTATTCCTTCCTCCTCGGTCCATAAGTTCAAATCAAGAGCGGAGCAAGAAGCCTATGATCTTCAGGTTGCACAATAGCTTCAGGATAAGCTCGATTATGAGCATCAACTGGAAGAAGCTAAGAAAGGCAAGAAGCCTGCTAAAGGTAAGGCTAAGAAGGCTAAGGACGAGAAGAAAGCTCAGGAGGAGCTAGCCAAGGCCTTAATCACTGACATCCAGCCCACTGCTCAAGGTTATTATTCTTCCAACCTTACACCTGAGCAGGAGGCAGAGGACAGAGCTACTTGGGAAGCCACGCTGCAGGGATTAAATCTCAGGAGAGGAGATACAAGGGCAGCAGCTCTCAGAGAAAAGAAGAGGACAGCTGATATGGCCAAAATGATTAGCCTATCTCAGGGGCCAGCAGCTGATCCTAGGAGGCAGATACCCAGAGGATCAAAATTCAGGAGAACAGCCCCTAGAAGTTCTTATGTCAAGAAGGGCGTTGTTCCTCATATCGACAGATGGGTACCTGCAGAGGTGAATGATCAGTGGGAAGAACTCAAGGAAGAGTTCATCAAAGGCTACTATGTATGGGGATATTACCCTGAGTAACCAGTCGATCAAGCCTTCGATGAATTTATGTTCAAATATAATGCTGAGCTGAGAGATCAACTTCTGGAAATTATGAAGAAAGAGAATATCCCATTCCGAGCTCCTGCTTTTAGACGCATTCCACCACCAAGGACAGCTCGCAGAATTCTCTGTACTAAGGAGATAGAAGATGAGATTGAATCAGCCGCTTATCATCATGGTTTGAGTGTACATCTGGCCGAAGACGTAGAGGAAATCCAGATCTTGTGAGCAAGAATCTACAAATTTTTTGGTCTGGATCCTCCAGCTGACAGGTCTGCTGATTTCAAGAAACGCACTCAGAGGTTCAAGCGACAGCAGTAATTCTCTCCTTGTTTCTTCTTGTAATAGTGATAGGACCCATGTACTCTCTGTTCATATATATATTGGTTCCTATTGCTGGCCAGACAATTACTCATTGTGTCATGGCTTTTGACTGTGTTTTTCACAACTGATCACTAAGTGATCTGACACACACTCACATAACCGGTTTCTCTATTTTTGCCTATCTCTCACCTACTGAACCCACTGAAGCTAACAGATCTCCGTAACTTTATCTTTAGATAGATTAAGGGGGAATTTATTGTCAGTAGAATAGCTTTTCTTTCCATATTGTTTTAGAGTAGAGGTTTTTGCGTCATCAATTAGGGGGAAATTGTTGGGTTATGAGTCAGTAGATGTTACTCAGCTGTTAGTGGTTAAAAGAATATTGGGGGAAATCATAGTAGTACTATGGAATTGAAGATCCCAAAACCCAAGCTGATATCAGTAGCAGTGTGTCGATAGGATTAGATGATGTATAGGTTAGACTTGTTTTATTTTGATTATCTTTTTGTCTAAGTCCTGTACGGGGTAAGTTGTTGGATTGATTTTCTGTCGAAGTTACTTTCCAGAACCCCACGTCATCCTTGTAAAGAGCTTGCATTCTTGATCGGCGGTGATCCCCACCTCGGTAGGGAGACGGCCATCGCCGATAGATATCAGCAGAAGAACTTTATGCAAAGCTCAGTTCCTTCGCAGTCATCAGCTGACCCATCAAAGCCTTATCAGCTTGTCAGCCGACTCAGCCGAAGAAGACAAAGACTATCTTGAGTCTACTGTATCCGATAGAAAATGACCCAGTCGTAAAACATCTTTTCGAAGATCATACGAGGATGTGGAATAGTCAACTTTGTCTCTGACGCATTCTCACCAACCGCAATCCTCAACCAATGAGAAGCCGCCAAAGCATATCTGCTCTGACCAACTAAAGTCTGCTCTCATGTACAGTAATAACTGCCCTGCTACAACAATTCGAATTTATGGCCGTTTTCTTTGGAAGCATGTGACACGTGGCATCGTCTTCTCCAACGGACATACGAGGATGTGCAATAGTCAACTTTGTCTCTGACGCATTCTCACCAACCACAATCCTCAACCAATGAGAAGCCGCCAAAGTATATCTGCTCTGACCAACTAAAGTCTGCTCTCATGTACAGTAATAACTGCCCAGCTGCAACAATTCGAATTTATGGCCGTTTTCTTTGGAAGCATGTGACACGTGGCATCGTCTTCTCCAACGGACATATGCCATGCTCACAACTATAAATAGAGAAGAAATCCGAGCTCCACGCACGGGATTCACACAGGATTCACAAGGGAAAAACTCTCAAAGCTCACAAACGCTCTAGCAATCTTAAAGACCATCCAGCGAAGAACTTGCCGTCATTGACAATATTTAGTTCTTCTCTCTAGAGCATTTAGATCCCTTTTCTTCTCTAGACTAAGCTCATTGCCAGATTTATAGCTTAGATTTCGAAGGAGTTCACTTTTAGTGAATTGTTCTTATTGTAAGAACTCCTTCTTAGTTGGAGATTATCCCCTCCCTTTCGAACTTAGGTTTGAATTGTAAAAGTCGCTAAGGACTATAACTTAGAAGGATCTGTCCTGCGTACAGTTTCCTTGCTGAGACTTGCTCAGATTAATCAATAAGTTATCCTGCTTTGTTCAGGACCGTGGACGTAGGATCTTGCGTATCCGAACCACGTTAAATTGTCTGTGTTATTTACTGTTTTATCGCATTGCATACAAACTGCTCAAAATCATATGTTTGCATAAAACGTACTTTAAAAAAGCACACAGCCAAAAGTATTTAACTTGCGAAAACACGTTTTCAACTGAGACGATTTCCGGGCCCCACACTTATCCGCACACAAAGTCTCCGACTGAGTTTCGAACGACTGACTCAAGTCAGTAGGAGAGCTCAGTAGCTTATCCACTCTGACCCGCGATCGAAGGTTATATTTGGCACTGTTCATCAGTTGCAACTAACAGCTTCAGCTGACCTTCAGATCAAGAAAAAGAAACTGTGTTCAGGTGTATTCACCCCCCCCCCCTACACCTGACATTCGTCTCCGGACCAACATAAACTAAATTTCGCTTTTTATCAGACATAAAAATTAATTAAAGGATTTTTTTAATGTGTTTTGCAGTGATTGATAATGATCAACCAAGCTCTAATTTCACACAAAATCATATTGATTAAAATCAAAGTCAAGGTGTCCGTAGAAATACTTCAAAGAGAATAAATTATAGTTTATTCTGTACATCTTTAACTTTTTAGTTGAGGTAATTTTTGAATATTATATATTCATTAGTTTATTGAAATTGTGCTCTGGGTTTACACATATATATAATATACTTATGTTATTCAATAGTTTAATTAAGTCAGAGAAGAATCCCGTGAGCTCTAAGTGTAATATTAATTTGAATATATAGGTATGTTCGTAGATGTTTTCTTCCGTGGTATAGATTTTGGATGGAATTCTAGATTATTTGTTGTCTTTTATTTGTAATTGTAGATGGACGCGAGCGAAAATTTAAATGGTGGAGGAGATCCATATCGTAGACTTGACTTTGAGGATGATAATAATATTCCAAGGCATGACAATATTGGAGGCATAGAAGTGATTCATTCACGGATACCAGAAGAGCTAATTCATAAAGTCGATATGCAATTTGAAAGTTTAGACCGTGCCTACGAATTTTATCTAACATATGCAAAAGCGGTTGGATTTGGCATCAGGAAATGGAAAGCTCACAAAGATAGATCAACGGGTGTGATTTGGGACCAAACATATTGTTGTGCAAGGGAAGGTGAAAAAAAGGTCGACCCTGCTACAAAAATTTCCAAGAGCTGAAAGTAGATGCAATTGTGATGCCATGATGAAAGTTAGTTGTCGTCAAAGGGGTTACTATTACATTGTAAGATTCGTGGCAGAGCATAATCATGCATGTGTGTGACTCCTTCAAAAACACATATTTTCCGATCTCATCGGAAAATGGCTGATGCACAAAAGGCTAGAGTAGATACGGCTATAAGCTGTGGGATTACTACAAAAGAAACCATGGAACTTATGTCAAGACAAGCTGGTGGTCGTGAAAATCTAGGATTCATAGCTAAAGATTGCCAAAACTACATACACTCGAAAAGATCACATAGAATGCGAGTAGGTGATACTGGAGGAGTATTATAGTATTTACAGCGAAAGCAAGGAGAAGATCCGAATTTTTTCTGCGCAATTCAAGTAGACCATGATGATTTGATCACAAACATCTTTTGGGCTGATGCAAAGATGAGGTCAGATTATTCACATTTTGGTGATGTTGTTTGCTTTGATACTACTTATAGAAAGCATAAGGATGGAAGACCAATAGCATTATTTGTGGGCGTCAACAGTCATAAAAAAATAATAGTGTTTGGAGCAGCTTTGTTATATGATGAAACCGCCTTAACATTCTCTTGGTTATTTGATACTTTTGCTAAAGCTATGAGGGGAAAAAAACCACAAACAATTCTTACTGATCAAGACAAAGCCATGTCGAAAGCGTTGGCTTCTCAATGGAATGAAACTTATCATCGGCTTTGTGTGTGGCATATCAGTAAAAATGCAGCCATTCATCTCGGACATGTGTTTGCTACATGCAAATCTTTTGCTAGAGATTTTAGTAGTTGGATCTATGATCATGAGAATGAAGATGAATTTATCACGGCTTGGAATGATATGCTTGATAAATATGATCTACGAGATAATGAATGGTTGAGAGAATTGTTTAAGATAAAAGAGAAGTGGGCACTTGTGTACGGGAGAGAAACTTTTTGTGCAGACATGAGCACTACACAACGTAGTGAATCCATGAACAGTGTGATTAAGAAATACATCAGTTACAAGAAGGGATTAGCTGCAAGAAAATTGCTAAGGAGGGATTAGCTGCAAGAAAATTCGAGGGATAAAAACTAAGGAAAAAGTCACTTACAAAAATAGCAAAAGACCAAGAAGTTGTCTTGAAAAGGCTACTAGAAATAAAAAAATCAATTGGCAATGTCAAAGGTAAGGAGAGCGTGACGACAACAGTGCTAGTTGTGAATGTTCAGGGTCCAGGTTTAGTTGATGAGAATAGATTTTCCTATGGGTTCAATATCCAGGTATATTATCTTTTTAGTTGCATTTTCTTAATGTGGAGATAGTGTTTTTTAGGTGAGTGACTTGTTATGACGTCACCTCCGTGTTACTTACGATTATTACAAAGCTATTATATTTTCTAATTTAGTTTCCGTCTATGCCACCGGTGCATGGAGTTATACCAAACATGCAAGCTTCAGCTCCTTCACAGTTTTATCCATCACCTTATGTCTTAGCTCATTCTCAGTCACATATGTCAACATATGGGATGAACATGCCTAGTGAAGGTATAAATACTAAAGAAATAAATTATTTTCTTATATGTGATTGAAAATTTTATGCAATCTCATGGTTTAATGCAAAACTTCTCATTTCTTTGTGTGGTTTATAGTTCCCGGATCTTACATAGCGCTGCAGTCTTATAACATTTTGTTTACCAGGTACTTGTCTTAGTCTAGTCATATATTGTAAACTGCTCATTTTCTATTACACTTTTAATGCAAAAGCTTCAAAATTACATACATCTATCTATTTTCTTTTAGGCCAGAAGGAAATGCTGATTTTGGCAGAAGTCAAGATGCCTCTGCATCCCTTAACCCAATCCAGAGAGGAGGTGAAGCACACTCCTTGGCTTCTACTCCTACATCTCCGTTACCATGAGTACTAGAAAATTCTTCTGGATTATGTCTAAGAAACGCATTGTAACTATAGCAGTGGAGAATTCTTGCATTTTCAACTCTTTCCAACAACTGCATCTTCAAGATTTTTTGCATTTTCAACAATTCCAATATGATTCAAAGATGTGTTTTTTTTAACTTATTCAGAGATAAGAAAGACAAACTGTTGCACAACTTATCAAATTGCTAGAGCAATTCTGACTTAAACTTTTCTCTTTAAAATGTGGCGGTGAACAACATGATAAACTACAGGACAAAAATGAAATTAACAATTGGAATTGACAATTTTCTTGCTTTTCTTGATAAGGAGAGTAAAATGATTTCAGAATTACTTAGTTGATGGCGTGGACGAATTTGCTTCAGCTTATTCATGAACTTGTGCTTCCTTTTTACATCTTCCTCTTTGAGGCCCTTATCCATTTTTTTTACATCTGTACATCCTCCATCACTTTACAGATAAAATGGCACCAATGGTGCACTAAAAACTATTCTAAATTCTAAGAACAAAGATACAACAAAAATAAAAAATCTCCAATCCTGGAGGCTCGATTCGGGTCATCGACGCTGGCAGAGAGGGTGCCGTTATAGTCAAAAGAACATGACTATTTGCATCACTTTAGAAGCAGTTGTAATTTCGTCGAACATGTCACATGCAAACAGATTGGAGCTGTTTTATAATTTTTTTTCCGAAACATGGCGTGTTGAAGACGGTGAAGTAGGCTCTCGGGAACGCTGTGTTGAAGAGAGAGGTGCCAGATTTTGCTCACTAAGCGTTATTGAGGAGTAGTTCCATGGCTGCAAGAGGCGTGTCCTCTGGCAAAATACATTAGTTTTTTAGGCAAGGGATGGCAGAGTCACAATCCCTTTAATTGATTTTTTGTTTGATGAAAAACGAATTTTGCTTCTCGTCAATTGAGAAAAAGAGAACGAATTAGTTTTAATTTTGGCGCAATGGATTGAGAAGGAAAAAGAGAACGAATTAGTTTTAATTTTGGCGCAATGGATTGAGAAGGAAGAAAAAAAGGGAATGAGAGAGATAAATACCATGAATCTTGTTGGTCCCGAGAGCACGGTCAAGTGTAGAGGGGGGGGCGGGGGTGAATACACCTGATACCAATTTCTCAACTTAAAACACGAACAGTCCTTTTCAGGAAGATTGTCGTACTGAACAAGTTCAGCAGACCAAATTGTTGTTCTGGATCGTGTTGGCAGAGTGACTGACTCTACTGAGATCTGCTAGCTGACTGAGCGTCAGAATTCATTATCAGCAGATAGAGCTCAGTGGTGCGGAATAGTGTAGGCCCAATTCAGTTGAGTTGGAAAACGTTTTTAATAAAACAGTTTCAGTAGATTAGTGCGATCAGTTAAGTTTGCTGAAACTTAGTTGAATGATTTTAAAGGATAGTTTTCAGTATGAACAGTTAAAATCAATGCAACAGTAAATAGACACAAGTGAGAGACACAGAGATTTTTAAAGTGGTTCGGATATCAAACGATCATACGTCCACTGTCCCGAAAGATCAGGAGGCTATTTATTATACTGAGCTAGTCTCAGTCAGCTTGTACACAGGACAAAGCCGCATCTTGGAATTTATACTGAGCAAGTCTTAGTTTACACAATTATCAAACTAGAGTGTTTGACAAACTCTTCAACTATGAAGGAGTCCTTTTACAATAAGGAACAAGTTCAAATATGAACTCCTTCATCTAAGCTATGGATATATTCGATTGAGCTTAGGAGCTGGAGTATCCTTGTCCTGGTGAGTTCCCTCATCAGGCTTCTCAGGGCCTGAATCATGGGGTGGGTCCTGACCGTCGGGGTCAGACCCATCTGAGGGAGCTGAGCCGGATGCCCGCTGTCGATCATGCAGCAAGGCCAGCATCACAGCCCTCAGATCTTCAAGAGTGCCAAGGTCAGTAGGTTTTGAGTAGCCTATCTGCTACCTTAACCTCAGCTCTTCTTCGTGCAATTGTTCGCAAGAGTGATGAGTGATTAATCTCTGAAGGTTGTGCCACTCCTGGAACCTCAGTAGCATGTGGAGTCTGGCCTACTTTGCAATGAGAACAGGATCAGTATGGCCAGCAATCTCCGGAATGTGTTCATGAATCTATCGAGATGCTCGAGATTGGATAGCTAAGGATTCTATCCCGATGGATTCTTGTTCAGACGCCGTCTCCGAGTCTTCAACATCTATCGGCGACGTCTGCTTCTCAGCAGATGGCAGGCTACTGAGTGGTGGAACGTCAAGAGGACTGTTCAAGGTTTCAAGTTCACCACTCTGGACTCCTTCAGTTTGAACCCCTAGGTCCACCTCTTCTACTTGTTCAGTGGAGACGGCCTTCTCCACTGACTGAGTCTTTTCTGAGGACTCTGACTCATCAATCAGCTGCATCGCCTGTGCAGTTTGTTCAGCAATTGTCTCTGGTACTGCCTCTGATTCAGTAGGCACGACATGAATAGTCTTCTTCAGTCGCTTTGCCGGTGCCTTAGGCGTTTGAGCTTGAGGAGACTGCTTCTTAGAAGGCGTGGTCTTCTGAGGCGTTGTCTGCTGAGCTGAGGGTCCTGACCCTATCTACTGAAGGGAACCGGCCCTGTTATGGAATCTGATTTTCTTCACGTTAAAGTACAGCTTGTCGTTGTACGTGATTTGATCAGACGCGCAGAAGCCCTGAATTATCACAGACAGCTTCAGTCTATATAGGAGTTTGCCTTTTGCGCTTAGTCTGTATGTAGCCTTGTCAAATTTTGCGGCTTGAACCATGAATTCGCGAAGAAAGAACTCCGTCCAGTTTACTTTGGCTCTATCATAGATTGCCATCATCAATTGTAGCTTGGGTCTCGATACTTGGTCAAAGGAGCCCGCTTGGCTTGTCAGCAATTGCGTCACAATGTACGATAGAGCCCGGTACTGAGACAGCATAGTGTTCTTCGGGAATGCGGCTCTGAAGACTGTAGGCTTCCCGCAGAAGATGGAGAGGTAGTCATCCATCATGTCGTCGTAATATCCCACGGTGCTGACTCCCTCGGAGGGTAGATCGAAGCTTTTTCGAATAGCTTCCTTGATCGACATTTCCTTCACCTCCATAGCAGCATCTCCGATGCAGTGAACAACGAATCTTCCATGAATATCACTGGCTACTGAGTCTGAGTTGAGGTAGACTTCAGCCACCTGCCTTGGGAGGAAGAAGGTAGGCTTCTTTGACAAGTATCCCTCCAGCCCTGATTCCCGGAGCGCAGAAAATATTTCTTCCATGAACTTCAAGTCGCAGGCATCGAATTCCATGACTGGTTCGCACCAGACACGGTCTTTATCAAGAATTTCATGCATGTTCTCTGGAGCGATCATGCTTAAACCTGTCATTTTGTCTGTAGCAAGTAGAGTTATCAGTATCGAGTTTGATGTTATAATCAGTATTGCGATGCTGAATAATGAAACAAGTTAAATATGATCTAATACCATTCCACTGAAAATCTGAGAGTTTTAAGAAGATTAGATGAAGTTTGCAAGTAAGGTTTGCAAGAAGTGGATCTCAGAATTTTCGGAGTAAAAGATTTGAAAGATTGCTAATGGCAGTTTCTGAGATATGATCGCAAGTATATATATCAAAGAGAAGATGAACAGTTAGCGATCAACGACTGAGTTTAAATATGGTTTTTGAGATGAACGGTCAAGATTAAGTTCTATATAATAGGTAATGATCATGCTTGCCGCCTAAGTCAAAAGCCAGTTGTAACTTGCCTAAGTAGTAACTATGATACGACGTGCATTAAATGCGTGGCAGAGTTCAGCATACTTATGTATAGAATGTCGTGCATTAAATGTAATCAGTTAATATTAAATGACATTTCTATAAGGCATTAAATACGATGCTGAAACTGAATTGAATCTGAGTCGTAAATGCATATCATTGTCCAATTGGTTACTACTGAGTAGAGATACGCAAACCTGTCAGCTGAACATCGTAGTCAGCTGATACCTCGTGTAGATGGTTGCTGAATCTCTTCGTACTGATTGTTACCCAGTACTGAGAGTGAACATTCCCCCTTACTGAATGATCCTCTCCTGAAACCTCTTACTAACTTGAGTCAGTTGGGTCCAGCAGACCTAGCTCTACTGAAAGTTCTCTGAATCTGGATTCAGCTAGAGGCTTGGTCAGTATATCAGCCCTTTGTCTGTCAGTATGGATCTTTTTCATCCTGATATCCTTTTTCTCGACATGGTCACGAATGAAGTGATGTCTGATGTCCACGTGCTTGCATCTTGTATGAAGTACAGGATTCTGAGTGATTGCAATGGCACTGGTGCTGTCACAGAAGATCGGTACTTCATTTTGAATGACGTCATAGTCGCGTAGCTGCTGTCTCAGCCAAAGGATTTGGGCGCAAAAACTTCCGGCAGCCATGTATTCAGCTTCAGTAGTTGACGTGGCTACTGAGTGTTGTTTCTTTGAAAACCATGAGATCAGCTTACTGCCAAGGAACTGACACGTTCCTGAAGTTGACTTTCGGTCAATTCTACACCCTGCATAGTCAGCATCAGAGTAACCAGTTAGTTCTATATTATCATCAGCTGGATACCATAAACCCAGGTGTTCCTCTGAGATAGCGGAGAATCTTCTTTGCTGAGTCCATGTGACTCTGCTTTGGATTCGCCTGAAATCGAGCACAGACACCTACAGCATAAGTTATGTCAGGACGAGTAGCTTCTAAGTATAATAAAGAACCGATTATAGCACGAAATTCAGTTTGGTCTACTGATACTCCCTCCTTATCAAGATCAATCTTCATGTTCGTGTTCATCGGGATCTTGATTGGTTTGCCGGATGTGCAACCGAATCTTTTGATGAGGTCTTGAGTGTATTTGCCTTGATTGATGAACATTCCTTTTTCAGATTGTTTGACTTGAAAACCAAGGAAGTAGTTCATTTCTCCCATCATTGACATCTCGAACTTATCCTTCATCATTTTCTCGAATTGTTGGCACATGATGACATTCTTTGATCCGAAGATAATGTCATCTACATAGATCTGCACGAGTAGTAGATCGTCTTCCAGTCGAATGCTGAACAGAGTGCGGTCTATTGTGCCTTTCTGAAAACCTTTCTGAAGAAGAAACTTAGATAGGGTATCGTACCAAGCCCTGGGTGCTTGTTTTAACCCATACAGAGACTTTCTGAGTTTATAAACTTGATGTCCCTGCTGAAAACCGGGCGGTTGTTCTACATAGACTTCTTCTTTCAGTACGCCGAACGCAGACTTCACATCCATTTGATAGACTCTGAATTTTCGATGTGTTGCGTAGGCTAGGAATAGTCTAATTGCCTCTAATCTTGCAACTGGAGCGAACGTTTCATCGAAGTCTATTCCTTCAGCTTGACAGTAGCCTTTTGCTACGAGTCTTGCTTTGTTCCTTACTATGACGTTGTTTTCCTCTCGCTTGTTCTTGAAGACCCATTTTGTTCCAATAACATGTTGATGCCAGGGTCTATCAACAAGCTCCCAAACGTCGTTTCTCGTGAACTGATTCAGCTCCTCCTGCATAGCTATGATCCAGTCAGCATCTTTCAGTGCTTCCTCAATCGTCTGAGGTTCGTCAGTAGACAAGAAGCAGGAATATAGGGCGCTTTCTCCTTGACAGAATCTAGATCTTGTCTTTATTCTTGCTGAGGGATCTCCAATAATTAGATCAAAAGTGTAAGTGTCCAGCCACGATCTACGATGTTTCAGCTCTTCATCTGAAATTTGTTCAACACAGATAGTAGGTGAGTTAGGCATTTCAGTTGTACTATTCTGATATTGAAGCAATTCAGTAATGAGAGTGTGATCTACTAAGGTTCAGGGGCATTCAGCTCAGGAACATTAATAGATGTTCCCCCTGAGTTGTTATTCTCAGTAGTAGTCTCAGTTACCTCTGGGGTTTCTTCATCGACCTGAGTTACCTTGGATTGACTCTGTTCAGGAGAGTCAATCGGCTCAGCTACATCTGCTGCTGGTTGAGATTCAGTAGACTTGTCTTCAGTTTCCTCATCTGAATCATCATCCCAACATAGCTGGATCTTTTCGACTCTGTCTTTTAAGCTTAGATCCTATAACTGCTTACTGATGTCCTCATATTCAGAATTAGAGTTATTGCTCCTGTCTTCAGTAACAAACTCATTAAAAACAACATGAGGGCTTTCCTCCACGCAAAGGGTCCAATAGTTGAATACTCTGAAAGCTTTGCTGACCCGGGAGTATCCTAAGAACACTCCCTGATCCGACTTGCTATCAAAAGTTTTCAACTGATCTTTCCCATTATTGTGGATAAAGCACGAGCACCCAAAAATATGGAAATAGGATAGAGAAGGTTTCCTGCCGTTCCATAGTTCATATGGTGTTCTCTTATGCTGCTTTGTCAATAGAGATCGATTCTGAGTATAACATGCAATATCAGTTGCTTCTGCCCAGAATTTGGATGGGAGTCCTGAATCTGCGAGTAGAGTTCTAGCTGCCTCTTTGAGAGTTCTGTTCTTTCGTTCAGCAACTCCATTTTGCTGAGGTGTGCGTGCAGCTGATGTCTCATGCTCTATTCCTTCTACTTTACAGAACTCCTCTACCATAAAATTAAGGAACTCAGTTCCTCTGTCAGAACGGATTTTGACAATTTTGGTGTTCTTCTCGACACTGAGCCTCTTCAGAAGCGTTGGTAACTCTGTTTTGACATCAGACTTGTTGGCAATGAATATGACCCAAGTATAGCGCGAGTAGTCATCAATGACCACTAAAGCATATTTCTTGCCTCTGATCGTGACTGGAGAGACTGGACCGAACAAATCCATATGTAGCAGCTGAATGATTCCATCAGTGGAAGGAGATGGAACAGGTGGATTTTGATTCCTTGTTTGCTTTCCCTTCAGACAGGCTTCACAATGAGTGTCTTTGCTGAATACTTCATTCGGCAGTTCTCTTGCTAGAGTGTTTCTTGCTAGTATGTTGAGCGTTTTAAAGTTGAGATGGCTGAGTCTCTTGTGCCATAGCCACCCCGTTCGGTTGTCGTTCTTCGCCAACAGACAAGCTTCAGGTTCAGCTGAGTTTCAGTTAGCTACATATATATTCTTCTTGCGCGAACCTGATAACACTGTTTTCCCTGTGGATTTATCAATAACATCACAGAAACCAGCGTCAAATATCACTCTATTCGAGTTATCACAAAATTGACTAACAGAAAGAAGGTTATGCTGAAGTCCTTCAACATATGATACTCTTGGAACTTTGGCAGTTCCAATGCTGAGTGTCCCATATCCTCTTGTATAGCCTTTAGCATTGTCTCCAAACTCGATTCGGGGTCCTTCTTCAGGGATATAATTCTTCAGCAGACTTTTTTGATATGTCATGTGTCGTGAGCATCCGCTGTCCACATACCATGTGTCTTTGTGCACCTGCAAAACAGAATTATATTCAAGTACCCTTTATTTTTGATTTTGGGTCCTTAGATGTTAGTTTTGGTAACCCATATCTGCCTTACGACCCTGGTGGTCTCAGATAGTTTCTTTCCACTTGAGTCAACATATTTGACCACTGGACTGGCCACTGCTGACTTCTGAGGCTTTTCAGGTTCAGGAGTCCGGATCTTCTGAGCTGGTGGACTACTGACCTTTGCCTTCTGTACGGCTTTCTTCTTTTTCTGACTCTTGGGTCCTCTTCTGACTATAGGGTCATAATAATATGAACCATATTGAGCTGGGTGTGTCAGCTGAGGAGGTCCATATCGATCAGCCCTCTTGGATTTGTTGGTTCCCCCTTGACTGAATTGGGGTGTTTTGGTGCTGATCTTCTTGTCAGTGTGCTGATATGTAGGATGAGGTGCCTTCATCTTTTGTTTGTTCTTTGCTAGGGGGTTCGGAATTTATGCATTGATTGTCTCCCCTCGAACAAACCTATCAGCAAGCCGGTCTTCTGAGTGTACTGGGGCAGATGAGGAGGTACCATGGCTGAAACCAAGTCCTTCCTTGCAGTGCTTGGGCTTGTTGCCTGCTAGCATAGCCTCTAACTTCTTCTCAGTGCCTATGTACCGCTCAGTCATCAGGTTCCTCCAGACATCATCACTTTTCTTCAGTGTATCATGCTCGGTCTGAAGTCCTGACAGTTCTTGCTTCAGCAGACTCAGTTCAGTATCTTTTTGAGTTAAGTCATTGGTCAGAACTGAGATCTGATCTTCTTGATGCTGAGACTTGGCCATCAGAGAGTTTATCTCCTCCCTGAGTCTCAACACAAGTCCTTTTGACTTAGTAGTAACTTGACTTTTCTGAGAAAGTCTCTAATTCTCCATTTTCAGGGTATCCAACTCCTGAAGAGTCTTACTGAGCTGCAGACTCATCTGAATCTGTTCGTCTAGAAGTTCTTCATATACTGTACTGACGTCCAGATTCTCGTCTGCTCCTGAAGGAGTGTCGTGTGTGCAGTGTGAAGGAGAGTTAAATGATGCATGAGAGTTTACCTCATCCTCTTCTCTTGCCATTAGACACTTTTCAGTAGTTTCATCAGCTTCAAGCTCTAGGGCCATAAAAGTTGCTTCATCGTCGGATGAATCCATGAAGGAGTCGACTTCTTCTGAATCGTCTAAGATTTCACCAGCAATATATGCTTGTCTCTTCTTGGCGAATTTCTCTCTCCTTGCTTTGCGTGCTACTCGTTCAGCACTACTGAGCTCAGGACAGTCATATTGATAATGTCCAGGCTTTTTGCAGTTGTAGCAAGCAATTACTTTTTCTTCTTTGCTTTCGCTTTCTTTTAATAGTGTTGAGTCATCCCTTTTTCTGCATTCAGAAGTATGCGAGTCAGAAGTGCGTTTCGACGTGTATTCAGACTTACCTTTCGATTCTCGGTAGGCTTTAGTCACTTTTCTGCGCCGCTCCTTCTCCTTCTGATACTTCACGGCAAGCAGTGCGTACTTCTGAGCTAGACTTCCTTCTTGTATGTCGTTGAGTGAAGGTTCAGTCTTACTCGACGCTGGAGATGTTGTGCTGACTAATGCTTTGAAGGCATGGTCAATTTTAGTGTCAGCTTCAGCTCGCTGCTTCCGTTGAGGTCTGTCAAACTCGAATTCCTCTGCTTGAAGTTCTGAAAAGATATGGTCAGGAGTAGCAACATCTAAATCAGAATGGCGTAATAAGGTAGCAAAAGGAGTCCAATGACCTTCTGGCAGTGCCCTCAATATTTTGAGATTCATTTCTCGGTTGGAGAATGTTTGTCCCAGCCCGTTGATGGAGTTCATCAGATTCGTGAATCTGACGCTGAGATCTTCAATGGTGTCTCCGGGCATGAGAGACAATATCTCCAGCTTTTGGAGTTCCAACGCAAGTTTGTTGGCTTTGATCTTCTGAGTCCCCCGACTCAGTAGCGCTAGAGCATCCCAGAGTTCTTTTGCAGTCTTGCATTCCTGAACCCTGCCGAGATAAGAATCGCTCAAGGTGGTTAGTATGACATTCCTGGCGACTCGGTCTAAGTTGTGAAGTTTCTTCTCCTCAGGGGTGAAGAGACTTCTGTCCTTGGGAATCTTCTTCCCGGTCACCATTCCTCCTCCAGCTGCTTGATCCTGAGTCACGACACTATCGATCATAGGAACGATAGGTCCTTCCTCAAGTACTTTTGTCATGCTGTCGTGGAGGGAGGTCAGATGTGCCTCCATTCTGACCCGCCATACACCATAGTTCTCTACTGAGAACATGGGTACCATCCTTATACCTGACATATCAGTCATGATAAATAATGATATGAATGAAGAATGATATGCAGTGAAAACGTTTTTCCGGATCCGTTCAAGTAGACCAGTTTCAAGATAACAAGAGTCTTATAGAACTCCTGCTCTGATACCAATTGTTGGTCCCGAGAGCACGGTCAGGTGTAGAGGGGGGGGAGGGGTGAATACACCTGATACCAATTTCTCAACTTAAAACACGAACATTCCTTTTTAGGAAGATTGTCGTACTGAACAAGTTCAGCAGACCAGATTACGAATCGTGTTGGCAGAGTGACTGACTCTACTGAGATCTGCTAGCTGACTAAGCGTCAGAATTCAGTATCAGCAGATAGAGTTCAGTGGTGCGGAATAGTGTAGACCCAATTCAGTTGAGTCGGAAAACGTTTTTAATAAAACAGTTTCAGTAGATTAGTGTGATCAGTTAAGTTTGCTGAAACTTAGTTGAATGATTTTAAAGGATAGTTTTCAGTATGAACAGTTAAAATCAAGGGTTGGAAGAAGTTTGTTTTAATGAAACACGAGATATTTCCAAATAATAGTGAAACACGAGATAATTCCAAATCGATTACCAAGCTGTGGAACGGGCGAGCCCGAATCATTTTCGAGCTTTAGTTGTAGTATTTGAGGTTTGGTTAAAAACATTAAACTCCCTAGTTTTTTCCATTTTGTCCCTTTAAACTATTAGATTTATACACTTTGCTCTCTGAATTATGTAAATTTGTAATTTGCCTTTTGAACTATGTAAATTTTTAATTTGCCTCGTGAACTATCTAATTTATTGCAGAAGATTAAAATTTCAATGAAAATTTATGGTTGTGCGTGCAAAGTTAGGGACTTGAGGTAATATCGCCCTGGATTAATAGCTTTGTGCTAATTATCCTATGCAGTTTTGTAATAATTGAAGAGGATGTTACTCTCAATTTTGCATGTGTAGTCGAAATTTATTGCATATGGATCAAATTAGATATTTGAAGTGGCACGTTGCATATTTTCGTAGTTCATTATGCAAAGTGTATAAAACTAATGGTCAATAATATAAATTGCGCATTTTCATAGTCTATATGCAAAAAATTATATAGGAGTTTTATATTTTTACCCTTGATATTTATATATGGGAACAAACGATTTGAAAATCCGATTTTGGGTGACACATTGGAATTGGAAAATTAGCGACGAAGATTTCCGTCGGTAATCTTCTCACTAAGATTGAAAAAATCGAACTTCGTTGCTAATCCATTAATAATTTACAATTATGAATTTGACATGTTTCCGTTGATATTGCATCACTTAAATTTATATGCATGCACAACCATGCATATGTCAAGGTTTATTTTGTAGAAATTAATAGTAGACTTCGGTAATTAAATTTATTTCTCCAACATGCATTAAATTGATTTACACAAAGCGAGTTGCATGGATTTTTCACATAAACCAGCGGTAATTAATTTATAATCAAAATGGTAATTTAATTAAGGTGACGTCCATTGAACTACGGTAACCTATATATACGCTGCAATTTGTTGGAAATCCCCCAAATTCATCGTTTCGGTACCCGAAGAATACCCAGACGACGCATCTCCGCCATGATCGACACATACAATACTCCCTGAAATCACGACGGCCGAAATGGGGGCGTACGCCGTGGCGATGGAAACCCTAACTGAGCGCGCCTCGTTGCTGAGCGAATCAATGCAAAAGGCGCAGGTGATTACGGAGAACATGGTCAGCATCCTCGGTTCCTTCGACCACCGCCTCTCCGCCCTCGAGACCGCCATGCGCCCCACCCAGGCACTTCTCTATCTCTCTAACTTAGCCGCAGTTAATAGTATTTATTGAATCAAAGAGAAATGCATGGTTAATTTATGAATAATTTATTGAATTCAAATTTAATTAGGGTGGCTGATATTTGTTGTAGTTGAAAACGCATTCGATTAGGAGGGCGCACGAGAACCTTGACAAGTCGCTCAAGGTTGCCGACTCTATTCTTGAACAATTTGATCGCTCACGCGAGGTTTGTCCTCTCCGCTCTCTGTTTCCATCTCTCTGGTGTGGTATATTTCTTTTTTATTTTATTTTTCCATGAAACTTGCCCAATGTCCCTTATTGCTCAATTATCTTCTGAAGTTTCTTTGCTATTTTTCTCTTAGATTTAGTTTTGATGTATTCTAGAAAAAAATTATGAAATGAGCGTTTGAACTTTGAAAGTTCATGGGAAATTGCAGAGTTAGTTAGGACTTAGGAGTTACATAAATGGTTGCATTTACTGCATCGTATTTAGTCTCAGTCTTCTCTAGATATGATCAAGTAATATAAAAAATTAGATACACATAGGCTATATAAGAAGTGTGGTTGTATATCCTCTAACTCAAGATATTAAGTTTTATGATGTATAAGAGCCACCGAGCAAGTTTGGACTCAGTTTTGGGCTTGATATTTGAAGTCTAATATTGCTTAATCTTCTAAAAGATGTGAGCAAGCTTGTTATATTCATGTCACTGGTTCTAGCTGTGAACGGATTGTCTTGGTTGGTTGTAAGGATTCTCAAGATCAGAGCATATAAAGGTGATTGAAGTTAGGATCCTTAAACGACTTTGTTTAAGATCTCATAAACTTCAAGGGTGTCAATGAAACTTTCCATCGTGATTCGATCAAGTTACTTACTCGTGTCTTCTAAATGCAACTTTAACTTTCAGGCGGAGGCTAAAATATTGAGGGGTTCCTCACGAGGACTTAGAAAGTTACCTTGAGGCAGTGGAACGGCTAAGGAGTATTATTAAGTTTTTTACTGGCAACAAAGCCTTTAAGAATGGCATTGGGGTTGTCAACCAAGCCAATACTTTACTTGGAAAAGCAATCCAAAAACTAGACGAAGAATTTCGACAGCTGCTTTCTGCATATAGGTTTGCCCATCCGCATCAATCATCTACTTGGCTTTGCACTTCTCTACAATTGTTGTGTTAGTTATTTGCAAACTTTGGGGTTGTATCTGATGTGTCATTTTATCTGTGTATCTGTATTTTATCCACGTTTTGTAGTTATCTTTTCCCATTCTAATTTCAGCAAACTTGTCGAACCCGATCGTCTTTTTGACTGCCTACCAACCTCTATGAGACCACCAGGATCACCTCGGGAAGATGAACCTGCTGTAAAGAAATCATCTGACAACCATAACAAAAGTTCAGAACCAGTAGTCTATCAACTTCCACTCTAATCCCTCCTAGACTTCCGCCTTTGCTTCACGAGATTGCTAAGCAAATGGTTGGAGCTAACCATCAACAACAGGTTGCTATTCTATACAGGTACATAACCTTTTAGGTATATAGAGGTACATGATTTTCTTTTTGGAGAAAGGCGAGGTCATGAATTTGTTAGTAACTTTACAATGAGGTAATGCCTTGTTTTTGCATATTAGATGTTCAGCTATCAACTCTCTCTTTTTAGAAGGACTGATCCAAAGTGTAACATATAAAAGTTAACATATGATATAAATATGCTAATACATAACAACCGTACTTACAACCTCCTGTCTTTTCCAAAATGAGAAAGTCTTTTAAAATTATTTAGTTTAGCTTTTCTAGCTATTGTGTGATGTTTCATTATTTCGGTATTTTGCTCTATTATCTTCGCCACATCCTGATGCTATTTTTCCGTGACAATAATTTGATATAGGGAGGCTCGGGCTTCAGCCGTAGAACAAACTCTTAGGAAACTGGGTGTTGAAAAACTCGGTAAAGATGAGGTACAAAAGATGCAGTGGGAAGTTCTAGAGGCAAAGATAGGGAACCGGATTCATTTTATGAGAATTGCTGTAAGGATTTCACCACATTATGGCGCTGTTTCATTTTTTCTCCATCTCCTTTCTAATTTCATCTGTCACTGCAATATAGAACAGATCAAGCTTTTGTTTGCCGGTGAAAAGAAAGTATGTGATGAGATATTTAACGGCTTTGATAATCTTAGAGATCAGTGTTTTGCTGAAGTTACTGGGACCAGTGTGATAATGCTTCTCAGTTTTGGAGATGCTATCGCTAAGAGCAAGAGATCCCCTGAAAAGCTATTTGTCCTCCTGGACATGTATGAGATTATGCGAGAACTTCAACCCGAGGTATGAGGAGATTAGCTGTTCTTTTCATAGGAAAAGTCTTAACCGAGGTGAATCGTTTTCACTAGTATTTTGAAATGAAAACTTGCAATAGTTTACTCTTTAGTAAGCACTGATAAGTGGGTATCTTTGTAAGCTTCCTTGGTTTAGCTTATTACTGATGTTGACAGATGGATGCAATATTTGAAAGTAAATATTGTAGTGAAATGCGGGAAGCCTTCACAGCCCTTACAAGAAAACTAGCTAAGACCGCTCAAGAGACATTCTGCGACTTTGAGGAAGCGGTTGAAAAAGATTGCACAAAAAGCGCTGTTCTTGATGGAACTGTCCACCCTTTAACAAGCTATGTGATCAACTATGTGAAGTTTCTGTTCGAGTAAGTTCAATCAATAATCACCACATGGCGTTTGCTTTCTCTAAATTATGCCTGTACTTTACTCTCAATTTAGTAAGGTAGAATCCCTTATTCATGTAAACGTACATCACGTTGCTGTGTGATGACAGCAAGTTACAGCCTACTCTTCTTTCGTGTTGATACTTTCAGCTATCATTCAACTCTACAGCAACTCTTCAAAGAGTACGGCAACGGTGGTTCGGAGAATCAGCTGGCAACTATAACAACCAAGATAATGCAGGCTCTTCAGAGCAATCTTGAAGGAAAATCCAAGCAATACAAGGATCCCTCCTTAACTATTTCTCATGAACAATATCCACTATATTGTAAGATCCGTACGCAGGTACGCAATCATCAATCATTTTGCTACAAACTACTGCAGAAAACACTTCATTCTCGATCATTTTCAACTCCTCTAGGTCAGAGGCAAAGGATCTATTAGGCGACGACTGGGTGCAGATACACAGACGAGTCGTACAGCAGCACGCGAATCAGTACAAGAGAATCGCTTGGTCTAAGGTGTTTATTCACTCCACATACATGCTTAGTTTCTAACAATAAAGAACAATTTATGAGGCCTCAACATTTGATTCTTGCACAATTTGGCAGATTCTACAATGCCTGACTATTCAAGGGGCGGGTTCGGCTACGGATAGCAACAGCACAGCTGGTGTTTCAAGGGCAATGGTGAAAGACAGGTTCAAAACCTTCAACATACTCTTTGAAGAGATTCATCAGAGGCAATCCCAATGGACGGTTCCGGACAGCGAATTACGCGAGTCGTTGCGGCAGGCTGTTGCTGAGGTCCTATTGCCGGCTTATAGGTCTTTCATACGTCGTTTTGGGTACGTAACGTGCGTGTTTTTTCGACTCGATTTTCGAATAGTGGGAGTGGTTAATTGATCTTGTTGCTTAGGCCTATGATTGAGGGTGGAAAGAATCCAATCAAATACA
Source organism: Lavandula angustifolia (assembly GCA_028984105.1). Taxonomy (NCBI): domain Eukaryota; kingdom Viridiplantae; phylum Streptophyta; class Magnoliopsida; order Lamiales; family Lamiaceae; genus Lavandula; species Lavandula angustifolia. Next base: position 28,803,777 of record CM054806.1, on the reverse strand, counting down.
TCAGATTTACCCCAGAAGATCTTGAAAGGATGCTGGCTGAGTTTTTTGAAGGGAAGACGTGGAACGATCAAAAGCGATAGGTGGTAAAAAAAATTTAAAACTACTTCATTTTTTTAGTTTAGTCCAATTTATTTCTATTGTAAAGTCTCTTGTTCCCTTTTTGTGTAGAAATTATATTATCTAATAATTTATTGATTATAATAACGTCTAGATTTGTTTGCCTTTTTGGTTTTCCCCCAGTTTTTAGTTGTAGCATCTATTTGTAGATGAACCATGAAGTCCAAATATGAATCTTTTCTAGCTAGTTGTCAAATAAAACAAAAAAAATCGATTTTGGTCTTATAACGTGGTTTTGTTGTTCTGTACATTTTTGTCTTGTAATGTGCTTGCGGCCCTTGTTACATCTATTTTGGTCCAATAATGTGATTAAGTGTTCTTTTTAGATATCCGATAGAGATTATACTCACTCGTCTCTTTTCGATCGTATATTGTGTTGATCCATAAGCATAAATAAATCTTTGGTTAAGTAGGTGATGAAAAAATGATGTGTAAAGTAAACTTTCTACCATATAACTAAAAGTGGGTGTTTCTAAAAAGTTATAGTACTCCCTCCGGCTTATTGAACTAACTCACTTATTTCAACACGATCATTAAGAAGAATTGTTAGTTTTAAGTAAGTGAGTTGGTCCTAAAAAAAGTTGGTTATTATGTTAGTTGTGAGTGGAGAAATTGTCATTTTTGAAATGAGATAAATGGATGAGACAATACGAAAAGAAAAAAGAGACAAGATAAATGAGACGGAACAAGTACTAAAAATGGAGAGAAAAAATCATTTTTGGTCCTGTAATGATGCATCGATCAATTTTTGTCCTGTAATTTTACGAACTATCCATTTTTTGTCCTCTTACCGGCGAGTGATATATACTCGCCGTTTTCCATCATCGGAGATATTTTCGGTCACTTGTGCATGTGAAACAAACTCTAATAAAATCGTTTTTGATTTTGTAATGTTGACTAATAATCGATTTAGGTCCTCTAATGTAGCATATAATCAATTTTGGTCATGTAATGTGGTTTTATTATTGATTGTGGTTTTGTAACAAGCATACCCTCCGTCTCAATATTTGTGGCTCACTTTCCCGAAATGAATGTCCCATTATAGATGGCTCACTTCTAAAAAAGTTAATGATTGTGTGACCCAAAATCAACAATCAAAAAATCAAACAATCTACACCATATAGCACCACTTCCTAAATTCCCGTGCCGAAACCAATTGAACCACAAATATTGGAACGAAGGGAGTAATTGATTTTCAGTCGTGTAATGCGACATAAGTTTTATTTTTTTATTTTATAAGGTGGCATGTCATTTTTTGGTCCATTTTAGGCCACTACAATATGATTTTTGTTATAAACTAAATAGAACAAAAGAATAGTAGAGTAAATGAGAAAATAGATGTATCTTATTATGATGGTGGAGACCTCTATTTATAGAGTACAAGATGGGCTCATGGGCTTTTAGGGTTTACATGGTCATCACAATATATGGTAAGTATATATATAATATATTTACAACACTCCCCCTTGATTGACCATCCCTAAAAGAAACTGCTGCCTCGTTAAAACCTTGCCAGAAAAACTCATTGGGATAAAAATTGGACGAAGGAAAAAGAGTACAGCTGCTCCACCTCAATATAGTCATTCTTGATCCTTGAGTCGGCGTATATCGATCTTGTGTAACAACTTCTTGAATGTTGGCATTGATAATGCCTTTGTAAAATAATCCGCTAGATTGTCACTTGAGCGAATTTGCTGGATGTTGATGCCGCCACTCTTTTGGAGATCATGTGTTGCATTGTCTCTTCTATGAATCAATCTCAATGACTCATTTACTCGTGTGTTGGATTGGATGCCTCGTTAAAAACCTTAACTAAGAAAACCCTTTGGGAAAAAAAACTTAGAAAGGAAAAAAAGTACAACCATTTGATCTTCAGGGTCATTTGACCTTTAGGAGTCAGTCTAATCTTCAGGATTATTTACAATTTGTTACTCCCCCTCAAGATAACAATCTTCAAGGTTATCTTCAAGGTCTACACTAATATGTGCAACACAAGTTTAATTATTCTCATAGAGAATAACATGAAATATATCATGTTTCTCTCGAAAATAACAAAGGATGGTCAATACCATTTCATATTCTCCAATTGCACGTAATTAAGGAACTTCTGGTCCTCATCTTTGTTATCTTCTATAGGTCTAAATGAGTCTTCATCCACTTCAAGTGATTGAAGCAACCATTAGGTAGCTATATGGATGCGATACAATGAGATCTCTTTAAAAACCTTTCAGATAGGTCGACTAGTGTAATTCCATCAGGGAGTCGAGACAAGTATTATTTCAACCTAAGTCTTTTGATTCTAACTCCGTCTATATGCATGAGTTGATTTCCTCAAGTACTTTTGTACATAATGATTCACATATCCTCTTCATGAGGAATTTGGAGTGATGTGTTCTGAATTTCTATTCCGCGGACTTTTTATCTTTAGCACCGATAAATCTCTCACGCTTCTGTCGTCAATGAGAATCAATTGATTTATATTGTCTATGAGGAACTTTAGTTCTTTCATGGTGTACATACAACAGATAAATCATATCTTAGTCACTCCTTTTGCACTTAACTTGATGAACTTCTGGTTCATAGTGCGTGAATCTAAATAATTAATCCAACGAGATATTTGCGGCATTCAATAATTTATATTTCATATCTCCCCCTAATGCCGACGATGATGTGAGTTGGATTATCAAATCAACATATCCATGAATAAAATAATTCATAATGATTTGCTATATGTAAGTTATTTGGACGGAGTATAAATATAAGTATTATGCTCTTCATGAGTTGAAATCAAACTCAAGTCATCATTTCTGTACCCTTCTGTCAAGGAATACTCGTTATTCTTATTATATCATATACGTCTGTACTATTTCAACCCTTACTTGCAGTCTAATTGAAAACATCTTTTTGACTTACATGCTTTGAGCAAGTTAAATCCTTCAGGGATCTTTATATATATGTCACTATCTAGTGAATCATATTGATAGATATTTACTACATCCATAAGGCTCATAGCAAACCTTTTGTGACATAAGTAGATTAATCACACTCTAAAATATAATGGCGTCTATTATGGGAGAGTTTTCATAATTGATTCCCGATCTTTGAGAAAAATATTGTGTTACGAGTATTGCCCTATAACTCGTAATTTTTCATTTCTCTTTCTAACAAAGACACATTTATATCCTTCGCGGATATACTTTTCGGATTTTGGAACTACATGTCCAAATGTTTCCGGCTTTCTAGGGAATTTTACTTCACCTTGTATGACTTCTATCCTCTTTGGCCAATTATTTATATCTTAACAATCTCTTATAGATCGTCGTTGAGGATCCTCTTTTATCATTTCAAGAGTCATATTAAAAGGCAAAAATAATGTCGTGCGTCCACGACGATATTTGATCTCTCCAATATTTTGAGATCTCAGTATTTTTAGACGTTTGTAGTTCTTCAGGAACTTCATTTGATTGATTAATCATTTTCGTCATTGTTTGGTTCATATGTTGTGCCCCTTTTCTTAGACACAAAGTTTATTTTAGAACCAATTGGTCGACCATATTTTTGACGAATTTTATATTCATTTGCTACCATTTGTACTTGTCCTTCAGGGATATTTATTTGTGCGGGGGGTATTTATAGCAAATGTATAACATTGTCACTTCTTCTATATACGCAAATTAAAAGCATGAAGAAGTTGGTTTGCAATCTTTTGCAAGTGAGTCTTTTGTCTTTTTGTTCACATTGATTACTTCTGGAATCCAAATGTGACTAGTTTGTTCTTGTGCTTTTTGTTGGATGTAGATTTCACATTGATTACTTCAGGAATCCAAATGTGACATATGTTCCACCTAATGTTGGGAACGTTATTTTATCATAATAACAATCTTCTTGTGAGACTCGTTTTTATACGTACAAAACCATTGATTATGCACATGAGCAACTAAGTGTTGAATCTCAATTCCAAAGTAATATAATATAAGTCCTCTTTAGGAGGAACTTAGAGTTTAATAATCTCGCTAGCTTTATCAAGACAATTCTTCTTGAGGGAATTGAGTTCTTTATTATTTGAACTATTAGTTCTAGCAATTGCTTCATTTCTTCTAGAAGTCAAGCATTCATGAAAATCAATGTAAAGATTCTTCAGGATCTCTATTTGCGCTCAAATAAATTTTCAATTATGTTGCGCATGATAGTTGCTCATGAATGTCCAAACCTCTCATGTCAAAGCATAAAGCCCTTTGAACTTTCGGTTCATGACACGGTTTGTCTCACTTGTTTTTATAAATGTGTAATACATTTAAAATGGTAGTGTGATAACTTTTCTTTTGTTAGCTTCTGGCTAAATATAAAATAATTTATACAAGCATATATATAACTACCTTCTTATATTATTTCAATATGGTATCCATTGCAGCGGATATCCTTAAAACTTAGTAAGTTTATTCTAGACTTACTAAAGTAAGGGCAAACTTAATAGTTGATTTTGTATCATTTGATAAAATGACACGTGCTCTTCTGGAGCCTTCAATAATTTCAATCCACAAGATTTTAAAATCTTGCAGTGAAGATGCAACTACTCGTATTGAGCTTTAGGGATGACAAACAATTTATCTTGATGCAATCCTGCTGGGATGCTTCGTTTTATTCTATTATTATCCCCTCCATGACTCTTATTGACAGATGAGCATCGATATCAAGATTTCATTAATGTCAACTAGACAAACATAATGTTTTTCATTAGTAATAAATATATATCACTCAAGATACGAGTTGCTCTTTAAGAGCATTTAATATTCTTTTAGAATATAAATGATGCTACTTCAGGAGCAAAAGATAAATAGTATATAAAAATACTATATTTGAAGCATTTCCACAAACATGTGATAGTAATGTTACTATCACAATATGATCATTCTTCAGGAATGTAATTGTGTTACTTCCAGAGCAACAATTTAGTTTCATGATAAGCGAAATCAATGAATTGCAAATTTTGAGATCTACCGGATCTCACATCTATTCTTGAAAAGAAATTAAGCCATAATAGAATATTGGAAATGCAATTGTCATTCAAAGAAGAGCTCTTGCTACCACTCCATATAATTAGGTAATTTTTTAAATTACAACATACCTTTAGATATACATTGTTCTTTAGAAACATGTAATATTCATCAAGAATATTAATTGTGCTACTTCATGAGCAATAATTAAAATATGGTTATTGTGATATATGATTTCAAAATGACAAGTTTTAGTTGGTCTAAGAACATGTAGAGTTAATTGTGCTACTTCAAGAGCAACAATTAGAGTTATGAACATATAATATTTGTCAAAATCAAAAGCTTAAATTGTTCTTCAAGAACATGTAGCATTCTTCAGGAATACAAATTGTGCTACTTCAGGAGCAACAATTTTAGTCTATATTAAACTTCTTCAATTGAAAGACTAATATTTTTTAGAAACTCAATCGCTCTTCAGGAACATATAATGTTGTTTGAGGATATCAATTGTGCTACTTCGAGAGCAACAAAAATAACAATTCAAGAACCAAGATTTGTCCATCAATATGACATATTATATGAATTGCTCATCAAAAGTACATAATATTCTTCAGGAATATTAATTGCGTGCTACTTCAGGCACCAAATTAAGATTCTATATATATATATATATATATATATATATATATATACATATATATTTTTTTATTATACAGTATGCAAGAAAAAAAACTGAGTTATATAAAAAAAATACATAGATAATATTAATAACTCTTTAAGAGTATGTAATATTCTTCAGGAATATTAACTTATGCTACTTATGGAGCAATAATTGAGTTATTTCAATAATTTTGAATTGCTCTTTAAGAGCATATGACATTCTTCAGGAATATGGATTGTGCTACTTCAGGAGCAACAATCTAGATTCAACATTAAATAAATAAATAACAAACAAACAAATAAATAAAAGCGTAAAATAAATGATCTTCAAGAGCATGTATATTCTTCGGGAATATTGATTGTGCTACTTCTGGAGCAACAATTTAAGTTAAAAATATGTTTTGGAATTGCTTGCTAAGAACATGATATTCTTCAGGAATATGAATTGTGTTACTTCAGGAGCAACAATCGTGATTTAACATTAAATAAATAAACAAACAAATTAATAAAAATGTATATATAAATATTGATTGTAAATGCTCTTCGAGAGCATGTAATATTTTTCAAAAACATTGGGTGTGCTACTTCTGGAGCAATAATTTAACTTATAAATATGTTTTTGAATTGCTCTTCAAGAGCTTATAATATTCTTCAGGATATTAATATATTGTGCTACTTCTGGAGCAACAATATATAAGTGTAATGATTTCGTCGAAAGACGTACATGATTCAAAACGAGTAATTGATTTACTCTACCAAACCATGCATCAACACAACCTTGATCGATAATATAATAGAATGCAAAATTTGAGTTGATTTCTTTCAATCGGCGGCACTGGGGATAATAAATTCAAGCAATCTCCCAAATAAAATATTGATACCACAACTCAAAGAAATTAATACAACTAATCGGTATGCAGTGAGAACTTCCGTAACAATGTAGAACTCGAAACCAACAATTTAGGTCTATAAATACCTTGAGAATAACTTGATGTTCTTGGCAAATTTTTGAGACGAGTATTAGTGGATAGAACATTCGTGCTGACTAAATAGAACAAAAGAATAGTAGAGTAAATGAGAAAATAGATGTATCTTATTATGATGGTGGAGACCTCTATTTATAGAGTACAAGATGGGCTCATGAGCTTTTAGGGTTTACATGATCATCACAATATATAGTAAGTATATATATAATATATTTACAACAATTTTTTAAATTTTGTTTATTAAAATAAATTGTGTTTTCTTAGTTGTATGAAGTGGTTTAAAAAACTAACACAATAATTCCTTGTTTATAAGTGTACTGAAAATGAAAGCATGTAACGTTATAAGGCTATAAATAAACTAATCTCACATTTCACGACATAAATTGATTATAAGCACATTATATGACCAAAATCCATTATAAAATCATATTTAAGGATCAAAAACGATTATATGCAATATTACACGACAAAAAATGATTAATAACCAATATTACAGTACCAAAAATGATTTTTTTAAAATTTTGTTTCAATGCATAAGTGTCCGAAAATATATCCGGCGATCGAAAACGGCGATTGTATCTCACCCTCTAACAAGAGAACCAAAAATTAATAGTTTGTAATATTACATGATCAAAATTAATTGATGTATAATCCCAAAAGGCAAAATTACAAAATAAAAAATGATTTTTTCTCAAAAATGGATGCGGGCGAAAAATTGATTTTTTTCAAAAAATAAAGGGAGAAAATGAGGATGAGAAATTGCGCGGGAAATAACAAAATATGGTAATACCAAACAGCGCCTTAAAGCCTAAAGAGAAAACAGCCTTCGTATTTATCTCTCTCCCCCTTTCCGCTTCTGCAAAATCCCAACCCGCTTACCACTACCAGAACCAGGTTTCAACTCTCCGCCTACCAGCCTCACGTAATCAATGGCTAACCGCCAAGCTCCGAGTCGGCTCAGACGATGCACACGTCGTCCCTTTCTGAAAGATGGTAAATACGACAAAAACGGAAGGGGAACGCCCATCCTCCTCCTCGCCGAACCTCAGGCTCCTTTTTCAACACGTGGTTCCTCTCTCTCTCCGCCTCCCCTCTTTATAACGCTCCGCTCGTCGCCACACACCCTCACACAAACCCTCGAAGAAGAAACCCTAACTGCCAATTAATTAAGCAAAATGTCCTTCGCGCCGGGGAGGCACGCCTGGGATTGGGTCGCGTGGGCGGCTCCGCCGCCCCCGAACGCGGTCTACCTAGATCGGCTGTACCGCGAGGCTGACACGCCGGCGGAGCTGCCGTTCGTCGGCCCCGAGGCGATGACGCACTCCAGCGCTGTGAAGTGGAGTGTCCTCACTTTTCTCGCCGTTATTTGTTGGCTCGTGCTGATATGGATCCTTTTCATCCCAACCAGGCCGCTCCTCAACATCGCCGCCGCCTCCATGTCGAACGTCAACATCACCCCCGCCGCCGCCGCGGCGGAGTGCAACATCACTCTGCTCCTCACTAACCCTAACCGCCACCTCACCGCGACGTATGAACGCATGGAGATCTCGCTTCTCTATGCCTCTCAAGAGGTGCTGCTCTCGCAGTTCCACCAGCCGCCTATTGTGCAGCACAGGCAAACTCAATTCACCTTTGAGACTGATCTTAGTTTCTCCGGCGTTAATCCTGGAAATGGCGTGGTTAGTGCAATGAAGCAGGATCTGGATGGTGGGAGTTTGGGGCTTGGGATCAAGATGTCTTCAGTTGTAAAGTATAGGAGTGGGATATGGAAAACTAAGACTCATTTCATGAGGGCTTATTGTGGTGGTGTGAGTTTCGCATTCACTTCGAGTAACAAGCCTGGTATCTTCTTGAATCCCTACCAAGAATGCCAGGTTTATGTTAACTCCAAGTGAAAAGAAATGTAGCTATATGTTATGATGATGCTTTGTAAGATGCATCTATTAATGAAAATGACCTAAAATAACAATAACTATCAGTCTGTTTACTTGATCCCCTTGTTCCTGAAGATAAAGCTAACATTTAATGCATTGATTCTAATTCTGCATGGTGCATTATAACTCTGGAGTATTAGACGCATTGTATTTGACCGTCGATGCTCATATGTGTTTAATTGAGATGATTCCATGTTTTCATTCAATATTTGGTGGTATTAATCTTCTAAATTGAACATGTCAATTACTATCTGTCCATGTTTACCAGAAATGAAAGCATAAAACAGAAAGCTATTGATTGGAAAGATCCTAATTATCATGGTGCTTAAGTGTTGTTTCATCTTTGTCTGCTCATTTTGTCTCCATGTATGTTAAATTGCCATCCTTTGCCAGGTTCTTTACCGTCTTAATTCAGCTTTTAGTATAAGTTTAAGAGCAATATATGTACAGATTTTGATTTACTATCCAGATGTTATAGTTTCATACCCTTACAAAGGCATATGAAGTTCTGATTTCTATGCTTTTGTTTCCACTGGAAGATGAGAACAATCCCTGTTTCAAGAAGTTATTCTTTCTGATGAAGATATTTTCATAATCTGGAAATTCCCATATAACAATTTGCACGGTCTGGAATGTGTGGTTCCCTTTTCAGGTTTGTTCTAATGCCCTAATTTCGCTGATCATGGTTTACGGTTAGCCATGGTTGAGACGGTTTTAAATATTTCACTCATGATTGGATGTTCATTGAAATCTTCATGCAAATAATGGCCTTTCCTAACTGGTTGCAGATTTGTTCTAGTTCAGGGGCATATTAACTGAAAGGACTTCCGAAAACATAGGAGAACTTGAGCAGCTAAGCATCATATTTTGAATTAATTGACCTTTGTCGTGATGCTATCGACATCCTTTATCTCAATGCCGTACTTGGTGAACACGCGTTGTCTTTTGGTTAAGCATTGCATTATTTTTGTCGAGTCTGGCGATTAATGTGACACGTGGTAAGTTGTGTTGTTAACGTCATTCAATCCCACAGATATGTGCCACATTTCCCCTAAAGCAGATACATACATAACTGCTTTCATGCACAACAAAATCTGGTTTCATGAAAACTTTCTATGTTAAGTTTTCATGCACAATATCATGTTTCGTCGACGTTGTTTTAATTTTTAGAGCTTTTATAGAGGCTTATAAGGGATGTATTAGAAGAAAAATATTCTTATATTGCAATCAGATTTTAATTTAGATTCATAGTAGATTGTTTATTGGCAAATATAAAACCTCATGTCTTCCAGAGTCCACTGTATTTACTCTGTGACTGCACTGCTTCTGATACCATGAGTGTACTTGTTTATGCAGAGTAGCTTACTGGCATGTCTGTATTTACTGGGACTTTGAACGTATTTTCAAAATGTTCCTTTTTTAGTTGAAACAAAGCAAAGGCTTCATGGTTTGATTACCAGATCTCCTTCTCCCACAGTAGCTTTTGTCTTTCCGTATGGAGTTTCTGGAAGTAACTTCAGTTTTGTGTTGTGGAGAAAAAAAAACAGAATGAAGTTCTAAAAGCTGTTAGTGTTGTTTGCACAAGAATGATGTTCCTCAAAAAGCTTAAAGTTATCCTTGGTTATATATATGTGTTGTAAATTTGTTTTGCTTTCCTTCTTCAGAGATTATACAGTGGCATCTTCTGCTGGAGACAAGTTATAGAAATGCATCTGATCACGATACGTCTTGGTTTACAACTCCAAACAAGAGACTTATTACTACTATTATTGTTATTTTCTATCTAGCTATGCACATAACTTAGCTCTCAGAAATTAGAGCAACTTTTTACATCTCTATGTGGTAACAAGTTTCTTAATTAGGTAAATCACTATGATCTGTTAGTGTTCTAAGTCTAGACTTGGTTATTTTTACTTTAAGGGTAGCTTGCAGATAAGCCCCCAGATTTGATTAAGAAACTTTACTTCCAGTTGATGATCTAGCTGATCAAAGCTTTATGTTTTACTTGTAGACTTCACCTGTTCTACTTTTCTTATGTTTTTCAATATGTTTCTTGATTTTGATACATGAAATTTTCTAGAGAGCTGAATCGTTCATTTGATAAGATTTATGGTTGTCCTACCTCTGGCAACTATTATGGCACTACTTGTTGATTTTATAGGTTGTATCATGTTTGTTTGCTCACATCGATATATGCACTTCGGTAAAAGTTTAATTACTTTGTTGACAAACTTGGATGTTGAAGATTGATGATATTCATTGAGTAGTCACAGATACTCCATCTGGAAGGAGGCTTGGTTTCACGAGTTATTCTAATCTTTATGCATATCTGTCCATGTTATTTTCATTGTTCCCATTTTGTTAATAATTTTTAATAAGCTAAATTTTATGATTGCAGATATGGAATGCCAATCAGTTTCTGTTATAGCTTCACGAAAGAGGTAAGTAGCATCCATGCTGATTTCCCATATCATATACAGGTTACTTAAACTTCAGCATAGATAAATCTGCTTCCTGATTTTCTGTTGAATTGTTATCGTCTTTGTTCGTGAAAACATCAAGAATTCGCAGGTAAAGGGCAAGCACAGATCGAGCCAACAATTGTATTGCTCAGGCAACTGCAGAAGGTAACATTTATGTCAGAGAAGAAAAAATGCATGGCTCTATCTTACTCATTAAGATGATGACTTGAACTATATGGCTTCTAAGTTTCTCCTAACAAGTTATGTTATTCTCTAGCATGAAAATTACTTTATCACCCAAGCTAGCTCCAACTAGGTTTTTTGCTTTTACATCCCAATACATATGTAGATTCTCTTTTTCTCCTGTCATCACTTTTTTTTTCTCTTTTTTCCATTTGGATGCAGTTTGGAAGAATCTCATCTGTTATCATCTCACTTTATTCCTTTGCACTTTTTGGTATTTCCACCCGTTGGAATCTTCATCACGGCAAACAATCATATTTTAGCACACTATCTTATACTCCCTCCGTCCCATTTAAATAGTCCAGTTTATTTTCGGCGCGGTTTTTAAGGACAATAGTTGATGTGTGTGGTAAACTGTGTTTACTTAAATAACAATTAGTGTTATCACACATTAGGGTGTGGAAGGAGCATGCACGCCTAATAAATTTGATTACATAGAAAAGGCTACTCTAGACCCGGTCTTGTGGACCTTTTAGTGTAGAGCTATATCACTTCTTATTTAGCATGTTTAAAGTTTCATGCTTTAAAACATACGAAGTGGAAGATTCTATACCATAAGGGCTATAACTTACCGACCCTGGTGTTGAAAGTGTGTGTGATTAACATATTAATTTCAGAGTCCATGAATAATAGACTGGATTTATGGGGTATAAGTTTTATCCTTTACTCAATTACTCCCTCTGTCCCATTAATACTGCCATGTAAACACGGAGTTTAAAGAAATTTGACTTTTGTGTGTGAATGATGTCGGCCCACGTGACTTTCTGTGATTTGTTGTGTTATTTTATTTTCTTTTGTGGAAGGAAACAGTATCGGTGCGATATCTTAATATAATATAATGGGATGGAGGGAGTATTTGTTCTTTTTTTCCTTACTTGCTAATTTGTGATATTGAGAATAGTGGGTTAAGGTTTCCCAAACTCCAAAGATGATATAGTTGTAGGGCCTTTTTGCAGGTGTAAATCTAGCAGATTAGAACAAGAGAGTAGAATGAGTCTTAGTTGTCAGAAGAAAAGGTTGGGGGTACTTTGGGAATTTTGAAATTTGGGATATCCTTGCCCCAGTTTTTTTGTCCCAAAGATACCTTCATCCTCATCCTCTTTACTCAACCCTTTCTCCTTTCCACTTGTCTTTTTTTGATATCCCAATTAGGGCTGTTATCGAGCCGAGCTTTTATCGAATAGCTCGGGCTCGAGCTCGATAAGGCTCGGCTCGAGTTCGATAATATCGAGCTCGAACTCGAGCTTGAGCCTCATATTGATATTCGATAATTAATCGAGCTGAATTCGAGCTTTGCAATATTCGGTTCGAAAGCTCGCGAGCCCGGCTCGATTAAATTACTTTAAATTTTGGGTATCGAATTCGAGCTTTCGGTACCGAATTCGAGCTTTCGGTACCGAATTCGAGCTTTCGGTCTTGAATTAAAGAATAAAAAAATATTATTTTCTTAATTTTATCGAGCTTTCGAATCGAGCTCGATACCGAAATCGAGCTCGATACCGAAATCGAGCTTTTGAATCGAGCTCGAATGTCATAATTTTTTATCGAGCCGAGCTCGAGCCCGAATATGAAGCTCGTATCGAGCTCGAGCCTGACAAAAAATGGGCTAATCGAGCCGAGCCTGTACAAAGCTCGGCTCGACCCGGTTCGATAACAGCCCTAATCCCAATCCTCACCTTCACCACCATAAAAGTTTTTCAAGAAAAATAAAATAAAATAACTAAATTTACGTTTCTTCCATTTTAATATGAACAAATGCAATTTGTGAATTGCAAACCTAATAACACTGCTGTAAATCATAATGGTGGAAACTACATTCTAAATTATCTAGCTCAGTCCTAAGGTCGTTGAAGAGGCTAGATCTGCTCTTGATTAAATCGAGTCAAATTTGCTTGAACTCCTAGTGTTCCAAACATTACATTATACTCCCTCTATCTCGTTCATCTCGTGACATTAGATTTCGGCATGATTTTTAAGATAGTGGCTGTAAACGTATAAAATAACAATATTCATTTGTTTAGATGATTGTAGTTCATTTACTTTTATTTTTTTAGGAAACGGTGCAAGATAAGTGGGATCCTTAAAAAGTAAAACGATGCAAGATCAATAAGACGGCGGGAATATGAATTTGTAAAAAATTAAATTTAACCAAATTGACTTAAATTTAACAATATATAAAGGGTATAGTATTCTTCTTCAAATTATTATCTTATTCAAATTATTACTAGTAAAATATTTTATTTTATACATTTAATGTGTGCAGGACTATGTCCTATCGCATCACTAACGACTTACCCGTGACTTCTCCTAGTCCGATCGCATCACTAACTGATTAATATTTTTCATTTTATATTTCATTGAACCTTAGATTAATATTTTTCATTTTATATTTCATTGAACCTTAGATTAAATTAATGAATGCAAGCATACATTTTTTTTGGTAATGATTTCTATAACATGTAAGTTGAATGAATAATATATATCGCTTATAAAACTATTACGACTATGATGCAACAAATTGTGAAATACTTCTTTCGTTAGGTTATTTTTGTCTTAGTCTTTTTTTCCGATTGTCCTACTGTCTTAATTGAAAAAATGAAAATAATTTATGTACCACAATCAATCTAAACAGTAGACTTCCCGTCACTTTAAAATAAATACACTCAATTTCTAAACTGGAAGAAAATAAAAACTTTTGTTATTTTTTGAAATGTTAAGAGAGCAGTGGAAGCATTAATTGCATGGCTTAATTAGATTTAGTGGGTCTTTAATTACTACTCCAATATATGAAGGTAGCTTGCTTTCCTTTTACTGTACCCCTACCCGCTTCCTCACGTGCTATGTTGCCGCCCCACATTCAAATCTTATTTTTGAACATTACTTGGATCCTATATTTTATGAAGAATAAATCCTATCTTTTATGAAGAATAGTTAACTAATACCTACATACATGTTTCCGTACAATTTTATTCCAATTTTATATTCAACTCTCTCTATGTTATTTATTATCATTATTTTTATAACAAAGGTAATCAATAGCCACCATTTGATATTCAAAGTGTATAATAAATCAATTTTATTTTTGTATAATAATCTACAAACCGTACAGAAGAGAAGATGCTAACCACCCTATATAACATGATTTCATATATTTCCTCCGTTTCATTAAAAGTGTTTCGTTTTTGTTTTTGGTACGGAGATAAATGAGCTTAATTTATTTTTTTGTTGTATTATGTCAACTTCTTTTATATTGTTAATTTTTTTTCGTTTGAGGAAATGAGATACTTCTAAAGAGATATCTTTATAAAGAATATTAAATGCCTCTAATAAGATACAATATTGGTGGATTTCGAACTCGTAACCCTCGGCTAGAAGGTGAATGGGACGAAGGAGTTTTGTCAATTTTTTTTACTTTTTTTCATTTTAGGAAACAAAATGCTTCTAATGAGACACCTCGATAAAGAATATCAAATGCTTCGAATGAGACGAATGGAATAATAATATTGATGAATTTCGAACTCGTAATCCTCGACTAGAAGCAAAATTCTTAATCTAAATCACATATTATTGTCAAGGCATATACTAAACAACCGACACTCGACCCCCCCCCACCCCACACCCCGCCTTTTAAACCCTATAATAACATACACTCCCACCTCCCATCCCCAAACTTCCAAAAACCCACCATGTCGGAAAAAGTCTGCGACCACCACGACGCCGCCGGGCGCAAGCTCGCCCGCCGCTGCGGCGCCGCCCTCCTCGCCTTCACCTTCCTCTTCCTCCTAACCGTCCTCCTGGTGTGGGCCATCCTCCAGCCCAAGAAGCCCCGCTTCACCCTCCAAGACGCCACCATCTTCAACCTCACCGTCTCCGCCCCAAACGTCATCTCCACCACCGTCCAGGTCACCGTCAACGCCCGCAACCCCAACGGCCGCGTCGGCGTCTACTATGACAAGCTCTACGTCTACGCCACCTACCACAACCAGCAGATCACCTACTACACCGCCATCCCCCCCGTCTACCAGGGCCACAAGGACAACAACGTCTGGTCCCCCTTCATCTACGGCAACACCGTGCCGGTGGCTCCGTACAACGGGATTGCGCTGGCGCAGGACCAGAGCGGCGGCGCGATTAACTTGATGGTCAGGATTAACGGCCGGGTGAGGTGGAAGGTGGGGTCGTTCATATCGGGGCGGTATCACCTGCACGTCACGTGCCCGGCTTATATACCGCTGGGTAATAGTAAGAATACGGGTATTGTTATTGGGAATGCGGTTAAGTATCAGCTCTCTCAGAGCTGTAGTGTTAACGTATGAATACGTACATTATACGTGCATATATACATGTGCATGTATGTATGTGTATGTGTATGTTTGGGGAAGCCATTTATTTGATTATATATGTTGTAGTTTTGATTTTCAGATATTATGAAATAATTGTTTTTTACAAGAAAGTTTAGTGAAATGGTAATTATTTTCTTTTATTTTTATTTTATCTCCTTAGTTATGCTACTTTATATGTATCTAACATGAGTGAGTGGTGTTCAATTTTTGATAGGATCTCTTTATTTATAATAACGTTTCCTTTGAGATACATAGCGATTAAAAGTGTGCACACTAATATCGTTAATATTTTTTTAGATGAATTTTTAAGGTATGACCGTAGATTCATCCCTGATAGGATCGATTTATTTATAATAATGGTTTCCTTTGAAATGCATAGCGATTAAAGTGTGCACGCTAATGCCATTAGTGTGCTTAATAGATGAATTTATTCAATATACACTTCGATTTATGAGTGTTGATTTCTTACCATGGCATGGTACATTGTATTGGTTATAGTCAAACTATTGAATTATTTTATGTAGGCCTTAAGTGGTGTGGATTTTAATAATAAATTTGTAGTGATCCTATGTATTGATTAATGTAGTCAGAGTTGTATTTATGACTTGAAATTCAGACTATAAAACGCAATACTGGTATGGTGCAGGCCCATGTGATTGTAGCTTCTTCAAGATTGTTCCGCCAAACAAACCTTCTTTCTCCTCCTTTGTCCATCTAAACAGTGTATTAAATCTGTGGACTCGCCCATATAAGGTGGCCGAAAGTTATTTCTCACAGAATTAGGCATTCAATCAGGATAACTTTCTATATCACACAATTTGTATTCCATCCTTGTGTATTATTTCTTCTATTCCGTCCGACTTGTCTTGTTTCTTTTTTATACAAAGACTAAGATGGTTGATTATAAATAAATAGGTGTCCGTAAAGAAAAAATGAAAGTTTGTATAGTTATTATTTTCCATTATGAGAAACAAGACAAGTCAAGCAAGACAACCCGAAAAGAAAAGATAGACAAGTCAAGCGCGACAGATGAGGTATATTTTGTATGTGCCATAATTATAATAGTTTTACAATCACTACTTCTTCCGTCCTGCTTGACTTGTCTCTTTTTTTTTCCGGACTGTCTCACTTGACTTATCTCATTTCCTAAAAAAAAATAATTACTAGACAAACTCTCACTTTTTCTTTGTAGGACCCACTCATCTACACTCAATCAACCACTTATCTTAATTTTCATGTCCAAAAGAAATGAGATAAGTCAAATGGGACGGAGGAATACGTATCATTCATATAAGAAATGTGACACGTAAGAGTGCTCAATTTGGAATATAGAAACCTTTCGATTGAATGGATTCACAACATTGAATCTACATAGAATCTACAAACAAAGCAAGAAAAGTAGTCAATAGTACAGTATTATTATTCAGTGATGTTAAAACAAAGCTTAGCCTCATCCCAAGGGCCATTAATCTCAAATTTGTACTCTTGAATCCTAATCAGCCAGTAAGGGCAGACCAAATTAACAAAAACCAATATACTCAGCAGCAAAGTGAAGAGCAGTTGGTGCAAGTGATAAACAAAGAACAGAGTGGCAGCCATTAAAACCAATGAGAAACAGAGGTGCAACTTGAAAGAGCATTTCTTGATACTGTAACTAACAAATGGAGCAAACAAGAAAACCTGCAAGGAGAACAGAACGATGGCGAAAACATGAAGCCTCGAAGGAAGCCGGGAAGCGATCAGAAGTGATGCAACTATAGAAGCATTAAGAGAGATGTTGCTGGTGAAGGTGGTGAACTCAAGAGGCTGAGAAGATTCCAAAATGGAATCAGAATAGTTATGCAGGAACAAATGGAGGACTACAAGAGAAGCTGTGAGTGCCCAAATGGAATCCGAACTTATGGAGCGTGTTAGTGTGTGGTAAATAGGAGATAGAATGTATAACACAGTTATGAAGAAGGAAGTTTTGAGAATGTAATTGAGGAGTAGGTTAAAAGATAGATTCTGTGCTGTTAAGAGGACAACTGTGAAACCCCACACAAGAAGTGCAATGTCGAGTAACAAGAGAGACTCTGCGGTGAAGATGGATCGAAGAGTATAAGTCCAGACTAAGACAACAAGAGCAACAATGCATAGATACTGTGAGATGGGGATAGCGTCGAGAATCACCTTGAGCAAATCTCTTTTGACTACGTTGGCATTCATGATCATGTCTTCGAGGAAAGAATCATCCGTGTGGTTGTCGTCGAATCCAGGTTGCATTCCTCCATATGCAACTGTCCTCCATTTGTGAATGGTTGGAGATGAGCTCTTATGCATTTGGGTTTCCATCATATTATCACATATATACATATGAAGCCTGAAGAAATGTAGAAGACAGTTAGCCATTTTTTCATTTGCCATCTTATTTCTCAAGATCATTGTGATAATGCAAGCCAATACCACAATAATCAAAGAAATGTCGATGAAATTACAAGCAAGATTCAGCAGAAAATCACTAGCAGAAGGCCAAAAAAGAAGAACATCATTGTTCAAGGTGTATAATCTGTGTTGGCAAATTGGGGATGGGAAACGAATTCAACAACAATAATAACACCTACTATTAAAAAATGAGTATACACTATCTACTGTTCTTTTCCACACTGCTTCATACATATAATTGAGAGTAATTACAAAGCGATAGTGATATCCACCACTAACAAACCTCTTCCGATCACCTCAAAACCAAAAAAAAAGTACCAGTCAGGATTTTGAATTATGAAAGCTTTGCACTAAGCAGAAACAAACATATATACAGACTATAAATAAAACGAAAATCAGCTCAAGCAATAGAAACCAGAAGCAGAAAGTTGGATGCACTTCACCTATCGCAAAGACAAATTAAAGTGATTACGCAGAAAATACGAAAAAGGTTATTAAAATTCTATTCGGACTCACGGATCGAAGCGAAAGCTGCTGAAATCAGATCGGTTGAGTAATTCGCGACGAGGTACAACGGTCGGAGATCTTTATTTCCGGCGGCGGTCGGAAGAGAAGATTACTGCCGCCGTCGCAGACTCGGATCTGTCTACTGGACCGACCAGAGTGAAAATCGCAAGTTTTGGAATTAAGAAAAATGTAGAATAAGACAAGCCCAATTACCTCGGCCTAATTTATCCTAAACTAAACTAAACCCACATAAAAGCCCACTTTCTTTCTTATTGGAAAATGGTGAATAGTAGAAACAAATTGATATGAATTTTATTCACAAGTGTCCGAATTAAATCATATTGTAGTAATATATCTCAGAAGACTAAGGTCGAACCACAGGGACAACGATTCTACTTAAATTATATCTAATAACATAAAACAAGTAAACAAATTGTGATAATTATGTTTAAAATGAAAAACACTAAACGGATGAGAATAAACTAGGGGCGTCGGGCTATGATTAGGAATCCAATTAAGATATTGATTATGTTCTTCAACTATCCTACGACATGCACTCTATTATATCTTAAACAATCTCTCGATTCGGATAAGACGTGCTCACATAAATGATATACCTACTCTCGTGATATATTAATTAAACGAACCCATTTCAATCGTAGGTGTTAACCATGCTATATCCTTATTAGCCTACTTTCATGACTATTCTCGGATATATTCTACTATCTATTGCACGAATCAATCTCAAGAGTTACAAGAAATTAATTTCAAAGAACACATACATGTTGGCCAAACATATACATATAATGAACACAAGATAATAGAATTTGGAAATTGAAGAACATGAATCAATAAAAGCTAAAATTCATCCATAAACATAAACAATCCTAACCCCTAGCAAAGGGAATTAGCCACTAGACATAATTAAGAAAACATAAGAGAATTTTAATACAAGTATTGAAAAGAAAAGATAAGAAGACTTCTCAATCTCTATATCAAATCTTGTTCAAAAATTGTCTTCATTCTCCAAAAGTTGCAGATGATTTCCCCTCCAAGTGTTGATGGTAATTTTTCTCCCTCAGAATGCCGCCCGTACTCCTCTTTTTCTCTTCCTTTTTGCCTGCTTTTTCTCCCACTCTTCAAAACTAACTCCTCCTCCAACTGCCGTCTAACTCCCCAATAAAATATTCATTGGGCTCCATCAATTAAGAGAATAAAGAGGCCCAATTAAATCAACGCACTTTTTTTTTTCTTATAGCCCAACTTTCATCTCGACATTTCATCCAGCTTTTGCACCAGCATTGTTCTGTATTGGTTTTGTCTTTGATTTCTTCACTCCTCAACATGAAAGCTATCTCTTTTCTTAAATGCCTATTAAAATCCAATACTTGCAATATAAGTAGCAATCATGTTCAAAAGTTAAATATTGATATAATCTCAACTCAAAACCAAGCACCGTACAATACTAAAATACACCCTATCACAAATGACGTGCGCGGCTGCTAATTACAGTTAAATCTCAATAAAGTAATAATCTTGCTAAGATAATAATTTCTTTCGGTCCCGATATGGGTCAATGCACTAAAATAATGTTCGATAAAGTAATAACCTCGTTAAATGAATATTTTTTTTCGGCCCCAGAATTATTACTTTATCGAGGTTTAACTATATATACTACTCTCTTTCAAAAAATTACACTCTAAATCTATTATTTCAGTCGTTTTTTTAAAATTGGGTTGTGCAATATTTATGTCATATTTTAAAAAATGAGAGAATTAAATTAAATTAAACTATTAATTCTAAAATAAATTGGGACACCACATTTTATAAACTCTTTCAAAAAGTCTCTCTCACGATTTTGTTCCGCTCTAAATTCAAAAATTTATGATTCTTAATTTTTTGGAAATTTTGATTTTTATTCAATTATAATACCTCCCATCGTCCCATTATTTATGTCATGTTGAGACTTGACACAGTAATTAAAATAGTTGAGGTAAATGTGTAAAGTTGTAGTGTAAAAGAATAAATGATGGGGTCCACTTGTATAGATTGATTGTGGTTCATTCATTTATTTTCTTATTTGGTATGAGACATAAATAATGAGACAATAAAAAAAGGCAACTGAGATAATAATAATAATAGTATGAAAAAAATAGAAAAAATGAATCAATTTCCTCAATTACGCCTTAATAAATTTTGGATCAATTCATTCATTCAGAATAACCATTTAATACAATTAAAACTTATAAAATAAATATCTAAATAAAGTTTCTTAGTTTCCGTATCGAAAAAAATTAAATGGAAATAATGGGATTGGGAAAGTATAACTCAATTTTACTAAAATATAAATTTTAAACACAAGACTATATCCTATACCAAATGGAGTCTTATTTTAATATAACAGTTGAGATTAGTTGAGAAATTTATTCGAAACAAAATAAACATTAAAATAAAAATTACAGTTGAATTTCGGAATATCAATGTCAAGTAGTATATTAAATTACTTAATATTTACAGAAATTAAAAAGAAAAATGAAACGTTAACCGTGGTTGCCGCCCTGAGAAGTTAACTTCAGCTGTGTTGACCGGCCATTGACCACTTCATGTACCGGAGAAGCAGTGGGAGTGAAATACACAGGCGAAGCGCAAGGCGTCGAAAACGGCGTCGCATCGTCATCTAAACTCTGTTCGTCAATCTCCACCTCCGCCGTGTCTTCCGCCGCCGGGAAACACTTCACCAAAGTCAAGCCCCCTCTTTTTCATCATCAACAATTTTTTTCATTTCATTTTCAGCAGGACAGAGCGTCTTCTTAGCCGGCGATTCCATGCCTTCCTTCTCCTCCTCTTTGACGGTGAACAGAAATCTCGGCGCTCCGAACACTCTTTGAATCTTCAACAAGTCGATATCGATGACCGCCATATCCGATTGATTCGAATTTATCCGATTACCTCCAGAATCCGCAGTCAACGAGCTGCGATCAACGTAGAATTCCGGTCTCACACAGTAGAAATAGAGGAGCTCCTTCGACGGCGCGATGGAGGGGAAATCAGATTCCGGCGGAGAACTCGTCCGACGGAGAAACACACGGCGGCGCCAGAGCACATAGAAGAATTGCGCGAAGATCGCCAGTAGAGAGATTACAAAGACTATCACGAGTGCTAACCCTAAACTGCTCAGTCCGCCGCCGCCGCCGCTATCGCCGTCGCCGCTCATTTTCGGTTAGTATATAAGCCTTTATAGTCTAGTGCTTTATTGCGATAATCAAATCATCTGGAAAAGTTTTTAATTAAAGATGGTTTATTATTGTTAATTTGGATAAGATAAAAGACCATAAAGCCCTTGAGATAGAAAGAAGAAAACAAAACTGTGTTCCTCATTATCCTCCACACCGGAGATTTTCAGATAAAACACGCCTCCTTCACCTTATCTCCTTCCACCTCAACTTCTCTCTCCCCTCTCTCTCTCTACAAACAATGTAGCAACATGCAAGAAACACTTCATCTCTCCTCCACTTCCGCCGCCGCCACCGCTCCTCTCCCCATCCACAACCCCAATTCCCCCTCCATCCCCCGCCCCAAAACTCTCCACTTCCCTCCTCATTCACCCACCATCTCCCTCCCTCACCCTCTCAAATTGCAGCAAAACCACAACCCTCCGCCAATTTCTCCGGTCAGTTCCGGAAATTCCCAAACCCAGGAAATCATCCTCTACTTGGATTCCCTCGGCGTCGATTCCTTCTACTGCCTCCACACCCACCCGCCGCTAATCTCCACTCCCGTTTCCCAAGTCAAATCCACCGTCGATTTTCTTCTCTCTCTCGGCGTCACCGTTCACGACCTCCGCCGCATTTTCCCCATGTGCCCGGAGATTTTAACGTCCTCCACCTCCGACACCGTAATCCCGGCCATCACTTTCCTCCTCCGCGAGGCTCGAGTAAAAGCCCTAGATATCCGCCACGTCATCCACCGCCGTCCGCGCCTCCTGATTTGCAGCGTCGAGCGGCAGCTCCGCCCCACTCTCTACTTCCTCCAGGGCACAATTGGCATCGAAGACGTCAGCAGATTTGCCTCACTGCTATCGTGCTCGGTCGAATCGAAGTTTATTCCTCGAATTGAGTACTTCCAGAAGCTAGGGTTTTCGTATAGGGACACAATCGTCGTCTTTAGGAGGTTCCCATCCTTGTTCTGTTACAGCATTAAGGAGAATTTCGAGCCGAAATTCGATTACTTCGTGGTGGAAATGGGGAGGGAGTTGAAGGAATTGGTGGCATTCCCGCAGTATTTCTCTTTTAGCTTAGAGAATAGGATTAAGCCGAGGCACAGAACGTGTGTGGATAAAGGCTTCTGCTTGGCATTGCCGACGATGTTGAAGTTGTCGGAGTCGCGGTTTCGGGAGAGGTTGGAGGTGTGCTGCAGTTCTTCTCCGCCAGTGAGGACTTCTCCATTGTGGAGCACAAGTATTAGTGTTGATGGCGACAGGGTAAAACACAGATAAGAAATATAGAAACTTGTGTTATTTGTTTATATTGATGTATGTATATTATGTTCTATTGGGATATTGATTACAAGGTTTATTCAAATCATCATTGCTAGAATTATGGATGACTAATGCTACCAAATATTTATGTATGCATCTTGATCTTTCTGAGCATTCTTAGTGCTAAGGAGCTATATGAATGAATGGCATTGACAGAAAATATACTGTAAGGCTGGTAATTTAGCAAGAATCATAATGCTACTCTATTGCAATGTTAATTTGATGGCACATCTCTATTTTTGTTCGTGGGCTTTCGAGAAACACTCTTTATGAGAGTAGGAGCCACTTGAAATTAAACTTTCGATGTTTACTTATATTACTTTCTCCCTCATAACTAGTTTAAAAAAATCCCAATTTGCTTCTTGAGTTGCTAGCTCACTAGAATTCTTGTTTTGTGAGTGCCACATAGCACAATGGTGAGTAGATAGAAAAATTTGGTTAAAGTGAATATCTGCAATGTTTCATTGCTTTTCGTGTGCTTTGCTTGTTCGTTATTTTGTGTTTTGATAATATAAGGAGTTCTTGAGGAAAAGCATTTCTGTCCTAAAACTGTTTTGCCTATCTGTGGTACTAATTCTCCTGATGATTATCATGGAATCTTGTCTATTAGTTCGTTTTATTCGTGTAGCCATGTATACGGTTGTTAATAGTTGATTGAGACTAAAGATTCTATTCTTCATTACATTTCATGCATCCTAATACATTTTGCTTGGATATAATTCTGCTTGATATTTACAGGAACTAGTACTTTATTTGATGTTAGATTCCGGTGGCTCATCCCTTTTGATGTGCTTTTCTTGTTTGTTATATCGCGCTATGATGATATAAGTAGTCCTCGAGGACCAGCATTCGTGTCCTAAAACTGTTATTTTCTATCTGTATATGCTGAATTTCTCCTGATAATTATGATGAAACGTAACTTTCTATTCAATGTATATAGTTCAGCTTGCTATTTACAGGTAATAATAGTTTTATATGATGTTGGAATGCATCTCACTATCTATACTGTCTGGGATCTTTAACCTTAATCCTCCAGTGGCCATCAGGAAACTCACCATCCCTAGCTTGGTTTCTATACTTCCTAATCCGAGCGTCCATTTGTGGACTCAAGGAGCAGTAACCTCTCAACTTCTCCGGCATTTTATCATAAACCCGCCACCACCTCTCGTTCGCAGAATCGCTGGCAAACTTCCGAGTCTCCGGCCTATCCCAGTTGCAGTCGTAGTCTCTGTAGCACGTCCACGGCTTCATCCCAAGGTAATGCAACACGTAAGTACTGTTAGCCACTTCATGTTTCGGATTACCTGCAGAGTAAAAGAACTTGAGCCGGTTTGCCTTGCTTGGGAGGCGGTGCCACCACGGGAACATCTCGTTTAGAAACCCCTGGTCGCCGCCGTTGTATGATTTCACCCACCACCTGATCTTCATCAGGGTCTTGAATGTGCATCTCGATGGCGCTATCAACATCAGCCCAGAGTTGAAGATGTATCCATCATTTGCTGCTGCTGAGATTTGTGGGTAAGTGAAGAAGTTGTCTACGTTTCTTGTCACTATAAGATCTGAGTCTATGAACATGATTTTGTTCGTATTCTTCGAGTTCCCACAGACGGAGCTTGCTGTAGTTCCATTTGTTGTAGGCGTTCTTTTTTTGAATTAGGGCTGCGTATGCGTTGGATTCGCTTGATTTTCCACCCGGCTGATCGGAGGCCTGTGAGGGATTTGGGAGAGAGATGATCATCTGCTAGCAAGATTAGGTCTTTGGTTGAGTTTGATTGGATTATACTCTGGGCTAGAGCAATTGCTCCACATACATAAGCTTCTGAAGAATGTAGGACAGTAGCATAAGCTTTCTTGGCTGGTGATTTTCCCTCCATAATTCTTCACCTGCAAAAAAGGTATGTTTCACAACTCAATTGCTTCATAAGACACTATAAATAATCGTGTTTTTACCGGCGGATGAATTTCGTCAGTAATTCTTCACTAATGTCTTACAACGGAATTTCTATCGCTTGGTCCAAACCATTGCCGGATTAATTGACGACGGAATTTTCCGTCAATAATAGGCATAATTACCCTAGAAATATTAATGTTAGAATCTTAAGATCATGCTCACTTTAGGGTTTTTTACCGACGGCCAAAAAAATCCCGTCGATAATTTAACGTCGGGACAGATGAACTTGATTGGTAAACCGATGGTTGCTAATGTGTTGTCGGCGGAAGTTCGTCATGTCGCGATGAAATTTCCATCAATTGTCCAAACCATGGTCTGAACAATTGGAAGCGGTATTTTTCGTCGGTAAGAAATTGAAATGGAAGAATCTTAAGATCATGCTTACTAGATTGTGCAAATGGAGGGCTTATTTGGCAAGTTCCAACCGGCATGAGAATCTTCTGCTTGATCATCCAAAGTTGTGGTTTGTAGATCCAATAATCACCAACATGGTTCACAAGATCATCACACCTAAAAATCTCCCACATCGGACCACACGACCCAACAAACACAGCAAAAAAGTGGTCTACTGCTATCAACACCGCTTCCCATATTTCTTCTCCCACTTCTTACTAACAAGTTAGCCACCACTAAATTTACATGCAACCGTAAGACATCTCTCAATCCACTCTCCTCACAAGGAGCCCTAGCAACAACCACATCTAGCTCCTCATAGTTACCGAACTCCGGCATCGGCAGCTCTGGGCACTTGGCCGGCGAGTTCTCGTCGATCCACACAGGAAAGAAGTCGGACCACTGCAAGCCCTTATCCGCCATGGCGAACTCCACCTTAATTGTCCTCCCTTTTGTTTGAACCTCATCCAACATCGTCGTTTCGTTTTCGTCCATGTTCACTAATCCGATATTGATGATCTCGTCTCCGATTTCATCCATGTTCACTAATCCGAGTTCGGGTTAACCCCAACTGGCTGAGGGTAGGTTACTGCTTTTTGGAATTCATCTTGTACCTTGCTTAGGTAGTGGGAGGTGATAATGAGAAGGGCTATCAAGAAAGCGGTGAAGGATCGAGCGAAGGGCTTCGACGCCTTTAAGGTAAAAATGGTGGTCTGAATTTTGTTGAGGTTCATATATGAAATAAAGGAAGCACTATAAGAAAACTAGATTTTACCGACGGAAAAAATACGGGTCTTAGGAGCTAAATAAATGTGCATGTGCATGGGTGTGTGTTGCAATACTAGAATCCTTGTCTAATCCTTTTTGTCAGATTAATAGTATTGCTTAGCTTTTCCACACAATGCAGGTGGCATGTAGGAGTTCTGAATATTCTTTACCAGCTATTTGTGGTAAACTTCTGCATAGTATTAATTGATTTACGAACTAATTATGTGGAAAAAGTCATGAGAATTTACTAGTACGTGCCGGAATTTGCATTTTTAGATGATCATGTTAGTCAAGCGTAAAAAGGGAGTAAATTAATACAATCCAAATTCGGTATGTTATTTAGTTTGCTTTTAATATTTTTTATCCCTAAAATTGTTAGTTTGACAAATTGATGTTAATTTCATATAGAACAATCAAAGTCTTCCAAGTCACCAGTCCGATCCATTTCAGCTCCTGTCTGATAAATTTGGGTAGGGTCGGTCCAGTTGAAAAGCTGATGGAGTTCAGTCCACAAACTAAATTATATATTTTTAATTTAAAAATTAAATTAAATAATTAATAAGGTATATAAGATTATATAATACAAAATACTATAAGTTTGAGAATGGATTAACCAATAATCTAAAGTTGCTCAATTTAACCCGTCGGGCCACTGGACTAGATCATTTAAGCCCGTTTTGTTCGGATTCAAAACTCTATGGATAGTTGGGTGCAGCGGCGGATTCGAAGGGGGCGGGTGGGTGCGACTGCCCCCGAAACTTTCGTGTAATACTACGAATTGTCTTCGATTTTTTATAATTTATATATTTGTCCCATTTAAATTTTTGGATTCATTCCCTCGAGATTTTTGAATTTGTCAACTTACTCCAAAGAAAAAATTAAGAATTAGTGTGAATGTGACCACTAACTTAGGCAAATATTAAAAAATGTATATTACGTGTCACTAATTTTAATTTTAGTGAAAGTCTATAATTTGAAGTTTTGGTAACTATTTTGATAGAGTTACATGTATAATAACATATATTTTTATGCAGTTATATGGTATGTTTGTGTTTTCATTTTTTTTATACATGATTGTCCTTTAAGTAAAATTAGCAACATTTGAAGCATGAAAAACTCTATCTTTCAAATACTTGATTAATTCATAAGTTAGAGATTGTTATTCTTTGTAATATCCTTCGACTAAATGTCTAAATCTAGGCGTCGTCAAAATACGGTTTTGTACTATATATTTCGAATAAATTACAAACAACATATAACGGCTATTCATAAAAGAAAATATAATATCGCTAAATAAGCTTTAATTAGTAAGTATATTTAGACCAAAAATACTGCCAAAATTTTTCTCGTGGGCTCCGCCCTCAAACCCCGAATAAATACAGCTCATCTCCGTACATTTCGCCCCCTAACAATAAATCCTGAATCAATCCCTGGTTGGGTGTCCTTGGACCATGTAATTTTGACAGCTCTAACTTTATTGTTATTAATGAAAGAAACCAGTCGTAACATGAAATCGAAAGAAAAACAAAAAAAAATATAAAGCAAATTCTTAATTAAGTGAAAAAACAGAATGAAACTAGATCGATGATACAACTACATTATCATATAGATTTATGACTATAAAAGAATCTTATTATTCTTATCTTAGTTGTGTTGGGCGCAGAGTTTAAAAAAGTGGGTGAAAATATATTAAAGTTGTTGGATCTAGTGATTAGATTTATTATATCATGGTCCATAAATTTCTTTCGGTCCATAAATTTCTTTCCTTATTCGAACCTAAACAAGAAAGTAGTGTTTGGAAGAAATTTTATAAACAGCTTTTGAATGCATACTTAAATTTGTTTTAAGCAAACGTTGTGTCAGTATTTGCAATATTAGAAGAAAATAAATATTTAATTTTAGATAAAGCAGTTTTGCAAACACTTTCATAAGTTTTTTTAATTAATTTTTTTTTCCGTCTGATTTTAAAAAACTTATGTGTTTTTTTTATTCTGATTTATTTTAAATAAAAAAAAATAGCAGAAACATACATTACACACATTAAAAGTAGTGCTTATGTCGTAAAAAAAAGTTCAAAAACAACTTATTTGAGTTGTTCCAAACTATATTGAATTGCGGGACAGTAAAAAAAAAGAAACTTAAACAAGACTACGGGGACAAAGGGAGTATGATTCTACTGCAGAATCGACTAGATTTAAAGAGTCATAAGTTCACAATACATTTTGTCTAGGGTCTGTAACTTCGATCTTCCAATGACCATCACGAAACTTAGCATCCTTAGCTTGCTTCCTATACTTCCTAATCCTCGCATCCATTTGCGGACTCAACGAGCAAAACTCCCTCAACTCCTCCGCCATGTTGTCATACACGCGCCACCACTTCTCATTCGCGGAATCGCTCGCGAACTGCCGCGTCTCCTCCTTATCCCAATTACAATCGTAATCCCTGTAACACATCCACGGCTTCAACCCGAGGTAATGCACCGCGACCGTATCGTTCGGCAACCGATGCTCCAAATCCTTCGCCGATCCGAAGAACTTCATCCGATTAATCTTACTCGGAAGGCGGTGCCACCACGGAAACATCTCGTTGAGAAACCCCTGATCGCCGCCGTTGTACGACTGCACCGACCACCGCCTGTTCATTAGGGTTTCGAAGGTGCAATCCGACGGCTCGATGATCATCAGCCCCGAATTGAAGATGTGTTCGTGATTTGCGGCGGCGGAGGTTTGGGGGTAGATGAAGAAGTCGTCTAGGGTTTCGGTGACGATGAGATCGGCGTCGATGAACATGACTTTGTCGTATTCCTCGAGCTGCCAGAGGCGGAGCTTGCTGTAATTCCACTCGTTGTAGGCGTTCTTCTTTGAATTAGGGCTGCGGATGCGTTTGATCGGCTTGATTTTCCAGCCGGCGGCGCGGAGGGCTGCGAGGGATTTGGGGGAGATGTGGTCGTCGGCGAGGAGGATTAGGTCTTTGGTCGATTGCGATTGGATGATGCTTTGGGCGAGGGCGATTGCGCCGCAGACGTAGGCCTCTGAGGAATGTAAAACGGTGGCGTATGCTTCTCTTGGCTGGTGATTTTCCCGCCATAATTCTTCACCTGAAAAAACAACGTAATTTAAAAATTGAAAATTGAAACAAACGTGAACTCAAATAACAAATCGGGATCGCGACGATTCTACGGAATGCTGGAAAAACGACATTCTCCAAATTATTGATTCAATGAATACTATACGAATGACATTAAACTCATGCAAAAATATTCAAAAATTACGGAAAATAGATTTTACAAAATCAAAAATTACGGAAAATAGACTTGGTGATATGTATTATCAAGGGCCTGAAAAACTCCTATGGTCCAATATACACCAAACTCACACAAAAAAAAAAATTCGAAAATCACGGAAAATGGACTTTTCGAAATGGGATGAGATCACCTGTCCAATAAATCCCTGTTTAATTGGTGTCTGATTTAAAACGACATAGTTTTGTATTGAAAAAAAAATGCAATCTTTAATTATTTCTTAATTCATTTTTTTTCAATTTTATCCTTTTAATTTGTAGTTTTCAATACAAAACTACGTCGTTTTTAATCGGACGTCAATTGGACAGGGATCCCTTTCGAAATGTATTAAAGCCAAAAAAACTCCTATTGTCCAATCAAATACTATATGACTGCCATTATCTCCGCTGCATCAAATATGAATCAAAAAGAATACAAGAAATTAGGGCAAATGTAGCTCACCGGATTTTGCAAAAGGAGGGCTGACTTGGCAACTTCCGACCGGCATAAGCACCTTTTGTTTGATTATCCTAAGTTGAGGTTTATAAATCCAAGAATCACCAATATGGGCTAAAAGATCATCACACCTAAAAATCTCCCACATCGGACCACAAGTCCCAATAAACACTGCAAAAACTGGCCTATCAATAACCTCTCCTATCCTCCTCCCACTTCTCACTAACAAATTAGCCACCACCAAATTCACATGCAACCTAAACACATCCCTCAACCCACCCTCCCCACTCTCATTACAAGGAACCCTAGCCACCACCACATCCAAACCCTCATACTTCTTGAACTCCGGCATCGGAATCTCCGGGCACTTCGCCGGACCACTCTCGTCGATCCATTCGGAAACAGATCCGACCACTTTATACCTTTACCCGCTGGCTTAAAATCCACCTTCACGATCTTCCCTTTTGTGTGGATACTCCTCTCCATAAAAATCTTATCGTCTTCGTCCATGTTTACCAATCCGACGTTGATGCTCTTGTCTCCGAGCTCTTTTGCCAGGACGTCGAACCACTTGGGGTTTCTTGCTTTTTTAGGGTAAGTTTCGACGTTTTGGAACTCGTCTGGTACTTGTTTAAGGTAGTGGAAGGTGAAGATCAAGAGGGCGATCAAGAAGAGGATGAAGGTGTAGGTGAAGGGCTTTTGTTTGGAGGGGTTCGACGCCATTAAGGAAGTGAGTGGTGGTCTGAATTTTGATGTTAGGGAAGAGGATTGGATGCAAGATATATGTGATTGAAATGTAGGTAGATAGTAGTAGTAGCAAGAATTAAGTGCACGGATGCACGTTGTTATATTGTATGAATAATGTCTTCCTTGTCTAATTCTTTTAGGCAATTTAATGATATATAGAATTAATTTTGTCACAATAAGGGTGGCATGATAGTATGTAGGAGATTTGTTTCTCTACCAACTCTAAAATTCTTAACAATTGAAGAAATCTTTATTAGGTAGTAAACTTCTTTAATTAATATTAATTGACTAATAATTCATATATATCTACAAAATATTTGGTTAAAAGAAATATGTACATTTGCTAAGAAGGTTCCAAAATCGGGTATTTGATATATAAAATGTCTGAATTAGGTTTATCAAAATTAAGATTTTGGAATTACATATACTTTGGATTCTCAAGCCCCTAGTAACGATTATGTTTTATTTCAAATATACATCTGATTTTCATTTCGAAAATTATGGGACGAATTCCATTTTAAGTTACCAATAAAGATTCCCTTAAATTAGAAAAAGAAAATCTCATTGGTCACACGATGGAATCATAGAAAGTCTAAAATTGTACCTAATGATGGTCACTCATTGCTTATGGTATTTAATAAGATTAGATGGATAAGAAAAAGACTCAACAAACGAGTTAGACGTGCTTGCACACGTTTTTTAAGAATTGATCAACAAAATATGTATACAAATCAACACTTTTTAAATTTGCAACTAAACAACTATAACTAGAAGGTGGTAGTTGAGTGTTGAGACAGAGAGAGAGAAAATAATCCTTTTCTTAATTAAAATAATCATTTTTCTTAATTAAACAATAATTTTTCTTAAACTAATCCGTAGACCTCTGTGATTAGTCGATAAGGCGTGCCTAAATGACGAATCTACCCTCCTTCCTCAGTTTCCAGTTTCCACTCTCTCTCTCCCCCGATAAACAACCATTCGCTTTCTCTCTCTAGAAAAAAACAGCTATCAGATCATTCCGAAGAAAAACTCCGAAACAAAAAATCAAATACCGGAGAGAGAATAAGGCGTCAACCAGAAAGCTAGGGTTTCAAGTCCCCTCCCAATCATAATTTTCTTTCCCTCAATCTCCCAGGGAAATTGGGAGATTGATTTCCCCTTCGGATCAGAATTCGCGGCGGAAAACCTACCTCGGTTCTCCGGAGAATATCATTCTCAGAATCAACGGCCAATTGGTGATTTCCCGGGTGGAAAAACCAGGTTTGATTTTGTCCGAGGGATTACTTGCCCACACACGCTGGATTATTTAAATATTATTACGTATGTAGTTGTGGTAAATTCATGCTGCAAAAAATATTACGTGTTTGCAGGGAATTTATGGCGATTGAATTTTGATCCGGAACCATTGGTTTCTTTTGTCTTGATTGAGGAATTGAGGGGGAAATTCATGCATAAACTGAAGGGGAGTTTATTAATATATATACGGGTGGAGGAGTTGGACCTTTGAATTCTGAATTTATTGAAAACTCTAGTGCTTTAAAGTTCTTCGTGTAAAAAGGTTGTTGATATTTGGGGTTGAATTTGTGAGTTTCGGGGTTTTAGTTGGCGTATGGATTCCGGTTATTCGCCACGACCGGTTAGCCAGGCCAAATGTTGTAACTGTGGATGCAGCTCATGTAATGGGAGCTTTTCTGAGACATGTCCTCGGTCTGTTAAGCGTAAATATGATGAATCCGTGGAGGAAAACAAATTTACTGTCCCCGGACTTGTGGTACCTCAAATTGCCCGTGTGGAGATAGAAAACGAATGTATGGCACTGCGTGAAACAGTGTACAGCCAACAGCAGACTATCCAAGAACTCATTATGGAGTTGGAAGAGGAGAGGAACGCGTCTGCTTCAGCTGCCAATGAGGCCATGTCTATGATTCTGAGGCTGCAGAGCAAGAAGGCAGAGGTTCAGATGGAGGCAAGGCAGTTTAAGAGGTTCGTTGAGGAGAAAATGGAACATGATCAGCAGGAGACAATGGCATTGGAGGATTTGTTGTATAAGAGGGAACAGACAATTCATTCGCTTACATGTGAAGTTCAGGCCATTAGACATAGGATGATGAGTTATGGGGTGGCGGAGTCTGAATCTGTAGGAGAAAAGGGTATGAGCCGAAACACAAGCATTGCTGAGAGCCTAGATGGACAGTATGTGTTTCCTCCATATGAAATTTACCCGTCTCTCAAGTGCAATACAAATGAATCCCAGGCTTATCCGGATGGTGATGATGAAACTACTGACATTGAGAAGTATCCGTTTGGGGAAATTCCACGCCCTAGTGATCAACTGAAGGATTTGGAATACCGGATCAATGAATTGGAGCGAACTCCAAGAACCATTCAGATCGATGGTGACTATTTTGGAACACAAAGTATGCTTGAAAAGGTAGTTGTTGGTCAATCTCCATCTCGGCCTAACCATATTAAGAAAGAAATCAGCCCAGATTCCCAAAGATTTGGTGGCAGTGTCAAGAAGACAGTTTTTTCCAATTTGGATGTGAATCCTAATTACGAAGTGAATAATGCATCCGAAAATGGAGATGACATGAGCGACCGAGTCTACACAATAGATTCCGTTCATCAAGTACCTCCAGTTGTTGGTGTTGCCAATCATAAGGCTTCTGTTGGCTCCATTTCTGATGACTATACTAAAAGTCCTAGGGATCCACTAATCCATTCTGATATGAAGGACCTGGAGGTGCAGAAGCTGTATGCAAGGCTTCAGGCTCTTGAAGCCGATAGAGAATCAATGAGGCAGGCTCTTATTTCGGTTGGGACTGATAAAGCACAGCTGGTATTGTTGAAAGAGATAGCTCAGAACTTGTGCAAAGAAATGGCTCCAGCAAGGGCAGCTAGAGTCCAGAAGAAGCCATTGACTAAGAGTTTGTCCTTCGTTTCATTATTCAAGGTAATCATCTTGAGAACTACTTGAATCATTTCTAGTTGCATCAGAACACATGAAAGTGATATCTCTCTCATTTTCTGTTGTGCTGCGCTAAACATTGATTAATATGTGGGATTTAACCTTCAGTAGCCATGTATCTTCAGATAAGTAACACTTCGGTATCTCTATATCTTTGAATAGGTAATGTAGGAAAATTAGCACATCTAAATGCCATAGCCTTTTTTTTACTCAGACAAGTGAATGAAGCCAAAGATCTCTAAAAATCTTGGTGGGCTGAGCCCCAATATATAATTAAAGAAAAAGTTTAGATTTTAGGCTTCTTTTAGTAAATATGATTCCTAGCATCCAAGTTCTACCTTTCCCAGATGCTATGTAGATTAGTTTGTTATCGACTTCTGCTAACTCCCATTTCTTTTTGCTATATTTGTGCTCCCACTTAAGATCAAATATTCCTGGATGTCAATCTGTAACTACAGATATATTAATGCTCGTTTCTTCCATAATATGTTCCGGCAAAAAATAAAAATTATTTTTGCTGTTAGAAGTTATTTTCTCAAATATAATGCAGCACGCCGGTTGCATGTGGACATTGTTTTCAGGAAAGTAATTTAGCTATATCTATAAATATTTTAAATCAGCTTTACTTCATAATAGCTGACTATGTATTTCTATATTTTCAGTGGGTCATATCTTTTGTGTTGTGGAGAAGGAAAGCACGCAGAAGCAGGTAAGACTGTCATGAAAATGCCTGTCTAACCAACTTGGAGATAACAGTAGGATTTTTATTTTTTTTGCTCCTTAGCCCATTTGTATTGCCTCCACCTTCTTTGTCTGCATTTATTTTTAGCAACTGATCAACTTCAAAGGAAAAAAGTAGTAACTTAATTAATATTTTCTAGATGTTGAGTACAGGGACTTCGCCAGAACGAAAATGGCTCGTAAGAAAAGATTTCAACTGCTATCCTCAGTGAAATAAGACTATAAGAGCTGAGTAGTTAGTAATAACAATAGAGGAGATACAGATTTCATGAGAACCAGGAAGCAAGAAGAATCAAAGAGACTAAAACATCAGATCAGAAATTTTCAGTCAGAAATGATTCATTCTTGCAGCATATTATCTTAAATGCAGTTAGTATGGTTTTACCATTTTGTTGAATAATTTCTTTTCTTCTGTGTGTTAGGTACACATTCGGTATGTCTGCGAAAAACGAAGGTCTGCTGATGCTTTTGGACCGAGGTCCTCGTATTGGTCAAAGGAGGATTGCGCCAACAGTAAACTTGCGAAACTAAGACGACTACTTCTCCATCTCCATCTCCATCTACATCCCTGAAGCTTATTGAGTGGTATTAAGCTTTTCTCTTGTTTGGATTTATGTGGATTTGTGGCTTAGGGAATGGTCATCGATCGCGTCGGGAATTACTTCAACTTGTGGCATAGAACAACACATCCATTTGTCTATATAGGAGGATATATTGATGAGCAAATTTGTTGGGTACTGCTGGGCTTTGGGTTTGTGCAAATGTAGTTAGCTGTCTGCCTGCTGTATGTATGTGCCTTCTTCTCCGTTTCATCAACACTTAAATGTTCAATTGCCATACATCTATTGTTGGAATGGAATGCAACATTGGGCAATCTCTGCCCTCTCTCTCTCTCTCTTCATGTAAGTTCTTGATTACTCTCTCTCTCTCTCTTGAGAAGAAAAATATAACTTGATAAAGTAATATTTCCTCCATTCTAAATAATGTCTATTTATTTTTCACATATATTAAAAAAAAATAATGATAAGAAAGTTAAATAAATTAAAGTAAATTACTAAAAGTTTAATGATAAAATTGTGTTTATTATTATAAATGTTGGATAAAATAGTCTTTTTTTATATTATCATATTAATTAGATATATTAAAGTTAGTGAAATATTTAGTTAGATACAAAAAAATTATTAATATGTACAAAAAAGAAAAGTAGACATTAAATTTGGGACCGAGGGATCATTCGATAGAATAATAATCTTGTTTAGCTCTTAATTTATTCCGATTCCAATTTAGTTTAATGGATTAAAATAATGTTCGATAGTAGTAATCTCGTTAAATGAAATTTATTTTCGATCTCAAATGTGAGGAAAATAAGATTCATCAAGTGCTAAAATCATTTAATACAGGTTATGTATATTCTATTAGTTCCAATAAGATTAAATTTAGAATTAGTGAGTAGTGACGCTAAATTTTAAATGAATGGAATTAACTGTTAAGTAATTAAGTCAAAAATTGTCAAACAAACGCAATTGAAATTCATAAAATTGTCTAAAATCGCTGTTTTTGTTTGAGGAGCGCTTCTCTCTCTTCTTTTTTCTCTTTTCAATCTGCTGGCGGTGTGTAAAACCCTTGCAGCCCAGCAGATAATTCTACGGCGGCTCTAACCGCCGACGACCCCACCGTCAATTACAATGCTCCGCTCCAAAAATCTGTTGCTCAATGCTAGATTGAAGAAATCGAAACAATCCAGCCGTACATTCTCCAAAAGTGGGAGCTCAATCACGAAGAAACCAAAACGTCAGCCGGTCGCGCCGCCGCAGTCATGGGCGGAATATGAAGAACCCGTAGAAGCTGAATTAGAAGGCGAAGACGGAAAATTCAGCTTGAAAAACACAGCTCAATCCAACTCGCATGGAGTCCAACCATTGGGCAATCTCTACTTCAGCTCCTCACCCACCAATTCGAGAAACACGGGCCTCGGCAATATGCAAATCCTCACGGATGAGCTCGTCCTCGATATTCTCGCACTTTTGAATGGAACCGAATTGGGCGCTTTATCAACAGTAAGCAAATCTTTCTATGTTTTCTGCAATCACGAGCCCCTTTGGAGGAACCTTGTGTTGGAGACTTGTCAAAATGGCTTCCTGTATAATGGTAGTTGGAAAAACACTTACATTAGTGCTTATAAACCCTCGTTTAAGATTGTTAGCAATGGAATTAAAGTTAGGGACTTCTATTCTGACTACTTGTTTCAGAGTTGGTTGTGTGCTAATCTTGAAATGAAACCGGAATGGCTTGAGAGGGATAACATAGTCAGGAAAAGGGGAATTTCTGTGGAGGAATTTGTGTTGAATTTCGAGGAGCCTAATAAACCAGTATTGTTGGAGGGCTGTTTAGATAAATGGCCTGCAATGGAGAAATGGGATAGAGAGTATTTAGTTAACGTTTGCGGTGATAATAAGTTTTCGGTTGGGCCGGTTCAAATAAAGCTTGGAGACTACTTTAGGTACTCGGATCAAGTGAGGGAGGAACGTCCATTGTATCTTTTCGACCCTAAATTTTGCGAAAAAGTTAAGCAATTGGGGAAGGATTATGAAGTCCCTCAATACTTCAATGAGGATCTTTTTAGTGTTTTGGGTAGTGAGAGGCCGGATTATAGGTGGATTATAATAGGACCTGCAGGTTCAGGATCGTCGTTCCACATTGACCCTAATTCGACCTCTGCTTGGAATGCAGTGATTAGAGGGTCCAAGAAATGGGTGTTGTTTCCTCCTGATGTGGTGCCTCCTGGTGTGCATCCGAGCCCGGATGGGGCAGAGGTTGCTTGTCCGGTTTCCATAACTGAGTGGTTTATGAACTTCTATAATGCTACGAGAAGTTGGAAGAAGAGGCCTATTGAATGTGTTTGTAAAGCAGGGGAAGTGATTTTTGTGCCTAATGGATGGTGGCATCTGGTTGTCAACCTTGAAGATTCTGTGGCCATCACACAAAATTTTGTTAGCAGGTATAAATTTTTCCTCCCATTCTTGATGGTTATGTTATGATAGTTCTTTGTGGATTTCCTTTCTTTTCCTTGTTTGTTACTTGTTAGTGCTAAACCATATATTAAGTGATCTAGCTTGTAGTAGAAGTGATTGATTAATGGCTTGTGAATATAGACTTTGGTGCTAAATTGTTTCGCTCGTAGATGGAGAAAAGCCAATTAATGCATGTATAAGTAGGAGTATCTCTTCAATTTTCATGTTGCTAGCTCAAGTGAACATCATATACTTCCTCCTCATTTCTTTTCGGCACGGGAATTAAGAAAATAGATGATAAAGTATCAGACAGAGGGTAGATTGATAAAGTAGGAGAGAGAATATGAGTGAGATAATGAGAAAATAGATAAAGTAGGAGAGAAGATGAATTAGTAAGAGAGAGAATTAATAATTTGCCAAATTGGGACCGAGTCAAAAATAATTGGACGTCCTAATAAGGAAAGCGAATCATAAATAATGGGACGGAGGAAGTACTTGATTTAGAAGGCACTAACATGAGAATGTTAGGAGGTAATAGGCATTAACATATACCCCATAATGAGAGCTATATCCGTAGCATTTCATGCCAATGGTACTGTAGATAGGTGTCCACCAAATTCTGGATCTCATTTCCATCCTTAGCTTCCACCCTTGGAAGTATAATACAATTGAAAATAACCTCATTCTGTCCATAGTAGGCACATTTGCTCTTAACTATATTTTTAGCATCTACCCTCTTTCTTGATCTAATTTGTGGTGAATACTGATCATTTTGCTGGATGATCATTTTTAAGAAGATAATATTGATGAAAAAGGGTGTCTAATCTTGAAAATACAGATTAGTGTGTGTATGTGTGTGTGTGTGTGTGTGTGAGAGAGAGAGAGAGAGAGAGAGAGAGATTTGGTTTAGTTCCACTGTCATCTATGTTATGCTGCAGAACTGAAGGTTCTTCTATTGCAGGAGGAATTTAGTGAACGTTTTGGATTTTCTAAAGAGGCCTAATGCAAGCACTCTGGTGTCGGGTACAAGAGATCGCGTGAATCTACACGACAAATTCAAGAATGCGATCGACACAGCTCTACCAGGAACCATAGATGAGCTGGTTCTTGCAGCTGAGGAA
Source organism: Lavandula angustifolia (assembly GCA_028984105.1). Lineage (NCBI taxonomy): Eukaryota > Viridiplantae > Streptophyta > Magnoliopsida > Lamiales > Lamiaceae > Lavandula > Lavandula angustifolia. Next base: position 28,765,134 of record CM054806.1, on the reverse strand, counting down.
AAGAAGAAGCAGATGAAGAAACTCTCTTTCTGGGAGTCTGTTACAGACTCCAAAGTGGGAGCCTTCAAGTTCTCATTTTAGGGATACACAAGAATAGATGAGGAATTGTTCTCAACTCAAAATTGAAGTTTCTTTTTTTCTCGCAATCTTAACGATGATTTATTAAAAAATATTTTTATATTTGTAGTATTAAGTAAGAATTTAGGAAAAATATCAATTTTGGTCATCTAATGTGGCTTATATTCTTTTTATGCTCTAATGTGGATGTGTCCGATTTTGGTCCTATTAACTTTATAAAGTGTTTGATTTTAATTTTATTACTTCACAAAGTGTCAAATTTTGGTCATTGGATAGAAAAAACCGCTTGAACTACATTCTTCGTCGGAGAACTAAAATTGGATATTTTGTAAAAGTTACATAATAAAAAAGTGACCAATTTTAAAAGCTACCGTACCTGATATAAAAATAATTTCGATTTTGGTCTTGAAATGTGGAATCTGATCATTTTTGGATCATGTAATTTAAAAAAAAATGTTCGTTTTTATCTTGTCACTTTTCAAACAGGGCAGTTTGAGTGTATCACTTTCGTATATTTTTGTATATACCATATAACAAGGGTAAGTGGATTATATTTATCAGTTGTCAATACTATTATGGTGCAGTACAACTTATGGGCCTTTTTCCGTTGGACAATTTTCATTAGGGAATATTCAATCGAATATGACCACATTAGAAGATAAAAAACAAGCAGAGAACAAAAAAAGGCTTCATGGCCATTTTTTTTTTTTTTTTCCATTGCCACGCTAATAAATCATAACCAATCTACATCTCTCTCTTTCTTCTGAATCCATGGCAACTGTGTGGATACAGTTGCACGAATTTTTGTACGTCCAATCCGTTTGTTAGATGCCTGACAAAATTGACGCTAATTAAACTCTACACGCTCACAATCATCTTAAATTGCTACGAGACAATTTCGTCCTTTTTATTTTCTTTTGTCTTCTTCGTTGAAAAACCCTCCCAATAAATATAATTTGTTTGTTTTCAATACGTCGATTTAAAAAAAAATAGCAATGTGTTGCAGTAGTGGGTTCAGTGATTTAAGTGATTATTGTACACTAATTTTTTATTATTTTTTTAAAGAAACAATAATAGGATAGTTCGAAAAAAAATACTAACAATACTTATTGAGACACTGGGAGTACTAGAGAAGAAAAGTAATTGAAGATAAAATTAAATCATTTATTACTTCCGGATTAGTAATCAAGAATAAGATGGCAAGTATAAAAAGTTTAGTTATAAATTGTAATAGAAATAAAAAGTGAAACGTGAAAGTAATGAATTAATTAATGCGAAAAGGGATGTAAAATTAGTGATATTAATTTAGTAATTTGGGAAAGTGTAGGTACACGTGGAAGCTGGAAAGAGAGAGCAATTGATTTGTGGTACCACGTGTGTGGAGTGGTGGCCGACGGTGGTGGCTGTCGTCAAAGCTGTGTCCAGCCCCCGCTCTCCGCCGTCCCCACACGGTCAATATCACGTGCTTTGGCCGGCACCGCCACTCATTAACGCCTCGCCACCCCATTTTCAGTTTCACCGATCTCATGTTATATGTAATCAATTAATTATCATATCGGAATTTAAATATTATTTTCTCTAACTAGATCAAATAAGTAATTACCTAAAGATTTTCAAAGAGAATTACCCTATATTTACAATTGCTTTTTAAAAGTGTTTAGATGTTATTGTAATCATATAACTAGTTTTTCTAGAGTTTGTGAAGTTTAATTATGTGATATCTTCTTTAAAATTAAACGGTCTAACTGTTTAAAGTTAGAAACAACAATTGAAATGTTTGGTGTACTTAAAACATCATAATTAATACTTAGATATATTAAAAAAATACTATTCTTCCGTTTCACTAAAAAAATTATAATCCACAAGTTATTTTCCTTTTATAGAAGGGGATAACAATAGCAGAATTGTCGGAAAAAAGATTAAAGACAACAATAGTGAGAATAATGGAGTATTTTTTAGTATTGACACAAAAAATTCTATTTTTACTAAGATTTTTTTTAAAAGCAAAAATAAATAAGAAGTGTTCATGATTTCCAATAAAAGATATGCCCTAAATACTAACATTAATGACCGCAACAATGATGCAATCATGACGAAGGACAAGTACGTACGAAAAAAATATATGGATAGAATCAAACTGATTTAGCAAAAAAATAGTAGAAACAAAAAAAGGGACAGTATAAAACGTTGTCAAATTCTATGTCTAAAAAGGAAAAGAAAAGGTGATAGATGATTAAGAAAGATCCAAAACACAATGCCCTAGCAAAGAGGCAACCTCAGATGAAACAATAGCCTCAAAGGAAGTCTCCTCGTTCTTGCATGCATGTCACCATTCCACCAAAGGCGGCATACCATTGGCACCTATGACCTACCTTATAATAAGGTTACCCAATATTAATGCTAAAAGTTTCATCTATAGAGACTCCTCATCTTGATTGGACTTGTCTACACAAATGGATCCAACACTTGTAAGGTCGAGGTGGATTCGATCTACAAGAGGATGTGGATTCGATCGGGATGAGGATGTGGGTGCAGTACTTGAGACGAGTCGATGAATACTAGATGAAAGAAAGTGTATTAGAACTATACACAACTGTTATTAATCATTATCGTAGTCAGAATCCGCTATTGTGGAAGGTCCTGTTATCGTAAACCGATTTCTTTTTCTTGTAGGGTATGTTTAATAATTAAAGAGTGGTTTGTACATGTGGGTAGCAAAGTATAACTTGTTTCCTCAATTATAAATATACTTAATTCCATGAAAATTGAAGAATTGTACATTTGATGTCCCTTGTACGAAGTTGCAATAAATGATGGATTGAGAGAGAACATATATAGTATATGCTAAGTGCCTAGTTTTGGTCTCATTCCATGTTTTCAATGTGCATGCATCTTCATGTCTTCCTAACTTCATGACAGAATGGAGTTGCGACAATCGAAAATACCGTATTTTGAAAAAGGTATCATTGGAGTACATTAGGTTGGAATAAAATTCGATTCGTGGTGAATTATGTCAAAATTATGTATATAAAAAACTAAAAGACTAATTAGCTCTAGCTATATGTAAAGCCACAAAAATTAAAACCCTAATAAAAAAGAAATTATACTCAAATACAAAACTCAATAAATCTGATTTTTGCTCCGAAAGTGGCTTAAACATTTTATTGAGGATAATTTTCGTACGTTTTCTTCGAAAATATAGGTCTCTTGTACCACATCACATTTCCAAATATGTTTGACAACACATTTATTGCTAAGCAACTATTTTAAATATTCTCTAAGGTTAAAAAAAACACTTTTCATTGCAAATAATAATGCTTCTTCTGTTCTATTGAACTTGTCTTATTTCCAGGGGCGAATCCAGGATTACGAGGGAGGGGACGAAACTAAAAAATTCGATAAAGAAAAGGGTGAAATGTATATTCGGGGGGGGAGGGGGGATACGAAATTTCTTAAAAATTACATGTATAAAATTGCATTTCGACACGAGTTCGGGGGCCGCGGTCGCCCCCCCTTCCCTTGGATCCGCCACTGTTTGTTTCTAAATAAGAAAATAAGTCTCACACTTTTCAACTATAAAATATCAATTAATTATATGGGTCTCACGCATTTATCAATCCAACCCACCTAAATAATTACGCCGAAAAGAAACAAAACAAGTTCGACGGGACGGAGAGAGTAAAAGAGATCTAGTAAATTCCAAAGCTTATTAATATTAAATTTTTGAAAAAGATTTAAATCCAAAAACAAACCCCCACTTGTACCGTGGAGACGTACGAAGCTAACACTTGTGAGTTGGTTCTATCATACCTTTTATCCCATCTTTTGCATTAAATGCCTTCTTCTATAAAGAAAAAGTCGAATTTTGTTTTGTTAATTATGTATAAGTTTAGGGGCTTAAATGCAACTTTACTACTTTTCTCAAATTTCTATTTCCCCCCTTTTCCCTATATAATTCAAAAGCCTTCTTCCCTTCAACAACTCATTCACTCTTACAACAACTTTCCCTCTCTTTCTCTCTAAGATTTTTAGCCAAACAAGTTGTAAATCCAACTTCTTTCTCTCGCTTCTTGCATGATTACATTATATATATAATATTATATTATTACGAAATGGAATATTACTAGGTTATTCGATATCTGCATGCAAAGTTGCATAATCTTAATTAATTAATTGCAGTACGATGGAGAAGACGAGCTCGGAGAGTCTGATCCGGACGAAATCCGACCAACTGGTGGAGACAGTCGCGGCGGCGCTGGGCGCCATGAAGTCCCCGGTCTCCTCCTCCGGCGACGCGGCGGCCGAGAGCAGCAGCAACTTGTCGCGGATGTCGAGCCGGCGGCTGACGGCGGCGTCGCCTGGGCGGAGCAGCCACATTCGCAAGTCGAGAAGCGCTCAGCTGAAGTACGACGTCGACGACTTGAACAGCGGCGCCGCCTTGAGCCGAGCCTCCAGCGCCAGCCTGGGCTTCTCCTTCGGCTTCACCGGCTTCACCGTCCCCGCCGACGAGATCGCCAATTCGAAGCCGTTTAGCGACGATGAAATCGGTAAATTAAATTCTCTAATTAACACATTGCAAATTATTTGTGCATTTATTTTGGTAATATGTTTTACTAATTATATATATGGTTTGCTTGATTTGGTTTTTAGGGTTTCCTTTTCGGGAATTTTTTTTGGTACCGTATTAATATACGATCGTGTTTCAATCTCGTATTATGAAATTTAACTCCACTTATTAAGAGCCCATGCTTCATTACTATAATTGTGCTTTTTGGCTTCCCTTATCAGTTACCACCGAAATTAAATAAATACTCCCTCCGTCCCATTGAGCTGTGCTCATTTCTTTTTTGCACGTAGATTAAGGAGAGTTGTTAGATGTGAGTGAAGTGGTGGGTCCCATAAAAAGAGAGTGAGTAATTGTGTGTAAAAATTTGCCTTTTTTGGAAACAGGAACAGATGAGTTGGACAAACTAAAAAGGAAAACGAACACAGCTCGTTGGGACAGAGGGAGTATAATATATTCCCTCTCCCAAAGGCAATTCATTATAGCCAATCAACAAAAAACAGTTGAAAACTTTTATTTTTGGTATATATGTAAATCTATATGTGTTACTACTTATTACAATGTTGGTAGTTAGAATAAAATTCGTGAATGGTTTTATATAAATCTCTCTCTCTCTAACTGTTGCATAAAGACAGACACATGCATGTATCATGAATCTATCAAAACAACTCATCATCTTAAACTTTAATTTATTTAATTTTTGGAGTAACTACCAGAATTTTTTTTTAAAAAATGGAAAATTGTTTACTTATTATAAGGTTTCACGAAAAGTGAAAATCGGTTTTTTATATTATTTTTTTCCCTTTCGAAGGCAAAAGACTTGCATGCATGAAAATGAAACTATTTTTTCTGCAAAAATTTTGAAATTTTCCCATTATTTTAATTGATGTTTCACCTTCTTGATGTATGTGATTGGTTGGAATCGAAAAAACTATCCGTTTAATAAAATTATTACTTTATCAAACACTATTTTTGTGTATTGACCTAAGTTGGATTCAGAAAAAATTATTAGCCTATTGAACATTACTTTATCGAGGTTTAACTATAAACAATATATCTGAATTCTCAATAATTAGATGTAGTTATAGACATACGAACTTAATTAATATAAGACAATAACATGAAATTATATTAAAAAAGACACTACTTAATATATTTTCATTCTGATTTATCATCAAATTATGTGCATCCGAAATAAACCAATCAGAACTATTCTAATAATACAGAATTTATGTTGCCACTTCAATTGAATTTATGGTATGATGCTTCAAGTTTCTTCGTGGAGATTGAAGAACAAAATGAATTTAAATAAACTTAAATGCTAATAATTTGTGCTTTACGGTAGCAGGTGAAGATCTTGAAGCAGGCAGGCAAAAGAAGAGACTCCAAGCAGAACCCACATTGCCAATCTCCCTCAAGGTGACTTGCAGATATTCAATAATCTTCATATGTCTTCAGCATAGCATAAACGGGTAAAAAATCGCGATCGATCTCGACCGGGTTAATTCCATAGATGAGCTTCAAATTGATCTGATATGATCTATTTGGACAGGCAAAACTAAAGAGATGGACGTTTATCATCTAGCTAGAGTCGATCGTTTTGCTATAATGTCAGGTTCAGTCTTGTACAGAATCTCATTTCCATGGCATTTTTGTACAAGACTAAAAAAAAATGTAAATAGATGTAGCTAGCTAATGTAGATTAGTCACATAATCATGTCTTGTTTTTCGATAAGGATTTTATCCCACCTTTTCACACTGTGTCCCACTAAACTAATCAGGTGGTGACATGTGCAAACTTTAAATTAATTGCTATTAATATCTAAGTTAATACTACCTCATTCCCTCTATTTCCGGCTCACTTTTTTCCCGCACAAAATTATGAAAGTAGATGATAAAGTATGATAGAGGGATATATGATAAAGTAGGAGTGAGAGTAGAAGATAAAGTAAGAGAAATGAGATGATAAAGTAGGAGAGATGATGATAATTATTTGCCAAATTCGGAAAGTGGTCAACATTAGTGGGACGTTACAATCGGAAAAAGTGGCCAATATAGTGGGATGGACATAGTAATAAAAAAAATCTAAAATACACATGTCACCACCTGATTGGTGAGACCAGTAGTTGACTAAAAAAGGGGAACTGAAGATCCTTATCGTTTTTTTTTTTCTATCTTAGGATATATACTAGGTTAGGACATATATATATATAAATGCATGAGTTGTGTCTCTAGTCTATGAGTTTCTTGCAACAACCTTAATACTTGTCTGATGTAAACATGCAGTTTATAGATGTAACATACAAGGTGGTCTTAAAAGGAATGAGGTCAACAATGGAGAAAGACATTCTATATGGAATAACCGGTTCAGTTGAACCGGGAGAAGTCTTGGCCCTAATGGGGCCATCCGGGAGCGGGAAGACTTCTCTATTGAGTCTACTCGGAGGGCGAGTGAGAGAACCCACTCCCGGTGGCTCGGTCACATACAACAACCAACCGTACTCAAAGTCCCTAAAGAGCAAGATAGGATTCGTAACTCAAGATGACGTTCTGTTTCCTCACCTTACGGTGAGGGAGACGCTCACTTATGCAGCTCGTTTAAGACTCCCTAAGACGTTAACGAAGGAGGAGAAGGAAGAGAGAACATTAGATGTCATATATGAGTTGGGATTAGAGAGGTAAACAATATATTTTCTATCTTTGAGGTGGTTTTTAAGATATGAGCAAAATTTATCAATTGGCTTACCTTTTTTTGTGTGTGTAGCTGCCAAGATACGATGATCGGTGGCTCGTTTGTACGGGGAGTTTCGGGTGGAGAACGGAAGCGTGTCTGCATTGGAAACGAGATCATAATAAACCAGTCTCTACTGTTTCTTGATGAGCCCACCTCTGGGTTGGATTCTACTACTGCTTTGAGGATTGTGGATACTCTGCATGATATAGCTGAGGTATAAACAAACAACCTTAACATAATCATATATTACCACGAGGAAGTTGCAAAATTGCAAACTATCCCCTGTTCAGGTGAAATTGCGTAAAACAACTCTCGGTGTTGATTTTTATGCACCAAATACCCCTTGTTCTAAAACAATGTTGCACAAAATACCATGTGCAAAAAATTACGTTTTTGCCCTTTTTGTACGACAAAATTCGAACAAAAGGGGTATTTCGTGCAACATTGTTCAAGAACACAAAGTATTTCATGCAATATTGTTTAAGAAGAACGTATGATATTTCGTACCAAAAAAACAAACATAAGGTAGTTTTACACAGTTTCGCCTGAACACGGGATAGTGCTTTGCACTTTCCCCGTATTACAAGGACTAATGAGTTACCTTGTATTTTCATTGTCATGGCAGGCTGGGAAAACAGTTGTAACAACAATTCACCAGCCTTCAAGCAGACTCTTCCTCAAGTTTGACAAGCTGATCCTCCTTGGCAAAGGGAGTCTTCTCTACTTTGGGAAGGCATCACAAGCCATGGTGTACTTCTCATCCATAGGATGCTCCCCTCTCATTGCGATGAACCCCGCCGAGTTCATGCTCGACCTGGCCAACGGGAACGTAACCGACATCTCCATCCCCTCTGAACTGGAAGACAAAGTGCAAATGGGAAACTCCATAACAGAAACAAAGTGTGGCAAGCCATCTCCAGCAGTAGTGCATGAGGTAAAAATATAACATTTCAATTATATACTCCATCCGTCCTATAGATCTAGTCTAGTATACCTTTTGGGTTGTCCAATTGAAACAGTCAAGTTACTTTTTTTGGCAAATTATTATAAACGCTTTTTTTTTTGAGGGACCACAACTCTACACACATCAACAACTCTCCTTGAAAATCTGCCCGAAAAGAAAGTGGACTAAAGACTGAAGGAGTATTAGATAGGCAAATTGGCCTAAATGATCCCCAAATGTTTATTTTTTGGCCAAATTGACCTCAATTCGAGTTTCTTGGCCAAATTGATCCCTAAAAGATTAGAATTTGGCCAATTGGTCCTTCCGTCAATTCTTCCGTCAGTCAAGAAATTTTATAAAAAAATATTAAAAATGAGAAAAAATATTTTTTCCCTTACATGTTACCGTTGTGAAGCAGTACCTAGTGGAGGCGTATGAAGCATGTGTAGCTGAAGATGAGAAGAAGAAACTTAAAAGTACGATACCCGTTGACGAGGGTAAGGCGAAAGCGTGTTCTGCAAAGAGGGAATGGGGAGCCAGCTGGTTTGAGCAGTACTCCATTCTGTTCTGTAGAGGGCTTAAGGAGAGAAGGCATGATTATTTCAGCTGGTTGAGAATAACTCAAGTTCTTGCAACTGCAACTATTTTGGGAATGCTGTGGTGGCAATCTGGCAGCAATAACCCAAAAGAACTGCAAGATCAAGTAAGCATATATACTCTCATCTTCTAAACAATCCCACATTCCAAACTAACTATGTTAGACATAATGAACTGCCTATCTACATCAACCCTGCAAGGAATTATAAGACTAGTTAACCAAATTTTTATTGCAGAGTATAGTAGAGTAAAATCAGAAATTCATTGTTTCTTTCTAAAAAATACTCTCTGTCCCGCTATTAACGTCTTGTATCTCTTTTTGGGGCATCCCGCTATTAATGTCTTGTATCTAAAATAATACTCTAATTAATTCTAGAGGATCCCACTACTTTCAATTACTTTACCCACAAAAGCCGAGCTTTTTAATAACCGTGCCCAAAAGAAACAAGATGTTAATAGCGGGACGGAGGGAGTATAAGCATAATGAAAAAAAAAAGTGAACCAAAATAGAGAACTGCAAGATCAAGTGAGCATATATACTTTCATCTTCCAAAGAATTGTCATGAAATGTCTAAGCAGGACTATGTTAGTATATGAATTCTGTAACAGCCTATCTATGTCAACTCTGCAAGGAATATAAGACTAGTTACTCAACCAAATCTTCACTGCAATGAATTTCTTCCTAATCTAATAGGTCATTTTCTTCCACACACACAGCAGAATAAAATCATAAATTCATTGTTTCTTTCTAGAAAATATAAGCATAATGAAATTATATAAAAAAAAGGGAATCTAAATAGGGAATTTTTTCAGGCAGGACTACTGTTCTTCATTGCTGTGTTTTGGGGATTTTTCCCAGTCTTCACAGCCATCTTCACATTCCCTCAAGAGAGAGCCATGCTGAGCAAGGAGAGAGCAGCTGACATGTACAAGTTGAGTGCATATTTTGTGGCAAGAACAACAAGTGATCTTCCACTAGACCTAATACTGCCAGTACTTTTCCTCGTGGTTGTTTATTTCATGGCGGGCTTACGGATGGATGCCGGTTCATTTTTCCTCACAGTAGTGACAGTTTTCCTCTGCATTATAGCAGCTCAGGTCTGCCCTTTTATTCATTACAAGATTATAGTACTAATTTGAAAACAAGAATTAGTAGCATAACATGAATATATGTTGATGGCAGGGGCTGGGGCTAGCCATTGGTGCTACATTGATGGATTTAAAGAGGGCAACAACTCTTGCCTCAGTCACAGTAATGACATTCATGTTGGCTGGAGGATACTTTGTTAAGGTAAGCACAAATAATGGTAGAAAAAACAGAGTAGATTGCTAATAATGGTAGGAAAAACAGAGTAGATTGCTAAAAATGGTACAAAAAACAGAGTAAATTGCTAATAGTGGAAGAATAAACAAATTATATTGCTTGAAATTGTAGAAAAAAACAAAGTAAATTGCTTGAAATGGTAGAGAAAACAGAGTAGATTGCTAAAAATGGTAGAAACAACAGAGTACTATAATATCGAATGCTATCATTTTGCAGAATGTTCCGGTATTCATAGCATGGCTACGCTACCTCTCCTTCAACTACCACACGTACAAACTTCTCCTGAAAGTACAGTATGAACACATAAGTGATTCAATCAACGGGGTCAGAATAGACGACGGGTACAAGGAAGTTGGAGCATTAGCAGCAATGGTGGTAGCCTACAGACTACTAGCTTACCTATCTTTAAGAAGGATGAAGCTCCGTCCAGGAGCTTAGCTGACTATGAAGCCATACGATCAAATGCTTCAGTTTTCTACACGTTTTCTTAGCTAACAAGTTATTGGAACTCTTGCCTCTAAGAGAGAATGTATAATTTAGCATATGCTTTTTCACCCTCTTTTCTAAGGCCGTGTTTGGTTTTTGGATAGTATTGAGAAGAACACATAGGAAATAGAAGTTTCCCTTGTAATAATTGTATATATTGTGCATAATGTGTGGGTGGTGACATGATGTCAAACTCATCAATATATTTGGTATAAATAATTTCGTATAAAACTGCAGTACATCAATTACAGCATGTATAATTGTAATATTCCAAAAGTAAACTACCTAAATAGTTTACTGAAAATAAGCTCAATGTAAAGTACCTCAATCTGGTATCTTCACCACTCTATCAATTTAAGGAAAAAGTAGCTAAGATTCTCTTCACAACGGTTGATTCAGTACGACGATTTTCCTACTAAATCCCGCGATTTTGCTGACTTATTAATGTGAAGCTGCTCATGCTAAAGTCCTGAACCAACCAAGTAGCGGAAGGAAAGCAGCATCAAGCACGGGGCTTTTCTTCTCAAATCCTGCATGAAGTAGCGAAAGAATGCTCACAACACGAAACAGTATCAGTTAATTTATCATGCTCGTAAGAGATTATCGATATTTATGGTGTTAAGTCTCACTTCTTAATACGAATACAACACTATTTTCTTTCTTTCTTTGTCTTTTTTCTAACATCAAGAATAATTCATCTATTGAGAAATTCTTAATCTATAATTTCGCTAGAAGCCATAAAGAACAGAAACCAAATTTTCTTTAAAAAAGATTGCATCAACAACAACGCTGAGATCTACTTTATGCGAATCCGGACCAATAATAGTCGTATGAGAATATTTTATTAAGAAAGAGAGACGATCAGAAAGACTTACCTAAATCAGCTGCCACTCGATGCGCACACATAACTCCTGAAAAAGCTACAGCTATTACACCTTGCCCGGGAAAGCAACTATCTCCCACACAATACAAACCATCCACAGCCTGCAAATTCCATCAAAAAAACAAACTAGTAAGTAGGTGAAAATTCTGAAAATTGATAAGAACAATCGGAGTATTTGGTCAACATACCGTTGTGTTGAATGGCATCCCTAATAAGCCCTTTGGAACGTTCCGGGGCATTGGACCATATGTGCCGCTATCACGGGCCAGATATCGTCGGTGTGTCTTTGGTGTCCCCACCTGCCATATACGGAAGAGATGCAGTATATTGTCAGTGAAACAAAACATCGATGTAGAAGTTTCGATCCAAAAAAGCACGAAATACAAAATCGAATTTTTGTAGCAAGTATTCACACCTCCTGAAATACTATAGATGACTTAAGCTCAGGGAATAATTTCTTCTCAAGCCGGTCAATTATTTTTCCAGCCACAAGTTCCTTTTTTGCCTCATAATCTTTACGAGACAACCCCTGCGCAAAATGGTCATATAAATTGGAACCTTTAGAATCTTGAGAAAAAGTAATTCGACAATCAGAAAAAACTACTCCCTCTGTCCCATTGTTAATGTCTCATTTGCCTTTTCGGCTGTCCCGCTATTGATGTCCCATTCTTAAAATGGACATAAATGAGTGGACTACAATCAATCTAAACAAGCGGGCCCCACCACTTCATACCTTTACGCCAACTATATTTAATCTTCGTGTCCAATCCCAATGGAACATGAATACGGAGGGAGTAATGCTTTTAATAGAATATAAATTGAAGTAAACAAACCTCCCAATCCTCAACAGACGAAGTTGTGAAAACGTGAAGAATGTGATTTCCTTCTGGAGCCAATGATTTGTCAAGAATTGTTGGAATGCTCATAAATATACTTCCATAAGGGTCTTCAAGGTTTTTCCAATCATCCTAATACACCAAAGGTAAACAACATTAGAAAGAAAACCGTCGAAATGCTCTGAAGCTGCCACCATACCTCTAGGACGAAATGGTGGCAATCGGTATCTGGTGGTAAAACATCAGCTTTTACTCCCAAGTGAATAGAAAGAAAAGACGGTGCTTTTACATATGCCTCCTGAAACCTTTTTTCTTCCTCGGGTAGATTTTCTTTTTTCAAGAGCTTGCCTACAGACATAGTTTGAACAGTCTCAAGATTACAGAGAGTAATACAATAATGCAAGAAGTTCACGTAAATTCAAACTGAGTTTAGAAACGCACCGAAGGTATCCCATCTAGTGGCATTCGAAATCACAGTTTTAGCATAGAATTGCCTTCCGTCCGATAACTTTACACCCACCTATAAAATTAGACGAATGAATCATTTTTCTTAATTATAGGTAAAGAAATCATATTTTTAAATCCTTAGTGATCTTAGTAAAAAAGATAAGAAGCCCAGAGGGAATGGAAGCTGCAGTTAAAACTTACGGCTTTCCCGTTTTCCATGATAATGTTGGTTGCATTTGCCTTGTAGAGTATCTCACTTCCGTGACTAGTCAAACCCTTTGCTAATGACTTTGCAATTTCTCCAACTCCACCAACAGGATAGTTGATTCCACCAAAATGTCTATCACATAAAACCTACCGCAAAGAGAGAAATCGGAACGCATGAGACGGGTGAAAAATTGGATTGGAGGAAGAATAGGTAAACTAGATTACCATGCTTGCGTTGATCATAGGCGTCCGCATGGCATTTACCGTACTCACAATGAAACACTGACGAAAAAATTGGGAAACACAGTTAATAATTTATGACAAAATGAAAGGTTCGATTAATTCTTAACTTGATAGACTAGGATCTTGGTAAAGTTCAATCACACCTCGGCATCAATAAAGGACAACAGTTCAGGATCCTTAATATACTTTCGAGCAATATCACCAGTATTTTGGGGCAGATAATAGGCTGAGATGAATATGAAAAGCAACCATCAGCATTGGGAAGTATGTACTTTTTTGCATCAGAATTTTACTAGAAAAATCACGACATTAGCAAGAGACGTGGTATCAACAGAAAGTATAATATAAACTTCAAAAGCCCATCACTTATATATAGTGAGCCTAGCACAGCCAATTATGTAATTACTGTGTAAAAAGTGTAACGGTTTTTCAGAATGGTTTCTTCACTTTTTATGATCAGTTGAAGACCTTAAAAAACCAGAAGACAAATCAAGCAGAACAGATTGAATACAAGCAAGAGGTTAAAATAGAAAAAAAGTGTAATTATACTTTATCGTGGGCTTTTTCACATTGTGACAATTAAGAGAGAATGATTACGATTAAAAAAAATAAAACATAAGCAATAAACCAATCACCTAGAGTCAAGCATTCAAGTGGCTTCTTAAAAAACTGTCCAAAAAGGTAGATTGGCTCCTCGAGAGATTTCAACTCCAGCGAGTTAAGTGCGTTGAAGATCTAACAATATATCCAAGAGAATGTCAGTTTAATACGGACCATATGAACATCATAGAGAAATAATGATCGCCCTAATTAGAACAAACCTTCCAGCAGATACCATAGAATTTGAGAATGCCTTGTTTCTCATGGGGAAATTTACTAATAAGTTCGGAAATGAAGTCGCTATACTCTCGATGTACTTGGACAGATAGGCCATTAGGTAAGTGAAAATGAACGGTGGTTGGATCTGGTATTACTTGCAGCTTACATCCCACGGCTGCTAATGCTTGTGTGATCAAATTCAAATTTCCCTGGAAATAGGAAAGGGTATTGAGTATACGACAGCAGATTAAAATACGATAAACAAACAAGAACTAGGAAGTTGGATCATATTGAGCAGACTCGAATGAAGAATTTGCAATCATGTAAAATTCAGAACAAGTCTTTTTAGTCAACCTTCATACAGCCTCCTTTCTCAATCCCTTGAAAACTCCGGATAAACGATCCAATTGCAGAATGAATAACTAAACTCATATAGCTTATTTAGATATATATAGATGGTAGTAATATTCAAGAACACGTGAATAACGTGAATAAAAATGACATAAAGATCGATCTTTAACATCATCTTAGAACTCCAAATATCAAATTCCATGTCGTACTAATATGAATTTTAATGCAAAACCAACTAACAATACATCATACATTAATAAAAATGACATAAAATCAATCTTCAACATCCTTAGAACTCCAAATATCAAACTTCATGCAGTACTACTATGAACTTAAATGCAAAACCAACTAAAGACTACATGAATAAAATGACCCAAAAAAAAAAAAAAAATATATTCAACATTCTTAGAACTCCAAAAATCAAAATTCATGCAGTACTTAAATGCAAAACCAACTAACCTTATCACTAAACCCAAACATGACAGATGATCCCACATCGAATTTAAATCCATCCCTCTCATAAAACCCAGAGCTTCCTCCCGGAATCACATACTTCTCCAGAACCAAAACTTTAGCCCCTTTAACGGCTAGCTGGGTCGCCGCTACCAGCCCACCAATTCCGGAACCAATAACTATTGCATCATAAAAACTGCTCTTCTGGCCGGCCGCAGAGCCACCAGAAGTCTCTACAATTTCGTCAACATCAATTGCTGATTTCACCCTGAAAAGATTGTTCCTTTTCTTATCCTTGCCCCTGCTAGCCCCAAATTCCGAGGCGTAAATGTTGTGATTACTCAAATTTAGGGATTTCAAATGGTCGAGAGAGAAAATTCTCTGACTTTGATTTCTGGGTTTGCTGAAAGATTTGGACTTGCAGTTACTGAAAATTGACTGATTCAAGGAAACCCCAGAACTCAAGACAGTCATTTTGAAATTAATAATTATTTTAAAAAAATTACAATTCTTAATAGCTATGAAACAAGAACTGACTTCTGATTTTTGCCGAGAAACAAGTATTTTGGGGGAAACAAATGAAATTTTTGGTTTGCAACTGAATTAGGTAGGTTTTAGGATTTGCGGAGTTGCAGTGATGATATAATTAGGAGGTGTGATGTGTATGTATTAAGGAGTTTGAGTCAGCATGTGGTGTTGGTTCGGCATCTTGAGCAAATGTGGAGCAGATGAATCGGCATAATTAGAGATTGATTCCTCTTCCCATATCAGAAACCCAACATTGTTTTCTAGTGTTTCTGGGCGTCATACTCAATCCGGATTTATTTAATGTAGTGCTACTAATGACGGTGTCATTGTCGGAAAATTATACCGCAGATCGGCCTACAATTTAAGTTGTAGGCATTTTGGTATAAAATGATGTCACCTCATTTATTTTTTAAAACAAGAAACAATTATAAAATTCAAAATGTAATGTGGCGTTCACACCACATGGAGTCTATTAAAGCTCGGTCCAGAGTGGAAATTTCCATCATTGTTATACACAAAAGCTTGCAAACCATGTACGACACCTCAATCCGAAAAATGTTGGTGAAATTCAAATCGAAAGACTTAAATTATATCACACCATACCAAATAGAAAAACTAGCGATGATTTTGGTATTTAAGGCAAAAGAATCAATTACTATCTCCTTCCGCTATTTCTCGCACACTTTCTCGAAATGGACATCCCGATTTTTTCGACACACTTCCTAATTTAGAAATGGACGGAAGTAGTATAATTTATTTATTTTTTGAAATTTCACATTTCGTCATTTTGTTTATCAAAATTTTAAATCCGCCCCTTTTAAAATCGCAAATTTGGCTATATACAACTACCCGCACCTTCTAGAAGAAATACGAACATTGTATCATGCACAAAGCGCAATTAACAAGTGATAGTTCCAACAATCAAGTGGATTTATTTATTCATATTATTAATCAATTCCCTTGGAGTACAAACAATGATGAAGAACGAACATCCATGCATGCATCTCAGCATCTCCCTCATCTCCCCAAACTTGATGATATCAAATTTGATTCAGAACGGGGAACCGTGGCTGACGATCTTATCAAGGCAGTCGCCGGCGACGCTCTTCGCCCACTTGTCGAACTCGGCGAAGGGTCTGCCGCAGTCGTTGCACTCCTCCATGTCGGAGTTGAACGCGCTGATGTCGAACGCCGCCTTCATGTAGTCGCCGGCGTCCACGCTCTCCACCGCCGTCTTCATCGACTCCGCCGCGCTCGCGAACATCTCCCTGCACAGGGCCAAGCACTCCTTCTGGTTGTCGTCGGCCGTTGGCTCCTCCAGCCGCTTCGCCACCTCGGTCTTCATGAAGAGCTCCACCGCCTTTACGGCGGCGGTCATGTCCGCCGTCAGGTAGCTGCTGTCGGCGGCGTGCTCGTCCATCGGGATGATGCTGTAGCGGAAGGGACCTTGGTCGGAGGAAGGGGAGGGGGGCGGAGGAGGGAGGGTTCCCGGCAGCGGCGGTCGGGGGAGAGGGCGGCGGCGATGATGATGAGAGAGATGAAGAGTGACGTCATGGTGGTGTTCGAGAAAGCCATTGTTTTATTGATCTCTCCTTAGGGAATTGTTAAAGGTGAGGGAAAATCACAAATTTTTTTTTTTGTTTGGGGAGTATTTATATTGTTTTTTTATGGTGATTTTGGTTGGCCATGCATTAATATCGTACTTTGTATGAATAGTTTTTGTTCGAACAATTCTACCTCATATTTATCTTCTATGAATAGTGTATATCCAAAAGAGAATTAAGTACTTCTTGATCGTGAATTATTTTCATGTCATGCAGGTAATTAAATGGCAAATTCAAGTGATGTGTTACGTTCAATTTTAAGCGAGAACACGAGAGTTTTTTAAGCAATTTAGTCACTGTCCCCTTGGGATGGCATAGCGGTGAAGGTGGGTGGCCCGGGACCGGTAGGTCATGGGTTCAATTCCCACTGGACACGCTATGTGTGAGTTGTCTGGTTTGCAGGCTATTGCACAGGAGCGAGGCCCTGTGCGCACCAAAACATTAAGGATGGTTTAACTCTTACATGCGGTTTTGCAGTTCGATTCAAAATTACGTAGTCATATTATGTCGCGATGTCTGTGTAATCTAGTTTTAATGAAATTCGTCCTCAATTTTAGATTTTATTCACTATTCAACAAATTACTATATGTGATGCCCAAACAGGGCCAAGACCAGTGATCGAAATTAAAAGCCCACATCCACAGACCCAACAATAAAATCCTTTAATTGGTCTATTCGTGGACTATGCATGTGGACTTTGTTATCACGCAGTAAATAAAAGGTCATGTTTCATGTCTGTCAAGCCATTTTTATTAGTGGTTATAAATCAAAGTAGCCTAGATTATTGAAGCACACACAAAAGTAGTCGTCCATTATAATTATATTCGTAAAATAGTTAATTTGACGAAAATAACCTATAAGCACTGCAAAAAAGTACTATTTGAAACCCATAGACACTCTATAGCTATCTATGCACGCACGCATTTAAGATTTGTCTTTCAAGTTGTGTCTTTTAGTTAGAAAGTTCATAAGCACTTGTAGGAACAACATTAGGACCTAGTGCCAACGACTGCATATGAACTTACGAGTGCCAACTGTTTCGTTCAATGCCAACAATTTATTTAGCCAGGAAGCTTATAGACACGACATCGACACCCAATTCCTACGAGTGTCTATGAACAGTTCAGTGCCAGCAATTTATTTAGTCAGAATACTCATAGGTACTCATAGGCACGACATTGGCACACAGTGCCAATGAGGGCCTTTGAACTTATGAGTGCCAACAATTTGGTTTAGTGCCAACAATTTATTTAGTCAAGAACTCATAGGCACTCGTAGGCACGGCACAGGCACCTAGTGCCAACGATTACATATGAACTCTACGGTAATTAGTACCTTTTGCAGTTTTTTAATGTTAACTCGTGAAAAATTAGAGGTATTTTAGTCAAATTAGTTATTTTATGAAGATAAATATAATGAATGACTACTTTCATATTTAGTTTAAGGACTATTTAGCACAATAGTTTGGGTGTACCATATTTATGTACTTTCGTGTGTATCACACCCTAAAAGTTTTGTTAGCGACGTTATGCGTTTCACATATACATTGCATCAAAAGTATTTTCTTTCTCAAAACCATACACTCCATAACCATTTGATGCATTTGTTTCTCAATTCATTGAAAAAGGGATAAAATTTGAAGAGAGAGAGAGAGAGTAAATAGTGTGTGTTTTGTCACGGGGCGATTAATAGTCAAATCAGAAACTCGTGCATATGAGTCCAATTAACTGTCCGACAGTTGGTGTCTCATCATGTAAACTTGTGGGGTCTTCCAAATAGTTCTTCCATTACAACAAAACAAAAGCAAATAGCTATCTAGGTCAAGATCTCAGATTATCTAGCTTAATGGTTAATTAATTCCACATGGTTTGAATCTCGTTAATTTCTCTATAAATCGAGCAATTCGCAGGACAAAAAAGTAAATTTAATTAATTAGAATATTAGTTTGTAGGTGAAAATTAATGTTTCGAGGGTTTAAGGTTATGGCCCGACTTGTAGCTTTTCTCATGTATGTGAATATATGTGTATATATTCTACAAAACCCTCCCCTTGTTTTCGGCATTACTGTATTCTCTCTCTTTCTCTCTCTCTCTCCTCTCTCTCTCCCTCCCTCCCTCCCTCCCTCTCTCTCTGTCTGCAACCCTAAGCGGAAGTTTGAAGCTAAATTAAAGAAAAGAAGCACCAATTAAAATAATTTCATTATTCTTTTTTTCAACCCCTAATTTGATCGGCAATGACGAGGCAAAATCAAATCGTGCTACGAACGGCGTCGGCGGTGAGCCGGCGGGAGCCGCTGCTGGAGGCTTCGGACTACTCGCCGCAAGGCGACCTCACCGTGAAACTCGCGGAGGTGGTCGGCGGCACGACGGCGGAATGCGCGGCGGTCGTCTGCTGCTGCCCCTGCGGACTGGTAAACCTACTCCTTCTTGCCATGTGCAAGGTGCCGGCGGGTCTTTGCCGGAAGGCGCTGCGACGGAAGCGCCGCCGCAGGCTCACCAAGAATGGGCTGCCGCCGCGCAAGTGCAACTGCGACGAGAAGGATTTTCAGATTCATCCCGTAGACCCTCCGGTGGACCGCGCCGATTCGGCTCCGGAGAATGTGGAGGTGATCGATCTCGATGACGAGATGTTCGACAAGTTCTTCAGCGGCGGCTTCTGGCGGAGCTCCTCCGCGAGAATGTAAGCCCGCGCTAATTAAAAAATTGGGGATTGGATTATATATATTTGAAATAAAATCATCCGCTTAATTAATTATATTATTGTATTTTTTGTATTGTTAGAAGATTTTTTATTTTATTTTGTGTGTGTTGTAATTAATTAATTAATGTTACAGTATTGTCGAGATTATCTCGTAGCCGCTAAACGGGCGACTCGTAATCAATAGCGGATAAAGGAAGATGCATCATGTCAAAACTCAATTTTATATGCAATAAATTGAAACTTTTTTTGCATTTTCCCCTGGAAATTCTACACTAGCATCAATGCCATATATATATTATTCATAGTGATCAACAATAGTTACAATATCACGTAACTTGTCATATATTTAATTCCGTCCAAATATGTTTGTAGGCGAGATAATTGTCTTTTCACCACAGTCGCATCTCTTTTCGGAATTAAGACGATTGAGTCATCCCCTTCTTTTTCCTTTCTAAATTCTTTTTTTGTTGACGAGGAACCAAGCACTGTTACCTTTGGTGCGCACAGGGTAAACCTCGCTCCTATGCAATAGCATGCAAACCACACAGAAGAGTTAAACCACCCTTAATGTGACAGAATGACAGGCTCACACATAGCGTGTCCAGTGGGAATTGAACCATGACCTATCGGTCCCGGGCCACCCACCTTCACCGCTATGCCATCCCAAGGGTACAAACCCCTTTCTAAATTCTTAACTTTACCCCTCCCTCCTCTCCACCAAAATCAAACTTCGTCAGCATCTCGTAATTCTGAATCCCTACTTAATATATTCATGAAAAGAGCAATAAACTTCTGAACATCCTTATCTCCGGTTGGGACAGATGTTGATAACTGATTCGGTACAAATCATCACTATTCACCATTAAGTACTCCACATTCAATTTTCCGACATGATATATTAAATTTCTACCTAGGATGAGTTCCCACAATTAAAATACACAAAATGCAAACACGCAAAGTAGAGCGTTCAATCACTATCCCCCAATTTGAAATATATGAACTGCCGCATAACGAGAAAAGGGGCGTGTTTGGTAAAATGAAACACGAGATTGAAACACGGACGGAACAGAAAACAAGTGTAATAGTGAATGGAGTGAATGTGGCCAGGTGGGTTTGAGATGGTCCCCCTATGGGTTTGTGTTGATGTAATAAGGTATTAGGGTTTTGCTGTCCTCATTCTTTCTTCTGTCTGCCTTTCACTTCGCAGTTCATCACATGGATAACAAAACAAAAGGACAGAGATATGACGCCCCAATGTCACCCCACCCCCCACCCACTAAATTCGATTCCACCAACCAAAATCTTTCTCTCTCCCGTTTTCTTAATAATTGTCGATCGATTATTTTGACCTCACTGTGGATCTTGCTGCCATCTCCATGGATTTCTCTCGATTTGAGTCACTTAATTTCGAGAAAATCGTTTTCGAGACTGATTCTCTTGAAGCTGTTAATCTCATCAATTTTGGTGATGCAACTGGTTTTTGGAAAGGTCAATGTTATCTAACTTCCATCTTGAACATAAAGAGTCGTCGAGAGCATTGAAAAATTGTCGAAATTTCAAGGTTAGGGGACAAATCCGCACATAATTTAGCTAAATGGATGTGCCTCATAATGTGTATGCGATGGAGACTATTTGTCCCGATGGAATTTTATCCTCTCGTGTTTCTTTTAGTTGTAACAAACGCAATGACTGTATCCATTATTTCTTTCGTGATTAATATAATTTCACATAAAAATATTGCAACCTTATTTATAATTTGTTAGTATTTAATTATTAATATTTATTATATTTGGTATTTATTGCGGTTTGCATTGATAATTGAGTCCAATGTGTAGGCCCACTTTTATAAGGGCCCATATACATGCTGAGTCCAATGTGTTGGCCCAGTCCGATATGTTGGCCCACTTATTTAAGCCCATTAAAGTTGGGCTCCATCGACTGTGACAGTATACATTGTTGGAGAGTCGATATAAATGTTGGTGTTCCAAATATTTTAAAGTTTAAATTTCATTAACACTTTAGAAATAAAGTTTATCGTATCCACCACCACTAATTAGGGATGTCAATGGACAAGATTTGGACCGGGTCCTCCTAGGTCCAAATCTAGATTCAAATTTTTTTACTTTGGTCCCGGATCCAGGTCCTATAGATCCATTTGAATTTCAAAAAATGAGATACAAACCCAAATTTATATGATCCATAGGGTCTCGGGTCTGAACCCGGATCCATATATTTTTTTTAACTAAAATTAATAAAATTCTGAATTAATTAAAATTTAGCTAAGTTAATTAACTCCACGATAACACCATAATCCATAAAAACATTACTATCATTAAAAAAATCAAAATAATATGATACTACATAAAAATTACAATCATCCAAAAAAATCACGATCTTCTCTCTAAAAAAATTTTCAAAATCATGGACAATGGCTACTCAATCTCCTTCCTGTTTTTTTTATTTATTAGATTACTAATAAAGTATTTCAAGCTTAATAATAATGTCATGTAATATTTTAAGTATATGATATAATATAATTATTTAGATATAATAAAATAATATTTTAGTTATAAAATTAGTGGATCTGGATCTGATCCAGATCTTAAAAGATAAAGTTCAGATTCAGGTCCGTAATTTCTAAAGTAAGTTCACATGGGATACGAATCGTTGGATCAAATTTTTCAATCTAAATCCGAAAAAATGAATTTGAATGCACGGATTTGGTCTGGGTCCAAGATCCACTGCCATCCCTACCACTAATGCACGTATGTCAAACAAAATACGACCAGATCATTTATCTAATTTTTTGCATGTTCAATTTGTGTTTATCTATAGAATGATGACACATATCTCATTTAACAAAAAATTAGAAATGTTAAAGTCATCGGGTTAGGTTAATCGAGCCCAATCCAATCGGCCCAGTCCATAACTTGGTGGGCTCCTGAAATTGCAACTCAGCCCAGCCTTTTACGAATCATTGGATTACTGAGCCAAACCGGCCCAGTCCATAACTTGATGGGCCCAGAAATTACAACCCAGCCCAACCCTTTCCGGGCATAGGATCACAGAGCCAAACCGGCCCACAAATTAAAATATCAATTATTTTTATTATTTAATTTAAAGAATTATTTAAACAATATTAACTAAAAAAATAATACAAATAATTGATTTTAGCATTAGCTGAACATGCAACCTTTTATTTTAAAATAAAAGTTATTACCATTATACTATACTACCTATTTTACCATTTATACGATTATAAAATTATTAAAAAATAACTTGTGGGCTGATTTAGTCCATAATCTATCGGCTTTAATGCTGAAAAACCCCATCGGCTCATTAAGCTATTTGGCAGTAAATTAGGCTTGGATTTTTTTGTGCCTCGAGATTTTTAATCCAATCGAGCTCAATGTATGAGCGTGTTCGCCATTTGGGTCTATTTTGACACTTCTAACAAAAATTTACCTTAGCATATACTATTCCCTTCCAATTCATTAGTTTACTTTTTTTCGATACAAAAATTAAAAAAATTATTTATTTTTTGTAAACTAATATACAACAGCGAGGTCCAGTAGAATATATTAGACTATTATTTGAAGTTAAAAAAATAAAATGGATTAATAGAGTGAGATAGTTCGGAAAAAAAAATTGAACTAATGAAATAAGACGAAGAGAGTATTTATTAAGCATATGAAATGTGATATCTTTGTCCAAAAAGATTACGTATCAATTTTAATATTGAATTATAAATTAAACACGAAAAAAATTAGACATCAGATATCTTACTTAAATTGATATTATTGAAGAGTTGATTAATAACCGATGTGATGTAACCGATAAAGTAGATTAAATAAAATATGTTAAGGACGGCAAAATAATGTCAAAAGGAGACGTTTGATTTGCCCCTAATCACACGGCAATGTGAATATTATAACTCGTGATTTAGAAAAAAAATCCCAACTTTAGACTAAAGTTTGAAAGAAATGATTGGAATCTGCCGGAAAAGTAACGGATTTGCACCACCAAATCCAAAACTACCATTCCAAATTCACATTACTTTTAATTTTATTTACTGTTACGATTGACCT
This sequence comes from Lavandula angustifolia, assembly GCA_028984105.1. Classification (NCBI taxonomy): domain Eukaryota; kingdom Viridiplantae; phylum Streptophyta; class Magnoliopsida; order Lamiales; family Lamiaceae; genus Lavandula; species Lavandula angustifolia. The sequence goes on along the minus strand of CM054806.1, from coordinate 28,741,249 downwards.
TCCCGTCCTTCTCCGGATTTACATATCTCCGCTTCTCTCTCCTCTCTCTCTCTCAAAAATCTGTCCGAGGTTTTCGCGAATGCAACCTCTGCGACGATAATTCTCATATTTGGAGTGAATTCTGCTTTCTGTTTGCGCAGTTTGCTGGGGTTTTCTACGATTCTTGACCCCCTCCGTTGATTCTTATGGATAATCTCTCTACTGTTATGGAGGTAAAGGTTTAATAGCTGAATTCTTTTTTTTTTTAATTATTTATTTGTCTGATCTGAATAGTGTCTGTTTAATTCCGATCATCACATGCTGAAGAATCTCGGTTGGTTTCATGATTTGTAGTCTGTTTCTTAAATTATTTCATGATTTTTTTTGCTGTTTCTGATAAATAAACGATAGAAATTGATTTTGCTCCGATTACTTGGGTGCTGTTCTATCATAGGTTTTAGATGCGAACATTCATAGAGAATATTTGTGTGAGTTTTGGATTAAATGTGGTGTATTATGCTCGATTATGATAATCATGACTGTAAATTAAGCTTTTTATTGTGTCTTTGTTTGTGTTTTTAGTGTGAAGTTCCAGGAAAGGATGAGGCCAAGGATGCAGAGACTCAGATGGTATCAGCTGCGGCTTTTGTAGAGGGAGGGATACTGGAATCCTGTGATGACACGTGTAGCATATGCCTCGAGGGTTTTAGTGATAGTGATCCTACGACGGTAAACTGTGAATATAGTATTACCAATGCGTCCATTATCGATGAATTGTTTTGTACTGTCATATGCAATCAGTGAGATTTGTATTCATGTTATGAAGGTGACAAGTTGCAAGCATGAGTTCCACCTTCAGTGCATTCTTGAATGGTATGTGCTCATCTTGACTTAATCTAGATTTATTTGCGGCTTCATGTTCTAGTTATTAAGGTCATTAAATTTGTATCTTATAATCATGCTTGACAAGTTTCTAGATAGAGTTTGTTCTAGAAAAGAACATGAACAGGAGATGGATTTTGTAGTTTGTGTTCTGATGAATTAACTCAGGAAGGCAGTTGGCAGCTGGGAAAAGAATGGACCAAATTTTCTAGCGAGAGATCGTGAAGAAGAATGTTAGTGTTCCTTAAATAGTGGAGCTTGAACCAATTGTATAGGCTGCCTAAGTCCATTTTATTAACTTGCATTTGCTTATGAATTATAAGTTACACTTTCTACCTGATGTTTAGCATCTTCTGGCCTGCACTTTGGTCGGTTGCGTTGCCAGTATGTATGTATAGTTAATTTTGTAACTCACCAACCTCCATTATTGGTTAAAACGAAAACCAATTATAGCGGGTAAATGATAGTCTGAATTGAAATTGTAAATCTTTAAGTGATTCAGTATGAGGTCATTGCCGAGTGCTGGCCAACTATTTAGGCCTCAGTTACTGAATTATCACCGTGTGGCACTTTATGCAAGTGCTATCTTAATTATATATGAAACGCCTCATCTAGGTATGACGACAACTGACAATACGTATGATGAATCTGCTAATCTGGTTTCATTCAGCAATTTTTAGCCTTCTAGTTATCTCAGATTCTTTATCTTCTAGTTTTCTGTTTGCTTAGCTTCAAGGTCAGCGATAATCAGAAATATTATAATTTACTTGCAGCCGACGTATCTATTTCATGTGACGTTTGAATATGTTTGTTGTCTAAGTCACTTATATTACAAAGCTTTTCTTGGTGAGGCCAAGTTCTAGGAAGGCTCACCAAAAATTGTTCTGGTAGTGACGGTAGTTTTTGAGGAAGACGTGAAAAATGCACTTATCTTTCAATGAATGTGCAGGTGCCAAAGAAGCTCCAATTGTCCAATGTGCTGGCAAAGTATTAGTCTGAAGGATCCTGCAAGGTATGTCTCTGATATTTCTTTCTATATTGATTGAAGTTCATTTTATTAAGTTCTTTTGATTATTCTATCCCATTGACAGTCAAGAACTGCTCGAAGCTGTAGAGCATGAAAAAAGCTTCAGGTTCACTCCATCAAGGAATGCACCAATATATCGTCATCCCTCTCTCGGAGACTTTGAACTGCAGCATGTCAGTTATCCGTATTTCCAGTTAGTTTTTGAGTTTTGTCATTAATGGCTCCAAATTGTTTTGTTCTGTTGGTGTTTCAACTTCCATGACTCCTCTCACCAAATGCATTTACCCGTGGGAATAAATGAGGCTGAATTTCAGGAGCGGATTATCCAGCATTTGGCAGCTGCTGCTGCATTAGGAAGAACTCACCAAATTGCTCAGAGGGAGGGCTCAAGGAGCCGCTCTTCTGCTCATGCTTTTCCCCAATACATGGTATTCTCAGGCCATTCTCCTGAATCGTCTGTTAGTTCTGATGAAGAAACAGATTCAGTTGCAGCAACTGAAATCAATCCATCACTTCCACTCGCATCTGTAAATAACATCGGAACACGACATATATCATCTTCTACTCACAGCAACCGAAATTCGGCTTCATCATCATCAAGTGATAATAGGTAATATTAGTTCTCAAGCAATCATAAGCCTCTACACATTTTCAAATGATTTTCCTGTATTAACTCTTTGGCTGACTTTATATGTGTGTCCGATTTTTCAGAAACAACGTGTGTCAATCTTCCTTGCTAAATCAAGACAGAGCCGGACCATCCGAATTACAGTCTTTTTCAGATTCCTGGAAGTCTCGGTTCAGTTCTATGTCAATGAAGTACGTATGAGTTGGTTTCACTAAAACCACTTATCTTCTCGTGCTTAGTCTTTTAATGTTGTCGATTCAATTCCGTTTAGATACAAGGAGTCCATTTCAAAGAATACAAAGGAATGGAAGGATAAGCTCTTTTCCCGGAGCTCTTCAATGGCGGATATCGGTTCTGAAGTCAAGAGGGAGGTAAATGCCGGAATTGCTACTGTATCCCGCATGATGGAACGTCTTGAAAGTAGAGATAATGGTATAGCTGGTCATGTGCCAGCAGCAAGTAGTGTAGGAAGTTCTTCGGGCAGCAATAGTACTGATCTCCCATCGAACAGAAACGACTCTGCTTCCGTTCCTGCAAGTTCTGTATCAAGTTAACTTGCACAACATTATTAAGGTGTGTCCATCCTCAGCATTTCATCTTGAAGGTGCGTTTTCGAGTTTCTTGATCAAATCCTCACGATCTTTTGATATTTGTCTACTTCTTTTTCTCATTTATGGCTGACTTGACCCCAATTTTCCTCAGCACAGCATTGCTTGAAAATTGATTTAATTGTAATTTTTCTTGCATAACTTTGTACATTACATCAATAAAGATGTCAAGTGTAAATATTAGAAGGGTTGATTATTGAAGTTGGTTGGTGCTGCTTAATGTGCGACATGTTTCAGGTATGTGATTCTCTTCTCCAAATATGGCATGCTGAGGATGAGAGTTAGTGCTTCAGTTTGGGTAATGCTAGGGAGAAGTTTAGTCGATTTTCGATCCCCCTAAACGAAGAACATACGCAGAATGGAAGAAATCTCTCTCTTAAGCCTTGGTTTGGCATACATCTTCATCTGGCTGTAACTGCAAACTTTGAAGACCTTGAGAGGTAGCCTTTAGTTGAGAATTGAGATAGTTTTGTAGACGTTTTCTTCTCTCTCCATCTCAATTGGTGCATGAAAACTTGCTAGACTTTCATCATATCTACTTGCTGCATATGATATTAATGACTGTTTAAATTACACACGGGTGTGTTCTTGTTCAGCTTTACATGCTTCAGAAAAATGATAAATATTGCAGGCTATTGCACATGAATGGGTTTACCCAGTGCGCACTTCAGTAGCGGCTGTGGGTTACCCTCATCATCCAAAAAAAAGAAAAATGATAAATATTTATTGTCTTTTTGGTATGATAGTATCGAATTTTGAATATTGTATTTTCACGATATATTGTTATATGGTACTTCCTCAAAGTCGTATTGACATTCGTTATATCTAACTTCACGCTATATGTATATCAAATTTTCAAGTTATATATTGAAAATTTAAGGTACAGTTAAACCTTTTTAAAATATTCCATTGAGTTTGTTTTTTCTTTTCTTTTTGGTACGGTTATTAAGGAGAGTTAAAAGTTGTCTGGGTTCTACAAAAGAAATGTGAATAGTTGTGTGTAAATAACTTATTTTTGAAAAATGATAAGATGGATGGAACAATCCGTAAAGAAAAATAAGACAAGATGAAAAAGACAAAGAGAGTAATAATCTTGATATTAGAAGAAAATATTTATTAAATAAAGTTATTTAATTATCGATAAATGAATAAATTACTATTATTTATATAAAATAAAAATTATCACTTTAGAGCAATTTTTTTTGATGTAAAACAAGTTAAATATGTGTATTAAACTTATTTTCTTAATAATTTAATTTATGCACATTAAAAAAAGACATTCTTGAAAAAGAAGTCATTAAATTAGATAAAGACCTTCAAATATTAGGTCATATCATCTCTAATTTATGCTATAAAAATCTTATGAATGTTAAAAGATCTTTTAAACTATTCTAGCAAGAATGATGCAATTATGAACAACCGACGAATGAAGAAATTACTCAATAAATTATGAATAGTAATGATGATGAAAATAATGACAGTTGTTCCAATTGTTACTGTACATGTTTTAGAAAACTTCTATACTCTATAAAAATTTAAGGATGAAGTAAATTTCTTAGATGGAAAAAAAAATTATAAATAAATATTTTTATAAGAAATAATTATTGTAATATTGCAATGATCTATGAAATTAGTAATTAACACTCTATATTTTTATTAGATAGATTTAATTTTTTTATAACTTAATATTTTTAGTGAAATTAATATTTTAATATATGATCAAAATCGAAATCAGAATAAATTATTATATTAACAAGATTATTACTTTACATAACACGATTTTAAAATGTACATATACATGAATGATGAGACTACCGTGGTTCCTAAAAATTTGCCACCTTATTTGCCATCCTACTATTGAGTGCCTCCGTGTGGGTCCCCCTCCAGCCTGTCCTCCATTTTTACACCTTACAAAAACCTCTGCATGTTTACTTCTCTCTCTCTCTCTCTCACACACACGTCTTATTCCCAAGCAAACTCACCTATTGGCTCTCATTATACAATATTAATGGTTTACTGATAAGGTGAAAATATGAGATAGTTAACAGAACTCTTCATCCCTACCACTTTAATACTCCACCGAACAACATACCACTATTATTAATTAAGCCACCTTTCTAAGCAAACTCCATAGCTTTCTAGAGCGAGAAACCCCAAGCTCCTCAATCGCCATGGATTCTCAGATCTATGCCGCCCCCAATCTCCTCTCTCTCGCCGTCATCGCTCTCCTCGCCATCGCTTCCGCATTGCCGGCCAAATCCGCCGGTCAGGTCAATTCCAATTCAGTCCTCGTTGCGCTTCTGGATTCGCATTACACCGAGCTATCGGAGCTCGTGGAGAAGGCGATGCTGCTGCAGACGCTAGAAGACGCCGTCTCGAATCATAATATTTCCATTTTTGCCCCTCGGAATGAGGCGTTGGAGAGGGATTTGGACCCGGAGTTCAAGCGGTTTTTGCTCGAGCCCGGGAATCTGAAATCCCTCCAAAACCTGCTGCTTTTCCACGTGATTCCCACGCGCGTTGAGTCCAACCACTGGCCGGTGGGGCCCAGGGAGAAGTTTGTTTCTCACACCAGCCTCTGCCGCGACGCCGGGGACGAGAAGATTCTGCTCCACGTGAAGAACGGCGCGAAAATCGTCGGGACGGCTAGGGTTACCAAATCCGACGACATCGTCCGCCCCGACGGAATCATCCACGGCATTGAGAGGCTTCTGGTTCCGAAATCCGTCCAGCAGGAGTTCAACGCGCGGCGGAGCTTGAGCTCCACCTCCGCCGTTATCCCCGAGGGAGCGCCGGAGGTCGATCCTCGAACGCACCGCTTGAAGAAATCCTCGCCGCCAACCCCCGCCGGCTCGCCGCCGGTCCTCCCGGTCTTCGACGCGTTGGCGCCCGGTCCGAACCTCGCTCCAGCCCCCGCCCCCGGACCGGGCGGGCCCCACCACCACTTCGACGGCGAGAGCCAGGTGAAGGACTTCATCCAGACGCTCCTCCACTACGGCGGATACAACGAGATGGCGGATATTCTCGTCAATCTGACGTCACTCGCCACCGAGATGGGGCGGCTGGTCTCCGAGGGCTACGTGCTGACCGTACTGGCGCCGAACGACGAGGCGATGGCCAAGCTGACGACGGACCAGCTGAGCGAGCCGGGGGCGCCGGAGCAAATCATGTACTACCACCTCATCCCGGAGTACCAGACGGAGGAGAGCATGTACAATGCCGTTAGGAGATTCGGGAAGATCAAATACGATACGTTGAGACTGCCGCATAAGGTGGTGGCGGAGGAAGCCGACGGCTCCGTCAAATTCGGCCACGCCGAAGGCTCCGCTTATCTCTTCGATCCCGATATCTACACCGACGGCAGAATCTCCGTTCAAGGCATCGACGGCGTTCTCTTCCCACCGGAGGAGACTAAACCGTCCAACGCCGCTCCGGTTGCCAAAATTGTCTCCAAACCGAGAAGAGGTATGTCAATTTACTACTTTTTGAGTTCCAATTTGGGGGAAAAAATTCTATCGAAATTGATTGGAAAAAATTAGGGTTACTATTATTATTATTATTAGAAAATAACTCCGGCGGCCTGGCCGGAATTTAGGAGACTCCGGCGAATTTATGTTGCTGAATTCGTACGGGGCGATGGGGCTAATTAACCAGTCAATTAAAACTAATTTTTTTTCTTGATTAGAATTAAGCAGGTGGTTAATGGGTCACTGAAATTCATCATTTTAATTAAACCCAGTTGACACTCTAATTTATGAAATTAGCCTCCTAAGGTGTCTCATCAGGCAGTTTGTTACGACTTACAATCACAATTGTTCTTGGCCATTAATGAGTAAGCGTGCGGTTTGGACAAAAGAGTTTTATTAGTACTGGTATTAGGTGTTGATATTTTGTCGGTGCGAGGTTGAAGATGGGATAGTACTAGATGGATTTTTATGGTTTGGTAGGTATTTATTATATTCCACGACGCATTTCTTTTAAGCACGAGAATTTAAGAAAGTAGTGTTATATAGAGATTATGTTTTTTTGTTATTTTTAAAAATGTGTCACTTGTAGTTATCCCGATATGAAAAATGCGTCATTTCTAAGCGGGACGGATAGAATTTTTTTAAGGTCCGGTTAGAATATTTTGGAATTAGGAATTGGTATAAATTCATAGAATGTGATTATATTAGGTCTATTAAAATTAAGATTTTAAACCTGTTCCAAAATTTTGGAAATTCGAACTCAAATCCGATTCTAAACTTCGAACCAAATTGAAGCATTCACCCAAGATGAGTGCGTAGAGTAGAGTAGTTTTCCATGCTAGACCAGCTGTGGTTTTCATCATAATGATAGATTCCTCAATTGTTGAGACCAGCCTGTTACGGAATTATACTGCTCACCTTTTATTTTGTGCCTCTAAATGGAATATTGTCCCTATTATTCATCATCTGTCTTATTCGATTTTGATAGTATAATACGAGATTAAAACACGACCCATTCACCGTCACTCATATTTTACTGAAATAATTTGCAGGGAAGCTGTTGGAATTGGGATGCAGTGTGCTTGGGGCAGTTGGGCAAGATCATCATTTCACTACGTGTCATTAAATTTTCTCATATTATGATAAAAAAAAAGTGAAAGAAAGAGAGGATAGAAAGCCCAATTTATGCAGAAAGGGTGAGTACAAACAAATTCTTTTTTTACCATATTACTAGAGTTTATTAACTTGTAAAATGTGATTTTAATGAAGTAATAACCTATTTTTACCAATTATTTTGACAGGTATAGGATGGTAGAAATGTGAAGATAAAAAAGGGTGGAAGTGCTTGTCCTGATCATTATTCTCTTAGAGCCCAAAAAAGAGTTTCTCTCTTTGTTCTTTTGGTATAAATACTGTATATTACTACATATATATATATATATATATATATATATACCCATTTTTTTATTTGTTTTTAATTAAGTTTTTGTCACCGACAACCAATTTTTTTTTTTGGTTATAAAAATGCCAAGAAAATCTCGTGATAGGACCTACTTTTAATAATGGACATTATGTGGTGTCCCTACGTGAATGGAAAGAACCTTCCTTTTTATGTCCCACCTTTATTTTTAGGACAAAGCAATTTACGTGAACGTTACAATACTTTTCTTTTATTACATTCTTACTATCAATATGGGTGAATAGCACTTACCCTTCTGTGGTTTTATTTCGGTGTAAATCATTCTTTATGATTTTAGGAGCACTGCATCTTTTATGAGTATAAATAATGTGTAATGTATTTTTGCTCTTGCAAGTCGAAAATCGGACGAATAACATGCAGGAGCATTGTGCAACTAAGTAAAAACCATATAGCATTGTAGAGAAGGACTAGTGTGCATCATGTTGCACATGCAATATGATCCAATTTTCAATTTTGATCCGATTTGACCGGGTTTGACCCGATTTTTTACTTTATTAAAAAAAAAGTAAACATTTCATCTCTCTCCCGTCTCCTCCCCTTCCCACTACCTCTTTCTCTCTCTCTCCTCTCTCTCTTTCTCTTTCTGCAACTCCCCCCTCTCTCTCTCTCTCTCTCCACTCCCCTCTCTCTCTCTCTTTCTCCTACATTATTTTGTAACAATTAGCAGATAACGAGTATCCGAATTAGTTCTGCTTCGGAAATCAGCAGATCTGCTGCTTCTTGTATCGAGCATAAGAAGCGAAGCTATACTTGAAGCCCCTCCTATTTCTCCTCCTACTACAACATTTGATGATGAAGAATCGATCGACGTTGATTGTGTTACATGACGCTCACTCAGTTCAGAGAACTTAACAGAAGAAGATGAAGAGGAAGAAATGAATACAAGGATGAGTATCGTTACTGTGGTGGAGGACGAGAGGTGGATTAAGCACTACAGTAGCCGCCATATAATACTGTTGGTGGGCGAGGGTGATTTCTCCTTCTTTGCTTGTCTGGCCGTCGCATTTCAACGGGCTTCCAACATCATTGCAACATCTCTAGATTCGCAAGGTACAGGCTTGCGATATATTTAGGTATAAAAGAACGCATTTGCCATTGAGGCGTGTTCTGATCCTTTTTTCATTTTTTTCGGTCTGCTACTCTTATTAGCAAGTTGGGCTTTCTTCGTCAAAGAATGGTCGTAGATGTTTTCATAACGATGATACACATATATAATTACTTTATTTGTTTACTTTGTCAGCATTTCTGAGGAATAACTATGGGAACGCATTAAGCAACATTAATGAACTAAGGAGCAGGGGGAGCACCGTGATGCATGGGATAAATGCGACTACAATGGCGAACCATGGATTGCTCGGACAACTCAGATTTGATCGTATAATTTACAACTTCCCCTATGCTGGTCAAGAACGAGGCGCGCCAAGTTCAACTTGTTATGTCTTTTATCAATTAGCAGACACTCTGCTCATCATTGACACATTCTTTTATCGTGATTGACATGCACAGTAGAGACAATTGACACTCTGCTCTCTACTGTGAATTATGTCTTAAACAAACACTCTGCTCATCATTGACATATTCTTTTATCATGATTGACACAAACAATAGAGACAATTAACATTCTGCTATCTACTGTGAATTATGGCTTAAAAAGACACTCCGGTCATCATTGACACGTTCTTTTGTCATGATTAACACGAATAGCACATACAATTGACACTCTGCTCTACTATAAATTACGGCTTAAACAGACACTCTGCTCATCATTGACACATTATTTTATTATGATTGACACGCACAGTAGAGACAATTGACACTCTGCTCTCTACTGTGAATTATAGCTTAAATGAACACTTCTTATCATTGACATGTTATTTTGTCATGATTGACACAAACAACATAGACAATTGATACTTTTTTCATAAACAAATGACACTATTTTTTTCGAAACAAATCGCATTTTTTTCAAAAATAATTGATAGTCAATAAATGATACTTTACTCAAATACAAATGATATTTTTATTTTTTATGATTGACACTTTGGATAAAAAACAAATGACACATTTATTCATTACAAATGACACGCCTTACTTATCAAAAAAATTGAAAAAAATAAAAAAATTTGTTTGTTACGATTGACACTTTTGTTTGTTACAATTGATACTTTCGTATGCAAAGAGTGACACGTCTGTCCTTAAAATAAATGGAAAAAAACGTTAAAAAAATGAAAAAAAGTAAAAAATAAAATTTAAATTAAAAAAAAAAATTGTTTGCGATTGACACTTTTGTTTATTACGATTGATACTTCCGTATGCAAATAGTGACACGACCGTCCTTAAAATAAAGCGGAAAAAAAAGTTTAAAAAAAATAAATAAAAAAAAATTTAAAAAAAATTAAAAAAAATTACAAATTAAAAAAAAAGAATTAATGATGTCATGCTGAGGGGGTCAACACGGGTCAAAGCGGATCAAAATTTGATAATTGGATCATGTTGCATGTGCAACATAGTGCACACAAGTTTTTGCCAGAATTGTATTGCATCTTTTTAAACTACCATGAGCTAATTGCACCTTTTCGAAACCGTAAGGAATAAATTGCACCTAGCTCGTAATGATGTCTCGCGGGTTTGATTTTTTAGTTGATTTGATTAATCTTATAAATTTATTATTAGTTTTTAGTGGGAAAGTAGCAATGTCTATAGTATGGTTGTGCATGAGACTTGAGATCACTAAAATGTTTTTAAAAAAATAAAAATTGGCGTGATTCTAAAATCTAAATATTGTATTAGTCATTATGGTGCACACTCCTAATTTACATTATTGTATGTACAATTCATAATGACAAGATCCAATCTAAGCCACTAGAGAGTTTTACTTGCATTATTAATAATAATACCACATTTGACCACCATCAATGCAAAGCAAAACAAAAATTCAATAATGAATTAAATAATACAAATTTATACTCAATTCTGACTGGGTATATTACAAGTAAGGCACAAATGTGGCAGGTGGAATGTAAGTTATCATAGAAACTTCCCCCAGAATCATTAGTGGTTGTTGCATGGATTATAATAATAATAATAATAATAATGATAAATAAAATAATAAATCTCTTAAAATGACAACAAGTGCTATATGGTCACAAAAGATTAAGATACTCCATCTAGAGAGAGAGAAGAGAGAGAGAGAGAGGGAGATGTACAACCTTTATACATCATTCTCGATTATTGGTTGCATGTCAAACAAAATTCTTCAACAATTTTAATTGTTCTTATTTGAAGGATTAATGAACTTCACCTCTAAATTCAACCATCTCATCATGCTGAGCTTTTCCTCAATTTCCAAGCAAAGATCAATAAAATAAATGCATTTTTTTTTATTCCCTTTGTTTTACTCTTCTTCAGTATTCATTTTCGGGTTGTCCTATCTCATTTGTTCAGTTTCTAATTAAGGAAATGAGTCTCGTATCTTTACCAACTTAAATTAACTCTAAACAATTAAATAATTATACGAGCCTCACACCTTTACCACGCATATCAATTATAAACAATTACTCCATCCGTCCAGCTATTACTGGCTTACTTTCCTAATTGAGACATCCCGCTAAAAATGACTCATTCCAAATTTAATAAATTTTAATATCTTTCTTTCTTACTTTATCATCTTCTCTTTCCTACTTTATCATTTATTATTATCTTATTTATTTTCTTTCTCATATTTTATTATCTACACTCTCATGATCTCACTCATTTTCTCCTCCTACTTTATCAACTATTTTTCTCATATTTTATCATCTACTTTTTTAATAACCGTGCCGAAAAGAAATGAATCGCTAATAGCGGGAATGAGAGAGTAATTAATTATATGGGTCTCACACTGTTATTATATAAAACCAACCCGCCTAAACAACCGCGCCGAAAGGAAAATGAACACGTGAAATGGGACGGAGGGACTATTTTTTTTCATTCTTTCCCAATAAACAATAAACATTGATGCATTTTAGCAATGGTAACATTCACAGTGTATTTGAACACATTAGATCACATTTAATTTAATTTAATAATATAATCTTGTCAACAAACTTTCACTGGTTCCCTAAATTTAATACTGAAATTAGCCTGATTCCTCTTCTTACCACAATCTGCATTCCCCTTCTGCATCATTGCCACAAACTCATTGTAGTCTATCCTTCCATCCTGCAACAAAACAAACCTCAAAATCTTCCTTATTTTCTGCTAAAACTCAATCCAAAACATAATCTTACATTGTTTTGATCCACTTCATGAATGATCTGTTCCAAGTGGCTATCCTCAATCCCAAACTCCTCACATGCTTTCTCAAGCTCATCTTGTGTAATATAACCACTCCCATCTTTGTCAAAGTAGGAGAATGCCTTGTACAGATGATCCTCCCTTTCGATTTTGTTGAGATGTAACGTCGCTGCAACGAACTCCCCGTAGTCTATAGTCCCACTATTATCTACATCTGCCTGCATATTTTGTTAAAAACAACACATTCTTGATCTTGATTTCTTCAATCAAGTGTGATGAGATTGTATGAACACTTAAAACACTTACAGCCTTCATTAGTTGGTAGATTTCGGATTCGTTTAGATTAGCTCCGAATCTTTTCAATCCAGCCTTGAGCTCTTGGAATGTGATGCAGCCACTGTTATCAGTATCGATCATCTTGAACATTTCTTTCAGTCCCGCGATTTCTTCCTCGGACAAACTCTCTGCAATCACCTATGCAAAAAGAACCCATGATGTAAGAAAAGTTATTGTTCTATGATCAGGAGGTTCAAATGTGAAAATACTCTCATCGTGTGAAACATGCACTTTAAAGACGGCTGCACAACACTTTATTGATAATAATACTGCAATTTTAAATGATCAGATTCCACTTAACATGTTTTTTTTTAATCTGACGAATACTAGTGCAGTACATTTGTCTTGAAAGTGCAGTGCATTTATCTTGAAAATGCAGTATATAGACACAATGCAGGTTTGAGTGGTTACTCTGAGAGCCATTTTCTTGAGCTTGTCCATAGCTGAGAACTGTATCAACCGCGTTAGAACAGCAGAACCAAGAGGCTTATCAGGAGCCACGCCGTCCACCTGCACCCAAGGATGGCCTATAGGAAGCAATTACAACTTTTGATGTTAACAAAACTTGATTGTTTGTAATAACTATGAAGTGTTAAATGATAAGAGTATAACTCACACAAGGCTTGATGAGCGGTGAGGCGTTTCTTCGGGTCCCGGATGAGCATCTTCTTGACCAGATCCTTGGCGCTGTCTGATATCTGAGGCCAAGGGTCTGAAGTGAAATCAATCTTGCCATGTAAAACCTCTTCAAATATGCCTTGCTCGGTCTCTGCAAAGTGGGAGGAGAAAAGCGTGAGTTGTTGGTTGTGTGTAGATTGAGAGTAATGTCAGTTATCTTCTTACCTCCCCAAAACGGAGGGACTCCACTGAGGAGAATGTAGACCATCACGCCTGCGCTCCATACGTCTACCTCTTGTCCGTAGTGCTTGCAGAGAACTTCCGGGGCAACGTAGTAGGGGCTTCCGACCACATCCGTGAAGATTTGACCTATCAATCAAATGGTTCGGTCTCATAAACATCAAATGTTGAAGAAGCCAAGTAAAGATGGACTCACGAGTCTATGATTAATTACAACGTTCATAGCTATTACTCCCTCCGTCCCTAACTCAAAAATGCCATCTTTTAGTAGCAATCAAACTATTTTTCAAAAATATTTTTCAGCTTATAATTTCACCCGATAGAGATGAATACTACTCCGTCCCACCAATCTCCTGCTCACCTTTCCATTAAAGACAATAAAATAATACAAATCACTAAAAATTATGTGGGCATCTACACACAAAAGTCAAGTTTCTTAAACTTCGTGTGGAAACCCTATGTGAGAGTATGAATCGGACGGAGAGCGCACTATTTAGTCTATGATTCAAGAAATGCCACCTTCTAATAAGCAAAGCAAGAGCAATAACCTACACTCTTAGTTGGTTCAATTTGCTACTAGAATCACTTGTGAGAACAAAACAAAGCCATAAGGTAAAATTGTACTAAAACAACTACACTTTTCATGATCTAAACCACTAAAACATGCAAACTACACATGAAACTATGAAGCAACATCCACTCAAAGCAAAATGCATAAACAAAATCCATCAAGACAAGGTATATGCAGAACTCACCCGGCTTGAAAAACATCGACAACCCGAAATCAATCGTCTTCAAGGGCGAATCCTCCTCCTCGTCGACGAAGAGAAAGTTCTCCGGCTTGAGATCCCTATGCATCACACCCAAAGAGTGACAAGTCTCAATCACACCAACTATAGTCCTCGTAAGCTCGGCCGCCTTCTTCTCCGAATAATGCCCTCTCTTCACGATCCTATCGAAGAGCTCCCCTCCTCCGCACAACTCCATCACAACGTGGACCGCCACGTTATCCTCGTACGCCCCCTTAATCGACACGACGCTCTGGTTCCCGGACAAGTGGTGCAAGATCTCCACCTCCCTTCTAACATCATCCACATCCTCTTGAGTCAAGAGCTTCCTCTTGGCAATGGATTTGCATGCATATTCCTTTCCGGTCGCCTTCTCAACGCAGAGGAATGTCGTTCCGAATTGGCCGTGCCCGAGTTTTCGCCCTAAAGTGAAGTCTTCATTCAACTGCCCTGTTTTTGTTCTTAAAACTGAATCCACCTTAAGGCCAGCACTCAATTTCCTCTTGAAGATATCAGATTTCTTAGCCTTTTCAACCGGATTATTACATTCTTGTTCTTGTGTAAGAATTGGAGTGGGATCTTTCTCATTAGTCTTAACATCCTCCTTTGCTTCTTCCTTTGCTATGATCAGGGGCTCAATTGCGGTTGCCTTGACATTCTTCTTCTCTTCCATCTTCACCGGGTGAGGGGGGTTGGTTTGGGAAGGATTGGAAGGTTCTAGAACTTTCATGGGAAGAGGGTTTTCACCTTCTTTCTCTTCTTGCTTGTTGTAAGAAAGCATGTGTGGCCACTTGGGCCACCATAGTGGATGTGAAAATGTGCCGTACCAGCAATTCTTTGCTACCTTTCCATTAATACTACACTTATTTCCCATCTCTTGATCAACTATTTCTCACTCCAACAACTCATACTACAGAAAATAAATAAATAAAAAATCAAGATTTCATCATTAACTAGAACCCTTTCAAGCATACTATGAACCCATAAATCATCATTGAGCAAAAATCAAAGTAAACCAATTAAAGTTTTTTTTTTTTTTTAAGAAAAGCATGCATAAATATTGCCAAAAAAAGAAAATGATTCAAGATATATGCTTACAGAATGAGTGTCTGAAAATGTTAAAAGTGGTAAAATTCTTGTGTGTTGAAAGTTGAAACCACTTGAACTGCTACTGTCTTTGAGAAGAAACAAGAAGAATCTGACAGAAAATTGAAGAACAGATTGGGAGATTGAAGAGACGAGAATAGAGGAGAATATGGGTTGGGAGAATGGAAAGGATTATGAATGATTTATTTCACTCACTCTCTCTCTCTCTCTCTCTCCTATATTAAATAAATAAACAATAATTGATTCTGGTTTAGGATGTTGAATTTAATTTCCTCTCACTCTCGTTCTTGAAATACACGAGAGGAGATGGAGAATAAGGCAGATTTTTCTGTTGGAAGCTTGGAAAGTTCCCAAAAATGATCCATTAAGCGTTTAATTAGTAATCAATTTAATTAATCAAGATCAATAAATGTGATGCTAATCTAATTCTACTAACATATAATGCAGAAAAATAAGATTAAGGCATTTAAATAAAGAACACGAAGAAAGCGGAGATTAATTATATAAAAAAATGGGAAATGTAGGGGATATTATAAGATATGAATTGATTGTGTAAGTTCGAGGAATCTTGATTATATTATTTTAGGAGTTAGAATATGTTGTGGTAAGTTAGTGAGTGGTAAGCTACTATGTTTTTGCATGGCTCCCACGTCCTTCCGACAAAATAATATAAGGTTTAACGTGGGCCTGCTGCCGGCGAGCCATGGTCGATCATTTTTAAGTTCGAGTTGTTAAGAGACAAATATGACTAAATCTTAGTTTATGGAAGAAAAAATAATAATAATAAATAAAAATTCTCAAGTTGTCCCTT
Organism: Lavandula angustifolia; assembly: GCA_028984105.1. Taxonomy (NCBI): domain Eukaryota; kingdom Viridiplantae; phylum Streptophyta; class Magnoliopsida; order Lamiales; family Lamiaceae; genus Lavandula; species Lavandula angustifolia. Next base: position 28,725,003 of record CM054806.1, on the reverse strand, counting down.
TTCATCAGAAGAAAGATTATCAAATTTATTGTAAAAAAGGGTTGTTATTTGGCGGCTGTTAGATTTTTTTAAAATTTCCGTATCGTAAAAAATTAGACAATTAAAATGAGACAGAGTATATTGTAATATCAGCCTATCTACAACCATCAGATAAAAATATATAAATTTGGATTAAAAGGACCAAAGTATACATTTTTATTTCATGAACAAGATATAGTGGCAATAGAAACATGAAAATTCCAGCCACTGCCATCACAAAGAAACAATACAGAAAGTTATACATTTATTATATAACCAAGAACTAGTAAATCTCTAGATATGATATGTTCAAACATCTCTTGCTAAACCGGAAAGATCAATTTCTCCACTGGAGTTGGTCTTGGGAAGAGTTTCTTTAGGAGGGGCTTCCTCAAGGGGTACACCCTGCCTGTATGATGGTGGATATTGCCTATCGAATACGTCGGGGGCACCAACTGCGCTGAAGAAGTCATTTTTCATCTCTTCAGCTGCTTCGAAGAATTTGCTAATGTTCCCGAAGAAGTTGCGTTCAATGGCCTCAATGTCACTGCGCAGGCCCGGAAAGTGAAAAGGTTCTGGTTCTGTGGACTTGATTGCGAATGAGCCTCTAACCATTTGGTCTGTTACGTCTTCTTCAGTTTGCTCCTTGTTGGATTCGACCATCTCACTGGGCCTGAGGTGAAATCATCAGCCATAAGTTAACAGCAATAGCAATTGTATTCGTACGCCCACATAAAGAATATTTCATTATTAGCATCAGATGATCAGACAAAAGATGGCAGAAGAAGTATCTGATATTAATGCCTGCTTTGCTTCAACCTTCAAATATTCATTTGAGAATCATACTCCTCCAGCATATCCAACCATACACAAAGCTGGAAAGCTACAAATAGCACTCGAAAATCTCTTCAAGAAAAGAAGTAAATCTAGCAATTGTAAGCAAATCAATTCAGAAATTCCTTGGACAAATGGACAGCAATTTTACCCTTTTAACCAATTGAGTTTTTTATGGTCTTGGCTAGAGCTAAAGAGAAATCTTGCGAGAAGGCTGTATGAGTTTGAGCCTTCATTCTACGACTAAGCCCTAAACAAGATATGATTTTGCAAAGTTCAAATTCACTGTCCAATTTTAATTTCTAATATTACTGTGATCTTCGATTATCATGTCAACTTGCAACCTTTCCCATAATCTCCACACAAGTTTCCCGTCATTACATACCTATAATCAGTCTTTCCTTATTTCTCAAACCGATACAATAAGTCGAGACTACTTAAGAAATCAACAACGCACTAACATGGAAGTTCTCTCAAGTTAACGAAATTTCTCAGTCAAATAAGTAGCGACATCATGAAAGATACGTGTAAGGTTAATCGTCTTAGACAACGAGACTGCAGTTAAGTCTGCCTTTATACTAAACTTTAGAACTAACATATCCCAAATGCTAATTTGAATTCAAAGCTGAAGTTTCTTTCTTTTCTTGATCATCACCTTCTCCTTTTCCAGCTTCCTCTAAATCTCTTAAGGCTCCAAACAAGTAAACCTTTCATTATTTCATCCTATTATAAACTGATTCAAGAATATCAGCTACCTCATAAATTCTTATCGTGCTGATGGCTAAGAAATACTCCCTCCGTCCCATTTGAAATGACTTGTTTTCCTTTTCGGGACGTCCCATTTGAAACGACCTGTTTCCTAAAAAGAAAATAACTTTCTCATATTTTATCATTTCTCTCACCTACTTTATCTACTCTCATTATATTAATCATTTTATCTCTCATACTTTATTATCTACTTTCTCACTATCACATTCATCTTCTCTCACTTACTTTATCATCTACTCATCTCTCAGACTTTATCTTCAACTTTCTTAATTCCCGTGCCCATTTGAAACGGGTCGTTTCAAATGGGACGGAGGGAGTACAAGATTTGCTAACAAACAACAAGTACAAACACAAATATCAGATTGCACATCTATCACACGACTAAGGAAAAACAATACCCTCCATAAATTATTCGCATAACGACCTTTTCATCCCCCATATAACCCCTAAAGGTTCCTAATTATATACAGAAATTAACAGCCTAAACACAAAATTGAATTCCGAATATATGCAGGATAATCATTCAAGTACCTTCCAACACAGTCCTTGAAGATCTGCTCGGTTTTCTCACACTTGCGTATGAATTTCCCAGGCTCCACTTCCTCGGTGCGGCACTGCGACCTCACCACCTTCCTCGTGGCGCAGCGGTCCCCATCATCACCGCCGCCGGAGGAACGGTAGAACTCGCCGACGTCACCGGAGGAAGATGAATTGTAGCCGAAATCATCTTTTCTCGACAGCCAACCCATTGTCGATTGATCCCAATTTTTCGCTGAGTGGAGGGTTTTATGTTTCGAAATCGCGGAAAATCTAGAACGCTTCCATTCGGGATTATATACTGGAGCGTAGAGGGGCAGTTTCGGTATTGCACGCCGCCAACGCCTTGGTGAATAATTTTCTTAGGCGGTGTAAGAATTAATTTCTCTCTTATTCAAATCAACAATCTAATACTCCCTCCGTCCCGTTATTTGCGGTCACGTTCTTTTCGGCATGTGAATTAAGATAGTAGATGATAAAGTATAAGAGAAGAGAGAGTATATGATAAAGTATGAAAGAAGATGAGTAAGATAATGAGAGAAATAATGATAAAGTAGGAGAGGGAATATGATAGAGTAGAAGATATGATAATAATTAGAGTAGAAGATATTATAATAATTTTTTATCAAATTATGAAAGTGGCCACAAATAACGAGACATCCATTCGAGAAAGTGAGTCATAAGTAGCGGGACAGAGAGAGATACAATTAAGAGAGAATATTAGTATTTGGTATTTCTTCCTTTTTTATAATAGGGATAAATTAGAGTTTAAACCATCCCTTAAGTCAATCTAATTTAGATTTAATAAATAAAATAGGGTCCCCTTGGAGCTACGGGTAGGCGGGGGATAGTATGCTAACCCCTCTATTAAGGGTAGTCAAACAAAATAAATAAATAAATAAAATAGGATGTATATTTTTTTTCATAATTTGGTTTTTTTTTAATTGAGGAACTTCATCAGCTACTTTTTTTACGCACAACGTAAATTTATACATAGCGATCTTAGTGAAATTTGAACCCATGAGCTTTGGTCACAGACTCATAACATAGGACAAAGAAAAAAATTGTCATATTTTCTTCATTTGCTAATAAGTACTCCCTTCGTCTCATTACTTATCTCCCATTGGAATTGAGAACGAAGTTTAAAATAGTGGATGTAAAAATATAAAATGATGTGGTCCATTTGTTTAGAGAATTGTGGTTCACTCATTTTTATTCATTTTTGGTATGAAAAATAATAATAGTGGCATCCAAAATGATATAAGGGACATAAATAATACTCAGACGGAGGAAGTATTACGTTGCCTTCATTATTTTATTTTATTTTGCATAATTGTTGCTTACAAAATTTTAGGTACACTATACACAAAGCATGTAGTATTCATTAGAGTTGTCAATTTGGTCGGTTAACTGATCGAATTGAATCGAACCAAACTTTTTTGAACCGAACCGACCCGACCCGACCCGAACCGAACCATAGAAATTTGATTTGGTATTTTATTTTCACTTTTTGTATTTTTTGTATTTGGTTTGGTTTACGGTTTAATCATCAGTTAACCTAACCAAATTGAACCAGAAATTTTTTTATCTATATATCTCAAAACCAGCCTAAAAAAATCTTTTTCGACTCTTTTAACATTGATACACTCACCTTTCATTTCTCTCCCCTTTTATTTCATTATATTGTTTTTGCCTTTGTGTGGTTCTTCTTAACATGTTAGTTTATATTTTGATTTTTAGATTGCTAGAGACAAATTTTTATAATATAAATTGTATATTGGAGTAGATTTTACATATATTGTTTTACTTTCCATGCATTTTGATTAAAAACATTTGTAAGAATTATTGTATTCCATCAAATGAGGATGGTTTTCTATGTTTTTTCTTTTTTAAAACTCTTTTTTTTTTGTCCTTCATGGAATTTCGGTTAAAACCAAAACTGAAACCGAACCGAACCAAACTGATTTTTGACTAAAAAACCGAACCAAACTGAAAACTTTTGGTTTGACACTTGGTTATGTAAAATGCATAACCGAACTTACGGTTTGATTTAACCAAATTGACACACCTAGTATTCATGATACATTTGTTAATATACAAAAAAATGCATATATAATGCTAAACATGAGCGAGAGCCAACACATATATACATGATAAGTTGAAATATGATTTGAAATACCATTTCACCGGGCAGAAGTCTCTATGATAATTAATAAAAAAAATATAAAGACCTAATTCAGCTAGCTCAATGTTGGAGAAGGGACAATTTTAATTATTTCCCTTCCTCCAAAATGTCATTTATATGATTATAATCTCAGTAGCCAAGGAAATGCATGCAGCAAAATCTTGACTTCTTGCTTTTCCTTTTATTCAAACTCTTCTGCTCCATGGAAGGTTGTAAGGTGCTGCTCTTACAATTAGATGGAGTTAGTTGGCCTTCATCTGCTTCATCTGGTGATATTTTGCTATGGGATGCTTTTGGCCTAAAAAACACGCGAAATTTCATCTCGTATTTCATTCAGTTAAGTGGAATATAATTAAATATAAGTTTAAAAAGTATTACCTAGAAGCATGTTGCTCTTGAGCTTCCTTCTCTAAATGAGTTGAGTTTGCTCTTGAAATATTGAAATGAGATTCTCTAGTGTTTCTAGAGCTTTCTCCATCTTTGGACTGATGGGAACCTTCTTCTCGCTTCGCTTCTAGAAATTTCTAAACCTTCTTCCTCCTTGTCACTGCATCTAGCAAACACCTCCTTATTAGGCCTAGACTTGTAGGTGTGTTGATGATTTGAACCATTTGATGGTTTCAAGGTACAATCATCCAATGCGTCAGTATCATTTTCTTTAAGCTCCTCGGAGTTTTTAACCCCGTTTCTCTCTCCAAACTCAACATCCTCGCCTTCTGAATCAGCAACAGAGATGGCATCCTCAAAATCATCTTCATAGGGTTCTACATTTTTATTCTCGAGGCCCTTACGAAGATGAGCATAAAGTTTGTCCTTCAAAGCATCGCATAACTTCTGATCGCCTTTAGAAATAGAAGCAACTTCCTGTGGTTTTCCAAGAATATCAAGCACGAGATGATCATGAAAGAAATATGTCAAGAATTTTAATAAACCTCGAGATGAAATTGATGAATGATGGAGGAACGAAGTCTAGCTTGATATCCATATTCGCTATTGTCCTATGTAAAAGCTTCACATGTCAAATGCGAAGCTTACAAAGTCTATAAATTTATGCTTAACCACTAAAGTAAGGTGCAAAACTTACCGGAAGTAACTCCTATTTGCGCTCACTTTTTGCAACACGAAACCTCCCACCACGTCTATTCTCACGACTTCCTCTGCATCCGGTATCCCGTCCCTAGTGAATCCATGAACGCTCTCTGAGCCTGAGATCTGCAAATAGGCCCTCTTTTCTTTATTGTTTTGATGATTAAGTATTACGAAAAGAGTAGAAGAAGGTGTGATGGTTTACCGAGTTAAGGAGAACCACCATTAGGCCATCTTGGAAGTACTCAAATGCGAAATAGTGAAGCAAAGCCTCTCTACTTGATAGTGGCTATGAAACCTTCATCCTTTCTTCCAAGTAATCAAGTAAACACCACCATTTCTAAACCATGGTTTCAAGTAGTAAGTTAATTCAAGCATACCTCACTAGTGATATATATAGTCTAATAAACTATGTTTAAGGACAAACTGCTACGGCCTCTTACCATTTGTTGTAGAGGCTCGACTCCCACGAAATACATAGACCTATTTCATATAAAAACTTGGTCAAGTTGTTAACTTAGAGATAGTAAAAGAGTTAGTCCATAGCTAAGCTTACAAACATCAAGTGGTCCATCCACGTAGCCTTCGACCAGCAGTGTGTGCAGAGGAGTTCCTTCCGGTCCTTCTCTATACATAACCCGGAATTCTTCCGTATCTTGTTTAACCTACAAAGTACCAACAAAACATATTAAGAGAGTTAATAACTACATTTGTGGAAGGTATTATCTCTAAGTGAAATAGTCCATCAAATCACTCCAAAATACAAGCAATTGGGAAAAATCACGTGTGTAAATGAAGCAGATCGTTAACCATACTTTCCAGCCATCCTCACTCGATTTCGACCTCTCAACGTCGTTCACCGAGGCAGTACTCCTCAACATATCAAGAAAATTGGCCACCTCCTTGCTTCTTCTTTCAACAACATTTTCAAGGCATCATGCAGCATTAATAAGCCTTATCTTACAAAGATTATTTGAGGATGTTCGATGAAGTAGTGAAGACAAGGAACCTTCAAACTGAGAATTCGACGATTGCAGGATCTGATTCCTCACTAGTTTGAAGCTTCTCATGGTTTGTCAAATCTGGAGATGCTAATGTTTTATCCATCTTGCTTCTGTAATCTGATATACTGCCTTTTCCTTCCATATTTGCATCCAAGAAAAGGGAGATTTCTTCTCTAATACCTTGAAACCAATTGCAGATAGATTGATGTATGAATTAGTAACAGAGACATGCATAACAAAGTATAGACAGAGTGTATATAATCTGAGGCAATTCTATCAGAACTTTCTAGAACACTCACAAACACACACATTGATGTGGAGCGATTGGAGGAAGTGGAGAACGAGGATGAAGCGAACGAGGATGAAGCATCGGAGACAGATAGACGATTCACAAGGGTTTACGTGAGACGAGCTCGAGGTGATCGCGAAGGCGGGAGAGAGTAAGGTCGTGCGTGCATGCACTGCATGCGAGCGACGTGATGGGATCGGATGTTTTCGTATTTTGCTATTTTATTTTGCTTCTCTATTTATATTTTATTTTAGGATGTTTTCGTATTTTGGGCTTGTTTTATTATTGTGGGTATCCATCTTATATAAGGGATGAGAACCCTAGTTTCCTATTTGAATTGGAACTTATTTGGCAAGACTCAATGTCTTGAGAAGGCGAAACCTTGCGGTTTCGAGGACCTAATTTAATTAGGGTTTTGATATTGATTTTCGTTTCCTATTTGATATTGGAGTGTTGAAATTGTTTTCCTATATAATTCAATATCCGTGAGTTGCAGATTATCGGCGTGAACTATTCGTGAGCGCGAAGTAGGGTTGCAGCGAGGAGAAGAATATTGAGTTCGATCTTGTTTGGTTTCGGTTTTCATCAATTGGTCCGACCTACCGGATCTAACGGTGCATGGTAGAAATGAGAGCCAGTCGCAACAGTCAGCCGGATATGGAGGGACGCGTGACGGCGTTGGAAGGAAAATTGGAGGTTTTGACTACGACGTCGGCGAAGACGATCGATACTCTGGCGCAAATTCAGGCACAGTTAGAAGCCTTATTGACGAGGGAAAATCCGCGGCACGAGGGACCGGAGATAGGACAGAATTTCCCACCGCATTTACCGGTGTTTAATGGTGACGATCCTCTCGGGTGGATATCTCGCGTTAACCACCACTTTGAGTTATACGGGAGCTCCGCGGCGCAAAAACGCCAATTGCTTGGCGTGGCAATGGAGGGCCCAACCCTTAATTGGTATGGATGGTTTACTGCGGAGACGCCAGAATATACGTGGACGGCGTTTTCACGAGCCCTTGCCTAGAGATTCGATGAGAGTTGTGAGGGAAGTGCTTTTGCGAAGCTCAAACAAACCGATTCTGTTTCGGATTACATTGATCAATTTACGCACTTGGCAAATCAAGTACAAACGGTGCCCAAGAAAATATACTTAGCCTGTTTATAATGGGCTTGAACAAGCAGATTTGGGATCAGGTGTGGTTCATCGAACCTGCCGATTTTTCGACGGCAATTAAGTCGGCTCGAAAAGCAGAGATTACGGTCCGCAACCGCACGCGAAGTTATGGGAGTAGTAAGGAGCAATGGACTCCTCAGAAACCCGCCCTGCAATATCATCGCCAGGTTCAACCGCCAGCTCCGTTGGCCTTACCGGCACCTCCGACGGGTCCAGCAAACTCACGGCCGGGAGCCGTCCGAACCCCTTTCCGTCGCATGACGGATAACGAGCGGGAGGAGTTACGTAGTAAAGGGTTGTGTTTCAAATGCAGATTACCTTATCACCCGACGAATTATGTATGTGCCGGTAAAAACCTACGGATTTTAATGGTGGATGAGGACGATACAGAGCATTTAGAGTTGGAGGAGGTGGTTCTTACGGAGAGTGGGGACTACGAGGTTTTAAACCGGGTCGAAGGCGGAGGCGCGCGAGGACCCGACGGGGTCGTTTTGACTGCATTATCAGCTTTCGGTTTATCTGGGGCGGAGACACTTCGTCTTTTGGGTATGATCAACGGTCGCGAGGTTACGATCTTAGTGGACAGTGGGTTACGATCTTAGTGGACAGTGGAGCCTCGCATAATTTCTTGTCAAATAAATTGGCTAACGAGTTGGGTTTGACAGCGGATTTGAATCGGATTTTTCCGATGCGGCTCGAAGACGGACATCGTGTATTCTCAGAAGGTTTGTGTTCGGACGTGTTCATTAAATTTGAACCGGGGTTGATCAAGGTGGATTGTCATCTGTTCCCTCTGAGTGGCGTGGACGTGATTTTAGGTGTTGCATGGTTACGAACGCTAAGTGAGTTGCGGGTGAATTACGACAAATTATACATAATGTTTGAGATGGAAGGGCGATTGGTGCAGCTTAAGGGGGATGGGTCTCGTTTACGAGCTCCGGCTACATTTAAGGCATTGCAGCAATGGGAGGATGTAGAATTGGCGGCATGGGTTTTGGATTTGGGAGCGAGCTGGTTTTTTGTGGGCGAATTGGAAGACAGTCCGGAAAAGGAGAGAGTTGAGTCGGTTTTGACACGATTTTCGGAAGTTTTTGAAGATCCATGCGGACTTCCTCCCGATCGGGGTGTCGAACATGGCATTCCTCTAAAGCCGAATGTAGGTGCAGTCGTGGTGAGGCCGTACCGATACAACCATTTGCAGAAGGATGAAATGGAAAAGTTAGTATCGGATATGTTATCCGCGGGCATAGTGCGGCCAAGTTATAGTCCATTTTCGAGTCCAGTGCTTCTAGTTAAAAAGAAGGATGACAGTTGACGATTTTGTGTGGATTACCGTAAGCTTAATAAAGCAACCATTCCGGATAAATATCCTATTCCCGTTATTCAGGAACTTATCGATGAGTTGGCTGGAGCTAGGATTTTTTCTAAGATTGATTTGCGCATCGGGTATCATCAAATCCGAATGAAGGAATCAGATATTCCGAAAACGGCCTTTCGGACGCATAATGGGCATTATGAGTTTTTAGTAATGCCGTTTGGGTTGACGAACGCTCCAGCAACTTTTCAAGCGGCGATGAATGATCTATTTCGGCCTTTATTGCGGAAGGGAGTTTTGGTTTTTTTTGACGATATTTTGGTTTATAGTTCTTTGTTGCAGGAACATGTGGAGCATCTATCGCTTGTATTGGAGACGCTACGGCAACATAAATTTTATGCCAATCGGAAAAAGTGTACGTTTGGAGCTACCAAAGTTGACTATCTTGGGCATCTCATTTCCGCGGAGGGCGTGGCGATGGATCCAGAGAAGGTGCGTGCCGTGGTGGAGTGGCCGACGCCGTCGTCGATTAAAGCAGTGCGGGGTTTTTTAGGTTTGACGGGGTATTATCGGAGGTTTATTAAAGGCTATGGTATAATTGCAAGACCTCTCACGAGTTTATTACAAAAAGAGGCAATGGCCGGACGCTTTAGCTGGACCAAGGAGGCCGAGTCGGCTTTTCATGAGTTGAAAAGAGCAATTACTTCAGCACCGGTTTTGGTGTTACCCAATTTTTCTAAACTCTTCGTTATTGAATGTGATGCTTCTAACGCCGACATTGGAGCAGTGTTGATGCAGGAAAAACATCCGGTGGCGTTCTATAGCAAAGGGTTTCAAGCAGCAAACACGGTAACATCGGCGTATGAGAAAGAGTTGATGGGTTTGGTCTTGGCGATTCAACATTGGCGACCCTATTTAATCGGTCGGCGGTTTTTGGTTCGAAGCAACCATCATAGCCTTAAACATTTACTGAGCCAGAGAGTAGCAACCCCGGCTCAACAAGTTTGGGTGGCAAAATTACTTGGTTATGATTTTACTATAGAACATAAAGACGGGAAAACAAATCGGGCGGCTGATGCTTTGTCCAGGAGGTATGAGGAGTCCGTGGTGCAGGCGGGGTCGTATTTGGCGCTAAGTATGCCCATTTGGGATAATTTGCCGGAAATTGTACAAGAGCAACAAGAAGACGCCGGGTTGAGGGGAATAATCGAGGAGATAGAGCAGGATCCTACCTCTCGGCCGTCCTTTTCGATCGTGGATGGGAGGTTGTTTCACAAGGGCCGATTGGTTCTAGCTAGCAAATCCCGTTGGATACCTATATTATTGCATGAATCCCGTTACATACAATTTCTGCACAAGTTGGATGATAAGCATCATTCACATTAGTGCATTATTAGTTTATTACTACTCACAAACTTGTTATATCTCCTAAGATCAAATGTCAAAAGCAGTACAAAATTTGTAACTTGCTACCTTCATTACAAATAAGTTGAAAAAGATACCCATTTGCAAAAGATGAAACCTTTGAATCCTAAATTCATACATCAATCAAACCCACAATCAAAGAAGTTCAAAAAATTTGCTAATTCACTTAAAAAAGAAAAGGCCCATAATGAACTCTCTCTCTCTCTTCCTCTCTCTCTCTCACACACAAATACAAACATGAACCATAATCAAACTTTCATATGCATCAAGAAATAGTTGCCCAACCTTCATTACAAATACAATTAAACCTCGATAAAGTAATAATTTTGGGACCAAAAATATATTCATCAAAGTTATTACTTTATCGAATATTATTTTAGTGCATTTACTCATATCGAGACCAGAAGAAATTATTATCTTAACGAAATTATTACTTTATCGAATATTATTTTATCGAAGTTTAACTGTAAGTTTAAAAAATACCCATTTGCAAAAGATGACATCTTTTGATTCCAAAATCATACATAAATCAAATCCATAATCAAAGAAGTTCAATTTTTTTTTGCAAATGCACTTAAAAAAGAAAACGCACATAATGAACTTCATTCCCATCTCTCTCCCCCCATCCTTCCAACCCCACCACCCTCCCTCCTCTCTCTCTAACACAGACACACACAAACATGAACCATAATCAAAATGCATCAAGAAACCAAACCCACAATCATAGAAGTCCAAAGAATTTAGCAAATGCACTTAAAAAAGAAAAGGCACATAATGAACTCCATTCCCATCTCTCTCTCTCTCTCACACACACACACAAACATGAACCATAATCAAACTTTCAAATGCATCAAGAAATAGTCTTTAAAAGATGGAGGAAGAAGAAAACTCACATGCAGCAGCTTTGAACAAAGCCCAGTTGGTGTTAAGGAGATTTGAATTCAAGAAAGGCTGAGATTTTATTGCAGATCTCAGAACAAGCAAACCAACATATTAGGAGGCAGTTTAAGCTGATTGGGTCCCTTTTCTTGAATGCAACGAATTGAAACAATGCTACGTTTTTACTCCTCCAAAACCAGTAAATAAAACAAGGCACAGCATATAAAAAGAGAGAGTTAAAAATGCATCTTTGCTGTGTGCATGTCTGTCCTTTTGTCTTTATATGTGTAAGAAGGTAATAACTTGACTGCAGTATTACTGATTCCAATTGTCATTATTTTTTATATTTTTTTTATGACGAGAACCTGCAGCCGCTACTTTTAGTGTGCACAGGGTAAATTTGGCTCCTGTGCAATAATATGCAAACCACACATGAGAGAACACCCTTAATGTGATAGGATGACATACACACACATAGCGTTTCCAGTTGGATTTGGATTGGTCCTTTTCCGTGAAATTCAGGCTGATCGACGGCGTTGGAGTTGGTCCTATATCATACGAATGCATGATTGTACTATCTAATCAATCAAAAGAGATCTCTCCAATTTTTTTTTAATTTTTTAATTTTAATTTTTATTTCTTGATTCTCTTAATCGATCATATTCTTGTTTCTTTGGAATTGAATTTTTATTGTAGAGATCTCTCCAATTTTTTTTTTAATTTTTTAATTTTTTTTATTTCTTGATTCTCTTAATCGATTATATTCTTATTTCTTTGGAACTGAATTTTTATTGTTCTTGATACTCATGTACGGCGGCAGAGTCCTCGGAGATGAGGAGACATTGGCGGCGGCTCCGGTTTAACTTTTTTCTTCTCTCCATTTTATATAACAAAACCTCTATTATTACGAATGTAACAAGTATACCATAGTGCTCATAAACACGGCACACAGACACGTGCTGCTTCGCATCAGTGATCCGTTATGGATCTCCAGCAATGACATTCAAAGGCGGGATGATAATTTCATATTGCCTCCAATTAGTTCCTTGAACGAAACCCTCTTCTTACCAAACGTAATTGGATTTTTTTGAATGTGATCTTGATCATCTGAATTTCTTGATTCGAATTGAAACATATTCTTGTTTCTGGGCTTTTGATATCTGAATATATAGTGGGTCAAATTGGATTTTTTAGTTCCAATATTAAAAATCTTCTATCCCATTTTTTTTTTTATTTACGAGGAACCCGCAGCCGTTATCTTTGGTGCGCACAGGTAAACCTCGCTCCTGTGCAATAGCCTGCAAACCACACAGAAGAGTTAAACCACCATTAATGTGACAGGATGACAGGTTCACACATAGCGTGTCCAGTGGGAATTGAACCCATGACCTATCGGTCCCATCTTTATTCCCACTAATGATGTGGTAACATGTATATTTTTACCGTAATTATATATGGTTAAAATTGATTTAGTTATTTTGATTAATGATTTTCTTGAATTAGAAATGTATATGTCCGAGACATATTTTGCGGGACTAAAAGTGGGATAGAGGATCATTGCCGGTTCTAAACTATGAGCTTTTAACCAAATACACCATTCTGAGTAAGGGAATTTTTGCGTATTTGACCGTCTTTGATCTATTCGAAAAGCAGTAAGGAAAAACTTCAACCTCTGCATCAGATAGTGTCTTCTTTCCTTTAGTCAAATCTTCCTCAAATGTGGAGCTCTCACCTCCATCCTCGCCACGGTCTTCTCCCTTTTTTACTCTCTAGTTCATCATTATTCAAGGCGTTTTGGGGATTAGCGGAAAATTATGTCCGAAACGCAAAGTGGGTTTTAGCAATCAAGGATTGCAATCTGGGATAATGAATTTCTCAAAGATTGACGATTGGGAGGAGAATTTGAAAACTTTAATTATTTAATTGTGTGACTTTCTCTCGGTGATTTTAATGACGATCCAATTACAAGTGAATAAAGCATAATGAAGGAATACAACCAGAGGAATTGGAATATTGAAAAAAAAAATCATTGAACAACTGTTATTTTAACAGATATTTTAATTGAGGGGCAATACGCACATATAACATATAACGATAGTTGAGGGGGTCTTAACTCTATTTGATAGTTGAGGGGTACTTCGCACATGTGCTAATAGTTGGTGGGGGGTTTGATACAATTTTTCCTACATGCGGTTGCACAACCGCTTATAATTAATATAGAGTAGTGTGTGTCATGACAATAGTGTTGTGGTAGCGCAGTTAGTTAAGTTGTTGGGCTGTCACCCTAGACACCCGGGTTGTTAATCCATTCACTTTTTAAGAATTTGATACAATTGTTTAGAACGAATACAAGTATGATACATTTTGATTAATAACAAGTGATACTTTTATTCAGAACAAGTGATATATCCAGAATAATTGATACTTTTTCATGTAAAGTGATACTTTTGTTAAGAACAAGTTTATTGCATCGAAATTTACATGATGTTTTCTCCATACAAGAACTGACCTCATCTGATTTTTTTCTCATTTGAGACATTTATGTTCTTGCATGTTCCAACTATTACAAATGTAAAACTTGGGTTTGGAAGATGGAGGCCTATATTCTGCTATTGGTCTTCGAACTTGGTACGAAATAGAGTTCTCAATTGGATTTGAAAGATGGAGACTATACAATTTGTTAATAAATATAGATTTCTATTATGCTGGTAATTAATGTTGGTATACAATTTAATTCTAAATATAATGTATTATATGGAATCTGTACGAGTTAGGAAGCTTCTAATCTACATTATGCTTATATCTAAACATAGTTTATGTTTGTTAAAATGGTAAGTGTCACCCCTTTCCGCAATGTATAATGACTCTCAATTGAGAAGACCCAACAATTCAACAAATACTGGACAAATGAATGTGAATCTAGTGAAATTTTCCTATGCTTGCCCCACATTGTAAGGCATGAACATGGACATGGCAAAAAAAAAAAATCAAAAAAGGTGTATACTGCACCCTCAATGGGTGAGTGGAAAGGATCCTCTGCCCCATATTTTGGTGGACCACTTGGTGATCCACCAATCACGTGGCGCCACGCGTGCATTGGTGAGCCATATTTTTATCACTACATGACACATGTCCTCACCTTATCGGTAGAACATGTAGTGGGTCAAGTGGGGCAGAAGATCCCCTCTCGTCCGTGAGTGCAGCTTTCCTCGTGAAAAACAAATTCAAGCTAATTATGACTTGCGCGCATTGAAATGAAAGTATGTTGACTGGACAAGCTTGCTCATTTTTTTCTGAATGGGACAAGAGAAATATGAAAAATGTCTAGTCTTTGCAATTATGAAAAAAAGATAAATTCCCACCGTGTAAGAGATGATGTAGGAATAGGAGAATTGACTCAAGTCACTTATGGAATTTTATTGGAAACTTACGTTATTTGTGACAAGAGAAAGAAACTTATTTCTGATGGGACACAACAAAAACTGGCTTTATTCGGAAAATTTAGGTTCAATAATTGATTAGATTTGAGAACAATATATATGACCATTGTTACATTTGTTTTCTCGCAGAGTTGCCCTTTTCGAGTTCATTAAGCCTATGGAGCGATTTCCCACATTTTTTCTACTTATGTTACTCATTGTCTTTTGGTGTCTAATGAGTTGCAATGCAGCTGCTTCGGAAATCAAAAGTCGAATCAAAATAGATGAATATGCACTTCTTGCCTTGAAAGTCCACATCATTTCCGAACCTCAAAATATGTTAAAAAAAAAGAATGAGTGAATAGCAATTTTGGTTCCTATACTTACATAATTTTTCAATTTTGGTGCCTATACTTGAAAAATGGTAAATTTGGTGTCCAAACTTTACAATTTGTTTCAATTTTGGTGTCTCCTTAACATTCCATCAAGTTGCCTTTAAAATAAATGGAATAATAGTAAAATTATGTTAATTCCAAGTAATAACGAAGATTAAAGTAAAATTAAAACATTAATTTGGTGTAGATAAGAGATATTATGTAGATTTTAGGTTAAATACTTGGTGGCGAATTTGTCTAATATTATTTCTCTATATTTGAAGCATTTGTATTTTAGGAATTAAGTGATTAGGAAAAATAAAATTGAAAATAAAAATAAAAATAAAAATAATATTAATTATTACTTGGAATTAACATAATTATTATTATGCCATTTATTTTAGGGAAATGTAACAGAAAAATTAAGGAGCACCAAAATTACTATAATTTGTTAAGTTTGGACACCAAATTTACTATTTACAAAGTATGGACACTAAAATTGAAAAAGTATGTAAGTATAGGAATCACAATTGCTTTTTACTCAAAAAGAATTGGACTAGTGGAACCTTTGTATGCGGGTGGATCGGAGTTACTTGTGATTCACATTATAGCAGAGTGATTCGATTAAATATCTCGAATATGAGACTTCTGAAAAAGGAAAAAAATAATAATAAAAGAGTTGGACTCATATACATACGGTTGCACAACCGCTTATAATTAATATAGAGCAGTGTGTATCATGACAATAGTGTTGTGGTAGCACAATTAGTTAAGTTGTTGGACTGTCACCCGAGACACTCAGGTTCGAGTTAATGTATTCACTTTTTAAGAATTTGATACAATTTGTTCAGAACAAATGCAAGTATGATACATTTATTAAAAAAAGTGATAATACTCACATTGCATCTAAGTGATAGGTGTATCCATTTCAATTAATATATCAATTTCAGAAAAGTGAACCATTAATTGTTCAAAATAAATTATATATTTATTAATATTAATTGATAAATATATAGTCTCAATGATACATTTATTTATAACAAGTGATAATTTTATTCCCACCAATTCGTATTTTTTCAAATGAAGTGGTATTGTTTTCATGTCAAAGGATATTTTTATTAAACCAACAATATTTTTATTCATTAAAAGTGATACTTTTATTCATAGCAAATGATACATTGATTAATAACAAGTGATACTCATCTGATTTTTTCTCATTTTTGACATTTATTTTTCTTGACATGTTCCCACTATTACAAATGTAAAACTTGGGTTTGGAAGATGGTGACCTATATTTTGCTCTTGGTCTTCGAACTTGGTTCGTAATAGAGTTCTCAATTGGATTTGATAGATGGAGACTTTAAAAGTTGGTAATAAATATTATGCGGGTAATTAATGTTGGTATACAATTTAATTCTAAATATAATGTATTATATGGAATCTGTACGAGTTAAGAATCTTCAAATGTACATTCTGCTTATATCTAAACATAGTTTAGCTCGTGTGCATTCGAAAGAACATTAATTCTTAATTTGTATATTCATATGTTTAATGATGAATATTTATACGAGTGAATTTCCAAAATAGTCATTAAAAAAAAAACTAATTCTCAAACTAATCTTCTCCAAAAAAATATATTCCAAACTAGTCTCCTTATACCATGTAAGTAGCCAACATGACATTAAATTATTTCTCAAATAGTCTTCTTTAAGAAAAATAATAACAAATTTAATCTCCTAAAAAAACTATATTCCAAACAAGTCTTCTGTATGCCACATATACACATTTAAATTATTTTATTTCTTAATAATTTTCTCAACAAAAATAGTTTACCAAAAATAATCTTCATTATGCCACATAAGCAATCACATTTAAATTAATCTATTTTTTATTTATCTTTAATTAAATGAATAAAATATAAATTCTAAATTTTAATTATGAAATTATTTAATGTAACGTTAGTACGAAAAATATCAAAATAAAACATTTAATGTAGGTTTAATTATTTTTTATATTATGCGAAAAAAATTTAATTCAGTGTTTTTACGTCTAAATAAGACAAAAGAAAATGAATATAATATTAATTTTATAGTTTATTTTTGTTATTTATTATTACTTGTAATAGTTATGCTCTAAATTATATTTAGACCTGTTTATTTTTGGAATATTATAATAGTTTATTAAAAACATATCTTAATGATCTAATAGTTGCTATATTAGTAGTAGTTAATTTTTGAGGTAGTCGAGATAAATAGTTGAATCAAACAATATTTTATTTATTTAATTGTAAATAAATAAAATAATTTAAATATGCATATGTGGCATACAAAAGACTTGTTTAGAATATAATTTTTTGAGGAGATTAAATTTGTTATTATTTTTCTTAAAGAAAACTATTTGAGAAATAATTTAATGCCATGTTGGCTGCTTACATGACATAAAAAAACTAGTTTGAGAATTAATTTTTGGAGAATATTAGTTTGAGAATTGGTTTTTTTGGGATGACTATTTTGACAATTCACTCTTATTTATATCACTTAATCCCAAAATAGTAAAATGTTTGATCCTATTCAAATTATTACTGACATAAGTTTATAATATCATATTATATTTTCAGAATAATCTAAAAACTACATCAGTGTTTCACCAACATTGTTAATATTATATTACTACTTTATTAGGAATTGATGTACAAAATTAAGAAATGCGCTCTCAATTGAGAAGACCCAACAAATACCGGGTCTTTACTTATTACTAGGTAGCTACGCACGGGAAAAATGCGACCGTAAAAAATAAAATTACTAATTGTCAAATTAAAAATTCTTCCATCTACAAAAAAATTCACAAACTTTCAAAAAAATTAAAAAAGAATATTAAAAATTAATATTCTCCTTTAAAAAAAATAATAATAAAAATTAAAAAAATAAATTGCGCAATCTCGTAAGTATAAAAAATAAGTGTTTGGGAGGCTAAAATCGGAAGCCCTAAAAAGGAATAAAAAATAATAAAACTTACCATCGACGCAACGAAGGGGGCGAATGAAAGATCTTGTGCACTAACCTGAAGAACAAATTTATGTCGAGCCGGTGTTGCATATTAAAAACTTTACAGCTTTATTGGGATTTATAGTCAAGTTTGGAACAAAAATAAGAGTTGTTGTGGAGAACTTACTTGGTCACCATTTTGTCTTTGAATGAGTTTATTAAGTTTTCTATACATATAGTAGTTTAATTAGTTTTTCAGTAAATATGTCTATTTTACTTCTTTATTATTTGTTCTAATTTAAAAAAAATGTTGGAAATGACTTGATTCATGGTAACTCTTATGTTACATTTCAAAAATATTTTATTAAAGATGATCAAATAAAATATTGTCAAAAATAAATAAACTGAATCTAAGAACCACATGTAAAACTTCTTTAACCTTAAAATAAAGATGAAGGTCATCAAAGTCACTTAGGAGGTGTTTGAAATAGCTTTTGTTTCACAGCTTATAGCTTAAAGTTGTAGTTTTGGTGTTCGGAAACTCAGCTTTAAGCTGCAACTTCTCTATTTTGTACCAATTTTAGAGCTTTTTGATAAGTTGTTAATTGACAGCTTCAGTAGCTTCTGCTTACAACTT
Source organism: Lavandula angustifolia (assembly GCA_028984105.1). Classification (NCBI taxonomy): domain Eukaryota; kingdom Viridiplantae; phylum Streptophyta; class Magnoliopsida; order Lamiales; family Lamiaceae; genus Lavandula; species Lavandula angustifolia. Next base: position 28,706,073 of record CM054806.1, on the reverse strand, counting down.
ATGGCATATTAATTTTTTGGAAAATTTTATCCTTAATAAATTTATTTAATTCTAAAAATAACTTTTAACCCTAAAGTATATTTAATTCAAAATTTCTTCTTTCCGTAAAATTTTTTATTTTCTTCAACAACCAAAAATATCATATCAGTAAATTTATACTAATATATATAATATAAATATACATATAATATAGATTAATTTAATATTTTATACTATTGAGATCGAAATTATAGAGTAAAAAATAAATATAAATAAGATTAACTTGTCAATATTATTTATTTATTATAAATCACAATTGTTTTATAGTTTTAGGGGCAAGACATACATTTTATTTAAAAAATATAAATAAGCTACTCCTATCAGCAATATTTTCAAACATTATTTTTTCCAATTTTAACAGCTTTCGGCACTTATTTCCAAAAAGACAACGGTTGAAAACCGTTGTCGAAAATTTTAAAGGTTGTCTATTAGCGAGAACCTACGACAACGGTACATACGACAACGCGATATTTCGTGATAGACAACGGTCAGCGTTTTTGTTGTAGTGTTATTTCCAAACACCTACAGATTATCAAATCAGTAGCATAAAGCAGTTTTAAGCACTTATCAATAAGCTTCAGCTATTCCAAACAGAACCATAATAAATTTCCCTATCTTCTTTTTCTTCTCACATTTCTCCTCTTTATTACACTTCTTCTACCTTGCCATCCAATACTGTTTTGGAAGCTTGCTCTTCTTGGCCAAGATTTCAAAATGGATCTTTTTCATAGCTTGAAAACGACATCCAAAGTCAAATAGAAAATAATCCAATCAGCCCAGAACATCATAAGTGTATTAACATACTTCGAAAACTCATTCACATAACACATTATAACTTTTGCTTGCTGGATGTTTTTACTCTGGATAATACACGCACCAAGATAACTAAGTCAAATATCTAACAACTTAATAATAGCATAATTGATAGTTATAATTTTTTTCTTTACAAACATTTACATACTATATATATTGTGCTGTCAATTTTTTGTGATTAAATAGTGTAAAATGTTTCATTCTCTTTTTATCTTTATTATTGATTGCATAGAGGAGTTTCTATATTGTTGTCTAACATTAATATTGACTGCATGTATGTTGTTCGTCTTGCAGATCAAACAGTGTTTACTAATATATTTATGAAAAACTTAATGTATTTCTCAAAAACTTTTATGTTCAATGTTGAGAGGAAAAATAGACGAAACTTTCTAAAATGTTGGTTAGTTTGTGAGAAAAAATAGACGAAATTTTCTAAAACGTTGGTTAATTTGTGGTGACGTCTCTTATGTTGCTGGGATGATTTCAATACCGTGCATTTTACACTTCATGCTCTCTAATTTCGTTTTTACTCTCTATATAATACATTTTAGAATTTGACCAAAATATATTTTCAATAATTTATTGCAAGCAATGTTGCTATGAATCACTACAATTGAATCTAGAGTGATGAAACCAAATATTTTATCCGTACACTATTCTAGTGTAATCAACAATAAATTGTTGATCCTTCCTCATACAAAACACCAACAAATTTGATTTAGTAGTAGTAGATATAAGTTCAAAACTGTGAAAATTATGCATCATTCACTTTAACATGATAAGATGAAGAAGCACAACATGAAAGAAAAAAACACAATTAAATTACATTAGATACGTTGTTAATCTGCAAAGGTAAACCGACATAAAACAAAAAAAATAAGACAACAATGAAATCTGATAAAAAAATACAACATAATAAATCAAGAAAATTAATGCTTAATGGGCAGACAACAACAAAAATGGAAGAAAATTATTCGAGGAAAATAGACCGGCCTGCGTAGCTGAGTTCGAATAAAAAGAGAGTCGGGCGGTAAGACGAAGAGGAAGACGAATGATCTAATGGAGGAATCTGAGAGAGAGAAATGGAAGGCGGTTAGGAAAGGTCGGGGTACTTGCTACGAAAAGACAGTGGCAGATTCGTAAATTTGTTTTGATGGCAAATGCGTAAATATTGATTGGATATTCGAAATTACCTCTTCAATCAGCAAGAAAAAAAGCAATGGCTTATCTGTAAATAGGATACTAATTTCAATTAAATCGAATGGCGAATGAGAATATGTGTTGAGTTCAGTTTATAATATTAATAACGAAGGTGGTAGAAATTGTGGCTGATTCAATTGGATTCGATGGCAAATTGGTAAATAAAACTCAAACTACAATTAAAATTCAATTGCAAATTGTTAAATAGATGGAAAATGCAAATTGATTGAAAAAGGCGATTGAAACTTGAGTGGCAAATTCGTAAACCGTGAAAAAATTGAAATTGAATTAAGTGGCAAATTCGCAAATAGAAGAAAATTGAAATTGTTTTAAGGCCAATTTAAATGGCAAAATTGTAAATAGTTAAAAAAAATGAAATTGATGGCAAAATCGTAAATAATGAGAAAATTGAAATTGATTGGAAAAAGGCGAACCCTTTGCAAAAGTGTGGAAGTAAAAGCATGTAAGCATTTGGCAACGTGATTTCATTCAAGAAGTACCAAAGGTGAAAGTATTACCAATGAAATTAGTGGTTGTAGTAGACTTTGAAGCCGACGTATTACATATGTCCATTAAAGATAATTATATGATATATTTTTATATTAATATATTTTTATTTTCATTTAATAATATTATAATGGGAATTAACAAATATTATTAAAATGATTTATGTAGTTATAACTATATTTATAACTATATATATGATCTTTTATTAACATATTTTTATAGTAGCTATCATATTAATATATTTATATATATTAATATATAGGTTAAACATATGTCCATTATATATAAAATAATATGTTAATAAAATGAACATATAATTATCTTTAGTAAACCATATTACAAATAAAATCATTAAAATAATATATTTATAATTATATATAAAACTAATATTCTATAGTAGTAGATTAGTTGTTATTTAACAAAATGATAATTTCTCAGTGGATTTAATTTCAGAAAATTATATGAATTAAAATAACTTATTATGCGTATTTAATAACACTATTTAAATATCTTTAAATAGTGGAAAATTGATTTTTTTTTTTGGAAAAATGCAAATTTGAGTAGCAAATTCGTAAATAGTAGAAATTTGAAATTTGTGGCAAATTTATAAATAGTGGAAAATTTTGAAATTGGTGGCAATTCGCAAATAGTGAAAAACTGAATTATTATTTTTTTGGAAAAAAGGGTAATTTGAGTGGCAAATTCATAAATAGTGGAAAATTGAAATTGGCGGTGAATTTGTAAGTAGTGAGTAAATTGAAATCGGTGACAAAATAGTAAATAGTGAAAAATTGAGATTGATGGCAAAATCGTAAATAGTGAAAAATTGAAATTGATGGCAAAATCATAAATAGCGGAAAATTTGCAATTGATTGGAAAGTCACTCGATTTTTATATATATAATAGATAAAATATATGAATCGTATAACTTGCGCGCATTGAAATGAAAGTATGTTGATTGGACAAGCTTGCTCAATTTTTCTGAATGGGACAAGAAAAATATGAAAAATGTCTAGTCTTTGCAATTATGAAAAAGGTAGAATTGACTCAATTCACATATGGAATTTTATTGGAAACTTACATTTTTGTGACAAGAGAAAGAAACTTATTTCTGGTGGGACACAACAATATATATGACATTTGTTACATCTGTTTTCTCACAGAGTTGCCCTTTTGGAGTTCATTAAGCCTATGGAGCGATTTCCCACATTTTTCCTACTTATGTTACTCATTGTCTTTTGGTGTCTGATGAGTTGCAATGCAACTGCTTCGGAAATCAAAAGTCGAATCAAAATAGATGAATATTCACTTCTTGCCTTGAAATCCCACATCACTTCCGATCCTCAAAATATGTTAAAACAGAATTGGACTAGTGGAACCTTTGTATGCGGGTGGATCGGAGTTACTTGTGATTCACGTCGTAGTAGAGTGACTCGATTAGATATCTCGTATATGAGACTTACAGGCAACATCCCAGTAGAAATTGGAAACCTTTCTTCTCTTATTTCTCTAGATTTGAGTGAAAACTCTTTTTACGGTCATATTCCTCTGTCAATTTTTAATATGTCTTCACTGGAATATATTTACTTAGACTTTAATAGCTTAGCAGGTCCCCTACCAAAGGATATCTGCAAGCACGATAGCCTTCAAAAACTTAGAGTACTTTACCTAAGTGGGAACAATTTGGTTGGAGATATACCATTGAGTTTTTACCAATGTCCACAACTAGAGAGTATTTACTTTTCGCTGAACTATTTTGGTGGACATGTGCCGAGGGAAATTGGAAACATCACACTTCTTAGAGATTTTTACATGAGTTCCAACAACTTATATGGTAAGATATTATATGTTTATAATATATATCATGTAAAGATCTTAATTTGTTTCATTTCTCTTTTGTTTCAACTGATTTTGAAATAAATTGAGAATGTATTTTTGTTAAATTTCGTGTGGTATTTTTTACATACTATTAGTGGCATGCGGTTTTTTATATTTAATTATCAATTTAAGCTTCATGATTTAGCAATTCTACAGGTGTTATTCCAAAAGAAATTGGCTTACTTAATAATTTAGAGACACTGTTTTTGGATGGCAACAAACTTAGCGGAGAGTTGCCCAGACAACTATGGAACATCACGAGTCTTCTTGTTTTAAGCCTTGGTGATAATTCTCTTATAGGTACATCGTGATTCTTTCAATTATTCAATTCTCATATACTCTCTTACTAGCTAGTTAAGTAATTTATATTCACCTACACATCAGGATGCATTTATCTCAACTATGTAAAAAAATGACTAGAAAAAAGAAGTAAATTGTATTGAATGAGGAAAACTCCCCATTTTCTAATTTACTTCGAATACTTTGAATGTGTTAGGTGAATTTTACCCCCTATAATTTCGATTAGGTGCAATTACCCCAGTGTTTAAAAATGTATAAAAAAATTCATTGTGGTTTCTATTTTTGTTACTCCCCAACTCCCACGAAGAATCACGGAAGTTGGAATTTGCACTTGACTAAAACCACATAGGTGCCATTAACCTTAATTTAAATATCCGCAATCAATAATTTTTTAGGAAAATTCTCAACTTGTTCCCTTTTTCTTTCATTTCTATTGATTTGGAAATGAATTGAAAATGTATCTAATTCAATTTTCATGCTATGTATTCCTTTTATTGGTGGCATATAATTGTGTGTACTTAACAATCAAATTAAGCTTCATAACTTATAATTCTACAGGTAATATCCCAAAAGAGATTGCTTTTCTTAATCATTTAGAGACATTGATTATGGTCTTCAACAAGTTTACTGGACCGTTGCCAAGACAACTTTGGAACATAACGACTCTTCGTTTTTGTGGCCTTAGTAACAATTTTTTAACTGGTACGTCATGTTTCTTTTAATTATTTCTTGCATAAATTTGATATTTTTATCCCTTTTTATTTGGAACATTGTTGGTCGTATAATGTAGTGAATATGTGTTGTTCTTAGAAAGGTTTTCTCTCAAAGATTAATATCTTGGATCGTGAAATTATAATTTAAAAGACTTTTGAATATTTTGGTAATTTGAGAGTTATCCAATTAAGTAAAGCAATTGCGTATTTTTTTTCCGTTGGGACAACAATTTTTCCAAAGAATAACATTGTATTTTCTGCAATATTAAGAACATTGTACAAAAGATTTTAATTGATGCTTCTAACTTTAAAGAGCTTGGTTGTTTAATTTTATAGAAAGTATACTATAAACACCTTTTCAAATGATGAACTCTAATGGTTATTTATTTGAAAAAATCAAGCTCAACCTTAGAATAATATACCAATCTTCTAAGGATATTTTATTATGGGCATTAAAGTTGAATTAATAATCTCGAATTAAGTATTTGAAATCATTCCCAAAGGTTTAAGAAATAAAATATTTGTTTTCTTTTTTTAAGGTCGAATACTTTTCAACAACATTGGGAAGCAATCCAATATGAATTACCTAAGTCTATCTTCCAACGAATTTAGCGGAGAGCTTCCATCCAACATTGGGAATCTATCAAATTTATATGGTCTATATCTATCTTCCAACAAATTCAGTGGAGAGCTTCCATCCACCATATGCAACTTGACATCCCTTAGGCATCTTTTCATCTCAAATAACAGTTTCGAAGGAATAATTCCACAATGCAACTTGAAATCTATTGAATTCCTTCATGCACAAAAAAACCACTTTACTGGCCTCATCCCATCATCATTCACCAAGGGGTGTAGTCTTATGTCCCTCAATTTAAATGGAAATAAATTGGAAGGAGCATTACCCAAATCCTTTATCAATTGCCAAACTCTGCAAGGCTTCGAAATCGGTAACAATAGAGTACAAGATAAGTTTCCTTTTTGGATGGAAACTCTCCCTCAACTTCGAATACTTGTCTTGAGGTCTAACAGATTTCACGGTACCATGGCGTCGCTGCCCTCAAGGACTAAGTTTCCGTTTCCCAAGTTGCAAGTTTTTGATATATCCCGCAATGCATTTGTCGGCTCTTTACCAGAAAGATATTTGGTGAATTTTAGAGGCATGATCGACGTGAATGCAAAGGATGTTTTTATCTGGTACGTGGAGATGACAATCACATTGAAAGGTGTTGATCAATTATTGAAGAGACTACTGGAAGACTTTACAACCATCGACTTATCCTGCAATAGATTTTCAGGAAGAATTCCACATTCTATTGGAATTCTTAATTCTTTGAAATACTTGAATTTGTCTCATAATGACCTCATTGGAAACATACCTGCATCTCTTGGAAATATAAGTGGGCTTGAATCGTTAGACTTGTCAGTTAACAGATTGGACGGAGAAATCCCAAGTGAATTCACAAGGTTTACGTTTCTTTCGAAATTAAACCTTTCGATGAATAATCTTGTGGGAGAAATACCACAATCTACTCAGCTTTCCACATTTTACAATGATTCCTACTTGGGAAACTCGGGGCTATGTGGATTGCCACTGACAAGAAAATGCAATGAGAAGAATCAGGTGCAGCCACAAGAAGAAGATGGTGATTCTGATTTTATGGATGGATTTACTTGGCAATCTGTCGCGTTGGGATATAGTTGTGGATTTGTTGTTGGAATTGGAATCGGTTATCATATTATTCGATATGGATGGCCGAAATGGTTTGTGGAATTCTTTCTTGGTGCTGGATACAACAAGAGAAAACGCAGCTGCTAGAGCAACAAAAAGGTTGAGGGTTGTAAATTTCTAATATTATCCAATAATATTATATAATGCTTATAAGAACTGACATCATCTGTTTTCTTCCTCATTTATCTTTGTTTCACATGTTCTACAATAGCTGGAGAACATCATCATCATCATCAACTGTTAAGAACTGTAAAACATGGATTTGGAAGATGGAGGCCTATAGTCTGCTCTTCGGCATCGAGCTCGGTCCCGTTTGGAGTTTTCATGTAACTGGAGATGGCAGTTCTTGGATGCGCTCTATAGCAATGGATATTTGTTCCTTAATAAAAGACTAGTAATGTAACAGAGGGAGAAATATGAGACTAGATAAAGACTTACCGAGTAATTGTTTCCGAGTTCAATCTTCTCTACCAACTTTCACAACTATATTATCCCCATTCATGTTATGAAAATATCATCCAATTTTCTTTTAACATATTAATAAAAAGGAACTAAACGCTAATAACATACCGCTAAAACATTCTCAGCAACTGATCAGAAGAGCCAGGATTCAAGATATTACACCATTGTGCAAGAAGATTTTCTAGATGAGCCTCGAGAAGATTAAGGTTGCACTGAGTTGACTTGCCAGCTAGTCTCGATACTTTTTTTCATATGACTAAACAAACTTATAGAGATTGATCTTCTTAATAATATAGACATTGGACATGAGTTCAAACAAGATAACTACCACAACTTCTAGCCAACTATACATTTCCAATTTATTTGGTACGTCCTGATTTTTCAATTAATTTATTATTGTCAATTTCAAGTTCTTTACTAGTATGGAACATTAATTAAGTCTACATATTACCCTACAAAGGAGATATCATAGGAGAACATCTCTTCTGGTGAGAACTAAAAACATTCTCTTACCGTTGAATTGAGCAAATTGATGATTCAGATTTATTTTTCACTTAAAATCCCCGAATTACACATTTATTTATAAAAATTTGCAATAAGGTTATTTTTGTAACTTTGCATTAAATATTATAATTTTTCATTTCCTATGTTACTATGTATGTTGTTGTGATCATAGCCCCCATCTTTAGCTTCGATTTTCTATTGAATTTCTTTCCATCTTTTTATTGTCGTTCATTTTGTATTAATTTCGAGATTGACACTTATTATAACAAAAAACATGCATAATAATACCAAAAAAGGTGGGTGTTTTAGAATCTTGTAGAAAATCAATGTTTTTTGCCGCAATAAAAACACTTACCATTTAAAGTTGTGAATTCTTGGTGGGTTCCAACTGAGGGGACGAGTTATGGGTGAATTTCGGCGGTCGTGATTTCAGAGAGTATTGTGTGTATCGATCTTGGCGGAGATGCGTCGTCTGGGTTTTCTTCGGGTGCCGAAACGATGAATTTGGGGGATTTCCAACAAATTACCGTCGTTCAATGGACGTCACCTTAATTAAATTACCATTTTGATTATAAATTAATTACCGCTAGTCTATGAAATTTATATGCATCTCCACTTTGTTTAACTAAATTTAATGCATGTTAGAGAAATAAATTTAATTACCGCAGCCTACTAATTAATTTGTACAAAATAAACCTTGATATATGGATGGATGTGCATGCGTATATAAATTTACGTCCAAAACTAACGAACGACAAAATATCGATGGAAAAATGTCAAATTCATAATTGTAAATTACTGACGGATTAGCAACGAAGTTTTGATTCTTTAAATCTTAGTGAAGAGATTATTGGCGGAAACCTTCTTCGCTAATTTTCCAATTCCAATGTGTCGCCCCATATCGGACTTTCAAACCTTTTATTCCCATATATAATATCAAGGATTAAACATATAAAACTGCTAGATAATTTTTTGTACTTTATCCATTGAATATGAAAATATGCACTGTATATCATTGACTATTAGTTTTATACGCACTGCTTAATGAACTACGAAAATATGCAATGCTTAATTTGTTCCATAAAGTAAATTCCTACAAAAATTTCGACCACACGTCTGAAATTGAGAGTAATATTATCTTCCATTATTACAAAATTATATAGGATATTTAACACAAAGCTATCAATCTAGAGGGATATTACCCCTAAGTCCCTAACTTTGCATGTACAATCATAAGTTTTTATTGAAATTTTACTCTTCTACAATAAATTAGATAGTTCTGGAGAAGAATTAAAAATTTACACAGTTCAAGGCGAGTTACAAATTTACATAATGCAGGAAGCTAAGTCCACAAATATAATAATTCAAGGTGTAAATTCCGCATTTTCATAATTAAAAGGACAAAGTGCAAAAAGTTAATAGTTGAGGGGGTTTAATGCTTTTAACCAAAGCTCGTTAATGACACGGGCTTGCCCCTTCCACAACCCGGACTCATGGATTTGGAAATATCTTGTGTTTCACTATTATCAATTTCACCTGATCAAACTTCTTTTAGCTGTAGTCAGTGGCGGATCCAAGCCCCCCCCCCCAACTCGTGTCAAAACACGATTTTTTATATGTAATTTTTAAGAAATTTCGTATTTCACCCCCGAAAGTACACTTCACCCTATTTTCTATCGAATTTTTAAGTTTTGCCCCCCTCTCTTATAATTCTGGATCCGCCCCTGACTGTAGTCAAAACTCAAAAGGGTAAAATACTGTTTCTTCCAACAAGAATTGAAGATAAATAATTGAAACATCGTTTCTAATCACAGAGGCGGCGAACAAGGAACACAATATGACAACATCACATAATACACACTTTCATCAAGAGGATTTGCTTTCTGCTTGTTGTACGGCATCCTTGATCAAGCTCGAAACGTGTCAAGCAACCCATAAAGATCCGGCTGAGCTGCAGGAGAACGCGTGAGTATGACGATCGCGTTCAATCTCGACACAAGCATCACCTACCTCTTCTCGCATCTGTTCAAAACATACAAACACAGCAAGAATTTCCAGCAAAGATTGTGCCAAACTTATTAGCAAAGCTAGGGATCTTCGTAGCTCGAGTTTCTTTTTATCATGTTTTCTAGTAAATAAATGATTCAACATTTGATCGGCCTAATTAACAAAAACGAATGAGTACCTCTTCACACAAGTGCAAGGGACCCCAGTGATCATCAACGCCGAAAAGAAAAGCAAGCTGGCTGCTCTTGCTCCTCATGAAATCCCAATCTGGCTTTTCACACAGCTACACGGAGACGGTTAAAATCAAGTAAAACATCGTACTAGGTTAAACAAGTAGAAACATAAATTGGATGTGTCTTTTAAAATTGGTGTTAACTACTCCTTCCGTCCCAATTATCTTGTCCACTTTGCTTGTGGCGTGATTTTTAAGGAGAATTGTTAGTTGTGTGCAGAGTGGTGTAAAGTTGTGGGTCCACAAAAAAGTTATGTGTATAATTTGCTAAAAAAGAAAACTGGATAATATATTTGGGACGGTCCGAAATGGAATACTGGACAAGATAATTGGGACGGAGGGAATCGCACTTTACCATCCTACTGTGTTTTTCTACTTATTCATCATCACTATCGACGGATAGATCATGATATATACGTAAGTTTGAACCTCGGTTCATTTCTCTCAAAGACGCATGAAGGTTAAAAGGAGAAAGAAAAATGAAGGTTCATGGAGTTTGGATCCATAAAAGAAAGCTTACTGTCTGAAATTCGGTCATCGCCATAAATAGCAAATTCCGCAGCGTATGATACTGGAAAAAAAAGAACTACATTAGTAAATCTTGTAGCATAATAACCATTCAGAAAGAATGCAAACTGCACCTTCAGAATATGCGTGCATAGAACCTCGACGGCGGAAGCAGACCATGACTTCCCCATGGATGCTTTCACGACGAATTTTGTAATCTTCGATGGGAGGAATCCAAACAAGGCCCCAATCGAGCTAACTGCTGCGCATAGATGTGGAGACCTGGCGTATTACATTATTAGTTCCGATAGTATTCACGGGAGAATACATAAAAGCGGAAAGATAAGTGGGAAGAAATCTACATCACAAGGAAGAGGAATACGCTGCGAGTCTTCCTATGGAGGATTGTGTTGAGGATTCCGTGTTGACAGTCAGAAAAGGATACAAACCAATGCAGCATGTAAACTATAACAGAGTAAACACGAGTTAGAGGGACTTTTTTAAAGAACAAAAATATACTCCCTCCATCCCACTAAAGTTGTCTTAGTAGGTTCCGACACGGAGATTAAAAAAGTGGGCAGAAATGGGTAGTTGTGTGGTTAGATGTGGGGCCCTCTACTTTAATTAGATTGAAATTGACACTCCATATTTACAAAAATGTCACATTCCTTTTCCATTTTAAGACGAAGACTAGTTTAGTGGGACACCTGAAAATGGAAAGTAAGACAACTTTAGCGGGACGGAGGGAGTATATAATAGAAAAAGGAAGTAGAAAAACTGCATATCTTCTTTCGAGATCTTTTAAGTATTTCAAGAGATATATATGAACCAATGGAATGGCCAACCTTCACACACAAATTCAACACTAATCATAACTAACGAAGATGTAAATCTACGAGCGATCGCATTTAACACAATTAAACTTCTTGTGATGTAAGGTGGAAATGCTAAGCGTGGTTTACCAATATCGTAGGTACTTCAACGTCTTGAAGTTCCTGCTCTATAAAGCTTATCTGGAAAAGGTGACAGAAGATAAAGACATTTTTTTGTCACGCATTCTATTTAGTAATCACAAATGGCGAAAGAGAATAACCTTATGATTGATTTGTTCTTCTAATGAGAACAACCTTCGAGACTCCCAGTCCTGGCAAAAGAAAAGGCATGATTTCAACGTCGTTCTCCAGCTATTGCTCTAAGGTAAAAGTGTTTGTAAACTAGAAGTATTCCGAGGAGAAGACAATTAAACCATTTATATAATTTCATAGTGTAAGATAAAATGCAAAAGCGTTGCAGAAACAAGGGTAGATAAAAGATACGTACAAATGCATGCAACCTCCATAAAAAAACATCATAGGACTGAGTACTCTGTACAAATGCATGCAACGGAAGTTGGCTACTAAGCACTAAAGGATGAACTTAAGGATGTCTAAACAGTTTAGTATAATTACGTGATTATCTTTCAATCTTCACCCAGAAAATATAACCAAACAGACAGACTTAAACTACATCAAGTTATCTAAAGACTTCTGATCCTCCAAAAAAGTACAGCATAAGCAGACGGACAAACAATCCGACAGAACAAATCTGATAAAGATCTGATATAGATTATCTGTATTTGAACTAAAAATCAAATTCCAACTTTAAAAGTACAATACTACTTATATATGAGAATTTATCAATATCACTTAGCAATCCAATTTGATGCAAGCAAATTACTTTTGAGAGTGGAATATGTGGCCAATACCTTCACCAAGTAAACAAAAAGGAAGCAATCATCAGCAGTTCCATAATCAATGAATTTAAAGTAGATAAAAAAATATTTATCAAAAGTTATAATCTTTACTTGCCTGCGATTGATGCAGTCCCTCCCATTAGCTCAAACAATGACTCCAAGAATTCAGTGTAAAATGAAACAACGCCTGTATGAAATATGTCCCACTTTTAAAAACATCTCAAAAAATTACTCTCTCTCTCTCTTTCTCTCTCTCACTTCATACATTATGAAAAAATTAAATACCCGGATTTCCAGGAATGAACAACACATGTAATTTAGGCTCGTGGCTACTAATCTCCAACACATCCGTCTTAAATCTGTCCCAAATGGGTTTATAATCAGAATCATAATAAAACATCATATTGTTATAATTATCACACTTCTTGAAAGTACCAGAAATGTTAATAAGCCTCAAATTAGCATTCTTCTTCTTCTTCTGGACCAAACTCTTGCATTCGCTGGCCATTTGCGAGTTCACACACTTTAACGAGAATCTGATCTAGATGTTTCGCTGCAGAAATGGATGGTGAAGTGTATCAATTGGCTCGAATTTCTTGAGGTATTTGGGAGTGTGAAAAAGATTTGATTTTTTACCTGCAGTTGGGAAGAAGGAATCTTGGAATGGGAGAGGGAAGTCTCAGAAGCATTGAAATCTCTGAAGCCCGCTTCTAGCTAGCCATTCCTCAAACCAGAAAATATCATTTTCGGCATTAAATTTCAGTTGATTTGTGCTAAAAAATAAAGTTGATTCGGATGCAATTTGCCGCACTCGATCGGGATTAGTCCCACATTATTTAGGCTTCCATCTTTGTTTTGGGCTTCAAAAGATTAAAGAAATAGGGCCTAACTTTTTTTGAGTTTGGACCATATTATTACAAATAAGGGAAAAAAAAAAGTATAAATATATAATAAAAGAGTTGGACTCAAATATCCGTTAAAAATTACGGTTGTTCTTCTTAGATATTCCAAACTCCTCCTACAACATTTCTTTGCAGAGCTTATAAACTCAAACCTCTTTGATCTATTCGAGAAGCAGTAAGGAAAAACTTCAACCTCTGCATCAGATAGTGCCTTCTTGCCTTTGATCAAATCTTCCTCAAATGTGGAGCTCTCACATCCATCCTCGCCACGGTCTTCTCCCTTTTTTTTCCGCTTCCTCTAGCCCAAAACCCGTGGCCCCTTCGGTAGCCCACCAATCACGCTGTGTCACGCGTGCATTGGTGGGCCATGTTAACAATAAAATAATATTTAAGTTATAAAAAGGTGGCCCACCAATGCACGCATGGCGGGGTGTGATTGGTGGGCCACCGAAGGGGCCACCGGAGTTGGGCTAGACGATTTGTAGCGCTTTTTTACTCCCTAGTTCATCATTATTCAAGGCGTTTTGGGGATTGGGATAATGAATTTCTCAAAGATTGACGATTGGGAGGAGAATTTGAAAACTTTAATTATTTAATTGTGTGACTTTCTCTCGGTGATTTTAATGACCATCCAATTACAAGTGAATAAAGCTTAGTGAAGGAATACAGCAAGAGGAATTGGAATATTGGGGAAAAAAAATTTATTGAACAACCATTATCTTGAACAGATATTTTAACTGAGGGGCAATACGCATATATAACGATAGTTGAGGGGGTCTTAACTTTTTTTTTTTTTTTGATTCGTGGAACCCGCAGCCGCTTGCAAACCACACATGAGAGTTCAATCACCCTAGGACCATATGTGACAGGCGAACCAGTGAAATTTGAACCCAGGACCTATCAATCCCAGACCACCCACCTTCACCACAACGCCATCCCAAGGGACGAGGGGGTCTTAACTCTATTTGATAATGGAGGAGGTACTTCACACATGTGCTAATAGTTTGGGTATTTGATACAACAGTAACCTATCAACTTGAAAAAAAAAAGTCCTTTTAAACTTTCAACTAAATATTTTACAAGACGAGCATGGCTAATCAATCTTTTCCGTGAAATTCAGGCTGATCGACGACATTGAACCCATGACATATCGGTTCCGAACTATCTACCTTCACCGTTATACCATCCCATGTCATTATTACTTATTTATTTATTTAATCAAGCCCTCCTACTTAGGTAAAGATGCAACTAATTAAATGCAATTGATGTTTAATCACGTAATTTTTTAATGACCAAACAATTATAATTAAATCATTAAGACATTCCAACTTTAATCGAGCATTCCTGCTGACGTGTCTGTTTGAGTGCAGATTTCATGCTCTTTTGTTTAATTCTTGAGAGAGAGAGAGAGAGGATAAATGCATTGTCTAATCTTAGTCAACTGAATCCTCAAGTATAAATATTATTATCATTTTTGTTGGATATGAGTCAGTAGATGATACTCAGCTGTTGTTCGGTTAAAAGAAAATTGGGGGAAATCATAGTAGTACTATGGAATTGAAGATCCCAAAACCTAGCTGATATCAGTAGATTAGTGTGTCGTTAGGATTAGCTGATGTATAGGTTAGACTTGATATATTGATTATTATTTTTGTCTAAGTCCTGTACGGGGTAATTGTTGAACTAATCTTCTGTCGAAGATACTTTTCAGAACCCCACGTCATCAGTGTAATCGTTTGTGTTCTTCAGTCAGCAGCTGATCTTCCACTCAGTCGAAGACAGCGCATCAGCTAACAAATCATCAGTAGAAGACTACTCCCAGCTGATAGTCATCGCAGTAAGAACGAGAAACAAGCACAATACCTTCGCGGTCGCCACGGTGACCTACTCGGTAGATGCCGTGTCAACCGACTCGATGAAGAAGACGAGAGACTTTTCGTCCTCTCGTATCCTACGGGACCCAGCCTATTCAAGTCTTTTCGAAAAGTTCAAATAGAAGACATACGAGGTTGTTGAACGGTCAACTCTGACATTCTCACCAACTACAAACCTCGACCAATGAGAAGCCGACAACGCTTACCTACTCTACACAGTAAAGCTGCTCTCATGAACAGTGCATTAACTGCCCTGCTGCAACAAGTTCGAATTATGGCCGTTTTCTTTGGAAACTTGTGACACGTGGCATCGTCGTCTCCAACAGACATATGTCATAACTCACAACTATAAATAGAGAAGTTTTTGAAGCTCCGAAAAACGGAATTTCGAAGGGACAAGCTCAAGTTCATAAACGCTCTAGAACACTCAAAGATCATCCAGAGGAAAACTTGCGTACTTAGAAGATTTCTCAGTTTTTCTCTCTAGAGTTCTTACATCCATTTCTTCTCTAGACTAAGCTCATTGTCATATTTATAGCTTAGATTCGAAGGAGTTCACATTTAGTGAATTGTTCTTATTGTAAGAACTCCTTCTCAGTTGGAGAAAATTCCCTTCCCTTCCAGACTTAGGTTTGGATTGTAAAGTCGCTAAGGACTATAACTTAGAGGGAACCGTCCAAGTGCAGACAAGATCCCCGCCGAGGCTTGCTCAGAATAATCAACAAGTTCTCCTGTCTTGTTCAGGACCGTGGACGTAGGATCTTGCGTATCCGAACCCGTTAAATCGCTTGTGTTCTTTTACTGTTTTATTGCATAGCATTCAACTGACTTGAAAATCATAAGCTTGCATAAAACGTATTTTATAAAGCGCACAGCCAAAAGATTTAACTTGCTAAAACGTGTTTTCAAAAGAGACGAATTCCGGGCCCCACACTTTCCGCACAACAGTCTCCGACTGATTCTCAAAGTACGAAGACAACGATCGGTAGGAGAGAGCTCGATGGGCGACTCACTCTGTCCCGCGATCGAAGACTTATTTGGCACTGTTCATCAGTTGCAATCATCAGCTCAGCTGACCTTCATTGAGAAAAAGAAACTGAGCTCAAGTGTATTCACCCCCCCCCCTCTACACCTGACTTATCGTCTCCGGACCAACAATTTTCTTATTTAGTTGGTTCATTTTTCTTTTCCTTGACCCTGAAATATGTGGATAATTATATAATTTGTGATTTTTGTGCCAGTTGGATTTATATTTTATAAAAATAAAAAGATACAGTATTTGGTGTGTATCAGCATCACTAACTATTTTTATAAATATTTGATTAACTTATTAATTAGTTGCATCTACATCACTAATCTATTTCAAATTACAGTAAAACCTCCGTAATTTAATACTCGGTAAATTAATAACCTCTATAAAATAATATTTTTCTTCGATCCCGACTCGGACCAGTATAAAAAATCATCAAATTTGATAAGATAATAATTTTTAGAAAACTTCAATGTAAATATATGGTCCCATATCGAAATCATAAATTAATAATCATTTAAATTAGATTAAGACAATTTTATAAAATATGATTATAACTTTTTTTAAAAACTTAAATCTAATTTTCTCATCATCTATATATAGTATATACTATTACCATTATACATTGAATATATTTTAATTAAAATACAATAAACTTAATTTTATTATTCCTAAATAGTCAAACGATTCATTGTATTAAAATAATGAATTTATTTTATTATTCATAAATGTAGTCAAATGATTCATTGTATTTTTTTACGATTCATTGTTTTTAGAGGTTACCTAAACATTCTGCTTCGTTCAGGCCGAAAACTCGCTTTAAATTAATAAATATTAATTTATAAATAATTTTTTATCTCTATAAAATAATAAAATTTTCCGATCCTAACTATATTAATTTATAGAACTTTTACTGTATTCAAATTATCTTTAAAGAGGCATAAATGCACCAGCCCTATACATTTGATTATTTAGCATAAACGTTGAAATTTTCTAGGGGTGGGTCGAGGGAATCTGGCCATGTGGGTCCCATGAACCTCATCGTGCATAATATTGAATTATCTACGTATTTCTTCAAAAAAAAAAATTACATGTTTCGTCCGATAGTTCTTATTATTAACTTTGTCAGTTTATTTATATATTCTCTTTGTTTTACTATAAGTGGCTCTATTTCTTTATTGGTATGCGCGTTTCAATGTTAAATGACTAATTCTAAAAACTACAAAGAATACATATAAACATAATTTAATTATCAAAAGTGAAACAATATAAACCATATAACACAATTCTCTTAATCTTTATGCCACAAAGAATTAAGACACTTTTATAATGGAACGAGAGAGTACATGACATTAACATCTAATACATAAATTGTGGGTAACGCCAGTCCTATAAACTGTATAACTATATATTAATAATCACGCAAGGTAGAGAGTTGTCACAATCCTATTAATAAATTAGGTGTCATGCTAGGTGTAGTTAACTTCTATTAATATTTTAGTTATGCGTGTATTGTCATATATTGTTATTTGTTAAGAGCTGTAAATATGATAAAAAAGTCTATTTTTTTCATTGGGATGACATAACGGTTAAGGTGGGTAGTCTGTGGTCGGAAGGTCATGGGTTCAAAATCCACCAAGCCCGTTATGTGTGAGTTTATCACATATGATTAGCGTAAGGTGGTTGAAAAATCAATGAAACAGTAGCAAGGTTTACCCAGTGCACACTTCGGTACCGGCCAGACAGATTGAGGGGTTGTTTGCAATAGCTTAAGCTTTTTTTAAGTGCTTAAATTAAGGCCGGCCAAACAGATTGAGGGGTTGTTTGCAATAGCTTAAGCTTTTTTTAAGTGCTTAAATTAAGGCCGGCCAAACAGATTGAGGGGGTGTTTGCAATAGCTTAAGCTTTTTTTAAGTGCTTAAATTAAGGAGAAGTTAGTAAAAATAGCTAATTAGAGAATTTGGGGTGTGTTTACAAAAACTGCTTAAAAGCATGAAAAGTTGAAAAAAGAGTGTTTGCAAACACCCACTTATTAGTATCAAGATTGCCATAAGTTGCAGAAGTTGTTATTTATCAACTTCAACTTAAATAACAAAAAAATAGAGATTTTTTTAGAATTTAAGCTGTTCCAAACACCCAAAAACAGCTTCTCCTTAAATTAAGCTAGAAGTTGGATAATTTAATCTGTTGCAAACACCCACTGAATCGCGTGAATAAGTGGCAGATTCACGTGTTCATCAACAGTAAAATCAATGAAAGGACTTGTATTATATCGAACAAGTTCAGTCAATACATGCACATGATAGATCTCAAATCAAGTGACTTTATAATGTTCAAACGCGCATGATTTGAAGTATTTCCAACGTGAAGAAGTTCTTACAGTAAGAACCGTTATTTAAGGCCTTTTCACTTGGAAATATTGATTCAATTGTGTTGATTGACCATTTTAGTTCAAGGTTTGCTTGAGTTGATTTTGTGATTTGCAGTCAAATAATTATGACGAAGCTTCAAAGGGATTCTACTCATGGTGTTTCTCGGACTAGAAGATCTAAGAGAGATGACTGCAAGATCATTAAAGCAAGACATAAGATTTATTCCAGCTCTAGTATTTTTGTAAATATAATCTATTTCTCATAATATTTTTAACATTTCAATATGTAAAAATAAAATTATCAACTTTTAAGTCGAACACGCATGTAGAATAGTTTAATAAAAAAACCAATTTTCAATCTATTATCATGCATAATCTTTTTTTTTTATATATTTTTTTTGAGAATATTATCTCTATCTCAAGATGAAAGTATGCTAGATAATGATTATTTTTTCTTAACAAGCGGGGTTTTGTAACAGCCGGATACGATGATGATTGATGATAGAAGCAGATATTTTCCCCTATTTTGAGATAGCTTAGTTGTGTCTATACGGATTTAGGATTACAAGGAAGGGGGCGAACTTTGAAAATTCGATAGAAAAGATGATAAAGTGTAGATTTCGAAGGCCGAATTATAAAAAAATTCAAAATTACACATTAAAAGTACATGAATCGGCGGGCGCCCCCCTTGGATCCGCCCTATATATATTTTGTATTGCCTATATATATATACCTAGCAATATAAGTGATCTAAACATGGATTTGGAGCCGCACGGCAAGTTCTGCCTATTCTTTTTTTTCTTTTTTTTTTTTTAAAATGGCATGTTATGATTTGAAGATATGCATGTCTATTCTGAGGTATTGTGTTGGATGGATATTAGGTGTGATTTGGTCGATATTTCTCCCGCTCTAACCGAGGCAGCTGGAGCCATCGTCGATGTATGTTCCCGCCCTCCAATTTCTGAGTTATTCTTAATGGTGTCTGACCTTTTCCACTCAATCATTCTCTCGTACAGAACTTTTGTATTTAAAGCACAACTCTTTAATACTATCTCGATAATTATATACTCCCTCCGTCCCATTGAGTTGTGCTCATTTCTTTTTTACACGTAGATTAAGAAGAGTTGTTAGATGTGAGTGAAGTGGTGGGTCCCATAAAAAGAGAGTGAGTAATTGTGTGTAAAAATTTGCTTTTTTTGGAAACAGGAACAGATGAGTGGGACAAACTAAAAAGGAAAACGAGCACAGCTCGTTGGGACAGAGGGAGTACACAGCAAAAAACTGACCATTTCTTTCTTTCTTAATTTGATTTACTCATATTGAGCCACATGATTTGTCTCTGTTAAGTCAGGGGCTCATTTGAATACTCACACCAACTCGCGTGTCATCTATGAAGAAACCTATGATTATTATTGTTTGTCATTCTTAGGACTCTTTCACTAGATGCTTCACCTCGAATCCCCCTCAACCATGGAACTGGAATCTATACTTACTGGGAGTTGTTGTCAGATATATGATTCTCTTCCCAGTAAGGTGACCTTCATTTTTGCCTATTCAGCCGGTAGAAAAGTATAAATATATTTGATGTTATTTCACTTTAATGCATGCATAGGATTGATTGTATTATGAGGGGAATGTCAAGAGTATACATTTCCATGTTTGAAAATGCAAAAATATACAAATTTTTCTATAAATACAATAATATACAAATGACCCTACTTCACCTCCAGTGTGTGTGCAGGTGTGTGTGCAGAGTGTGTGCAGGTGGTTGTGCAGTTTTTGTTGGAATCTTTTTCTTTTTGAATAAGTATTCTCGAAATTAGCAAAATAAAAGTTGCTGATTTTTTTTTAAAAAACTAAAGTTATTTTTAAAAAAAAACTTCTTTAATTGATATTTTCGTAAAACTAAAAACCTGAAGATATTCGTTTAAATATTTTAAAAACCTGAACGAAAATTTAATATTTTTGTATATTTAATTT
Organism: Lavandula angustifolia; assembly: GCA_028984105.1. Classification (NCBI taxonomy): domain Eukaryota; kingdom Viridiplantae; phylum Streptophyta; class Magnoliopsida; order Lamiales; family Lamiaceae; genus Lavandula; species Lavandula angustifolia. Next base: position 28,685,290 of record CM054806.1, on the reverse strand, counting down.
AATTTAACGAAAATTTAATATTTTGTTAATTTAATTTATGAATTCAATTTGAGGAAATTTTAATATTTTAGTAAATTTAATTTACGAAATTTATGCAATTTTGATAATTTAATTTAAGAAATTTCATTAATTTAATTTAGGCATTTTCGTTAATTTAATTTAGAAATTTCGATAATTTATTTTTGGCAATTTCATTAATTTAATGTAGGCAATTTGTTAATTTAATTTAGGAAATTTTATTAATTTAATTAGGCAATTTTGATAATTTATCGAAAAACCGATTTTGTTAATTAGGCAATTTTGTTAATTTAATTAGGCAATTTTGATAATTTAATTTAGGCAATTTCAATAATTTAATCAATTTCGATAATTTAATTTAGGAAATTTCAATAATTTAATTTCAATTTCAATAAATTTAAAAAATATATATATTTGTGCCGATCGATCGGGCTTAAATTAAAAATATTTATATATATAAAAAATTATACCTAAATTTAAAAAAAAAAATTATTTGTGCCGATCGATCGGCACTGCCCGATCGATCGGCACTTAATACCTGAAAAAATTAAATATATATATATATATATATATAATACATAAATTTAAAAATTAAAAAAATTATACGTGCCGATCGATCGGTACTGCCCGATCGATCGGCACTTATATACTCTGAATAAATTATAATATAGATATATATATATATATATAATAATACATGGGGGTTGGGGGTGGGGGTGGGGGTGGGGGGTGGGGGTGGGGCTGATCGGCCATGACCGACCGGGGTTGATCGGCCATGGCCGACCATGGGAGAGGGGAGGGGGGGGGGGGGGGGGGTCACAATTAAAAAAAAAAAAAAAAAACTTTTGTGCCATCGATCGGCACATATTAATTTTTTTTTCATCGGTATGATAGGGTCGGCCCTATCAAATGTGATCGGCACGACCCTATCACATGTGATAGGACTATGTGATACGACCCTATCACATGTAATAGTAAAATTGGGTAGAGTTGTATATTAACACTATTTTATTCTTACGTAAAACATTATCCAATATTCAACATCATCCTATATATTATCCAATTTCAAAAAAAATTTTAAGATTATCTTATAAATTATCCAATTTCGAAAATAAATATGATACAATACGAGCCGGCGGTGAAATGCCCAAAATTGTTAAGAGTCCGGCGGTGATCGATCGGCACAATATATTTTTTTTAAATATAAAGCCCGATCGATCGGCACGTGCCGCTCGATCGGCACAATATATTTTTTAAATATAAAAGCCCGATCGATCGGCACGTGCCGATCGATCGGCATAATATATTTTTTAATATAAAGCCCGATCGATCGGCACGTGCCGATCGATCGGCACGCGTGCCGATCGATCGGCACAATATATTTTTAAATATAAAGCCCGATCGATCGGCACGTGCCGATCGATCGGCACAATATTTATTTTTTAATCATGGCCGATTTGGGATGGGGGTGGGTGTGGGGGGTGGGGGTGGGGGTGGGGGGTGGCAGTGGGTGTGGGGGTGAGGGTGGGGGTGACGGTGGGGGTGGGGGAGGGAGGGCCGATCATATGATCGGTCCTGCCCGATGGGGTGGGGGTGGGGTGGGGGGGTTGGGGGTGATGTATCGGCACAATTTTTTTTTTTTTTAAATATATAGCCCGATCGATCGGCACATGCCGATCGATCGGCACAATATATATTTTTTTAATAGTTAAAATTTTGAAAAAGTAAGAGTATTTTAGTAAATTTTGGTATTTCCTACATAGCGATAGTGGGTAGGATCGTACAATTCCATGTATTATCCTATAATAATATGGGTAAGGATTGAATGTGCACCAATTATTTACCTGCACTGCACCGTGAATAGTGTATATTTTGGAACCTACCTTAAAAGTAGTCAAAGACTACTAAAACGAATATATGGGAAATTGTCATTTGACTGTGGCAGAGGAAAATAAATACAAAGTTCTTCACATCTCTTCTCGCCTTCTTCACACCTCCTCTGTTATTGTTGACACTTCATTTCAGATCTTGTTCATCTCACTTTACATCTCTTCTCCCTCTTTGACTAAAAGGCTTCAATGGAATTCGATCATAACAATGGACAGGTTAGTTTCATCTCACTTCACATGTCTTCTCCCTCTTTGATATATATTAAAGAATTTGTTTAAAAATATTTTGAAGATATATTTCCTTTGGAGAAATTTTAGAACTGATCTATATTTTGAAGATATACGAAATAGGAAACGAGTTTAGGGAATTTAGGGAATTTGTTCAATTTAATTTAGGGAACAACAGGACCGAATTTAATTTAGGGACTTGTTTCAATTTAATTTAGGGAAGGGAATCAATTTAATTTAGGGAACAACCGGACCGAATTTAATTTAGGGACTTGTTTCAATTTAATTTAGGGACCGAATTTAATTTAGGAACAAGGAATTTTGTATGTTTCGTAAATTTCGTTAAGTTGTTAGGGAATTTCGTTAAGTTGTTAGGGAATTTTGTCACGTTTAGGGTTTCACCAATTTAGTTGGCTAGTACACGTTTAGTTGGCATGTACCTTATGAGTTGGCTAGTTTTGTAGATATATAGATAGAAATGAGCTTAACTATTATATCATCATAACATAAAAAAGTTAACACACGGTATAACTATGATTATATTGTATTTATTCCGTTTATGTATAGAACGGAGTAATTTGTTTTATTTTCGTAGTGTTAAGATAATTGTAAAAACACGAATTCATAGTATCTATCATAAATTACTTTAAAGGTCAACTGTGTGATTTCATAATTATTTTCGTGTTCATATCGTTCGTAGAGGTGTATATTTGAAAAAACTAGGTTTTTCATATTGAAATTGTAATACTACTTCGTGAATGACAATATGTAACTTGGAATCGTCCGATCGAAAAATGTATCGTGTAGCGATAGTAAATATTACATTTTTTGGGTTATACTATATTCGAAATTTATCTTTCTTCGTATAATACTTCGTATATTAATGTTACGGTTTATGGTGAAGTGTGAACATGTATTTACGCGAGTGCTAACTTTCTTGAAAATCTTAATTTGTCTTACTAATTATCAACTATTTCGGGGTAAGCTGGAGATGGGTGAGATACGAATGTAGGAACGTCTATCCGACATTGAATACCCACTGGAAGGATTTTATTATAGGGGATATTAGAGCGACATTGCTTGCCGTAGGAGGGCGAGACCGGTGGATCACTTTTGTTTGACGAGTCCGTTTGGACACATCATGTCATGGAAGGGTGGATGGATGCTAGTAAGGCTATCCATCAATTGATGTGTCGCGAGGTGACCGTAGACGATGCAGCGGATGGCCGTATGTGGTTCCCAAATCAATGGTGGACTCATTTCATTTGGTCCCTCCGAGTTTGCACTAGTATCCGGCTTGTGCATGGGCTCTTCATCCTTCGACCCCACCGCCGACCATGATGCATCGTGCATTGCGGTGCGGTCTCTCCTTTGTGATGAGAAAAGGCCTAGTGTGGAGGAGTTGCATGCCGTGTTTAAGAACCGAGATGGCCGAAGATGCATCGGGCTTAGATTACATCAAGGTGGCAAACATTCTAATGTTATACTTGATGGTTATGGGTGTACCAAAGCTCGGGTTAGTTGACGAGTTTGTCACGGGTGCTTGTGGATGATCTTGACCGGTGGAGTACCTTTCCTTGGGGTGCATATGCATACCAAGCATTAATGCACTACAAACAGCATATACCGGTAGGGAGAAGGGCTTGTGGAAATACCTACCATTTTGCAGGGCCCATATGGGCTATACAGGTACCGTTATTAACTTTATGTAGTTCTGGACTGTTAAAAATTAATCTTCTTACTTCGTTAATTTAACGTCATACTTCGTGAATAAAATTTCATACTTCAAGTATACACTCCTTGCAGGTTTGGGCATTCGAAGCTATCCCCCAACTTGGGGCTCTTGCCGGGAGCATAGTCAATGCAGATGCCATCCCCCGCATGTTAAGGTGGTACTTCCCCCTACGGAAAGGTCAATTCCGTGGCTTCTTCGATGATAATGTGGAATGTTACCCACTGGTAGTGAATGAAAGAGAACAAGAATCGCTTTTGGTACATGAGCACCCAAATTGGTCACGCACTTGGGGTACAATACCGTCGGCCTCAGACAGTATTGTTTGGATCTGAGGCTGCGAGGGACATGGGTATCCCCCGGCCACGTAGTAGAGCAAGAGAAGCGTCCCCTCCGTTATCACCACCGACGAATACGCGACGATCCACCCGTACGAAAGGGAAAACAAATGTGGAAGATAACGATTCAGATTCTTCTCCGGAGATGCGGTCCAAAGGTAGACGAAGTGCCTCCAATTTTCCTCCAAATTGGAATGAAGCTGAGTTTAGGAAGAAATGTGCGAAAGACGTGGAGAAAAGTGTCCTCCCAAAACTAAAGAGTTATTTGAAGGGAGAAAAGTATGGACAGCGTGAGTGTCCTTTTACCCACGACTGTCCGGTTATTCTAGGCCCCTACCCACACTTCACTCAGTTTGACCAAATCAATTGCGGCGTTTATGCATCCATGTACGTGGAGAAGCTGCTTTTCGGATATCCGACGCCCACGATGATGACTCGACACACCGCGTTAGTCGAGTACCGAAAGAGGATGGCGGCTTTCATGTGGGAGAGCTGTATCCCGTAATTATTTGGGAAGTTAGATGATAACTTTGTTGATTCGAACATTTGCATGTGTATTCTGCATGATTCGGACATTTCGATAATTGACGTATGTTTATTATGCATGTTTATATTCTGAATATGTATTCTGCATGATTCTCACTTTGGTGCATGTTTAATATTCTGAACGTATGATTCTTACTTTGCATGCATGATTCGGACATTTGGTATTCGAACATTTGCGTGCATGTTTATTTCGTATAAATTGCGTATATATTTTGATAAAAATTTCGTATAAATTTCGCAAGGTTACGTATAAATTTCGATATAAATTTCGTCAAAATTTCACGTCCTTCAACGAAGAGAGAGAGAGAACGGTTCGTAAATTAACGTATAAATTTCGTATAAGTTCGCAAGGTTACGTAAAAAAATTACGCATGCATGTTTAAATCGACGTAAAATAAATATGTTTATATTCCGCATGTTTATATTAATTTCGTAAAATAAACTTGACGTAATATAAATCTATTTATTAATATAAATCTGTTTATTAATATTTCGCATGCATGTTAATATAAATCTATTTATTAATATAAATATGTTTATTAATATTTCACATTCATGCTAATATAAATCTATTTATTACGTAATATAAATTTCGCATGCATGTTTATTAAAATTTCGCATGCATGTTTATATTAAATTGACGTAATATAAATTTCGCATGCATGTTTATTAATATTTTGCATGCATGTTTATTAGCTTGGCATGCATGTTTATTAAATTGACAGAAATTTCATGCATGCATGTAAGAAGGAAACGAAACGAAATAGGTAGGTAGAGAGAGAGACAGAACGTTAAAATATAAAAATTCTAACAGTGAGAGATATAACTCTCACGCTGAGGGATAAAAAAAATGCAAACATTGAGAGAACGAAATAGGTAGGGAGAGAGAGAAAGAGAGAGAGAAAGTTGAGAGATAAAAATAAAATGTCAACTCCAACATCACTTCACTGCAAAAAGGTAGATAAGAGAGAGAAATTGTACTTTTATAGCTTGTAGGCATGTTTGCTAGGTTTAAAATAATATATATGTATATTTTTGCATTTTGGAGAAGTGATGTACATTTTTGCATTTATCATTGTTTGATGTGTACATTTGTGCACATCCCCCTTGTATTATTATGTTGCTATTTTCCTGTGCATTACTTGTTGGAAGGGCATGACAAGCTGAGAAAAAGCTTAGAGGTGTGCTCAATTATTCTCTTTCCGAAGTTATAACTCTTGGCTGGACTCATTCTTCGTATGAGTTTGAGAATATTGGTGATAAATTGGGCCACATTCCCCTTAAAAGGCTTTGTAAGGGGAAGTGATATCCAAGCTTATATAAAAGAGACAAGATCTTCACCAAGTCGATGTAGGACATAATAATGGGCTCTCTAACAGTTGGTTGATATTTCTACGACTTCCTATTTTGGATCCAGGAAATCGTGATGCATTACACTATTACACGATTACTCTAGGTAGCTTGGGTATAATTTTGAGCTTCACAGAGAGAGAGGTCGGAGTCGGAGGGGGGAAGAGGGTTATAATGTTCTTATGAGAAGAGTTGGTTATTAGCACAATTAGTGATTAGTTATTTCTATACGTCCATACATGAAGTTGTCTTGACCAATTTTTACTAGTATGCAGAGTGGTCTTGCTAAGCTGCTTTGCAGTGTCATCGTCGCATCATGGGCTGGAGTTGTGAATTACCATGGTCCACCTCCTACCATGCGGCCTAACCAGGTGAACTACTTAAAATCATCTACATATAGCTGTGTAGTTAACTCAGATAAAGCTCATATCTATGGATGTATAAGGTTTTAGTTGTTTATTTGCAGGTTTTTGTTGCTAATCACACATCCATAATTGACTTCATCGTTTTTGAGCAAATGACTGCATTTACAGTAATTATGCAGAAGCATACTGGATGGGTTGGTAAGTTTCTACAATTCCATACACACATGCATTCTTTGTTTTAGTTTTCACTTTTACATTATATACTTAAGTTATTTTCTTGTCCGCAAAAGGACTATTGCAGAACACTGTTCTAGAAAGCCTAGGGTGTAGTTGGTTCGACCGCTCGGAGTCCAAGGATCGCGAAATTATTACAAGAAATTATGCTTTACTACAAAAGGATGAAATATTTTTTTCTTGTTTCTGTGTGTGTCTTAGCTTTTATTTTGAAAAATTTCAGGTCAAGAGAACATGTCCATCGAGCTGACAACAACAATCCTCTTCTTATATTCCCAGGAGGAACTTGTGTGAACAATCACTACACTGTGATGTTTAAGAAGGTATGACTCATTGCATGCAATTAGTAAAGTACTAGTAGTTAATTATGACATACATATTATTAATTTAAATCGACCCTAACGAGGATTGAACACTGATGATTGCCTTATTGTGGTTTAGGGTGCATTTGAAATTGACTCCACTGTATGTCCAATTGCAATCAAGTATAACAAGAAATTTGCGGACGCCTTCTGGAATAGCCGAAAGTAAGCTGTTAGTCGTGCTGCTGTCTTTCTTCCCATGAAACCCTGATGATAATCATGGTGCTAGAAGACTAAGTTTCATGTTTGCAGACAGTCCATCACAATGCACTTCTTACAACTTTTGACATCCTGGGCTGTTGTTTGTGATGTGTGGTACCTCAAGCCTCAAAATATCAAACTAGGGGAAACACCAATCGAATTTGCAGAGCATTTTGTCGATGCATATCAATGTTATAATAAAACAGCAAAAATGGAAATGTAACGAATACGACGTTTAAGAGACCTCATTTCTGTTCGAGCTGGCCTTAAAAAGGTGCAGTGGGATGGATATTTCAAATTTTCTCGCCCAAAGCCCAAGCATCGCGAGTGCAAGTAAGCTTGATACCTTCATTCTGGGTTTGCTTGGCGTGGATCAACTTAGAATCTTATCCTTACTAACATGTTTCTCTACTCTGTATATTTGCAGGCGACGAAGCTTTGCCGAGTCGATTCTCCGTCGCCTGGAAGAGAAATAGGTTTTGTTGTTTACACTTGTTATTTGGATGTCGTTTGTGTTCAATTAACTCCTTTGCTGTAGTAGAGTCTTTCATTACCTGATGGAAGTTTTCATCATTCTAGGAACCGAATCAAATGCGATTTTCAATTTGCTAAAATCATTAATTTTGGTTTTTCGTTCCGGTATTTTGAACAATTTGATTATGTTAAAATAATAATGATAATAATAATAATAATAATACAAAAGCTAAAATCGGATGGACCTCCGACTGAACCGGCATTGAACAACACTACGTAGCAGTTCAGAAAAAATGAAATATTTCATTCGTCTTACTAGAATTGACACATTGTTTTATTGGAATGATTCACTATAAATGAAACATTCTTAAAACGGCAAAAATTATGTGAACCATCTCTAACTACTCAAATATCAAACAATCAAAACCACACTTTTTTGATTCTCGTGTGTTATTTTTAGTGAGAAGGTGGGACTTGGGAGTAAGTGCTAATTTTAGTTTGGACTATATCATGGTAATAAATTACTTCTGCCTGCACTAGCTAGGCCCAACTTATCAAAAAGCGGGTTGGGCCAATTTTTACCAAGAACTCTGCAATTACCCATAACACCCTTACCCAACGCCTCTTGTTCAGCAGCACAGTGTCTATTTCCGTCAATCTCCCTCCCACAAACAACACCATCTGTTTGACGAGTTCGTACTTCGTAATAGACAAGGTCATATTGTCCTCGTACACTAACTCTCACTCCTCCCCTCCCTATCGCACGACGCCACGTGGACAAAACCCGCGCCGCGTTTTCGAATTTCTCCCCGCGTCCTCTACAGTAATTGTAAACGCATCTCTTCTCTCTCCCCTGTCCCCCTTATAAATTGACTGTTTTCGAATCCATAACGGAATCAGTTACTTACTAATCCGTCTCTCTCTCCTAGCTCTAGTGAGAGAAACACTACCACCGCCATGTCTCACTACAGCGGAGCATCAAAGTGCGAGGTCAAAGGCACCTCACTCTCGGACAAGCTGAGTAATATCAAGGCATCCCGGCCGTTCGTGACGCCGGTCCGAGGAAATATCAAGCGTCGGATCTTCTTCTCCTCCGTCTTCTCCAAACTACGGAATGCCCTCCCTCGCTGTCTCCGTCCGAAGAATTAACGTCCGTTGCTCCGTTAAGTCGCAAGTGTGTGTGTTTTAATTTGTCATGCTTGTTCTTCCTTGTATTCTGTGTCGATGGTGTGGATGTATCGTATCTGTGTTAATTTAAACCTTCTCGTACATCTGTTTTGTGTGTCGGAGAATAAAACACCATAATGTTTTCTCTTATTAATCTTCATTGATTTTGTGTTGTAATGTGTTTTCGGGTACGTGAGAGAATATATAAAACTAGTCTAGTATTTTTCGATTAAAATCGCTCTTATGTAATAATGAGTTTCATAATCGGTTTTATAATTAACATTTTAATACTAATCATTAGTTATAGGGTGGGTTTTGTGGGTCCTACAACAAATTCTTATTGGTTTAGAAAACTCTAATTTTCTAAAAGTGGCTATAGAAAACTTTTAAACTCAAACACCCCCCCACACCCACCCCACCTCACCCCACCCCAACTTGACCATAAGATGTTTGTTTATTATAAATAGTTTTTATTTATTTATTTTTAAGTTGAAAATAATTATTTTTAAGCAAAAATTAAGAATTTTTGGAATTGATAAGTAAAAATATGAATATATTTGATAGTTTAAAAAATTATGATGTTTTAAGTACAAAAAATATCTTAATGGATGTTTAAAAATCTGCTTAGTTAAACAGTTTAACTGCTTAATTAAAAAGCTATTAACATAAGCAGATTTGTTAAACACAAGAAAACTGCTTATGTTGTCAATAGTAAATAAGTATTGGCAAACACCCCATAATCACATATAATATGTTCATCTTATATTAATATATTTAATAAGTATATGATAAGAGTAAGTGCAAGTTATTAAACACTTATAACGTTGGTGGTAATATAAAAATAACTAAGAGAGGGTTTAGGGTTTATAGTCGTAACGCGGCGAAGTTGGACCGAGTCTTGACTCTTGATCATGTTGTGGAAATAATTATTCGTTGCAAGAGATCAATTAGAATTATATATTTGTCATCCGATAATAGTGATAGTGCCGTTATTTTGTTAATTATTAATACTAGTATATTCATGATGGATACAAATTTACAGTTTACCAGTATACCTTGACTTTGAAATGTCAACGACATATCCTTGCGCTACATAACAAGTGTTACCTAAATTTTTATATTACTTCATCCGTCCCAATATTAATGTCTCGTATATTAATTTGGTTTATCTCATTATAAATGTCTTTTTTTTATAAATAAAATCAATGTATAGACCACAATTAATATAATTAAGTAGATCTGCAACTATATACATCTACACCATATTTTATTATTTTCTACCATTTTTTTTTAATTTTCATGCTAAAAAATAAGGGAACATTAATACTGAGAAAGAGGGATTTTTTTTTTGTTAGTTAATAACGTAAATTTATTTTTACATTGTTTTATCTAGCAGCTTCTTTATTTATATGCTTGTTATCTGAATTTAGATATCATACAAATCTTTGCCTATTTAAAATGCTCTTAAAAATTTTACTTGATAGAGATTTCTTTGAATAGTGATTCATGAACATGGACTATATGAATTTTTAAAAAGTACTTGAGCTAATACTCGGTCAACATGTGAGACTACTTTGATGGTCTAATCTTAATTTAAACACTATACATGTGTAATATTTGTTTTTGTCTCGAGGAAATTTTATTTGAGCAAATAGTCTAACTTTGCATACATCAAGTGATGTACAAAAAGGTTCATATAAAAATACAGATCTTACCATAAAAGATCATGAAGGAAATTCGCACGACTGATAGAACTCTTTATGGGTTTTGATGTAATAAATGTTGTCTTATGGTCGAAAGTTGCGTATTCATTTCACAAATGTTAGTACTATCATTTATTGTCTAAATAATTTACAGATTATTATACAAAAACGAGATTTATTCAATGAGCATTTTAAGTAGAACGTGTGGATTTTCTTATAATTAACAAAAAAGACGGGGCTTAGAAGATTTAATCTATTTATTTATTTTTTGTTGGGATTTTGCAAGTATAAGGATGTGACAAATTAAAAAAATATTTACGCTTTATTAATTAAATTATAGTGGCCAATTGGGTTATACAAACTTGTTGTTGGGCCAACAAATCATACCAAGTGGGCTTATTTAACACTTTACTCTCAACAAATTTTGATGCTACTTGTGGTATTATAAAATCTATTTACTGGTTTGATGCAATATTATTTTTTCCTTTAAAAATCAATCAATTATCTAATAATTTGAAATATAGAAAACTAAAAAAGTTTATTAAATTATGTGATATAGAAATTTTTTCAAAGAACAAAATTTTCTTACAAGTTTAACAGCGAGATCAATATTTGGCAATTAAAAGGAGAAAATAAAATTACGCGAGGTGAAAAATAGAAAATAGGGAATTGAAATAAGGAAAAGGGCAAACCTCTTGCTAGGGTTTATCAGTCAAATTCATTATTTCAGCTTGCAATTCCAGCAATCTTCGCGTTCTTCGTTAATCTCCGGAGTTATGGCAGATGGAAGAGGCGAAAGAGAGCCGCTGACACTCGTGGCAAGAAAGCCTTGTTTCTCGCTGCCCACTGCTTGTCCCAGCTGTCTGCCCGTTTACATTTACCTTAAATTTGCCAAGATTCAATTCAATTTGGAATTCAATCTCATTCATCCCGATTCCGGTAATTCTTCTTCTTCTTCTTTTTATTTTATTTGTCAATTTATTTTTTCCTTTGAATTTATGCTGCAGTTTTTGATTCTGAAACTGTTAATAACTAATTATGACTGGCTGCTGCTAATTAAGATTTTAGTATCTAGAATTGGAATAATGTATATGGATTGTATCTCTACCAGATCAGATACCATTTGTTGAGTCTGGTGATTATGTTGCATATAACAATGAGGGTGGTGGGGTCCTTCAGAAATTGAAAGACGATGGAATTGTTGATTTGGACGCTGACGTCAGCGGTATCCCTGAATGGGTATCATTGAAGGTGATGGTTGAGTCGTGGCTTGCTGATGCTGCATTGTATGAACTGTGGGTGGGTTCTGATGGCAAGTCAGCTCACAAGATTTATTACTCTGATCTGGCTTGGCCTATAGGAAAGATTTTGTACTACAAGCAAGTCTACGGAGTAAAGAAACTACTCGGTATAACATCAGAGAATGCTGAAAGAAGAGAAGAGGAGGTAGTTTTTGTTTGCGTTTATCCCCCATCAACTTAATTTATTGCGTCTAGTTTTGAAAAAAATTATGGTTTAAGCTGTTTTCTTCTATTTACATTTGCACTTCTTTAGTATGTGCCAGTTTGCGCAATTGATGCTTTGTACAAATGAGATTTGCTAACTGTAACAAGCTTCGGGTTCTGTAGATCAAGTCATCAAAGACCTAATCTTTTTCATTCGACTTGTATCCTTATTAGGTTTTCGAATATATCCCTATTAGGTTTCCGAATTGCACTTGGTAAAAGGAAAGAAATCACAAAGATCGATGTGGTGGTTTACATTGATAAAGATATATGTAGTCGTGTAACCATGAAGCTATTATTGGAAATTTTTAGAATATGACGAACCGTTGAGACTGATTATAGGTCAGTTTTTTTTATGGATTAATTGTACCGTATATTTTGTTATATTACTTTTATATGTTATTTTTGTGTGTTGTAATTGTTGCCTCCCCTTACTATAAATTCGGCGTCCGCGACTGGATCAAGACCTAATAGTTTTTCATTCGACTTATCCCGCTTGGGTTCTCAGCATGTACACGTGTCCACACAATGAACAGAGAGGCTTACTAGTAGATCTTTTACTGTTAGTTATCTCAAGGATACTCATGTATCTATATGTATGCTGAGCTTGTATATGCACTTTGTGCGAGCATTACCATGGTGCTGTTATTGTCATGCAGATATATAGAAGAGCATCGACGGCATATGCTGCTTTATCAGCTAGGTTAGGGGAACAGTCCTTTTTCTTTGAAGACAGGTTATTTGCTCTGCTCTATAAACTTGAATGGCAACACTTTTCTGAGATGGTTTTCTTTGCTTTTAACATGCTGCCTAACAAAATAATCTCAATGCAGACCAACAAGTCTGGATGCAGTTTTTCTTGGGCATGCTCTGTTTATTCTTCTTGCTTTACCTGTGAGTACTTCTAATAGTTATATTTGAACCATTATTATAGTGGGAGATTTCAATTTGATGAGAGTTATCTTACTCAATTTGGCCTTTTTTCTTGTGGTGATTCCATGCATGGAAACTTCTTAGTTGTCCTTCAACATAAAGCACTTTCTTACAAACTTCTTTTGAGCATGTTGTGATAATACAAATAGTGTTGTCTGCCAGCGACCCGGAATCTAATTGTGCATTTTTCTTAACACTAGCGAACAACAATAAACTGATACCGATCAAATCGAGAAAAATAAAATGATATGAGTGTTTGTGTGGTTTGCCTCATATAGACCTATTTCAAATGCATGGGTAGTGGATTCCTCTATAGTAGAATGGATGATTGAGAGTTCAAACAATTAGTGTTCATGTGCAGTAATTAACATCAACAATCCTTTAGATAATTCACAATTCACAGGAACTGTCTTTCAACTCCCTTACTCCAGTTTTTATCCTCTCAACACTATGCAATTTGCTATGTAACACTTGTATCTAGCACTCCAAATTTATGATTGAACGAACTATGTCTTCTTATATATCTACGAGCCCCTGTAAGAATTGAAACCATTCTGCTAAATAAGTAGAAAAATTGAAGAAACTTCTAAACTGGAAAGAGATGAATATCAGCATGACAGTGTATATATTATCGGTTTAGAACATCCGAACTTGCATGTTAAATTGACTAAGGAGCATGCTCATTGTTTATCCATTGACACCGTTATGTTTCTCAATTCCATCAATCTGCTTCAAAGTTTGCTTCATCTAGAAGCATGCTTGTCGTTTATCTGAAATACATTTTTCATGTGTTCTTACCTAATAGGAAACATCTGTTCTAAGAAGCAAGCTCCTGGGACATGCTAATCTCGTGAGTTACGCTGAGAATTTTAAAACACAGTACGTAGATGCCAGTTCAGCTCCCCAGTCAGATCCCTCTCCATCATCTTCTAAACGAGGCCCTTCACATTGGAGTGAGTCACATTATAACCGCACTACTATCCTCTGATACACTACTAATTACACATTCTCTATGTCGTTGAATATTAGTATTATTTTTGCAAGTTTCTTGAGTTAATCACATTTCCAACAAATGTAGGGTCCAACCCAAAGACCAAACCTACGAGAGAGAAAACGGAGGAAGAGAAGAAGTTCAAGAGAAGAGCTAAATACTTTCTTGCCACTCAAGTTGTTGCTGTACTGCTTTTCCTCTCCATTTTTGGTGGATCTAGTGGTGCTGACGTTGAGCTCGACGATGATGGTGATTTTGATTATGAGTAGGAATCAACCCGTACGGTACAGACTTCAACGGCTCAAACGATCACTTCTTTCGTCTGTTCTTGTTTTACTTAGTAGTGTTTGAAAGAATCTGCATAACGCTAGTCAATTTTGGACCCAGGGAGAATGAGTTTTCTCTTACATTTAAACTACGGAAGTTGAGCCTCATGAATAAATGCAATATTGTGAATTGGGAAATAATGAGACAAGGGGTTTGCCCTTTTTCGTAATCTCGATTTGGGTTCTTAACTTTCATTTTTGAATATAAAATATTTTACAACTTTTATTCCATATAAAATGTCTCATTTCTTTCCACACAGTTATTTAGAAGATTTATTATTTGTGAGTAGTTTGTGTAAAGTTGTTGGTCTCTCAAATAAAGTGTGTAATAATTTGCCAAAATAAGAAATATGACATTTTTTATGTGAGAGAGGAGAAAAATTTTATCTGTGGGGATGAGTTAACTGGCACGATATGGCACACGGGCACGTCATCTGCTGTGTCGGATGATGGTTGAAGTATATGTTTTATGATCAAAGGTAACATGTTAACGTCGATATGCGTGAATCTGTCATTAAAAAAAAAGTGAAAAATATAGAGAATTTTATATGTTATTTGATATGATGGAAATAGAAAAGAACGAGAAGAGAAGAGAAATGATGTTATAATTGAAAAAACAAAAACACCTTTTAAACAAAATGATTTATAAAGTTAAAATTGTAATTTGACTCGACTCCTCTTTACAATTTATTACATTTTCTCTCCTAAATCTCTCAACTCCTGGAGAGAAATAAATTTGGGATGAGTTTCACCATTTTTCATCTCTCCCTCTTTCTCTTCTCAACCAACAACATACTTTCCTATTTTCTCTCATATTTCTCTCTTTTCAACTTATTTCCTCTTATTTTCTCTTGAATAAAAAAAAGGCTAAATTTGCATGCCATTGTGGAGTTTCAGTATGCATATAGCGGCTACGGCCGTGTAAAAAAAAATACAAGATTTTTATACATATTCATAGTTGAAGATAGAGTAGCAAATAAGATATATAAATAATAGAAACTAAGGGGGTATTTGGAGTAGCTGAAACTTATTGACAAGTGCTGAAAGCTGTTTAAGTGGGTGTTTGGAATAGCTTATTGAAAGCTACTTTCAGCTTTAAGCTGGTGCGAAGGTGTTTGGGATACCTAACTTAAAGCTAAGATTCTCTAAAATTGAGTCAAAAATAGAGAAGCAGCTGAAGTTGCTCCACCCCAGCTTTCAGCTTCAACTTATTGTTTATGATTTTTTCGGACAAAATTACCCTTAAAAACTTTATTTAATTTCAAAAATATCTCTAACCTTAATATTTATTAGAATTCTTTTTTTTTCAACATACTAGCCATGTCTCTTCCTAATATTTATTAGAATTCTTTTTTTTCAACATACTATCAATTATATTAATTTAATATTTTATAATATTAGATTAAAATTATAAAGCAAAAAATAAATATAGAATAAGAATTATTTTTAAATTTTATTTATTTATTATAAATTATAATTATTTAATAGCACTAAGGGCAAAATATATATATTTCTTCTAAAAAGTAACAATAGGCTACTTCTATCAGCAGTATTCCAAACACTATTTTTTCACTTTCAGCTGCTTTCAGCACTTATTTCCAAACACTAACTGATTTTCAAATAAGCTGCTTTCAGCTACTTTAAGCAACTTTCAGCACTTATCAATAAGTTTCAGCTACTCCAAACACCCCCTAAAGCAACTGAAAGCAGCTTATTTGAAAATCAGTTAGTATTTGAAAATAAGTGTTGAAAGTAGCTGAAAGTGAAAAAAATAGTATTTGAAATACTACTGATAGAAGTAGCTTATTGTTACTTTTTAGAAGAAATGTCTATTTTGTCCTAACATGTTTGCATTAGCCCAATTGAGTTGAATAATTGATTCACACAAACTCTATACATCAGTCGATTTATTGGGCCTAACATGTTTGCATTGGCCCAATTGATCCCTATAATTATTGGGCCTAACTGTTTGTATAAGTCCAATTTACTCATATAATTAATAAAAAATACTATGTTTCTTAATATGGCCCAGTTACGATACTTGCAAAATAACCACAAAGAGTAGATTTCAATTTGCCGCCGCTTCCACCGTCTCTACCGTTGCCGCTCCACCGCCGCCAACCGTCGTAGCAGCCCATTGCAAAAAACCTCCCTCCCACTCTCCCAGGCCCGTACATACCGGTTCTTGAATTTTCGCGCCACCACCACTTGCAACTTGCGACCAATCGCCACCGTAGCCCCAGTGCGAACTGCGGTCGCACTATGGGAACTTGGAAGCGACCTCGTAACAGCAAGCACGAGGATAACCTCACCACCAAAACTGATCAAGGGAGGAAAACGGGGAAACATGGAGGTATTATTGCATATAAAAGCTAAACCATGTAGATAGTTTAATTTGTGATGTGTTTAATTTGGAGTTTTGAATTTTGTGGGGTAGGGTTTAAGAGAATGAGAAGAACAAGTGAAGCCGACGGAAATAAGCACGCTAAATACGAGAAGCCTCTTCCGACCATGGATGACGAATCAGGCAAGTTGATACAAAATGATTATGTATTTTATTTTTTTAATTTTTTAAATAGCCGATTATGGATTGTGTAGTATCTTGATGGTGTTAGTTAACTAATTTTGGCTTTTTATGCCTGCAGGGAAGTCATATGAGGAGCAGGATGATGAACATTCTGAGGGCGAAGAAGCAGATTTAGTTGTGAACACAGAGCCATCAAAGTACGATAGTTTGTTAAAGAAATTGGGTTCTCGTAATGTACAAGTTGCAGATGCTTTGAGAAGAAGGTAAACCAAACACCTCTTAAAAGCTTTTTGTATATAGTTTTTACTCATGGGCTAGATGAACCGAAATGGTTAGGATGAAGGCCATGAAGGGGAATATCAAAGCTTTTCCATACTTAGGTTTAAAAGATGATGTGATCTCATAAACAAACATATATGTAACATATGGGTTTTGCAGAGCATACAAACTCATGGTTACGAAAGATTGTTGATAGGTCCTATATTTCTCATTGATTTTAGAGGCGAGCAACTAGTGAATCTTTTGCAATTTTTTGATAGGTCTTAGTATCTCATTGTTTTTGGAGTACAACCATGAGTATGTCTTGTACTATAAGTCTATAACTACTTCTTCCCTGCTATTGATAAACTTTTTTTTGATGCTCTAGTTGTTATCTATTTCATTTTGATGATTCTCTTTCGGAGTAGGCAAAAAGAAAGACAAGGGAAAACTGACACAGATGAAGAGGAAGATAGTGACCCGGAATCCAATAGCGAGTTAGAAGAAAATGATGATGATGATGATGACGATGACGACGATGACAATGATGGTAATAACGAGTTAGGAAATGAAATTATTCCCATTGCTGGAAGAGATGCAGGCCATGCTGAACCGAGTGAAGATGATGGGAGTGATGGTTATGATGCAATATCAGACACAGATGAAGAAGATACCTCAGTAGAAAATGATCAACTCCTCGCAGAGGCATCTTCAACAGTAAGGTGTTCTTCTGATCAATAATGATTCATTTTCTTGTATGCAATTATTCACAACATTTCAGATGCTCATGAGGGTTTTATACTTATCTTGTTTTACCATATATCGTATTTTATGCAAAATAAATATGTGGCTTATACAGATGTTGCATTTCAGATGTTTATAAGGGTTTTGTACTTCTTCTTTTGTTTACCATTTATTGTATTTTATTCAAAATAAATATTCCGCTGCTACAGAAAAGATGTCTTTGTTGCATTTTCTTTTTTCTGAGTTTATGAAGTTTCTTGAGACAATAAATAATAGAAATAAAAATAGATGTGCTTTGTTAGGTGCTTGCTATGTATGTCGTCCCTAAATAACATCAAATCTGAGTTTTTCTGCATGCAGCAATTTCGACAATCATTTGACTTACAAACTAGCATCTGCCGAGGTGGACTCTTTATTGGAAAGAAAATGGAAGTATATGTGGAGGGTGCCGGCTCTTAACATGTCAAATTGCAATTGGAGAGGAACAGGAGAATGCTTTATTAAGGTCTCTCCTGCTTTTTCTCTTTTCCTTTCCACTATTATATCTTGATGTGATATCAGATACTCTTTTCTAACAAAATATTTGATATCTAGGATCTGGAAACAAAATCATATTATGGTCTCAAGCCGAAGCTATACAAGCATTGGTTGGAAATCTGCAAGGCATCAGGAAGCAGCGAAACTCATCAATCTAAAAGGAGGTCATTCTTTTTAATCTGTAAGTGAATTAAATTGTAAACTAAGCTTTATAATTCGCTAGTAGAGGAAAAGAGGATTTGGTTAAATCCCTGTCAAATATATAATATAACCAGTTTTTTGGGAGTATTTGAGTCTCAATCTCTGAGTGATTAAAAAGCTTTATGGTAGCTATTTTCGTCCCAAGTATGTGAAGTGATTTCTTTATGCTTTTTTTTTTAATTTTTTAATTTTCTAAGTTTTCCATATCAAGTTATTTGTCTAATCTAGATAAATGTGCGTTTCTTAATTTGTCAGACTGTTACAATATACCATAATGCTCGGGCTCTTTTGGCTTTTGTGAATATGTATTCCTTTTCATAGTATCTCAAGTTATTTGGAGTCCTCTTTTTGTTGGGGAGTGGGTTTGTGGGAGGCAAAAGCAGCTGTGGCAGGCTGACCAATTTCTTCTGGAAGTGTTTTGAACCACTTAGCATTATATGTTTCTTTGAGCTCTTAGGACTAAATATTTAAATGATGAATGTGGAATCGTACTCCATCCGTGATTCTCCGGTTTATGTTAACAGGCAGCAGCTATTTTGATATAATGCACTTGAACAAGAAGCCTTTTTACCTTAAAGGATTGGAAGAAGATTCAAACATCATGGATGCGTATCTCATGCATTCGGTATGTATTTGACCTGCTTAATAGGGCAACTATCATCAGCTGTTATTTCCTTTATGATTGTGAAGTGGTTATATTGTGCAGTTAAATCACATCTTTAAGAGTAGAGATCTTATTCTGAAAAATGAAAGAAAGTTGGCTAAGAATCAGGAAAACATTGAGAGCAAAAATTTTGACGATGATGCATACCGAGATCGTGGGTTTACTCGTCCTAAGGTATACTCTTCTATTCTCATGCTTGTGATTATGAAATAGTTATCTTAACCAATGATAGTAGCTTTTATTGCATGATGTTTTCTTTGATCCTGGCTTGATCTCCTATCCATGGATGGAAATACAATGTTTAAATGTCTCGACTGATCTGTGGTTTTTCTCTTTGATTAATTGTTATGGATCATGTTTTCTTAGTTACTTCAAGTTCCTTAGCAGCTTAAAGTAAAGCTTTCAGTACATGTGAAAAATCTTTGTACGAAAAAATATAAATTTCTAGTATACTAGTATGTAACCGGACTTCATACATAGGTGTAAGCTAGTATTTTCCTGTTTTGGGGAAAATTGTATGACTTTCTTGATAAGTCACCAACAGTAATGAAGAATAGATTGAAGAAACTTTTGGGTGAAGTCTTCTACCTTCTGCATAAATATCACTTGAAAGTTGAAAACGATAGGAGAAAGAATAGTAGTTGTATGTATATCCTTTATTTACAAAATATTTAAATATTAACAAGATGATTATAAGGAAATAACCACTAGAGGCGATATTTATATGCTGTAATTATTTTTCTTCATGATTTTTCCTGCTTTCAGAAAAATAATATGCATCTGCATTTGCTACTGGACATGTTTGTGTCATTGGATACAACCTCTGATGTTCTCATTCTTGTTTTCTTCAGGTTCTGATCCTTTTGCCTCTAGCAAGCATCATGCGCCGGGTTGTAAAGAGGTTGATCCAGTTGACTCCGACGAAGCATAAGGTAATAGTGTTTATTGTCTGGTGTTCTGCTCAACTCATTTGCTTTCTATCTTATAAATAAATTATTCTCTTACGCCATTGCTTGAAGATCAATTGCTGACTTTCTTGTGAAGAAATAGTTTGGCTATAATTTAATTCTCGATAATATAAAGCTTTTATCTGCTTATTCTTAGGTGCTATTGCTAGAGTGAGAATTTATGTTTTGGAGAGATTACATATGTCATTCCCTTTACAGGCAACCGTGGATAATTTGGAAAGATTTTATGAAGAGTTTGGTTCAGGAAGCACTGAGAGCAAAGACGAAGATGATGATTTGGAGATCCCTAAATCCAGGAGCTCCGGGAAACCTGCTGACTTCCAAGCACTGTTTGGCAAGCATGATGATAATGATCACTTCATGATAGGCATAAAGTATACCAATAGGTAATCTTTATATCCTGCTTGTAAGTAGTTTGAGCATGATGCCGTTTCTCTTTGAGTCCTCTTCCAATATTTGGCGTCTGTTCTATGCAAATTGTATTGCATTTAAAAAAATTATCTGGTTGATATTCAACAAGTAGAAGTGGTTTCTAAGCTGAGAAGTGTTCAATAACACTTTTTTTTTGTATCCTTTTTGTGTAGGGGTATAAAATTATATGGTGATTTCTACACTTCAGACATGATTATTGCTTCTCCTCTCGGCTTGATCACCGTAAGCATTTCCTTATAACAAATGCAGTATTACTCTTCCACCCATAAAGTTAGTGAATCTTCAAGCCTCTTGGCTTGGTTAGTTTTTTTAAATGCAGTTAAAGGTATATTGATGTTTAGGCGTCTGCTGCAAATAGTCCATGCTCTGACAAACTTTTAGATGCTTCATTATTTTTTTTTGTGTTTCTTTACGGTGTCTTCCCATTGCTTGATGGTCATATAATCCTGATTTCTATACCTGTATCTGTTTAGCAGATAATATGACTCTTTGCTTAAATTCTTATGTTGCAGAAAATTGGGGAGGCAGAAGTTGAAAAGGAAAAAGATGTTGATTATCTTTCTTCCATAGAAGTAAGGATTTTTGTTGTTGTCCAGCACTAATTTTGCAGAATAATTTCCATGTAAATGATATACTGATCAATGAGGATTTTTTGCAGATCTTAATTATTGACCATGCAGATGTTATGTTGATGCAGGTCTGTCAGTTATACTCTAATGTCTTACAATCATATCATGTTCTGTTTCTATAATTTGCTCTATTCATTCTATGATATTCTCCAGAATTGGTCCCATGTGAATACAGTTGTCGAACAATTGAATAAGCTACCATCTAAGCAACATGGAGCTGATGTTATGCGCTTAAGACCATGGTATGTATTCGTTCTGCAATTTCTTGATGCATTGGAAATACTTGGCTAAGATTACCATCATGTCCTAGCTCGAGCCAAATAAAAAAGTAATTTTGAATTTCGTAATTTGGAAAATCGATCAATTAAGAGATGGGCCTCGACTGTTCCATTTTCTGTGATAAATTAATTACATCTATTTTTCATTCTAAGGTATAGGTGATGATGATCAGTTGGTGATTTGTTGGGAAGTGATGTAGTAGTGTTTTTAGTGATCGATTTTACTGTTTTTTTTTTTGTTCTATTTTTCTGCAATTTAATATCTTCCATTTTCAGGTATCTAGATGGACAATCACATTTCTATCGGCAAACAGTAATTTTAGGTTCTCATACAAATCCAGGTAATACAGTTTAGAATATATCTATTATGAATGATCGATAGTTATGTTATGCAGATGGAAGCACATTCAGGAGATAGGAAATAAGTTAGAACACATATATAACTTGGCAAATCCTTAGATTCAATAGTAATAAGTGGCGCTTCCATCGTAAATTTATCCTTTTTTCTATTTCTTTTTGGGAACATTTGTGCATTTTTATGTTAACAGGAATAGCATCTTAAGTAGATATGGCTCTTCCAATTTGGTTTTAACTTTTAAGTATATATATAACATATATGTGTTGTTAAATTTGCAGAAATGAATGCTCTGTTTCATCAGCATTGCCTTAACTACCGAGGAAAGGTTAGGCACATATTCTGTACATACTGTATTTGAAATAGTTTAACTTTCATCTTTCCCCTTGCTTCAGGATGCAATTTGTTTCACAAGGCTTATAGTGCATTCTCCTTGCTACACTTTATCTAGTCGATCAACTTTGCCTTTTTTTTCTAATAATAGTAATTAGAAACCCCTGAAATAGCATGCTTAAATATTGGGAATGTTCTTTCATGGTTGTTGTTGGCATACTTCTTTCCTATTAAGTACTGTGGATTGCTCTTTTAATCCCTAGTCTGTATGTGGGTTATCTACAGTGCACTAATTCTCGTTAGGGTGTCAAATGAAACATGCCCATTTTGTTTATGTATTTTGTTCCATGGAGCTTTTTTGAAACAATTATCAGCGATTACTCTTGCGACAGTTTTGCAAAGGATTTTATAGATTGGTAAAGTCAAACTGTGTGTACGTAAATACTTCGACTATCTGATTTTTTTACATGACTATGTAATTGATTGACATGTTGCCCGTGTGAAAATTTTTGCCTACCACTTTGTGTCCTCTGTGAACTAATAATGAAATCTAGTAGTATACTCACGATTTTCCATATGCATTACTTGTGTATTATGACTGCATTAGTTTATTAAAATAATTTAATTAATTATGCCAGTGCATATATTGGCCATTAGGGAACTAGCTTTTAGGGTAAGTCCATCAGATGGCCATTAATATAACTGCTACTTATGTATTCCAGCTTGTAGTTATTGATTCGTTTTTTCCAGTCTATATGTTAAGATCCTTATCCTAATGTTAACTGTTGCAGGTCAAATTGGAGTGCACGTATAAAGGTGTTCTTCCAAAAATATTAATTCAAGCGCGACAGGTTAGTATCTATCAAGGCAATCGCCATTTGTGAATCTGCGAAATTAATATTTTGTATCAACTATTTTGAGTACTACTGCTGCAGCATATGACTTGTATCTAGGTTTGGGGTATTACATTGACTAAGCTGAGCTTGGAAATATATTTATATCCTTCTGAATTCACATCTTATATTCTCTCATCTGATTCAATCATGCCACGGATATATATATCTATTAGAATAGGCACTTCAGTTAGTTACTTCATGTTCTAATAATTCATATTATAATTTTGCAGATCTATGAGCGATTTGATATAGAATCAATAGCAGAAGCTGATAATGCCCGTCTGAAATATTTCTGTGAAAAGGTTTGTGTAGATATCACCATAATGTTTCAGTTCTAAGAACTCTATTTAGTTCAAAACAATAACATTCTTGTTTGCCCTTCATTTTGAAGAAAAATCATATTGCTTAAGTGATTGACAGTTGAAACAGACGTGTAATGCCATCTCTAAGAGATAGGTAAATGCTTCGCATGGAAAATCTAGTTATCATTTTATTGATCGAGAGAGAGCTTGTATATATTAGCATTTTCTACATAGGAGGGGATAAGGTAGAATCTGATTAGCAGATGCAGAATAGAGGATAAAAGAGGCAAAACAGTCGACGTTAGTTTTTGTATGTGTTTTCTTCATCAATGATGAAAGATGGGGAGGCCTGATATTGGTAGGTTTTGTTTTGCAGGTCTTCCCCAAGATAAAAGATTCTATTCAGGTAAAATATGATACTCTATTAAGTACTTATATGATTATATGGTTTAATTTCCATTCCAAAGCACTGACTGTTCTATGTATTCTTCCTTTGCAGGACGGGGTGATGATTTTTGTCAGTTCTTACTTCGAGTTCGTCCGAATTAGGAACTACTTGAAATCTCAATCTGCTTCCTTCTGCTTGTTTGGAGAGTAAGAAAATCATAATCTCTTTTCTTGTATTTATGAACTTCAGCTGCCTCTTGCATAAATTGATTATACTTGCGCCATTGACAAAATCTTCCCCAACACTTGATGATTCTGTTATGTAGGTATATAAAACGAAACGAGATATCTCGTGTGAGGGGCGAGTTTTTTAGAGGAGAAAAGAAAATTATGCTGTACACCGAGAGAGCCCATTTCTATTACAGATACAAGGTCAATCAACTCCCATATTCTTTTAGATTCATTCATTACATTCTGCCCTTGTCTTTCATTCGACGTGATTCTTGTTACTTACTTTCTCTCTTCAAACAGATTCGTGGTGTAAAAAACTTAATTATTTACTCCTTGCCGGAGAGAAAAGAGTTCTACCCAGAGGTATTTATCCATTTTATCAGTGGCTTTTGATTCCTTTATTTGTGTTAATATTGTTAGTATAGACGGATCTAGCGGGTGTGCGTAAATTTAAAGAAACTCTCAGTTCTCCTCTATATTTTTGAAAAATTACTATTTAACTGCCCCTCGAAATATAATTTCTGGATCTGCTTCTGATTGTAAGTCATTCTGCAGATCGTCAACTTGCTGGAAGAGTCCGATGACATGAACTGCAGGGTATTGTTTTCGCGTTTGGATCATCTTCGGGTATGGATCTTACTTCAGCAAAACAGATCATGTATCTTTAAGATCATTTGTTTCATGGATTTACAATCTTTTTGGTTTGGTGTTTGTGATTAGCTTGAGAGGATAGTTGGATCTACTGCTGCAAAAAGGATGATCGGTTCGGATAAAGGGGTGTTTGTTTTTGCATAGAACTACTAATTGCAAGATGCAGAAATCATCATCATGAGTCAGCTCGGAGATTTCACAACACTGTGTAACTTGGTTGGTATTTCTCACTCGTACGAGCAAGATTGAATTTTTGACATATTTAAATTTTGTAACCCATCTATTTTTATATTTTGATGTATTTTTCTATTTTTATTTGCAACGAATGTGAGATCTATTTTTTGGGCTATTATTGTATGTTATTGATCGCATAATTGTGCAACGAAAATCATTAACCATTGTGCCATTATTCAATCACAATTCACAAGATTTGTTTGCAGTTCACATAGTAATATTATGAATTACATGATTCTCTCACTAAATAGCATTACAAGATTATGACTGTTGTCACATGGTAATAAAACTTGCATATATAAAGTAGCAAAATCAAGGGTCACAAGGATTTTGTCATGTTAAAAAGAAAAAACAGTTGTTGGAATATAAAAAGGAGGTAGGTGTAATTTAAACCCTTGTAATTTTGGAAAGGTTAAACAGTGCAATACACCTCTATATCTCTATGTGATTTTTATTTCGTTGTACAATACTATCTACATGTTATTTTGTCCGATTTTCGGCTTGTAAAGACCAAAATACCTTAAACATATAATGCATATACTAAGATAGTATTATAATTATTAAGATAATACATCTTAAACTAAGAGGGACTCAATACGTGTATTTTACCATGTCTGAGTAAAGGCGTAGATTGCACCTCTTTGCAAACAATAAGGAGATTCGATACACTTACATGAAATCAAAGGGAGAAATTTGCAGTGAAATCATTGGAAAGTAAATAGTACGTCTTTGTAAATTATAAAGGGCAAAAGATCATCTGGCCCATTTGCGGTGGACCACTCAGTGGCCCACCAATCGCGCGCTGCCACGCGTGCATTGGTGGACCATGTTACCAGTAAATAAAAAATATTTTACTGGTAACATGACCCACCAATGCACGCGTGGCAGCGCGTGATTGGTGGGCCACTGAGTGGTCCATCGTAAATGGGCCAGAAGATCCGGATTGATTATAAAGGGACTTAGTGCACCTTCTGAAGCCATAAGGATGATTTGTACTTAAGTAAAATCACAAGGGGTTAGTTGCTATTAACCCATAAAAAACAAAACAAACAAATGTATAGTTTAGACTTAGTCTGAAGTACTTAACTAAAACAACTATTCACTGAAATTATGATCTAGGTGGTAAATGACCGAAAACTCATGTATTCATGAGACATATATTGAATTAACTTGGTTAGACATTAAAATAAGTTACTTATATCAATCATTAGTATCGCGTAACGACACATTTTAATACGTGATAGAAGACAAATTTGGTAGATGAGTACTCAAAAATCAGATTATGTCAATGATAAATTATGGAAAGTACTTTGAGGCGAATTTAATTCGTATATGGATTCTTCAAATATTTACTCAAAAACAATGGTGGCATTTGTCTTGTATAAATTAGGTCCAACAAAGGGGAAAAATTAGGGCAATAGAATGACAAGAAAGAGGATACGGCACGAAGAAATATTGAACGAAGAGAGTAGAAATGCGACGCTGCGAAAGAGGACAGATGGTTTGCTGAAGAAAGCAAGCGAACTGTCCATTCTCTGCGGAGTCGATCTCGCCATCATCATCCACAGAAAGGACCAAAACAACGCTGTTTTATGGCCGTCGCCTGTAACCTTCGGCGAGAGGCTGCAGAAGTTTCTCGATTCTCGGAACGAGGAGAGAGAGAGGCGTACCGTGACGCACGTGAACCATATGGAGCAGATGGTGCAGGGCGAGATCGAAGAGATCGCGAAGCTGAACAAGGCGATCCAGTTTAAGGAGTCGCAGCAGCTGATGGTGAAGGCGATTCAGAGCAATTCCTTCGAGGGAGTTGATTTGAATCAATTGAATGAGATGAAATCGTTTGCAGATGCGATGCTCGAGAGGCTTAAGGAGAAGGAAAATGAGCTCAATGCTGCTGCGCAATAGAAATATATTTCCCGCTCTATTTTCTTTTTTTAATTTTAAGCGCTTGTTTAAAAAACCTTTTTAAATTAATAAATTATTATTTATAAATTAATAATTTTCACAGTCGTGGCTATATTAACTTATTGAAGTTTTACTGTATAAAAAACTTATCTTATGTTTTTTTAAATTTTTATCAGAATAAAATTAAAGTAAATGCTTTATGAAATTGTAGTATAAAAAAGTAAATTGTGTTGTGATTTTTTTATTGTTCTCTTATGTTTTTTAATTATTAGTAGAATAAAATTAAAGCAAATGTTTTTATGAAATTATAGAATAAAAACAATAAATTGTGTTGTGATTTTCTAACTGTTAGCAAAATTAAAAAAAAATAATATAATCGCGCCAGGTAGGGGTCGAACCTACGACTTTCTGCTTAGGAAACAGACGCTCTATCCACTGAGCTACAGGCGCTTTATTGATATACAACATATCTAACAGATACATAACCTAAATAGCACATATAATCGTAATAATAAACATTTTGTCATAATTAATTAATAATATGGGTCAATCTAGTCAAATTGGTTGGACTATTTATCTATATGACTATTCTACCCTTGTGGCAGTGATTTAGAATGATTTGTTTCTTAAGAAAGTCCACAGATTTTGTGGTTTGAATAATAAAACACGGGGGTATTATGGGTATCATCAGAGATTAATAAATCTGGTCTAGCACGCATTTCTTTCGCTAACAACTGTTTTTGGGCCGTTTTACAGACATTAATTACAAACAAAAAGACAAATGAAATCAATGGAGATGGATTAAAACAAATGTAGGGCCTAACTACTACACCCACTTTACAACCCACGTCGTTTTAAGATACATGAAAACAAGTAAAACTGGGGAAGACAAAGAACTACTACCAACCACAAGATACATATAGCACTGGAGGTTCATCTTCCCATCAAAGGTAGTAATGAACCAAAAACACCACAAGATCCCTTTCTTTCTCTTTCGTACCCGAATCTTCGTCTAACGTTAGCAGGAATCGAACTTAATTGTATATTTTCACTGGCTTCTCAAATGTGTGGCGGTTCTGCAAATGATTATGAAATCCCCCAAAGGAACAATATTATGGGCCAGACTCTCCAAGTTTGTTATGGTACGCGATGTTATGGATATATATGAAGAACTCGAATATGGAGGGTGAAGATTGTTACCTGGTTTGCAGAATATGATCTTTTAGGAGTAGTGTCTGAGTGCTCTAACCCAAGGTACTGCTCCCAAGCACCGTATACGTCTCTTCTCTGAAAGATAGGAAGATAAACGCCTCAGTCTACGTCTACTTAACACCGAAAGCGTTTGAATACCTCATGAAAACAAAACATTTAACGAACTGAATGTGAAAGTAAAACATGACCTGAAAACGAGTGGAGATAATGTCCAACTCCTCTAGATACTCCGGGCGTCCCAATGACAAAAAGGCGAACTTCCACTGAGAATTTAACAGGAAAAACGAATAGGATTAGAAATTATGCGGTGTGCTATTTACTCACCAAATGGAAACTTTTAGAAAGTAAAGAGATTAGTGTATTAGCAGAAAAGCAGAATGCATGCCTTAGAAAACTCTTCATCTGGGACCTGCAATTTCTTTTGAACTCGTGCTTTAACCTCTGCTAATGTTTCTCCCTCATGAATGACCAAAAAGAATGGTTCCCCAAAATTCTGAACTTGCTGTCAGGGCCCAAAACACTCAATAAGTTCATAGACATAAATGTGTATTTATACGCATACTATAACCCCGTGGATATATGGTACCACTTGATTCTGCGCAGTCTCCTTAGTGAAATGGTAAACATGAATCAGGCGATCATTTGGTCCCAAGTTCTTTTCATCTTCTGGAACCTGATATAGAGGAGCAAGAAGAATGTAAGTATTTGTGAGTATGATCATGTAGCTCGGCATGGATTACAACTCTCAATTAAATAATGTCTCAATTGATAATTAAATACAGTGATACAGCAGGCATGTTTCCAACTTACAGAAGTGTGCAAATAAATACAGCAGCTTAAACAAGGGAATACTTTGGGAGAACATAATTTACCTCCTCAGCACGCAATGTCCAGTACTGATCGTTTATATTCTCAATCTTCTCATGGGTAGGGAAAATCTGCAAAATGAGAAGCATATTGCGGACAATGGATCTTACAAATATAGCGTGGTCCATTTACAGACACAGCAAATTCAATAAGACGTCAACTTTATGTACATTTGGTCAAGTAATCCAGACAGGATTTGCAAAAACCATGCAGGGATCAAGTCAGTATATAATTGACAGCTCGTTCTAAAATCAAGACCCACACAAATGACACAGCCAAAAACCCTCCTCAACAAGATACAGCCATACATAAAATCCTAAAATGAAAATTTAATATATTCAAGCAGATATAGGTGAACATCACAAGACCAGAATTTCATCGTAAAGGACATTACCTTGTAAATCTTGTGATAGAAAACTTCAAGCAACCTAAGTTCAGCATCTGGATGAGACAACTCTACCTGCCATTAGACAAAAGGAGGTCAGAAGAAGTCAAGTTCGACAGTTGTATTGTAACTAAATTTTAATATTTTTCTCAGGTGTAAAAGTCAAAACCAAGGAAACATGTCTAAAATAGTCCAAAGCAGAAATGAAGGTATTGACAAAGAATGAGGTACACGACCTGTTGGATTGAGAGTTTACTCCTACTTCATTTCTTTTTTCAATAGGGGATTTATTGAAAAAACACGCTTCATGTTTTCAAAAACAGATATACACTCGACATGCAGAGAACCAAGGTTACCTTAGTTTTAATTTCATTGAGCACATCTCCAACAGTGCTTGGTCTAGGCAATCTAATATTGAGGATTGTAGCCTGAGAAATACAATAAGACAGTCAAATATTTTCTAGAACTCAGTTGACAATGAAATTTCAAGGTTAGAGCAAGGTGATCCAGCACCTCATCCTTCGTTGTGTGATGGAACGCAACCTTTAACGATTTCAGACACTGCAATTCTGGAAGAGGAATGTCCAATACTTCGTAATAGAGTATATCGGAGATCTATCACAAAAACCAAATTATATTAGATCATGAATAGGATCAAACAGCAACAAAAACAGACACACACAAACTCTCCCCTACAACTGCCCCATGAATCGGAAAAATTAGAAAATAACTCTTCCTGGCAGAGCCACCTGATTGTAATGGACAAGCATGTCTATCAAATGGTCAACAGATCGATATTTGATAGGATTGGGCTTTGGTTGCTGAGAGTAGCAATTATGAGGAGTAAGCCGGATTTTAGATGGATCATCCAAGCCAAGGTGCTGGGCTACTCTTTCCACAACATCGTCATAGGTGTGATTCTTTGCTCTGTAGATTAAGCCAAAAATAGTTACATACACTTTTCCAGAAATGTTTTTGATAAAAATTGGTAAGGAAAAGAGTATAGAATATAAGATAGTACTAACAACTCCAGGCTAAATGCATCTTCCTTGGGCCTCTCTAAAGCTCGAAAATGCACAATCTGCCACAGATAAAGTCATAAAACACATTGAGGTCCGAAGAAATAGAAAAATAAAAAAGTTCATATACTAGTTACGCAGATGAGGCAACGGCACAGTATATCACATGCAAAATGTTGCAGCAGAAAATCCTCTAGTATTAAGAAAAATAACTAACCATCAAAAATGAAAACTGATGGAGATAAAAGTGAAGGATACGAAGATGAATGGAATAAACTAAAACAGATGATTGACAGTGAATGTCAAGAACATTGTGTCGACAGAACTTAAAGATTGAAAGCTTGAGTCAGCTGGCACAACCCATGAATTACTTTTACATAAAATAAAAAAATCTAGAAAGACCATCACAGAAGATAGGTAGGGAAAGGGTAAAGATTAACCTGTCGATTTTTCACATATTCGAGAAATGAAGGAACATCAGGAAATCGGACTTGCTCCTCACTTTCAGGGGGAGACCGTTTCTGGAAGCAAATAATGTCCCCATCTTCAATCTATGTTGCGTGCGTGCATGTGAATTACAGAGAGGAAGAGAGAGAATAAGCATATACAGAGAAAGAAAAACACATAAAAAATATTAATAATACATAAAACCTAAAACACCTGACTAAATCGAAATGAAGCTCTTTTATCAAGGCGTTCACACATAACAGATGGCTCAAATTTGATTTCCTGTAAACAATGCAACACTGTTATATTTCTCCAGGCATATTCAATAGCCAAAAGAAATACACTTGTGTCTTCTATGTGTTCTTCAGTTTTCTGACAAAACAATCTGGATCTGATCTATGATGTAGTGACAGGACAGACCTCAAAGAGTTCAATTTCTTGATCAGGAGCAAATCCAGCTAACTCATTCAGCTTTGTCAGGATCTCAACTGGCTTGCCAGAACTTTTTACAAAAAGCCTCCCAATATATCTGGAAAATGAAGTAATTCAACAAACATAGGAATTCTTCAAATTTAAAATGATGTTTTGTAGTGTGTTTAAATGTACCGGAGCTCTTCTTTACGAGGATCATAAAGCTTAAAGAACAGCAGTATGTCTTCCTTAATCTTTTGTGGGGGAGGAACCACTTGTAAACCCTATAATTTCATCAAGTAAGTTCATATTGAATATGAGAAACAAAATTTTCTCAACATGCACACACAAGCATGTAGTAAATATCATTATGATATTGGCTAATAGTTACCGGTCCAAGCTCCACTTCCAAGAACAACTTTAACTCTGCATTGTGAGCTTTATTTGAGACTTCACGCAGTGCTCCAACCTGCAGAACAAAATTGTGAACAGGAAAATAATATTGACTGTAGCTTTTAACTTTTAAGCATCTGATTAATAGAGATAAAGAAACAATCAAATAATCTAGCTAGAGCAAGCTGAAACCAACTCAGATAAACAAAGGAGGTCGGTCTCATATATTTGTATGGCTGTCTGCATTTGCTTAACTAAGGAAGTATCAGAAATATTTTGCATTTTCTCATGAAGGCTAGGTCGTGTACCCAAATAAAGATCTAACATTTCAGTGATTGAATGAAAATATTTTAGAGCATTCTACTTATGAATTTTTATTTTTATTAAACAAAATAATACTGAAACTTTGCTGGACTCCTTAATGAAGTTCAAAAATCATCTTATCCAGGTACCTGTTCAGAAAGGGCCATAGTTTTTTATATTTTTAGCCAAACTTGAAGCACGTGGACTCTTGGAGAACAGTACGACTAAGTGTTCAATAAATCCCCATAATCAATAAAGTCTGGCGATGCATCCTACATAGATATAATCATATAACAGTCCAGAACTTGCAAGCTGATAGAATTACATGAGGAAACATCTAGTTTTTATTCAGATTGCGTAGTAAACAACACAGTATACTTAAGTACCGTTTGTGCTTCCTCTTGTGGTGTCAAAGGTCTGTTTGGACGATAAGTATGGTTCTGTCTTTTCGCCCATATCCAAAAGCGTTGAAACTGAACTGGTATACCAAATTCTTTCGCAACCTCTTCCTTCAGTAAGCAAGACATCAGTCAAAGTTTGCTTGCGTATGCAAAATAAATAACGATTCACCATATTGAGATAATAAAAAAGAAAAGAGGATTGGAGAACACATAAACACACTGTAATGGGAGAGGTGCATGCTGCAATCAATATAAAGAGTAATAAGACAATTTAGTTACCTGTTGTGAACAAACTCAGGAAAATCTGAAGAATCAACACAAATGACAAGATAAAAGATGGTCATGTGAGTTTTGTAATTATATTTTTACTTTGTTAACAAAGACCGCATATTCAAGGCTAATCCCGGGTTCACACTCCAGTGAGCTGGTTGACATTATTATGATTGTTCATGGTATTAGAATCACTTAATTGCTTGATTTCTACATTATTTTGCAGAAAAGTTGTAGACGAGGTACATTTTTTCCAAAAACTATATCAAATCTCCTCTCAGAAAGTTTAAATATGACATTCTGTTACGTACCAAGTACTATAGTTTTGTCTTTTAGATTAGCTATAGATATATGTAATAGATTTACTGCTTTCTCTCTCTTTGCTATAACCCAGTCCAAAATATGATCTTCCCGTCCCCCCCCCCCCCTCCCCCTCCCCCTCCCACACTCGCATTACACGAAGTGTAACACATACTCTCCAATTGACTCTCTCTGCTGTCAAAATAATTAGAGTAGAAAGATATAAATTATTACCGATGATCCAACTCTATGCACTATTCCATCATTTATCCCTCTTAATTTACTGAAATGCCAGTAGAATCACTATAACTGACCGGATCATCTAAGAGTTTTAATTTAACAGTTTAGCTTCCTCCAAAAAGTCACATTAACAATACATTTCAGTTATCAACTAGCCTCAATTATGATAACAAGCAGTTCACTACTAAATAAAACCAACAGTACCTTGAAAAGGTTAAAAGACATCTGCTTTTGGATTCGGAAATTACGGACTTTTTCGTGATCAACAAGATCAAAATATATATCCTTTCCAATTTGTTCCCTCAAGTCCTCATCTCGAGCAACCTACATATGAGTTGCTTCAACAATCCATTTCAAGAAATAAGGAGGTAAATTGTACATGAGAATGTCTGTAGAGAAAAGTAACCTTTATAATAGTGTAAAGATGAGCCTGTGCTTTGTATCTTCTCTTATCTTCCTTTTGTTCTTGAACCTTTTTCAATCTTATCTGGTTTAAGTGGTACATGGTATGTTACAGGTTAGAACATGAAAAGGATGACCTTAGTGAGTTGCAGAGGTACAACAAATATGAATATTACCCTAAGATGCTCGGCAATGTCCTTCTCATCCACATTACTTATTATTTTATCCTTGTCACTAACTCGTATATACACAAGCATGTACGCGTTTGAGTATTTGGTAAATTTGAAGGGAGTGTTGTTGTAACCAGGATTTGTCTGTGGCAACTGTAGCATAGAAGAACATAAGCACCACAAACAAAAGAGAATTTGACAGGATGAAAATCGAAAGGCGGACACATCACCTCCTCCTCACCACCATACTGCTCTTCTAGTGCCCTCTTCACGTCCTCTTTGGTGACTCTCTCATCATCAAATTTGTACCTAGAAATTAACCCTCATGTGACTTGTCAAGATTGTAAAAAAGTAAACCTTGTAAGTAAATTATGAATATGCAGCAAAAAAAAAAAAGCTTTGCAACAAGTACGACAAAGCAAGACTGAGTAAACTTGTACAAGGTAACAAAAACATGCACGTCTCTCTGTAGTCGTTGTCAGAATGAAACTGGTAAAGTCCACTGATTCAATCTACACCTCTATTTAAGTATAAACGTCTGTGAAGGAAGAACTAAGGCAAGGGATATAGATTCTTTAAAAGTACTAGTACCTACCATTGATCAGTAAGAGTTGGCCTGATGAATGCATAATAATGTCCACCATGTACTCCACCGCTATGAACCAATACACTGTGGACAAGGAAACACAAGGGTAAGGATAAACAAGAAAAATGCACTACTATCAGTTTCTGCCAAAAGATACAACAGAAAGACAAGTAAGGATTAGGATAGTTATATAAATGAAAAGGGTGCACTATAACCTGTGAAGCATGTATAGATTCCGTACACTTCTATCAGCTTCTGGCGACAAATACTTGCCATTATCTCTATCAAGATCAAGCTCTAAGGGAAATTCATACCGGTCATTTATCTGCAACAGTAACAGATTTTAATGAACTCCAAACCTACTGTTTCACTTAGAGAACACCAGACAACCAGCAAAGATCCATATGACATTATATGTTCAGAAAAAGATAACAATTCCAGATAGAAATTTTTTTGAATGAGAAAGTACCCCTCCTAGGAAATGTTAAAAGGGAGACGGGCACGATCTATTCAATTACATAAATCAATACAGCATGATTTGTAAAGATAGGTAAAACCTCAAGAAAGTATCATTGATCGCATCTCTTGGATCTTGTCAAACAAGATGGAAATAACAAATTAACTTTGTTCTCATTTAGATTGAGGAGCAGTAGCAAACATGAGCCAACAGCATAAACATAAAATTTACCCAAGAAATGATCAGAAAAGGACAGTCGTGAAAACTTGCACTAATTCAGCACAATCATCTCCGCATTTGAACTATTCGGATACCATAACGGAGATCCGGAGCGAGAACAAATAGATTAGCTAAAGAAATTGGAATTTATGGAAGCACTCAGGCAAAATATACCCTGAAAATGAAAATGCTTCCTGTTTAAGAGACTAACCTTGACCATTGTATCTCTCATAAAATCATACTCAAAACGCTTTAACTGAAGTTGTAGAACTGGAGGAAAGTCGATGAACAAGACACCCTTTTTGGCATCCTAAGATTCAGAAAGAAATTATTATTTTAGAAAATGTGTGATGATATAAAAGCTTCATGAATTTAGAACATTGCATCAAGTAACATATGGGACAAATGGATAGGATTTCCTAAACCAAGTGATTATTAATCAGACTAATAAGAACAGTGGTGCTGCACAAACATAGAAGTTTCAAATATCAGATACCAACTCAAACTGACGAGGCCTTGGGCAATACCCTATGGCAAAGTGGAATTGGTCAACTGATTGACAGCATTTGTGCTCCCCAAAAGCTCATACTAATGAGCTACATTTATAGACCAATTAATTAATACCATTAAATAGCTACCGGCAGAAGATAGATTAATTGTATGAAAACTTCCTTTTCAATTAATTGAGATGCCAACTTTCACAGCCAAGACTAGATTACAGTGTAGCCGAGAGATCTTACAAAACATATACGCACAAAGTATAATCATTAACTGATAAAGGAATTAGAAACCTGCAAACCATGTCCCTCAGCATGGTATTTATTATCTCCTTCGAGGCGTTCTACTTCCACGTACTTGTCAAATGAAGCATAAACATCCTTGCAACCTTTTACATCAAGTTGAAGGTCTGCCAGAATAACAAGTGTTAAAATAAATGTGTCCACTATAACAGAAAAAATCTGTCCTCAGAAACAATACCATAAAATGATTCTTTTCTTGTTGATTTGAAGTCCACATTGATGCATTCAATATAATTCATATGATGGCCTTCAAATAACTTTTGTATGGTGCCTTCAACAACAGTTCCCTGTCCAGTACAAGAAAATAAGTACTTCATAACGAATTTCTTATAGATTCAGAAAAGAAATTTTCAAGGAAGCAAGTGCTGTTAAAAATTATAGAACCTTCATCTTGTCTTCAAGCTTTTCGGATAAAACTCTGTTAAGTTCTTGCACATCATGTTGCATGAATGAATCATATGTGTCCCATCCAAATGATTTAGTCAATTCTTTTGTGGCCACACTGGTGTCGTTATATTGGAGCTTATAAAATAAACTCTGTAAAGCCAAAGGGATACTCCCAGTGGGGTTATCATTCTCTGTTGTTGGCATGTGATATACAGCCTGACATAACATATTTAAAGTAAGGCTTCTACATGCTTTCCTAGTAACGACCTCATGTATCTAAATGACTGGCTGATCGGAACAAGATAAGTCAAAGAAAATAAGATAAGATAAGATAACCTTTCTGAAATATGGAATATGGTACAAAGTCTGCAGCAAAGAGTTCATGTAACAAGTTGCCCCCTGGTTCTTAAGCCCAACGTAGCCTGTCTCCTTCTTTGAATCATATGCCCAGTAATCAATAACCTTGCGTACAGCAACATCAGCTTCAACTACACAAGTATCATTCACAATGTACCCCTTGTTGGGGTCATAAAGCTCACTTAGAGGCATGAAAGATGTGAAACCCCAATCACTCTCCCTTTGATTGAACTGGTGCTGTGTGTCTGCAAAACCCAAAAAAAGGAAGAATAAATTGCAACAACATTAATAAGCAGCAAATTCCTTCTGCATGGTCATATAATTTTTTTCAATATTTAATAGTCGAGCTACTTCCAAGTTATCAGGCAAATCATAAATTCAACTAGAACTTTTCCAGAGCCTTGAGTTCTAAAACACCAGTACACAGATGAGACTCTATCAGGGGTAATACCTACCATAATCTACAAGAATAAATTTCTTGAGCGTTCATGTATAATCTGATGGAAGGAGAAGCCTAGAATTCTTGTTCTTAGTTTAAAATTGGGATCATTCAACACCGACTAACGAGCATGAGACATTGAAGAGATATCTATAACAAATATATACCATTATCACATAGACCTACACATCTGTCTCTGTGTTGAGTCTCACCGCATGTATCAAGCTTTAGCCATGTAAATGCATTTATAAACAGATCTAATTCTTAGTGTACCTTTTTTTACAGTAAGTTTGTTATGCATTTGATTAACTATAGCCAAGCTAAACTGTGCATATCTACTCCACCCATAGGGCAACGTAGCCGAATCAGCCACGTCTAAATACATTGATAAGAAGTCCACATTGTTTCCCTTAGGAAAAATAAGCACACGCCTGCAAAAGGAAATAGGAGTCAAAAGGCAATCAGATTGCTTTCTGTAATTCACAATAAGGCAAACTATAAATCTAAGAATCTAGTCCCGTTACCCTAAAAACTAAGTAGTTCCAACAACCATATCAAATTTCGTTTGTCGCACGCACCAATATGGTAGACAGAATCAGATGAAGCAAGATTTACAAATTCCATAATTACCATTTGTAACTCCCGACAGTAAATACATCAGAATACATCCTCTTCACATTAACTCGGGAAAAGTTCTCAATTGTCCACGTGAAGCGTGATGCTTGTGGCTCTTCTGCAGCCTGGTTCTCCACACTTCCCGCATTGTCAGCTGATGCCACTAGGAAATTGAAAAGAAAAAAAGCTTCTAAAGTAAATAAACTTTGACCTAAGAAAATGAAAAGTTCAATTGTATTGCCAACTATTGTAGATAAATCATAAAAAGTGAAAAATCTACCAGTGACATGCCATATGTGTAACCAATACATTCAAATCAAAAAGAGTAAGTATCTAACACAAATGCATGCATCCTCTTGAAAACAGACAACAAAAATGTAAAATAGTATGGCAGAGTGAGTCACCTTCCATCGGTTGAGGACCTTCGACTAAAGGCTGAGGAACTTCAACTAAATCCGAGTGCGGTACCAACATCTCTTCATCTTCCTGCTGCTGAAGTACAACGGCCAAATTAAAAAAAAAATGGAAAAAGCTTGATCAAGTAGACGTTAAGGCTTCATTTAGAATCTCAAATTCGATCATTCGCATTCAATCAACATATTTGCAACAAATTCAAATTGAACTGATTTAAACCTCCGCTATCATTCACGCAAAACCCTAGTCGATCCAATCCCCACACACAGAGAAGCAAGCACACATACACCAAAACCTCCACCGCGAGGCACGAACTCGAAAAATGTTAAACAGATATCTAACATGCTACATACACTCTACAGACCAGGAAAAAAAGATACAGCAAGGTGATGAGCAAAAACCGAAAAACGAGACAGTAAGAAAGTAGCTCAGTTACATCCAACGGCTGCGGCGTCATCATCGTCATGCCTAGTAGAGACCTCCAGTCAATTGATCGTCACTATACAGATAAATTGATGTAATCACGGAGAAGAGGATAAAGAGAGACGAGGAGGAGGAGGAGGATGAGAGAGAAAGCGGGAGTTAGTGAGAGAAAGATAGTACAAGACTTGTCGTTGTCTCGGTGATGGTTTTCGCCAGGGAGAATTGCGGAATTACTGAATAGTTATGGGGGTAAAATAGCGATTACAAAATATCCACCAAAATGACGAGGCGCCGAGGTTATTTTAGTCTTTTTCGCGAAAAAACTAGTGAGTTTGCCAAATGCAGTGTATGCAGGGACGAATTTCTATGGAGATTAAAAAAAATTAGAAATTACACACAAAAATCGAATTTCTGCAAAAATTACGCACGAAAAATTGAATAGTTCTGTAAATAAGATGTAAAATACACCTCCTGGTACAAGTTCAAAGTGAAACACTAGTTGGCCAGAAACAAGCCCGAGTTCTCAATACACAAAGCAAAAGAATAAATATCATAGTAAAGTAGAAAATCAATCACTTCTCAATAGAACTCGTTTTTCTTCGTATTTATACAGTACATTGCGGTACAAAGCTACGCGCCGTTCTTGTTCTGCCATGGCTTCAGCACGCCTACGACGATGATGGCTACGATAATGAGAAGGATGAGGATCGCGATGCACATCCATTTCCTCGAGTTCCTTTGCAAACTTTTTGCCTTCTGAAGGGCGGTGTTCCCGGACTGCACGTGGTCTACCGCGGATGAAACCTGAGAGATTGCAGAGGAGGACACATTGACAGAGTTTGTTAGTAGCACAAGTGAAGACGAGGGGATTGGGAGATTACTCTCTTTATCTCGGTAATACCGTCTTTTTTTTTTTTAATACGGAGATTAAGAAGTTTGACTTTTATGTGTTAATGATGTTGGCCCCACTTAACTTTTAGTGGATTTTAGTGTTATTTTCTTTCCATTTCCGGAAACAAGACATTATTACTGGGACGACCCAATCAGGAAATGCAAGACTTCATTAATGGGACGAAGGGAGTAATTGTTAGTGTTTACCTGTGATTCTATATTATCAATCATGTCGCCTTGAGCATCCACCAGAACCGCCATGTCTAGGAATATCTGCAAAACACAATGCAATGCAACAATAATACCTCTATTTAAGCACCAATCGATCAATGTTACTCCAGTTCTATCGCGAAAATAAGCAGGGAATGGGACTGATTAGAGTTTATGGAAAGCGTTAGTAGACTGTTTTATACTATCTAATAGGAAAAGGTACAAATTTGAATAGCCTGCAAATCTGCAACATCATTATACTCCATATATTGCAGCTACAATAACCCACTATACCTGCTGCAAATCTAGAAGCTTCTTCTCTAAATCTCTAACTGCATCATGACGCTCTTGAATTTCTGCGAGTGTGTCCATTATCTGCATGCAAAAATAATGTTAGCAATGATTAATAAGCATAAATGAAAGTCAGCACAGGTAGCATCATGTGGATGTAAGTGCAGCTAAAGCATTTACTGAAGTTATGACATAATGATCCCCAGCCAACCTTCTTGTTTTTTTTCTATATGTCGAGAAGTTCCCGATTTTCAAATAGAAACTGAGCAGAAGGTAGAGGTGGAGGAAAATCTGAAAGTGTGAAGTTACCTGGCCTCGGCCTTGTTCCCGGATTGCATTCTGAAAAATCTGCTCACTGTCCCCGGTCTCTATTAATGTGTCAATTGTCTGGGAAGATTTTATAAAATATAAATAAATGAATAACATATCAAAGCATTATGCTTCTATGGAGAATAAGGAATAAGTTCTTCACCTCTTCATCAGCCCGATTGCCCATCACTGAAAGGTGGGCACAAACCATCAAACTAGTTAATAGAGTTTAAGAAACTAGTGTAGAAAAGCAAAATATTTGTTTGTAAACAAACATGAACACCTGTAAATACACGCCTCTCAACTACTTCGCGATATTCTTGATGGATATTTTCTC
Source organism: Lavandula angustifolia (assembly GCA_028984105.1). NCBI lineage: Eukaryota > Viridiplantae > Streptophyta > Magnoliopsida > Lamiales > Lamiaceae > Lavandula > Lavandula angustifolia. The sequence continues at coordinate 28,644,841 of CM054806.1, read as the reverse complement.
TTAATGTCTGCAATATTCAAAACAAAATGATACATATAAAGAATATATATATAGGAAAAATTTGCGAGACCAACATATTGTTGCATCTAACCTACCTGAAATTCAGACATTTTATCTTTGAACTTCTTCTTCAAAGCCCTGCAATCAAACAAAACAAGTAGACATAAGATTTCACCTTTCTCATTATGATACAACAATAACCAGGAAGTAAGAATGGAAGGCATAAAAGTACACTGTAGTAGCTGTTCTTGATCTGTCAACACCTGATCCTTTTCCGCATCCAGGTTTTTGTCTATTGGATAGATTCTAGAAAAGATAGAAAACAAGAATCACTACTGGAGAAAAATCTATATGGCTCAACCACAAAAAGAAACACGACATATTTCTTTACCTCTTTGTCAAGCTCCTCAATTTTTGATTTAATTGAACGAGCAATTTTTCCTACTTCATCGACATCCTTCTCCATGCGCTTCTTAATTGCTACAGGGTTAAAATTTATTATTAGTGTAGAAACCCACAGTAACAAGAACACACTAACAAACAAGAAAAAAAGAAGACTGACGAAAGAAATTAATTGACAAAGCTGATGCCACATATAATATAAGTTGATAAAAGATCTGAAGAATTAGAGAGAACAAGATTGATTAAAGAATTCAGCTGCTAGAATCATGAATAGAAAATTTAAATTGCAGAAATGTAGATTTAGCAAATATAATGCTTCAGAATGATGTAAGAATATTTTGTACACATGTCATAAGTGTTAGTTCAAACAGTATACATTTCATTGCAGCAGCCTTGGTAACAGCCTTTGATTCTTCATGAGCCTCCTGCAGATTATCAGAGTTTACAAGGTAACATCATTAGAGTCTTCTAAGCTTGGATCATCTTTACAACTACTACTTAACAGCTCAAATAAGAAGGTACACCAGAATAATATCGTATGCATATTCACTTAATTAACCACATTTAGCCATAAATCAGCAAATCCCACTTGCATGCATCAAGTCCTTTGCAAATGATGCGGGATAATGGTTACAGAATTTAGTCTCAGTGACTTCCACCCAATCTCTAAAAGATGAATTCAACTTATGCTGAATGGAAATTTAGACATGAACTGAGAGTGACATATGGGCATCTAAACTACTGCTATAAGAGTGTAAAGGATGACAGCTCTTGGGCAAAGGAGATTTTAGGAAATGCACTTTAACGGAGTAGCTTGCTTTAAAAAAGCGAAGGAAATACTAAAAGTAAGATAAATACAAGCCAATAAAAGTATCACATATTCAAGTGTTGAATAAAAGATAGAGATAATAATGAACAGATAACTAAAGAGGACCAAACATGAGCATCACAGCCACAGTGACAGTACAATAGAAGGAACACTAAATTCTCTTGGCTGAAAACTTCATAGGTCATTCTAAAATTACTCCATCACTTGTCCAATCTTGACTCTTAGAAGAGAAGAAAAAGACAAGAAATATTGATTTATACTCTTAAGCAACATGAATTTCAATCTACAAGCAAGAAAAGAAAAAAAGTATAAACCTGGAGCTTTCTTAGTAGGGCATTGAGCTTTTCATACTGTTTTTCAATCTCCTGGACCTGTCAATTTGAAATAAGAAGCAAATCAAAACCTAAGTCTGAAATAAAATAAGTACCAACTGATCAATCATATTATTAGTGTCTTTCGGCCATCCAGTAAACAAGTAAATTGCAATGTAACAACTCCTCTTGTGATCATCATTGAGCATTATTGTGCTAAGTTGTACCCACCTTCTTAAAGAAGTCTTCCAAGCCTAGGTCTCCTGCTTGTCTCTCCATTCCCATTTCAATATCAGCATTTCTATTTCCTTGATCCCGTGAGTTCATAAACGAATCCTATAAAGATTGCACAAGAAGAAGAAGATTTCAGGTTCCGTATTTTAGTAGGAAAAAATGCAGCATAAGCCCATCATAGATGCTAGAACCAGAATCTAAACTTTTTTAAGATGGATACTGTGAACACAAGCAAATCATGAATTAAGAGATGGATAAAATTTTGTACATGGTGAAATAAGCAAAGTTCGGATTGTAGTTATTATGCATGCTATTTACCCTTTACTACAAACTAGACAGTAGGCACCAAAGTTTGTATGCTCAGATGCCTACCAGCTACAATAAATATGATTCTGACCATGTGTAAATAAGAAGTACAGTGATCAGAGACTGTAAACTTAGTATTCAGCTTCTCTTAGAATTGCAACAACTAAGAACTGATTAGCAAGTTTCCCTGTTTTGGTTCCATCCACTTGAGTAAGTCGTAATTTAAACCAATCATACGAACAATAAGTGATCAAGTCCTGAACTTTGAAAGTAAATCCCACTTTTCACCAATAAATTTTTTTGTTAAAAATTGGGCACTGAAGGAGCTAAAGTTATGCACATGTAAAAGGATCAACTAATTGGTATTACCAATTTGTTACATTCAAAACCAGATACATTCATACAATTCAACTATAGAATACAAAATAAATTCAAATTTGCAGCTTCTTAATCAATCCAACTTTTTCTGCCTTAATTTTTCAACTACAATTTGCACTGCATCACATGGAAGATTCTCAAAATCCAGAAATTGCTCAATTTCAACAATTTATCAACAGATCAACTAACAATCAACATTCAAGAAAAAAGGCGAAACACTAACCGTCAGAAGGTCATTCATTTTGGAGGAATCGGACGCTGCAGAGTCTGATAGAAGAAAGAGGAATAGTAGATTGAACCAAAAATCTCCTTCCCTAGATATACTTCTCCCTCCGTATCTCAAATATTCTGCTTTCTCTCTCCTTTTGATTTCTTTCCTTTTCTCTTTGGCAACGCGGGTTGGATGAGAGAGAAAAAGACAGCGGAGAGAGAGAGCGTATGTGTTGTACTGTGTGCGAACCGTGAAGGCTGCTCCGTCTCTTCAATTTCAAACTCCTTTTCTATTTATCTGTTTACTTACTGCTTAAGAATTACTCTTAACAAAATAATTATTCCTAATTTAACAATATCGTTGGCATGGAAAACACTAGGCCCATAATAAAACAAAATAATTATAATTATAAACAAAATATGTGTATGGTAAAATATTTTAAGAAATTAATCTGATTATTTTGATTTTTAATATACGATACAGTAATTTACCATAGGCAGTGTTTGGAACAGCTTAAATAAGTTGTTTCTGTATTTTTTTTTACCGCATAAACACTTTTTAAAATGTTCGGAATGTATGCTTTTTTAAAAGAAGAAATTTAAAAAAATTGAAAACTGAAAATCAGCTTATGAGAGTGTTTGTAAAATTACTCTCTAAAATTAAGCTGTTTTTTTTTTTAAATTATTTCAAACAATAATAATTTTTACTTAATAATAATTTTAAGCAACTTTAAGCATAAACATCTAAAAGCTGCTTATAAAAGTTCTTTCAAACACTACTATAGAAAGTAAAAAGGTAATATGGTTATTAACCTCTAAATATACGAACTTTATTTTGAATTTGATACGTAATTTTTGAAACGTTTGCGTAAATACACAATTTTTCATTTTATTCAAATTTGCACGACATAGACTTTGAATGTAAAACTATCCTATTTGAAGACATAATATCATACGTTGTTGTTTATTACTACTTCCGTCCCACAAAAAATAGCTCGTTTTCCTTTTTGAATTGTCTCACTACAAGTGTTCATTATAAGAAAAGCAAAAATTATGTGGACAAAATTTAACAACCAAAAAGTTAAGCAATCTAAATCATAAAATATCATTTTCTTAATTCTCGTGCCAAAAAATTTTGTGCGGCTCTTAACATGATAGAGGTAGTACTTTACAATTGATGTCATTTTTGTGTCAAAATGATATCGTTTTTCTATTTATTTTGGTGTCTGAAGTTTCCATCGATATGTATATTTTAATAAATTGAAAATCATGCATCTAAACACACATATTTTATAAGTCATGTGCAAAACATAAAACAGTCCAAAATTTGTATATTTACATACTAATAACCTAAAATAATACGTATGTCAAAATTAACTTGTATATGAAATAATGAGGCATCATAACTTCTCCACTAAGTCAACATCTACCTATTGACAAGTACTATAAAATTCAACTTTTAATTATAGCAATAAATACATCTGATTTATTATCCCTCCTCTCATGCTACAATTAGCAATCAAATTATTAGTGGACACTAGCAATTAAATAAAAATAAAATAAGATTTTGTCTTTTGTCACTATTTGGGCTCATGTAAATTTACTTTACAGCCAATGCAATTATATTAAACTACTTTTTTTTTTGTTGACGAGGAACCCGCAGTCGCTACCTTTGGTGCGCACAGGGTAAATCTCACTCATGTGCAATAGCCTGCAAACCACACAGAAGAGTTAAACCACTCTTAATGTGACAGGTGACAGACTCACACATAGCGTGTCCAGTGGGAATTGAACCCATGACCTATCGGTCTCGGGCTATATTAAACTACTTGATTACGATAAACATTAAAAGGAAGACAATGGTTGGACGTGGAGCCCAATACAACTAAGATATCACATGAAAATGATATCTGTAGGTGGGGTTGAATTTTATAGTTTCATATATTTAAACGATATCTTATTTTATTATCCCAATTAGTGACAAAATGCCAACCAGTTGTACAATGGTCTATGTGTCATAGTGTGCACACACTCAGTGGTCAAATATCACATGTTGCATTATTTTAATTAAGGTGATTTTTTTTAGTAATTTTAAAATCTTTAAATAGAATTAAATATTTAATATACGGTAAAAAAATTTATATCCCACAATTGGAATCTCGGTTCAAAAATAATAGAAGATCCTTAGCCATATCGGAGTACAACACAAATTTAAACACATACAATTTTTATCCCGGTCCCTATATATATATATTTTTTTTTTTTTGGGAATCGAAATAAAATAAAGTAGGAATTTGAGATATTGATTTTCCTTTTTAACGAACCCAAGCTATAGTTTTCCTACCCAATAAAGGTATTAAGTCCAAATTATTTATTTAATAAAACCAATCAAATTTAAAGCCCATTTAATCCTGTCCAGTCCAAGAGGAAAAGAATTACATACATATATTATGATTGAATGTCATAAATTTATAATTTCAAATTTCAATTTATAGATTAAAAATCTAAATCGTTAGATGAAGTACATCTCGGTCGTCAATTTGCAAAATAGTGGCTATATGATAACATCATGGGAGGCTTATTCGTACCTGATACATTATAATCATTATAATCATTCTCCAAATTTTAAAGTTCTTTTAATATTTTTATCGAGCGAACAGTAACACAAAATTCCAAGTTCTTTTAATATTTTTATCGAGCAAAGAGTATTATGTATGCTTCCTAAGCGTGCCACCAACGCAAAATTTACTCTCATATCTTAGATAACTGCCGGCGTGAGCGCAAATAATTTTCAAAAATTTAATCGATGACCTTCTGAATACGCAGACTCAAAGTCTACAATTAGATCTGATTTTCAATGGAGTATTCGAATTGTAATTGGAGTGATATCCTATGATAATTTGTCCAAATTAAAGTAGATGGCACGACATAATTTGTACAAACTCCTGATGATTTTTTAAGTATATGAGTAAATGACGTGAAATTAATTCAATTCACAAATTATTAAATTTGATTCGAGCACATTTTGAAAGTCAACCTAAAATCACTTGATTTATTTTAAATATTAATTAGTTGAAACATTTGTAAAGAAATTAGTAGAAACTATATTTAAATTTTGGAGAAAAGTATAGTGTGAGGATATTTTTTTGGTTTCATTAACTTATAGCTAAAATATTGAATTTAATGTATAAAATAGACACACGGCAGAAAATATCCTCTATTTGAAACTCCGTCCAATCGAACATAATTTGAAACAACCTCTCTAATTAGCCTTTACCGGTTTCGTCGTAAGCCCAAACCCGAACGGAAACAACGGGTCATAATGCTTATCCCCCACATTCATCGGCAGCTGATCCACTCTCTTAAACCACGTGCGTGAAAGCCTGCCCGTAAACCCATAATCCCCGTACAAAACATCCGCCACGCCCTGCCCTTCGGTCCCGGGCAGCCACGCAGCCACAAGGGCATCAATCTGGGCCATATACGGCTCAATCACAACGGGTCGACCCGTAACCAGAACCACAACACACTTAACCGACCCGCAAACATTCCTTATAATGCTCGGACCGGGTTCGGGCAGGGTTAGGTTGAGGCTGTCGCCGAACGTCTCCGCGTACGGCGGCTCCCCCACCACCACCACCGCGTACGAGAAATTGTTCTGTTTCACGTAGCCGGCGTCAGGATTCTCGCTGTACACGACTTCCGTTTTCCGGTCGACGGTGTTCATGATCGCCGTTAGGATCGTCGTGCCGGAGGTGATGTTGCCGCTCTGGCCCTGCCATTGGATCGTCCAGCCGCCGCATTGGTTGCCGATGTTGTCGGCGTGGGTCCCAGCGACCAGAATTTTTGGTGCCTTCTTAGGGAGTGGTAGAACTGGTTTGTAAGCGGAATTGCCGTTCTTGAGAAGAACCAATGATTTTCTTACGGCTTCTCTAGCTAGCTCCCGGTGTTCCTGCACCAAATTTATCGAATCAAAATCTAAAATTATTTTAAAAGTATGAAATATAATATTTCATGATGCAAATCTACACTTCTAAAAAGTACTGTAAAATTTACAAACTTAAGAAAGCGAAGTAGGATTTTTTTTTTTTATAAAAAATGTACTATAAAGAAAAAACAAAAAATACATAATCTAGGGAATTACAGAACCCATACGCTCCCCTAAATCCGCAAATCCCAATATTTACATGAGTAAAACCTCATCCAGAAAGCTTAGTGATACTAGCTTCTATCTACGAACTTAGAAAGCATTGACACTCCAATTGTCATGTTCGATATGTTTCAAGACAAATCAATTCCTAATTCTATTAAAAATATTTTTTTAAAAGCATATTTAAATTGGGTTATATATTATTTATTAATTTAAATTGATCCTAACAGGAATCGAACATTAAATCAACTACTTACAAATCAACCACTTACAAAGAAGTGACAATATCAACTACACTACATGTTGTCGGTAGATTAAATTATATATGAGCAATAGAAATGTATAAGTTGCTATTTTCATTATTATTCAACGATTCCTAATTTATTATTGTTATTCTACATCGACTATCTATATTTTATAAACAGATATCATGTCTTAAGGTTTTTTAAAAATTCGATATCCCGTATCTATACAATCTAGCTATGAACCGACCTGACTTCCAAGGTACTTGGTCATGGAGTTATCAGCCAATGGGTGTTCAAATAATCCCATTGTAAACTTCACTCTCAAAATCCTCTTCACGGCATCATCAATTCGATCCATCGAGATGAACTTATTCTTCACCAGATCAGTTAAGCCATCAATGAACTCAGTATAGTTGTACGGAACCATAATCTGCAACAAAAAGTAGGCAAAAAATCTCAATTAAAACCTTATATAATAAAATCTCAATTAGTTGTACCATTTCGTAATACTTATATAATTAATCCTTTTGGTTTAGTCATTAATAGTCGTTTTGATTAGTAATTAGCAAATAATTAGCAAAAAGACACTTTTTTAAATAGGATGGCGTATAACCGTAATACACACTCACCATATCGATCCCGGCATTAACTCCAGCTACAATCGAATATGTATAATTCGCGTGCTCGGGAGTAGTAATCCGGTCTATCCCTTGCCAATCCGATATCACGAAACCCTACGAGATACATATACAAATACGTATAAATCTTAAATTTCATAAAACATTCTGTTTTTTTTTTTTAAAAATCACGAGTTAATGAATTACTCTGAAGCGCATGGTTGTTTTGAGGAAGCCGGTGATGAGTTCGCGATTGGCGTGCATCTTGAGGCCGTTCCAGCTCGAGTAGGAGATCATGACCGTCGATACGCCCTTGATGATCGAATCGTAGTAGGCCGGCATGTGGATGCTCAGGAGTTGATGCCTCGTCGCTACCGTGTTGTTCTCGTTTATTCCTTTCGTCGTTCCGCCGTCGCCGACGTAGTGTTTGGCGCTAGCTATCACGTTTTGTCTGCATTTGTACAAAATTATTAGCAAAAACATGCAAGAAAATTAAGAATTTCAGACAAAGAAGGTGAGATTCTCAACGCTTCCCCAATGTCTTAATTTGATTTTCTTTCTAGTGTAATGGATATTATTAATTTAAATCGATCATAATAATAGGAATGAAGCCCTAAATCAATTCTAGATCAATCTCTTACATATCAATTGGAATACCAACTACACTATGTGTTGCTTGTTCTTTGTAGTGTAATGGATGTCTTTAGGGGTAAAACTATTTTTTTTTATGACGAGGGTAATCCGCAGCCGCTACCAAAGTGCGCACTGGGTAGTGGGATTTGAACTCATAATCTATCGGTCCCGGACCACCCACTTTCACCGCTACGCCATCCCAAGGGAACGGTAAAGTTATTTGTTAATGCCAAAAGGAGTTGGTTTTTCATCCAAGTAGATGCATCTATACAAATTCACATACTAGTCCAACAAAATGAGGTAAAATTGGCTTAGTTTTCCACTACTTGTTTGAGAGGAGTTGAGTTTTTCAAGACGACGGGTTTCAATCTCACGTAATTTGGAGTTTACTATGGGTTTCCAAGATCAGAGGTTTGAATTTTACGGGTTTCCATCAATGTAGATACAAACATAATAGTCCATCAAAATGAGATAAACTGGCTTAGTTTTCCACAACTAGTTTGGAAGTATGTAGTTGAATTTTTCAAGATTACGAGTTCGAATCTCACGTAAATACAAACATAATAGTCCACCAAAATAGGATAAAATTGGCTTAGTTTTCACAACTTGTTTAAAAGAATCGATTTTTTTTAAGATTATGGGTTTGAATCTGATCACATGGTTTAATATTCAATGTAGTACAAACATAACAGTCCACCAAAATGGGATCAAATAGGCATAGTTTTCCATTTCTTGTTTAAAAAGAGTCAACTTTTTCAAAATTACGGGTTTAAATCTCACGTAATTCCGACAAGAAAACTTACTGGCTAGCAAGATAAGGAACTCCTTTTCTTCCGCTAGGTGGGACTTCTCCTTGTAAACCAGAGATGATCTCAGTCATCGACCGGACCACCGTTGGATCTTCGCTATAGCTTTCGTAGCACCGGCCCCATCTCGGATCTCTACACACCTATCACAACAAAATCTCATCAAAAAAATCCAATCAAATTACTAAATTAGTCATACATCAACAGTATTCATGCAAGATCTTGTACCGCAATGCAAGGGGCAAAAGTGTAAGGAATCCCAGTAGCTCTGATCTCAAGAGCAGTTGCTGCTCCAATCCTCTTCACCAATTGAGGATCTCTGTTTCAAAATCCAACACATTCAATTCAATCCCTCTAATCCCAATCTCGAACTTAATTTTTTCATAATCCAAATACTTCTATTTCTTTTAAGATAAATCAAGAAATGACTTTTTCCTTTTAGGAAAAGTATTTCGATTTCTTTTAAGATAAATCAAGAAATGAAACTTTTTTTCTTCACGGAATTCAAATTCTTCGATTTCTTTTAAGATAAATCAAGAAATGACTTTTTCCTTTTTAGGAAACTCAAATACTTTCATTTCTTTTAAGATAGATCAAGAAATGACCCTTTTTTTCATGGAATCCAAATACTTCGGTTTTTGTAAAAATAAATCAAGAAATATATATATTTTTTTAATATGGAATCCAAATACTTTGATTTCTCGTAAGATAAATCAAGAAATGACTTGCCTAGTAGCACCAAGGCCAACATTGTGAGGGAAAACGGTGGCATTATACACATTGTTGTGGCCATGAACTCCATCAATCCCATAAATCATCGGTATACCAAGACGGGTCGATAAGGCGCCCTTTTGGAAATCATTCACCATATTAATCCACACTTGGGGAGAAGCTTGAGGAGCAGGAACACTCCCTCCACCACTCAGCACACTTCCTAAAAATAAATCACCAATTATACTAATTAGAGAGAGAAAATACAAATAGATTTAAATTATTAAGGCCAAATTAAGTACCTATGAAATACTTGTTCATGACTTGGGCTGATGCTACTGATCTCTCAATCTGAGTCATCTGGCCAATCTTCTCCTCTAGTGTCATCTTGCTCATTAGGTCCTTTATTCTTTTGTTTATTGGCTGCTTTGGATCTTTGTATAAGATGTATTCTGAACTTGCTAGTGATGTGAAGAACCATATTGCTAGAATTCCAAGCAAGAATTTACCCATTTTGGACTAATCTCTGGAAAAAAAAAATTTTAAAAAATCTATAACTTGTTACATATGATTGAATTGGATGGGGATGGGTAGGAATTAGGATCATGAAATGGAAGAAAGTGGTGTGAATTATGTAAACATGAAATGTGAGCACATGTGAATGGATCATGTATGTGTTTGTTTGTAGACATAAATGTAGATGTTTTTTTGGAGAGAGAAAGAACAAAATCCCACTTTCAAATGGTAATCAAAATAAGATTTTGACTAAAAAAATCACAACTTTGAAAATTAATCAAGAATGCATGATCACATGAAATGATCCACTTATGCTTATGTGATGCAAAGTATAATGAGACAAACAGCAAACAACTTACAGTTATCCCACTATAGAGAGAGAGAGAGAGAGAGAGAGAGTTTCTTGGGGAGAAATGGAAGGGATAGAGGTGGAATTTTATAGAAAGGTCGGGTGGAAGTTCTGATTTGAAAATAGAAGAATTTAATTACGTCTTATACGGACTTGGATTTGATTTTGAAATGGAAGGAATAAATATTGTATTGGATAACCACGTTACAGTTTTCAAAGCGAAATAATATTTTTTTATGCTGGAGCAATAAATAATTGCCAACGTATTTATTAGGTTATATGCGCAGCCTCCCACCACTTGTGCACGTATATATGTGTCCACTTTTGTAGCATATGCATAGTATTATTATCTCCAATTTGTGATTTTTTAGCATAAACTTATACAGTTAAGGCTGAATAAAGTAATGTTCGATAGAGTTAGATAATAATTTTTTCAGGTCCCGATTTAGTTTAATAAACTAAAATAACGTTCAATAAAGTAATTACCTCATTAAACGAATATATTTTTACGAATATATTTTTACGATCTCAATGTTATTACTTTAAAGATGTTTAACAGTATTGTAGAACACATTATCACAATTGAGATACTAATAAGCATAAATTGTCAAAAAGCTTTAGGTAGAAGAAAATAACAGCACTAATTTTATACACCAATATAATATTTAATATAGTATGTAGCTCTCATAAATATATGCAAAATAAACACGCACATATATGATTACATGTTTACTCAAATAGGAGTAGAGTTAAACGTCACGCTAATGTTTAATATTTGCAAATGATACACGGACATAAATAACAATAAATGAAATATATACGTCCCCTTGGTATGGCATAGCGGTGAAGGTGGGTGGCCCGGGACCGATAGGTCATGGGTTCAATTCTCACTGGACACACTATGTGTGAGTCTGTCACATTAAGGGTGGTTTAACTCTTCGTAAACAAAAAAAAAATGAAATATATACAATAAATTTGATTTATATTGTCGTTAGTTGATTCTTCTCTTTTCTAAAGTCGGGTTATTCTAGAAATGCAGATAGGCAACAAGTTAAGTTTGTGTGATTTTACACATTAATTGTGCCGTTCCCGTTTTAATCGCGTGAATAACAACGCAACCCCGATTTGGTAACATAAATTGATCTACTCCCTCCATCCCATAGAAAGTGTACTGCTTTTCTTTTTAGCCTGTCACATAAAAAGTGTTACGTTTCTAAAAAAACTAAAGAATGTGTGGTCTAAATTTAACAAGTTAAAAGTCAAACAATATATACCACACAATTTAAGTTTCTTAATCTCCGTGCCCCATAGAAAGATACCGTACGTGAGTCGATTTGTTACTTGTAGAATAAACTCAAATGTATATAGATCTCTAGTTATTGAATCACCCTTAAATTCAAAAATTATATGTATGATTTTATTGATTTGAATATTGTTACATAAATGATGTACATCTAGTTCGCACGTCAAGTAGTCGACTTATATACTTATATATACGTGACAATTTTTTTCTAATTCGAGGTTGTTACTAGAGATGCCAATTTCTTTGATCATTTTCATCGATTACGGATAAACATTTCCTGCATGAATTGAGTCTATTCCTTCCATCCCATTATTTTTGTATTGTGTCCTTATATAATTGAGTTGTTTCATTATTTCTGTCTTGTTTCCGAAAATGAAAAAAAATCAAACTCTTAATCCTACAACAAACTGAGTTTCTTCTTACTTACTTTCCACCCCAAAAGTTTCTATCTCTCGTGATTTCATCTCGCTTCGAACTCATAAATTTATGATTCTTAACTTTTTGGAACTTTTGATTATTTCTTCATTTACAGTATAAAAAATAGGAAAAAAAAATAATTGATTGTCTCAACTATGCATTAATAGAATTTGAATGAAATATCATTCATTCAAAACAAACATTACTCAAAAATTGTGTGAATTTCCTAATTGAATTAAAACTCATAAATTAATTTTTTAATCTAAAAGAAATATTTAATAATGGAAATAATAAAACGGATGGTGTATTAATTAAAATTAGTTGTTGAACTTGAACATGCCCACGTGCTTGACTTTCTTTTTCAGACTTCGATCCTAACATTAATGATTTTAACAATACTATATCCTAAGTTCGAGATCCGCAGCCGCCACATAAAATAGATAACCCGATATTTACTTTTATGTAATACTTCATGTCTAACATTAAAAGTAATTTACTTTCTCGATTGAGAAATCTCAATATAAGTGGTTTGAATCTAATTTAATAAAAAATTAATATATTTTTTTATTTTATCATTTTTTCTTTCTTATTTCATTATCTCATTACTGTATTTTCTCTCATACTTTATCGTTACACTCTCATTATCTCATTTATTTTCTGTTTCTTATTTTATCATACACCTTACTCTCATACTTTATCGTCTACTCTTTTAATAATTATGCCGAAAAATTTCGAACCACTTTTAATGTGACGGAGGGAGCACCTTGCAAATGTCCGAAATTTGACATTATAACAAAGTCTTTTTATGGACAAATTAAATTTCTTCACGTGATAAGGTGAGTTGGTCCAGCATAATGCTCCACTGCATCAGGCTTTAGCATAAAACTATTGTATTTTTATTTATATATTATTATTATTATTTGAGCTTCAATATAAATTAAATATTCCCACTTTCGTCTCTAGTCATTAAACTCTTGTAACAATATTGAATCTCCTTTGAAGTTGCGTGCACGTGTCGAGGGTATTTTTAAAATTAATCTCGTTGAATTGTGAACTCTTTTCTTCGTTTTCTGTTTAAATTAATCAACCAACATATATTTTTTATTAGTCCGTAGAATTTGAATCTCTGGACCTAACGGCCTCCAAAATAATCAGAGGAGGAAAACTATCCGTTACGAATATATTTGAATATTTTAAACTTACAGCTCGATGGCTAAACATGTAGTCCAAAAGCCAAATATATTTTCCACATATAATATAATACAATATAATAAAGATGAATACAAATTAAACATGAATTCAAGACAATCTTGGGCCTTGGAAAATAAATCAACATATAATGCATGCGTAAGCAGCCCATTCCCAATAATTAACCATAGCCCACTTAATTTTTCTTCAAAACAACTAATCAAACATAATAAAATTCAAGACCCAAACCCACTTTCTTTTTCTTTTTTTAATTTACACCAGTCCGTTTGTTTTCTTGATAACGAGAGAAATCAGCAACCGTAATACGAAGTATGCATCGAGTAAATCCAATTCTAAGCAGTCGGCCAATTATACAGAAGATTAAAACCATGCTGGCAGACTCACACCTAAGTGCATTGGTGGAATTCGAGCAGTAAGTGATTCCAAGTGACGACGTGATCTGCAATCGCAACTTAAAGTATGCACTAAGTAAAATCTGAGTCTCATGTGGATACAAATAAAGAAGAATATTGCCCAATTGAGAAACCTACAACATGCACAATACAAGAAATACATGGACTATGAATAGGCCAATCACATGTACATAATTGTCAAACATCATATTGTAGTACAATGCTTGGCCTGCACATCAAAATTCAAAAAATCTAAACATGAACAAATACACCAGTCATAGGTTATAACATCAAATTAAACAATCAGATTAAAATGGGAGTTGATTAGCAGATTAAAAACACAAGCAAATATCATTCATTGTCTGAATGAAGCAAGTCTTATTTGAGAAATAAAGGCGTGAGGAATGAAGCCTGGTCCGAGATCATCTTTCATTTCCATACATGCAAGAAAAAGAAAGGATCTTGAAACAGTCTTCATTCCCAACTCCCTCTTTCTAGCTTCTTCACTACCACCACTCTCTCCCTCTCTCCATCTCCCTCTCTCTAAATAATGGAGCAATCAAAGGCAACTTAAATAGGGTACTCGAAAGCTGCCAAGCACTCAAATTCACAACGTTGGTAGATGAAAACTAGTAGCAAAGGGACATGTAATAGTGGGGTGAAGGTTTTAAAAACAAGAGAAAGATGGGTCTGCATAAGTAAATGAAAAATCACATGATGGACAGGTCATATTTGTGGTTAAAATAATGAAAAGCGGGTTGGTTTTGGAGAGTTGATCTTGTCTCATTCATTTGTCTCTATTCTCTCTCTCATCTCTCTCTCTCTCTCGCTGTTAAGGAAAGTTGCATGTGCACTGAAAATAACGAGACCAAGAAAGGAATCTTCGTTCTTCCTTATTTTCTACCACCAAAAGGACGTGCACTAATGCCTCTCAAATGTTCCTTGTCGGTCGCAAAACAATTATTTTGATCGATACTTTTAATGATTTAACCAATTTATTTTTAACTAACATGAATAAATATGAAGTCGTTATTAATTTATGGGATTGTGTTGGTAGGTTACTATTAGAGGGCCTTATCTTGAGACGAAATTTGCAATTGCCATCTAAAAAATGTACGTACAATTTAAACTCGTAAACCGTATAATGAAAGATGTAAATTGCACTTCTTTCCCTTATAATAGTTGATTAATGATCATATATTATAAATTTGTCATTTAATTTGAGTAGTTGGTGGTTGAAGAACCGACCATATATTATAAAATTTTCATCAAACAACTTTAAGATCCCACCTTTAGAATTATTCTTGATTTCATGTTAAGCTTCCTCATCTTATGGCCCTACGGCATTTATATTCTCACTTTATTTTATTTTTTTTCGCTTGCAATGCGAAACACACATATAAATGCATGTCCCCACAATTTGATAAATAGGAAAAAGGAAAAGAAAAGTAATTTGATCTTTATTAAAATGATTTTGACCAATCATGTCCCCTCTTTTTGTCATAGGACTGGAAGATCTCCTCTGTCGTCTTATTTTTTGAATGGCAAGAATATTGGAGTACTACAAATCAAGCAGAAAAATTTCTATGCCACACAATTAATACCCTTTGTTTTATACTCCGGGAATTTTCTGAAATACCCGCTTTTCTTAAGTAAAAACAAAAATATCCAATTCTTATAATAGTTACATAAAATATCTATTTTTACTTACTTGTCCTCATCTTTTTATATGTGTTTGAAATATCTCCTGTTTTTTCTGACAAGTCCAGCTCAGTTGAGATGGACTTGGCTGAAGTTCTTCCCTGCTGAAAGAGACAATTGAAAAGCAAAGAGAGACTTGACTGAAGCCCCGCTCGGCTTAAGAGGAACTTGGCTGAAGTCTCGCATGGCTGAGATGTACTTTCAAGAAAAGCAAGTAGGGACTTCAAGTCTAGTTTGAGCGAGATTTCAATTTGTGCGAAAAATTACAAATTCTCGAATAAAATTCAATTATTGTCGCACCAAATAACGAATTAATCAATTTTTTCAGGCCGACACATCTAAAAAGTGAGAATAAGTAAAATTGAGTATTTTGTAGCAATTATAAGTATTGGACATTTTTGCCTTCTATTTAATAAAATGGGTAAAATCTAAATCATACCTCTTTTTATGTATCGGAGTCAATTGTTCTTTTTTCTAGGATTCGAGTTGTGATGTTGGACTACTACACTTTCTCCCTTATTTATAAAGACAACTGATGAAAGAGTTTAAATTAAAGAGCACTTTTCCCTTTCGAAATCAGACGGACCAAAGTGACGTTTCAACATTAAAAAGCATATCAAAACCAACATAAGCTGAGACAAATTGGTTAATGAGCACATGATGAAATCCTCAAATACTTCAATTCTAGACTATAATTCCAATAAAGCTCTTCAGAAAAATCAAGGCCTAACTTCTGAAGTTTTCAATTTCATCTATACAAAACTACAAAGTAACGCGAAAGCGATCACAAAATGCAGGACGAAAGAGAAACTACGATCAATTATACGATAAACTTTGTCGAACAGACTACGATTTGCAAGTCCACAATCATGGATCATTGGCTAGGTTTAAGTTTATTACTTACTCCAGCATATGGATCAACATACTGCACAGTAACATAATACACAAAATCGACCAAATATGAACAATGGAATGAACTGCACAACTAGATGTGAAATTTAAACAGTCACTTGAACCTGTAGACGAAGAACTAAGCTACTTATCACACGTGTAGGAACTCCAAACCGGGAATATGAATAATCGTTCCAAACCAAGATATCGGAAGCAGAGAAGGCCTTCTGCCGCACTCCATCTATATTAACTTAGGCAGCAATAGGAGGATCCTGCATATAAAAGATGGCAAATCAAGAAAAATATTGCCAGGCAGAGACAACAGTGGAAGTTGAGGATATAAATTAGCCCATGAGCATCAATTAGGGCTTTTAAGAAGGGAGAAACAAGTGGGTATTGTAAGAAATGACTTCAAAGCTTCTATAGACGCACACCTTGGCCGATATATTTGACATTGTCGAACTCCATTTTTCTCTAGTTTTCGAACCAGCTACTTGGCCAGCTTTTGCCACTTTGGTGAAAGCACCACTAAGCCATGTTGTTCCAGCTGTGACATACCTGATATGGATTTAAACATATACCGAATTATTGTTAATTTCAAGGGAAATATAAACATAACATTCTAATGAATAACCACAAAGCCATGAGTCTACATAATGAAGCAATATAGTATAAAACAAGCAATCTATAAACAGCTATCGACCAAACGTTTCACTGTTTTCGCTACGTCAAACATGACTGCATAAACACAGGACTCTTGTGCCATGCTAAATTGCAGACCACGTTTGACTACAGCAGAACAGATTTCAAAAGAATGGGAGAAAGCAAAGACTAATAACAGTCTTAGGAGTTTGATACCCACATGATCTTTAAGATGATTATCTTAGTACAAGTTTTTTTTAATCTTTCTTTTACTTATTTTAGGAAAAGAAACAAAAATAGGGAAACTCCAAATAATGCTTGTTAGAAACTACAAACCTGCTAGATTTGACAGCTGATCCAGTATCATTTAATTTCCTTTCTGCAGCCATAAGAGCTGACATGGTTTTATCTGAAACTTGAAACCTTTGATCCACAGATTTCACTTTCTCATTTACTACTGAGATTCCAACATTAAGTTTTTCAGTGAGCCCTACTCTCCGGTCAAATGAAATGACTCGGGCTGATGCACTTGCCGTGAACTGATGCTTATCATCAAATGCTTTCGCCTTGTTTACAGCATCTTGACGAATAGCTGAGCCTTTTGCAATCACACTTGAAACAGCATCTTGAGCCTTACTAACATACAGTCTCCCGCTGTTGGGACTCATATTTCCTTGCTGGAAAATAAAATACAACCAATATTAAAACTCAACCAAATAGAGTGAACCAAAATTGACATTGAAACTGTAGATACAATCGTCAAATATACTATCTAAAAATATTCTGATATGGTTTTTTTCCTGCTGCGAGACACCAACTAACAACTGTAAAAAAAAACTAGCCTTCAGTGCAATTTGTCAATCTAAGAGATAAAAATCTAGCTATTTAAGCTGTTTACAGGACATGGGTAAAATTTTTATTACCTCGCTAACAGGAGAAGCATTCGCCTGACATATGCTTGTGGTGTTTTCACTAATTCGTAGTTCCTGAAGACATAGCAAAGTTAATTTAACAAAACCATAAAAAATAATTCATCGAAATTTTATGTCAGTGCTACCCGAACCTCAGGCTGTGGTACATAATTTTCTGAAGGTGCAATGCTAACAACCCGGTCCACTATTGTTGCACCCTGCAAGACATAAGCGACAGAGTTGAAATCCGGAATCACATAAGTTGCCATGTATACTAACATAGAACAAGTTACCAACTGACCTCAGAAGAAGTGTTATTCCATTAAATACCATATTTGGTACTCCATCCGTCCCACCGAACTTGTCTTGTTTCTTTTCGGCGTGGTAATTTAGGAGAGTTGGTTTTGGTTGGTAAAGATGTGGGACCCATATAATAATTAATTATTTAGAATTGGTTTGTGAGATAGAGAAGCGGGACCTATGCAATTAATTAATATTTTTGAGTTGATTTGAGTTGGTAAAGTTGTAGGGCCTACTTCCTTTTTTAGAAACAGGACAAGTTCGGTGGGACAGTCCAAAAAGGAATACAAGACAAGTTCGGTGGGACGGAGGGAGTAATAGTTTATCATTTCATACGAGTTTAAACAAAAGCCTTTGTTACTAATAAACAAAAAAAAGGCTCATTTCCAGGACAGAGCAGGAATATTACAACATAGCCTGGAGAAGAAAATATATAAAATAAGTGCAGCATGAGATAACAAAACCAGAAAACATGAATAACTAAATCATTCTAACATTGAGTTACATTCTTCATTTAAGCATTTATTCAATATTTAGGTATATATCTGTAGGTTACATTGTGTGTCTGTACTTATCAGGCAGTACCTTGGGCATAAATGTTTATAACTTATAGTACAAGAAATTCATATGTCTGGGAAGTTATAGCATATTAGATCTAGTACTAACTACATAGAGTTTTGACCTTGGGGATCACTTCTTTATAGGCTAGATGGAATTATAGTTCTTATATTCAACGATTCAGCATATTAGGGACACAACTGCATTACAATACATGAGACCGGAATACTTCCAGGACAGAGCAGGAATATTACAACATAGCCTGGAGAAGAAAATATATAAAATAAGTGCAGCATGAGATAACAAAACCAGAAAACATGAATAACTAAATCATTCTAACATTGAGTTACATTCTTCATTTAAGCATTTATTCAATATTTAGGTATATATCTGTAGGTTACATTGTGTGTCTGTACTTATCAGGCAGTACCTTGGGCATAAATGTTTATAACTTATAGTACAAGAAATTCATATGTCTGGGACAGTTATAGCATATTAGATCTAGTACTCAACTACCATAGAGTTTTGACCTTGGGGATCACTTCTTTATAGGCTAGATGGAATTATAGTTCTTATATTCAACGATTCAGCATATTAGGGACACAACTGCATTACAATACACGAGACCGGAATACTTCATGCTACAATTCCTAATTCCTTTAGGTTGTATAGCTTTGACTTTAGTCAACAACTGTCAAACAAAATTTGGTAGATGCCCTAAATCCTAGTTATCGTTAATGATAAATCTGTTGGATGCGCAGCGGAAGTTTTGATGAGAGAGAAACACAAACAGATAAAAATGAGGAATATATGATATTTTTATATCACACTAAAACTTGAAAATATTACAACACACGTGCTACGGCACGAGAAAAAACTTCTTTCTTACAAGAACAAGAGCTTCGGCTCTTTCTATCTCTCTTACTCTCTCTCTAACTCTTTTTCTCTCTTTTCTCTCTATTTTTCTTTCCTCACACATATCTCTAAAACAACACATCTCTTCCCTATTTATAATATATGCTAACCGCCTTAATTTTACTTAATCATTAAGCAACTTAATAATGACCACATATATGACTAACCTTATCTCAAAGCAATTTAATAATTGCCAACTAAGTAGTCTAAACCATCTTGAATTCTTCTACCTTATCTTAATTATGAAGCAATCTAATTAATAATTGCCACATATTATACTTGACTATTCTAGACACACACATGTGGACTCATGATTGAGTTTAATATATAACATTCTATACTTGCTGCAGTCTCAAGATCTCTGGGATATCGTCGAAAACGGCTATGCTGAACCGACATCACAGGAAGCAGAGGAGGCGCTGTCCAACAATCAAAAGGGAGTTCTAAGAGAAGCAAGAAAGCGGGATAAGAAGGCATTATTCCACATCTATCAAGGAATAGATGAGACAACCTTTGAAAAGGTGAGTAGAGCCACAACATCAAAAGAAGCGTGGGATATTTTAAAGAATGCATTCACAGGTGTGGATAAAGCAATTCGAGTACGACTTCAAATTTTGCGAGGTGAATTTGAAGGCTTGGTGATGTCTGAAACAGAAAATATTTCAGACTATTTCACAAGAACTTTGGTTATTGTAAACCAAATGAAAAGACATGGGGAGGAGATCGAAGATCTTCGTGTGATTGAGAAAATTCTTCGATCCTTGTCACCCAAATTCGAGCATGTAGTAGCAAAGAATTGAAGAATCGAAAGATTTAAGCACTATGTCGATCGATCAATTGCAAAGCGGTTTGGAGGTGCACGAGCAGCGTATGAAGAAGAAGAGCACGACCTCGTTAGAGCGTACGCCTTGGAGGCAAAGATGTCTCTCAAAGACGAGAAGAAGTTTGAGCCATCGATATCCCGTGGCGGATTTAATAGAGGCCGAGGTCGCGGATTTCAAGGTAGAGGAGGACGTGTGCAAGGTTATCGAAGTGAGGGAGAACGTGCTCCATATTATCAAAATAGGGGAGGACGTAGTAACTCAAGTTACAGAGGAAGAGGACGAAATGCATATGGTCAACGAGGCAGAGGATTTTCAAGAGGTGGTTATTCTGAGTCTTTCGACAAAAGGAATGTCAAGTGCTATAATTGTCAAAAATTTGGACATTATAGCTATGAATGTCATGGACCAACAAAGGCCGAGACTCATCAACGAGCTAATTTTTTTGAAGGCGAAGATCATCATGAGCGAGGTAAATTTAACTTCACCGTTTGTTCCTAAACGAGTTTGAAGGAGAGCTTTGTAGCACATGGTATTTGGACAGTGGAGCTAGTGGTCATATGTGCGGGAACAAAGAGATTTTTGCGGAGATTAATGAGGGAATTCATGGAGATGTTACTTTTGGAGATTCTTCAAAAGTTACAGTAAAAGGCAAAGGTAACATCTTACTTAAACTGAAGAATGGAAATTATGGTTTCATATATGACGTATATTACGTACCTGCTATGAAAACTAGTATCTTGAGTCTTGGTCAATTGTTGAAGAAAGGATTTGAGATTAGTATGAAAAATCCCTATGCTACTATCTATGATGATTACGGTAATGATGTAGCACGTGCAAAGGTGTCCAACAATAATTTGTTTCCATTAGACATGAAACATGATGTGTTGAAATGTTTAAAAACAATTGTGAAAGATGACTCTTGGTTGTGGCATTTACGTTTTGGACATCTTAATTTTGGTGGATTAAAGTTGTTGTCTACAAAGAATATGGTGAAAGGTCTTCCACCAATTGATCATCCTAATGAAGTATGTGAAGGATGTATATTTGGAAAGCATCATAGGTCGAATTTTGCTAAAGAAAACAAGTGGCGAGCATCACGTCCATTGGAACTTGTGCACACTGATGTTTGCGGTCCTCTTAAGCCTGTGTCTACTGGAGGTAATCAATATTTCCTCACATTTATTGATGATTATTCTAGAAAGACTTGGGTGTATTTCTTGAAAAGGAAATCAGAAGTGTTTGAAGTGTTCAAAGAGTTTAAAACTCTTGTTGAAAGACAAAGCGGGCATCATATCAAGGTTTTGAGATCAGATCAAGGTGGAGAATTTACTTCGGAGTTATTCGAGAATTATTGTAAGGAGCATGGAATTATCCACCAGGCTTACACCCGCCCACACACCACAACCGAATGGAGTTGCAGTAAAGAAAGAATCGGACGATTCTTGATATGGCAAGGAGCATGGTTAAAGGAAAGGAATTGCCTGAGAGTTTTGAAATTTGAAGCTGTTGCAACAGCTGTGTATTTGTTGAATAGGTGTCCTACCAAAAGTGTTCGTAATATGACACCTGAAGAAGCATGGAGTTCGCTCAAGCCCGGTGTAGCTCATCTAAGAGTTTTTGGGTGCATCGCATACGCCAAAATTCCAGAAACAAGAAGGATCAAGCTCGACGACAAAGGAGTTAAGTGTATTTTTATTGGGTATGGTGATCGGACAATGGGTTATAAACTTTATAATCCATTGACGAAAAAAGTAATTTTCAATCGTGATGTTATATTTGAAGAAGATAAAATGTGGAATTGGGAAGATGAGAAATCTAAAGATAAGTCTGGAGTTTTTCTTAGAGAGCAAGAAACAACAGGAGGCATTGAAGAAGCACACTCACCACCATCACCGAGTTCAGATGAGAGACCTACGAGAAGAACACGAAGTTTGAGAGATATTTATGAATCTACCGAAGTAGATGATGAAGCTGAGGAGGAAAATGTGAATCTTATGTGTTTCTACATGGATGCTGAACCAGTTTCTTATGCAGAAGCTGTGCAAGAAGAAAAATGGAGTAAAGCAATGGATGAGGAGATTAATGCAATTGAGAAAAATAACACTTGGGAGTTGACTAATCTTCCAGAAGGCCGGAAATCAATTGGTGTGAAATGGATTTACAAAACCAAGAGAAATGCCAATGGTGAGGTGCAAAGGTACAAGGCAAGGTTGGTGGTGAAAGGATACAGACAGAAGGCTGGGATTGATTACAGTGAAGTCTTTGCTCCTGTAGCTCGTCTAGAGACAATCAGATTGTTCATTTCACTTGCAGCTCAACACAAGTGGAGGATTTATCGCCTAGACGTAAAATCGGCATTTTTGAATGGTTTTCTTGAAGAAGAAATTTATGTTGAGCAACCGGAAGGCTATGTGAAACGAGGAGTCGAAGACAAAGTCTACAGATTGAGAAAAGCTCTCTACGGACTCAAGCAAGCACCACGCGCATGGAATGCCAGAATTAATGAATATTTTCTGCAAAATGAATTTGAGAAGTGTCCGTACGAGCATGCACTTTACTTGAAGAAAGACAATGCAGGTAATATGTTATTTGTTTGCTTATATGTTGATGATTTAATATTTACAGGAAATAATGAGGAGATGTTTCGTACATTCAAAAAGAGCATGATCAAGGAGTTTGAGATGACTGATATTGGCTTGATGGCACATTTTCTTGGAATTGAGGTAGTGCAAAGTGAAGATGGGATATTCATTTCGCAAAGCTCTTTTGCGAAACAAATTCTGGAGAAATTCAAAATGGAGTCTTGTAATCCCGTTACTACTCCCGTTGAGATTGGACGAGAATTGAGAAAGCATGATGGTGAAGCTCAAGTGGATCCAACATATTTCAAAAGCCTAGTTGGGAGTCTAAGGTATCTAACATGTACTAGGCCTGATATTCTTTATGGAGTTGGATTAATCAGCAGATATATGGAAACACCTGCACAATCCCATCTGAATGCTGCAAAAAGGATTCTACGGTATATCAAAGGCACTCTAAATGATGGAGTATTCTACTCTTCCAATCAAGAAGTTAAGCTCATTGGTTACTCCGATAGTGATTGGGGAAGAGACTTGGATGAAAGAAAAAGCACTACCGGCTACTGTTTTTATTTGGGAGATGCTGCTTTTACTTGGTCGTCAAAGAAGCAGGCCATAGTTACACTCTCGACATGCGAGGCTGAATATGTCGCAGCAAGTTCGACAGTGTGTCATTCTATTTGGTTGCAGAATTTACTGCAGTTTCTGGGATTTGCTCAAGAAGGCCCAACGGAGATATATGTGGATAGTAAGTCAGCTATAGCACTCGCGAAGAATCCGGTGTTTCATGAAAGAAGCAAGCATATTGATACTCGTTATCACTTTATTCGAGAGCATGTGGCCAAAGGAGATGTTGAGCTGGTATATTGCAAAACAGATGATCAAGTAGCGGATATTTTCACGAAGCCTTTGAAGACGGATGTTTTCCGAAAATTAAAGATGCTCCTCGGAATGAAGATATTGCGGGATTGAGTTTAAGGGAGGAAATGTTATATATTAAACTCAATCATGAGTCCACATGTGTGTGTCTAGAATAGTCAAGTATAATATGTGGCAATTATTAATTAGATTGCTTCATAATTAAGATAAGGTAGAAGAATTCAAGATGGTTTAGACTAATTAGTTGGCAATTATTAAATTGCTTTGAGATAAGGTTAGTCATATATGTGGTCATTATTAAGTTGCTTAATGATTAAGTAAAATTAAGGCGGTTAGCATATATTATAAATAGGGAAGAGATGTGTTGTTTTAGAGATATGTGTGAGGAAAGAAAAATAGAGAGAAAAGAGAGAAAAAGAGTTAGAGAGAGAGTAAGAGAGATAGAAAGAGCCGAAGCTCTTGTTCTTGTAAGAAAGAAGTTTTTTCTCGTGCCGTAGCACGTGTGTTGTAATATTTTCAAGTTTTAGTGTGATATAAAAATATCATATATTCCTCATTTTTATCTGTTTGTGTTTCTCTCTCATCAAAACTTCCGCTGCGCATCCAACAAAATCATTGTTCTTATTGCTAAGGACAGCCGACATACAGCTGAACCAAATTCTCTTGTTAACTTAGGTGCTAATTAGTAATAGGCCACAATTAAGTGATATCAACATGTCACTAATAAAATAAACAAAACAACTGTAATTGCAGAGAGGCAAACAAAAAAACTTAACAAACAGCAAACGTCAAGATTATGGATAATTGCAAAATATAACGAAAAATAGGATAAGGCAATCAAATAAAAGAGGAATTGAAGAGATTACCGATAATAAACATGCAATTTCAAGCGCGCTTGGATCTTTGAAAGTGACAAACGCAGTTTTAGACTGCCCAGGCTCTCTGCAACCACCGCAAATTAAACAGAAAGAAGAAATTCATCAAATTCATAGGCGTAATTAACAAATAAATAACCTCCACAAATATTGAAAAATGAAATACAAAAAGAAGAAACATCAAATTACCTGCGGATCTCGATCTGCTCAATTTCACCGGAGAAAGAAAAGAACTCGTGAATTTCTCTCTCAGTAGCAAGATCCGATACTTGCTTCACTTGTACCGTTCTCGTCTGCAACAAAAAAGTGAAAAATCTAAATCGAAGCCAAATAATTCTGCGAAGCAACTCATGTTGATAATCTTACTGGCATTGTCAGTTGAATTTTCTGAGATCTCCTCCAAAAATCTCTCCGGGAATTGCTTAACGGAAAAGGCGTGCGCTCACAGTCTGTATTTGCAACCGTGTGTATTATTTATTGCGTGCGAAAATCACATGTAAATACGGAGACGACTCTGAGGTTTGAATTCGAAGTCATATCGGTTTTATTTAACCGAATTATTAGTTCGTAATTTGTGTTATTTGCATTAAACCTCCTTGTATTTATCTGAATATACATAAGAAGCCCTCCAATCAAGAAAATAGCCTAAATCACCACAAAACATAAAATCCTGTTGGTGAATGTGGCCAAGAAGACACGTGTGCATGGAAATTTGATGATAAGGGTATTTACACTGTTAAATCTGGATACATGGCTGAGATCTATGTTATCAAACTCGGCTCGATCATTGACCTGGAAAAATTAATTTTAGTGGTTTAACCGGTCGAACAGATCGAAACGGTGGGTCAACCCGGTGTAACATAATAATATATTAAATATCTTTTAATAATACTTATAAATATTATAAATAACTTAAACACTAGAAGATTACTAATATTGCTTATTGAAATAATTATTTACTTTTATTCAAAGGCTTCAGCCTTAAAGATAAGATTCAATTTGTAGAAGAAGATGCTCTAAGGCTCGATGGGAGAAACTCATAAACTGAGAAAGAGGAGCGCAGCTCAGCGAAGCGAGTTCGATGGAACCAGCGGGATTCACTGCTCAGGCTCACGGCGGAGCCACCCAAGTTGATGGGATTTGGCAATTTGGGTGAAATTGGAAGAGAGAACGAGAGAAATCAGATTCAGATATAAGGGATTAAATCATTAAATTAGATTTTTTTTTAATGTTACCGAGTCAACCGGGTACGGGTGCCGATTCGACCGGTCGGTTCTTCCGAGTCACACCGGGTCAAAGGGAAAAATGGGTTTTTGATTGGCCCGGCCCGAATTTTCACCAGGTCACGGTTGAACCGGGCCAACCGGCCGGGCCGGGCCCAATTTTATAACATAGGCTGAGATAGGATATTATGATTCCCATCACTCTACAAGCAATTATGAGAAGAAGTTATGGAGTATACTTGTTTGGTCGATGTCAATTCCACCAAAAGTTAAGATTTTTATTTGGCAAGCTTTTAATAACTATATCCCCACATAGATGAATTTGATATCTCATCATGTCCCAGCTAAAGGCAGATGTGAATTATGTCGAAAAGGATGGGCAACAACTGAGCATTGTTTGATATTTTGTAAGCGGATTAAGCGGGTGTGGAAGGAGAGCAGATTTTTGGGTCTTCTAAAGCACTGTCAACAGATGAAACTGATGGATGTTGGAGGCTTGATTCGCTCGAGGATATCATTTGAGTATTATGAGTTATGGCTTTATATGGGGGTGGTTATGTAAAGTAATGCATGATAAAGGCGATGAGGTCCTGTTAATAACTGAAGAATCCGGTATTACATATTGGAATTCCTATCAGTTTGCTCTACTCACATCTACTGATCCTAGAAAATTGGGGTTAATGTTGGGAGACAAGGTGTGGCGCCGACCCAGAGCGGAGGTTTTTAGAGCTGACATTGATGCGAGTTTTGATAAAGAGAGTGGTAAATGTGGGATTGGAGTTGTTGTTCGGGATGCAAATAATGATATTAGAATTGCTATGGCAAAAAATACAACGCCTTCTAGTCTGCGATCAGAGGTTATGGCAGTGATCAATGGCATTATGTTGTGCATTGAACATCATATTCAACCTATTGAGCTGTTTACAGATTTCTTATTAGTAGCGCGTATTATGGCTAATCCAGATGAAGAAAAAGACTTTTTGCCAGATTTTTTTGTGAGCTTCTGAGTATGGCTAGGAAAGAATGTCTTGTTGGAGTTTTTCATGCTTATAGATCTGCTAATAGGGTAGCACATGCTCTAGCACATTTTGGTTCAGTTAGTTCGAGTCCAATTGTTTGGACGAGAGATTTCCCTAATTGGTTGCAGGAGATTGTTTTGTCGGATTCTAATTAATGATATCACATTTTTCTTTCAAAAAAAAAAAATCTATATATAAATTGGAGAAAATTTTGATTCCAGTCATGTAATGTAATTGGTGCTTGTGTTTTATTCCCTCCTTCGTCCCAAAATTTGTCCACTATTCCATTTTGGATTATCCCAAAATTCTTGTTCATTTTTTTTTTTAGTAAATTATTACACACAATTTTTTTGTGGGATCCACAACTTTACACCACCCTACGCACAAATAACAACTCTCCTTAAAAATCGAGTAAAAAATAAAATGGACAAGAATTTTGGGACGAAGAGAATAATTTTGTAATGTGGTCAATATTCTTTTTTTGTCTCATAATATTAGAGGTATTAAAATAGGCCTAAAATTGCCCGACCTGATGGACTAGCTCGACCCAGCCATTTTCTGGATTAGGTTGGTCTACAAAACTTTGAGGCTCAAAAAATCTGGGCCTAATGACCCACGTACAAAGTCCGATGGGTCAACTAGACTTTAGTTCACAGAAACTCATGAGGCTATGAGCTAAACCCGTTCACGAAGTTATTCTTATAATTTTAAAATCTCACATATATTAAAGTACTTTGCGGTTGAACGGAAGTATGTTTTACTTCAAAACATCCATTTATTTAATTAAAAATTATTAAATTTAATTTTAAAATTTTGTATTAATATTAAATTTGTGGGTTGGTTTGGCCTGCTAGCCTATTATGGGTTGGGTTGGGTTGATTTTTAGAAACCCGGTCAATCTATGGATTGGGCTAATTCGGCCCGAGTTAATGAAAAAGCCCGATGGGCTGGGGTGGGTTTTTGACACTTTTATATAATATATGAACAATCAAATTTTTTTTAATCCTTCGACAAAAAGTGTAATTCACACATCTTTTTCCATTTACCTGAACATTTCTTGCTTAACATTGTGTTATTATTTACACTTCAAATTTGCGACAACACAAATGAATCACTCGTAAATTAGACAATGGAAAATGAGTGCATGAAGTAAACTCTCTTTTAAAGAAATAAAAACAAACGCAATCACATTATATGATCAATAACGGACAAATGTCACGTGACCAAAAATATTAATCTCCATAAAGAGACGAGAATAAAATTTTAATAAGAATTTTATTATAAGGGCTTAAGTAGTTGTAATTGCTTTAGAAAGAGAGGAAACCTTTTTATTGCAGCTTCTAAGGGATCTGATCTGAAGCATAAAGCAAGCCTATGAAACAAAAAAGAATATGATTCTTGTTCTTTAGGAAGTCCAAATGAAACTAATAACTTGTCCTCCCGACAATGTTTTCGAAGCTCCCATATTTCACGCATGTGTGCGTACGTATATATATATATCAATAACCATTCATCACTAATTCACTATATTTTTCAACAAATTAAAGGAGACATTTTTCGATCAAGACAAACAAACCAACGTTCGAGCAAGAGCAACTGCATATAAATGGCAGGAAAATCTATCGATCAAGAAATTGTGTACGAGGAATTCGAGCCATATTGCAAATGGCAACGCAAGGAAGATCGAGACATCCTTGAAATCCAACTCCAAGGTAAATAAATATGCATGCATGCCGAATTCCGATTTTGTAGTATATCTTTCGAGAGTTTTTCTTGCCCTTGGAATTGTCGATTTTACGCATCTAATTCATATTTTTGAATCGGCCTGTAATTTTACTAATCCGATTTTTGAATCGGCCTGTAATTTTACTAATCCGATTTTACCTATTTACCACACGCATGCCCTCGAAATTGCCGATTTTATGCCGAATTCCAATTTTACAGTGTATGTTTTGGAATTTTTTTTTAATTATTATTTTTCCCTAAGAATTACCTATTTTACACATTTGATTCATATTTTTGGATCGGTCTCTAATTGTACTAATTCAATTTGACATATTTACGACACACATGCCCTCAAAATTACCGCATACATGCCGAGTTCCAATTTTGAAGTGTATTTTTTTGAAAAAGTTACTTATTTTACCCATGAAATTGCCAATTTTACGCATTTGATTCATATTTTTGGATCAACTTCTAAATGTAATACTATGATTTGGACCTCTTCACATATGCCCTCGAAATTCCTGATTTTACACATACACGCTGAATTAAAATTTTGCAGTGTAACTTTTGAATAAAAATATCATTATGCCTCGGAATTGCCGGATTTACACATCAAATTCATATTTCTAGATCGACCTCTAATTGTACTAATCTGATTTAACCTATTGACGACACGCATGACCTCGAAATTGCCGATTTTATGCTTCTAATTCATATTTCTAGATCCGCCTCTAATTGTACGAATCCCATTCGGCCTATTTACCCATTTTTGCATGCTGAAGACTTCAGAAAGGAGCAGCTGAAGGTGCAAATCAGCAATCATGGAGTCTTAAAGATATCCGGAGAGAGGCCAGAAGTATCAAAAGACTCGAAAAAACACATCAAGTTCTACAAAGAGGTCCCCGCACCCAGCACCAAATACGACACGCATGCAATCCATGCAAAGTTTGTGAGCCACAGCCTCATCATCACAATGCCCAAGCACAAACACTCGGCCCCAGAGGGTAATAAGGACAAAGCGGCGCCGTCTGAGCCGCCGCCAGCCGATCACGGCATAAAACCGACACGCGGCGGCGCCGGAGAAGGTAAGGAGCGGGAGGGTACGAATGTTGAGGGGGATGTAGTGACGGGTCAATGCCGTTTGAAGTGCCGAAAGCGGCCGGCCTTCGGTTTTAGATTGGGGAAGGTTGCGGCGAGTTTGGTTGTGACGGCGGTGGCGGCGGTGGTTCTGGCGGCTTATGTGCGGTTTATGTATAAGTCTACCGTTGATGAATGAATTGGGAGTGTGTGTAATAAGAAAGGATGTGTTGTACATTTCTATGTGTAAATGATTCGATAGTACCAATTGGTCTTGAGAAAAATAAAGTGATGTTATGTGGAAATAGTAAATATGATTTATTTCTTTTTTTAAGTTTTAGGGAGCGTTTGGTTCACAAGTACAAATATAATTCGAGTCTGTGATTATTCACTCAAGATTTGGAGTGAGAATAAATGTGGGATTCAGACTAAACTCATCAAGTTCCTTAATATCTTGTGGACTTTATTCATGATCCGCGTCTAATTCTCATTCCAAATTATGGTGAATAATTCTAAACTAAATCAGATTCTAACTGCGAACAAAACGTTAGATAATATTTACTCGACTTTATTGAGAACAAGTGAGGCAATTGGGTTGATGGATGGACGACGTAGGGCCGTTAGATAGAGAAGGCTTTTATAAATTGTGGACAGCGTAGGGCCGTAGATGGAGAAGGCTCATATAAATTGAGGACCGTGTAGGGCCGTAGATGGAGAAGGCTTATATAAATTCAAGCCCCATAGCCACCACAATCCAATTATTTATCCTTGTCATAATCTATAATAATATAAGGGTTAAAACGCATTAAATCCCTCAACCATGGTCGTTTTGCACTTTGCTTCTAGAATTATGAAAAATGTGGAATTTGCTTCCTGGACTTTTTAGTTTTTGCAGATAACAATTCCCTGCCAAAATTCCAGCTAAAATCAAAATTGCCGACGCTTTTTCTATTATTTTTTTATGGATTTCTGCATCTAAAGTCGTCGCTTCTTCGACTTCAATTTTACATATATGCATGGAGAAGAAAACGAAACTTTACATTGAAGATATCATTTTTTTATCGGAAATAAGTGGAATGGCGTTTTGGATAGGTGAAATGGACACAAGTTAGTGTTATTTTTTGTTTAGACAATAACCATAAATTGGTTTTGGATGGTCAGAAAATTGCTATCCACAACAAATTAATAGATCAGGAGGGTAAAACACAAAATGTCCATAATAGATGAAGTATGACGTATTTAACCCATAATATAACGAAACAAAAATCAAGAAAATAAAATTTTGCATTTCTTTCACGTTATCGCGACAACATATCAAATAAAAAGTTTACAATAATACTTCAAACAAACATAAAAGAAACAAGCAAGCCCAAAACTAAACGCCCGCGGGGCAACTTACATCTTTCTTCTCTTGAACCAACCACAGTTATTTCAATGATTAGGAAAATATATAGTTTGAAGGGAATGCCGGAAAAGCTCATTTCGCGAGTTGGGTGCGGAGGAGCTTGGCGGCAGCCACCATGTTCTCGAGGGCGGGCTTCACCTCGGCGTACTTGCGGGTCTTGAGGCCGCAGTCGGGGTTCACCCACAAGATGTTGGTCTCGAGGACCGCAAGCATCTTGTTCACCCGATCCGCGATCTCCTCGGTGGACGGGATTCTCGGCGAGTGGATGTCGTACACGCCCGGCCCAATTCCAGCACCGTACTTGACTCCCTCGCGGAAGACCGACAGCAGCTTCTCGTCCGAACGGGAGTTCTCGATCGTGATCACGTCGGCATCCATGTTGATGATGGAGTGGATGATGTCGTTGAAGTTGGAGTAGCACATGTGGGTGTGGATCTGTCATAAACAGGAGCATCACTTTAAAACTGTAAGAAAATGCTAATTTGATTATAGTATTACTAACTCCGCCGCAATAAATGTGGCTCGTATTTCTTTTTGGGTCGACCCACTAGGCACATTTCTAAAATAGCAAAGTTTAGGCCTTAATTAAGGTCTCCTAATCAGACCCAATAACCCTCCCCCTCCCCCTCCCCTTCCCTCACTTTGAAAAATATGACTACAAGAATACAACACAAAATACAAAACCCAATTTTCTTAATATACGTGCTGAAAAGTAACGGACCACATTTATTGAGTAGAAATATACCTGGGTAGTATCTTGGACTCCAACATTGGTGATTCTGAAGGAGTGAACAGCCCAGTCCAAGTAGAAAGCATGCTCTGATTTCCTTAGAGGCAACCCTTCTCTCAATGCAGCTTCGTCGATTTGGATCACGGTGATGCCGGCCTTCTCGAGGTCCTCGACTTCATCCTTAATGGCCAAAGCAATCTGGTAGCAGGTCTCGAATCTGGGAAAGCCCAAACCGAAAGTTAGTTACAGTATTAAAACGGAATGAACCAAAGGAGAGCAGCAAAACACTGAGAAAACATTACCTAGGTTGGTCATTTCTTACGAAGGACCAATTGAGGATGGTGACGGGGCCAGTAAGCATACCCTTCATCGGGCGCTTGGTCATGCTCTGGGCAGCAGTGGACCAGAAGACAGTCATTGGGTTGGGGCGACTCACATCACCATAGATGATCGGTGGCTTCACGCAGCGAGAACCATATGACTGCACCCAGCCATTTGCGGTGAAGGCAAAACCAGATAATTGCTCCCCGAAGTACTCAACCATATCATTTCTCTGGAGTACACAACCAAAAGTTACAAGATAGTGTTTAACAAGCAAATACAGAGCAATGTCGAGAACAATTTGTTTTGCATATTGGCCTTAAATTGGCTCACCTCTGGCTCTCCGTGTACAAGAACATCAATGTCGAGCTCTTCCTGAAGCTTGACAACCTTGTTGATCTCCTCCTTGATAGCCTTAACGTACTCCTCCTCGGAGATCCTACAACCAAAATTTTAACCTTAATGAAATGGAGCTCAATGCATTTTTAAATCGAATAGAGGGATTTTTAAGCACACAAGACGCACTTTTTGGCCTTGAATTCACGGCGGACTCTTCTGAGTTCTACTGTCTGGGGGAAGGAACCAATAGTGGTGGTTGGGAGGATTGGAAGGTTAAGCTTCTTCTGTTGAGCATCAAGTCTGGCACTGACATTTGTCACACGGCGATGGTCAGAACCCCTCAAGGCAGAAGCCTACAGGAACAAATCAAATTTGGATGGTTAGCTCACAACTGTTAAGCAGCAGGAAACATAAAATTTAATTCACAAACTTGAAGATTCAATCACTTACAGCCTTTTGGACAGCTTCATTGTTCACCCTGGGAGAGGACTTCCTAGAGGCCTGGGCAGCAGCATTAGCAGAGAAGAAAGCCTGAAAACGTCCAAATAAGTTTCGAGTAAAAATGCCATGCCAGATATAACAAAAGCCCCCCCCAAGATTATATAAAAGGCTTGAAGCTATCTCTGTTCAAGATTTGGAATAATTTTAATTCTGAACTATAACAATGTATTGTTGGTAACAAAACTAAAAGAGGCTAAAGGTGTGACATGTACCTCATCCTTCTGACCAATCAAAGCCTTTGCCAAAGCATTAACTTCAACAATCTTCTGAGCTGCAAATGCGAGCCATGATTTGATTTCCTGGTCCAGCTTAGTCTCGTTGACGAGATCAACAGCAGTGTGGAGAAGTGAGCTTGAAGTGGACACAACAAGCTTGTCTGTGGAAAGTAAAGAAGTAAGACACCATAAAAGAAAACTAAAATCAAGCAAATAGGTGTTAGCTAATATACCCTTTCCGACTATGCCTTCAAGAGCCTGCAGGGCAGTGATAGATGAAGCCAGATCATTAGCCCAGATGTTTCTTCCATCAACAACTCCAGCAAAGAGGTACTTTCCAGATGGGAAACCACCCTTGATCAACTCAATGGTCTGGGCTCCACGAACGAAATCAAAACCAAAGCCAGAAATTCCGGGCAGTGAGGTGAGGGTCTTGTATGCAGCGGCAGGTACATCAGCAAAGTAAGTTTCAATCAGAGCATCAATGCCAGATAAAGAAGATTCCAGCTCAGCATAAGCCTTGGTGAAGGCATCCAACTTGTGAGACTCAAGATCCAAAACCAAGGTAGGCTCATCAAACTGGATCCATGAAGCCCCTGCTGCCTTCAGCTCAGCAATAACTTCCCTGCAAGGATTATGTACATTAAATACCAGAGGCAATCATAATGTAATTGGTGGAAAAGATCAGGACATTGTAGTTATATATTGCAAGTTTCTTACTTGTAGATTGGAAGAATCTTGTCAAGAAGAGAAAGAAGTGGGAAAGTTTTCTCAACTCCCTTAGCAGGTTTAGAGAGCAACAAGTATGAAACAGGTCCAACGAGTACTGGAACGGTGTCAACACCGAGCTGCAAGAGAGAGCAAGAAACTCAGTAACATAAACTACCACAAACTTCTTAAATACAAAGAAACATTCAGAACAGATGCTATGTAAAATGAAATGTATTGCGGTTGTAGTTCAAATTAGAAACAAGAGATAACAGGGCTCTTACCGCTTTAGCCTCCTTGTATTCATTAACAGCTTTGTGAGAAGCATATGAGAATTTCACATCAGGTCCCAATTCTGGGACAATGAAGTGGCTGCACAGGTAAACCAATGTTAGATCAATAAACATCAGAAGTTGAGGTTTCTTTAATAAGATCAACGAAGACGGTCTAATCACTTACTAGTTGGTGTCGAACCACTTGGTCATCTCCATAGCAGGAACAGAGGCGTTTCCTCTGGCCATGGAGAAGTAAGTGGAGTGACCAATCTCACCACTAGTCCAGTTGTATCTCGGGGGAACAGCACCGAGCATTGCGGTTGTGTCGAGCACCTGATCGTAGTACGAGAATGTGTTGCTGGGAATGTACTTGATCCCAGCTTCAGACATCTGCTTCCAGATAGAAGATCTAAGATCAACTGCCACCTTTTCCAAATCCTCAGCGCTGCTCTTGCCATCCCAGAAAGATTCTAGAGCGAACTTCAGCTCTCTCTTAGGGCCCATACGGGGATATCCAACAATGTGGGAGGCCATTCTTCTGGTGTGTCAAATTCCATTAATCAAAACCACATTCAATTGATAAGAAGGTATAATCAAAAATGAAACAGGGGAAAACAAATCGCCACATATAGCATGGGTTCGTCTCGAAAATCAAACTTCATTCCTTTCATACAATCCAAAAAGTATTACATGAATTGAGATCTCATTGATCCAACAAGTTCTCATTCATCTTGTTTACCATCACATTACAGTGATTAAAACATTAAATGCATAATCCCACACACAGATCCATGAATCCCAAATGCAAATAATTTCAGATCCAAGCACAGTAACTCAATACGTGTTCGTAAAATGGAAGTGTGACACGATGCGGACAGATTTAACTACAGTTAAGATATTTAACAGCGCCATCATCTCAGATCTAATCAGAGTAAAATCCCAAAATCCAGATCTAACATTTCTACTCCCGTATACGTAATACTCTAAGCTTATCACAGATTAGTAAACCAAACTCGCTACGAAAACACACGCGCGTCATCTCATTTCAAAATTTAACGATCACGTACTCAAATCCAGCACAAATTCGATTCACTACTTAAATCGTCGAAAGTTTCAATCGCCTCCTAGGTCAGAAACAGATTATAACCTATGGATCTAGTTGATTTAATAAAAAAATTCACATTCTCAATTCCCAAAACCTTAATTTTCAGCATTTTCCCGTAATTACTATTAAAGTAACAGAAACTCCAAGTAATCATCAACAGAAACGAACAGTAAGACAGTTCTAATGACTGAATTACGTACCCTTAGCAACGAAGGGCACGAAGACACGGGTGTCTGGTAGAGAGAGATACGTAGAGAGAGAGAGAAGGGCAGACGCGAGTTGAATATTTGGGTGAGGGGCTTATTTATAGAGAAAAATGGTAGAGGCGCGAGTGAACTGACGGTGTGCGGGGTAGATCTCGGGAAGGAAAAACCCTAACTTCTACCGGCAGAAGTTTAATTTCCCATTTTACTTCTTGTTTGTTTTATCACGCAGATCTCAAGTGGCATTTGGACGGTCGTACGCGCGGTGTGGAGAGCGTGTGTATACGCTCGTGGTTGGTAGGGTTTACCAACCCCGAGGCCAACCGTGGATACGAAGATACTTTTACCCAATTATTTTATTTTATAAAGCTGATGAAATTACTTTCTAATTTATGAAAATCAGTTTTTTATCAACGAATTTCATTATTATTACCTCCATTTCACTTTAATTATCCACTTTTTTCTGCTTTAATTATTTGTTTATTTTAAAATTTAAAATAATATTCTAATATTTTTGTTTTCATTACTTATACTAGACACACCTAACAATTTAGAGGGTGCTTACATGAGATTTTTTAAGCTCTTATTAGCTTTTTTAACTGCTTAAGTATTTTTAATGTGTTTGCAAAATAAAATTATATGATCAATTAGTTAAAATTAATTAGTTTTAAGCATTAAAATCACGTTAAGTTAAAAGCATCAAAATAGGTGTTTTTTTTTTCTTTTAAGTTGCTAAAATTTAGGATAAATATTAATTAATATTTTTTTGTCTACAAATTTGACATTTTATTTTAGACATGTGCTTTTATTATTTTTTAACCAAATACCAAAAAATTAAATTCTACTACTTTAAGTTGCTTTTTAATCATAATATCAAAAACTATCTACTTTTGCTTGAAAGCAACTTTTTCCAACTTTAAGCAAAAGTAAATATAAAATACTTATATTAAGCATTTGCAAACACACCAATCTCAATACTTAAAATAAACAAAAAATTGGAGTTGAATTGATAGAGTATTATTTAAAAATTTATAGTTTTGAGGTTACCAGAAAGCCTAAAATTATAGAATTGCACTCCTATTAAGTTTAATTTAACATTTAATTGGAGTAGAATTGATAGAGTATTATTTAAAATTTATAATTTTTAGGTTGCTGAAAACCTGAAATTATAGAACTGCACTCCTATGGCTTAATTTAATATTTTATCCTTTGATTTTAAATTTTGGGATCGTCCTGGACTCTTTACATGCTGTAATAAATAATAATACATTAGCAGATCTTAAAGGATTTATAAATCTTGCCAAGTCTCGATCTTTTACTGTTTTTTCTTGAAAATAATAATTATTTATCTTCTAACGAAAATTTGTGTTCTAAATCCGCTCCTACTTGAAAACATAGATCCAAGAATTGTGGCTTCTAAAAATAGGTTACTAATAACCAACTAAAACCTAGTAGCTAGATATTTTTTGACTATTTGAATAGATTAGAGTAGTCTAGTTACGATTTGGTAGTGATGAAATCAATTCAATACCTTCTTTAGATCTAAATAGTAACATTAGGTTTTAAATCTAAATAAATAATATACCACATAAAAGCTCGTAGTTATCTCATCAGTCTCATTCATACTGTCACTTAGAGTTTCGGCATAGAATTTTAGAAATTTGACTTTTGTGTGTAAATGATGCGGGTCCGTATAACTTTTTATAATTTGTAATGTTATTTTTATTTCCTTTTATAAGAATGAGACAATATTGGTGGGACAACTCGATATATTATACTACTCTCTCCGTCTTATTGAGGGTGTCTCATTTCTTATTTGGACATGTATTAATGACATTTGTTAATTGTGAGAGAAATGACGGGTCCCATAAGAAAATAGTGGTTAGTTGTGTGTAGAAAAATTACCAATTTTTGAATGAGACAAGACGAATATGACAAGCAAAAAAATGAGACAAGATGAAAGACAGGAGTATAAGATAGTATGAATGTAATAGAGGGATTAGTATTTCATGGGATGAGATACATGTCTAATAAATCAATCTCTAATTGGTGTCTGATTTAAAACGACGTGATTTTGTATTATAAAAATGCACTCTTTAATTATTTATTAAATTATTTTTTCAATCTTATCCTTTTAATTTATTATTTTTCAATACAAAACTACATTGTTTGAATTGCACACCATTTGAACAAGAATTTATTGGACATGTAATCTCATCCCGTATTTCATTTCTTCTGCTTATAAGAGCATCCACACTGCAAACAAATTTCCCATCCATAATTATGGATGGATGGGTTAACGCGTTGCAGAAGCAGTTTAGATGGAGAGAGAAATTTCAACGTTTAAAGCCTTAGACGAGGAGAGAGAGTGTACGTGTGGGACCTACAGCAAATTATTGTCGGCAAATTTCCTCCAAATTCTCATACCATTCAATTGAAAAAATCTTTCTTTAATTGAAAGAGAAGCCTGCAAATTTAAAAAATGTACATGAACATGAACTGCAGCAAAGCAGAGTAGTATTTTACCCAATTTTTTCCACCAAACAAACGATTCAATTTTTTGCTCAAACGATTCATACAAAAAAAATTGATACAAACGATTCATACAAAAAAATTGATTTGCCCAAAATTGATACAAAAATTTGATACAAACGATTCATACCAAAAAATTAATTCATACAAAAAAAAATTGATACAAACGATTCATACAAAAAAAAATTGATACAAACGATTCATACAAAATAGGCGTGGCCAAAAAGGGGATCTTAAGATTAACCCCGAATCTGGCATCTGCAAGGTTGATGATTGACGGCGGCAGCGGTGGAGTGTGGGCAGCGGCGGCGCGGGGAGGCAGGAGGCAGGAGAGAGAAAATCGCGGGGAGGCAGGAGGCAGGGGAGGCAGGAGGAGCTCGCGGAGGGGGAGAGAGGAGCTCGCGGAGTGGGAGAGAGGAGCTGGCGGAGGGGAGAGAGGAGCTGGCGGAGGGGAGAGGATAGAGGAGCTGGTGGAGGGGAGAGAGCGGCAGGGGAGGGAGGGGAGAGATTGGGGAGATAAAAGATTATATATGCGGGTGATTTTCCGGCCGTTAAAAAATAGGCGTTTATAGCCGTTGCTCTTTTTTATATCCGTTGAAGCTGCATCCACCACATTTCTATATATATGCAAATAAGTTACAACAATGAAACCACACAAAAAAAAAACCTTATTATCTCTTTATATCATCCTTTTACACCCTCAAAATTCTGAAATCCCTCCAAAGTTTTAGTGTATTTTTATCTTCAATGGATAAAAATAGCAATTTCAATATGCCGAATTATTACAATTTGGATGATGATGAATTAACTCCGAATTCTCAAATCCTTCCAAATTCTCAAATTCTTCCAAATTCTCAAGTTCTTCCAAATTTTTCGTATCCTCAATTCAACCATCCACCGCCTTTTTTTCCACCTAATTATCCATATACCCCAAATTTTGGGAGTTATGGGATGTCGGGTAATTATCCATATTTCACTCAAAATCCAACAAATATTCCCAATTTTCCGGCTAATATGTTTGGATTTTCTACTCCGACATCAACAAATAAACAGTCTCGATCTTCTCAAGCAGTTGAAATAGGTTCTCCATCATCGGTTCCAGAAACTCAATTCGAAGAGGAAGAGTCACCCATTTCAGTTGGCTCTATGGAGCAAGCAACTACTGGTGCGACCGGTAAGAATAAGAGACTGGTTTGGAAAAAAGAAGAGGACGTGCGTCTAACAAACGCTTGGTACACGGTATCTGAAGATCCAATCACCGGTAATTGCCAAAAGGAAGCGGCCTTTTGGAATCGTGTTGCAAGCTACTACAATGAAAATAAACCCGATAGCCTTCCTACTCGTACGTCGACGGTCTTGAGATCTCACTGGCATTACATTAGGGCTCTTGCAATAAAATTCAACGAGTGCTACAATCTCATATCAAGTTTGTATAGAAGCGGATCAAGTAGCGAAGACGTCAACAAAATGGCACTGGAAAAGTACCGCGAAGAAAAGGGCTCGTGTTTTGCACATGATCACGTGTGGGAAATCATGAAAGATCATCCGACCTTTCGATCCCGGCTCGACTATGCCTGATATTGCAACGAAGAAGTCAAGGACCTCTGAATCGGGGGCGAGCAACACATCTTCCACGCAAAACGTAAGTTTTGATTTTGATTTAAATGAAGAAACACGTCCAATCGGACAAAAGGCTGCAAAGAGAAAGGCGAAGAAAAAATCATATGCAAGTCACAATCAAGACGATGACCACAATGATCTAAAGCAGATGCAAGCCAAAGTTATCAAGAGTATAGCTGAGTTGAAGTGCATCAAAAAAACCGAGATTGAATTGCGCCAAGCCGAGATTGAGTTGCAAAGAGAACGAACTAAAGAGGAGAAGATACAGAAGAAGAGAGAGAGGCGGTCCAAGCTATTTGAAATCATCCAACGCGATACAAGCAACATGACACCTGAACAACGTTATTTTCATGACATAGAATGCAAAGAAGCTATGACAGAGTTGCAATCATGACCTTAAGTCTACAACAACAATATTATGTACTAATTCGTAATTTTTATTTTGACTGTTGTATTGTTTAATTTTCCATGTTATGCCAAGATTTTAAATTAATTTTTTTTCCCTTTCTTAGTATTTATTTTAATTTATTGAAATTAATTAAGATTTTTTTATAATTATTTATTTATTCGAAGAGTAACAATAAATATTATTATATATTTGTTGTTGTTATTAAAATATAATGTTTGAAAAAATTAAAATAGTGGGACCCAAAATAGTAAAAAAAATTATATGAATGAATGAAGGAATGTGGTTGAGTGTTTAAAAGTTGAGTGTTTAAAAAAAAGCTGACGTTGCGGATTGTGATGGATGGATGGGAGGAATGTGAATGCTCTAAGTGTGATGAAAAAGCTTTGTTTAAAAGGAGAAAGGACTAAAACAAAATTATAAAAAAAGAAATAAACGAGCCCAGATCTTGTCGGTAGTCGGTGGCGTTGGATTTATGGTGGGCCCTCATTTACCTCATACCACAGATTCAAGCCCAATTTACGCCCACACATGCAAACATAGCACGTGATCACCGCGCGCCACCGGCTATCATTTAAATATTGAATTAAAATTGTTTTTTACTCTTTAAAGAAAATAGATAAATTGTTGATGCTTGAATTTTGATTAATGATTCTGAATCTGATCTGTGGGGGCATTTTGGGCAAGAGAGAGAAAACAAAAATTTATGGTGAGAGTTGATGCTTGAATTTTGATTACTGATTCTGAATCTGATCTGTGGGGGCATTTTGGGCAAGAGAGAAAAAACAAAAAATTCTGGTGAGAGTTGGGTGGGGTATTGGTATTTGGTAGTAGTAGTAGACTAGTAGTCGTTCTCCACTACAAAGGCGCATTTTTCTCTTTCATGATTTGATCTTAGCTGTTTCCTTCACCAATAATCTTGAATTTATATGCTCAGATCCTTTCTCTCTCTAACATTTATTTTTCCTATTAAGCTATAATTACAGCCGCAATCAAAATTAAGGTTTCCAACCTATATATACTGAATCACGAGTTTACCTGTCTCAAAAATTATATTCTAATATTGTTCCATTAATATAGGCATTTAGATGGTTACGGTAAATATTTACGATTTGTACTGTAATTGTCTAGATATCTATCCTATTGGACAATATTGAGACAAAGTTTTTGATATAGGTGATCCAATTACATTGATAGGAAATATATACTTCTTCCGTCTCGTTCATACTGTCATGTAAGTTTCGGCACGGAGTTTAATAAAGTTGACTTTTGTGTGTAGATGATACGTGCCCACATGACTTTTTGCAATTTAAAGTATTATCTTCTTTTCTTTTATGAAAGCAGACCGTATGAATGGGACAATCCGATATAATATTAAATTACTTATGGGGATTTAATTAAAATTATATAATTTGATAGAATAAATCAAAATTGTGGTGGAAAAATTCAATTCCCATGCTAGAATTTTGATTATAAACCTACAAACTTATAATACTTTTTTTTTGTTGGACTTTGGATATTGGGAGGCCATCAACAACAACTACGGTTTGATTTTGTCATGAGAAGTTTACCAACCCAACATCTTACCAACAACCGAAGGGATTTTTAATTTTATTGGTTAGGCACAAATCAACGTCAAGCCAACTATTTCAAACGTATTTATGTAAGAATTCATTGGAGATTATATGATAAAGCTTATTGTCTTGTGATTAAAGATTACAAGTTCGAATCCCATAAACGTCTTAACATGTTGAATTTATAGCACATATTTGGTTAGCCTAACGCGGTTTATTTTTTACATATAGTTCACGGATTTAGAGTTTACGCCTCGCAAGCAAAATTTATAAATTCTTTTTTGGGTGAATTTATAATTTTCAAAAGTAAAATAGTAATTTTTCTAAATATATAGGCACGATTTATTTGTTTTTTTCCAATTTGTGATTGCAGTAGGCCACCCGCTCTACAACCTAAGTCATCAATCCTACTACCTAAGCCCGCTCTACACGTATCCTCTACCTAAGCCCGTTTAGTAATGCCTTCTTTTTTGGGCCGGGCCCAAGTCATCAATCCTACTACCTAAGCCCGCTCTACAAGCGTGTACTTTGTCTTGGCCACACATAAAACTGGGCATGGCTGAGCCGTTAAGATGCATGCTTAATTAATCCGGATCTTCTGGTTCAATTTGTGAGGAACACTACATGACTTATCAATCAGGTGGTGTCACCTGTATTTTTAAAGTTAACTAAACACTATAATATTAACTACATGACCCATCAATATACACGTGACACCGCGTGATTGGTGGGACCACTTGCAAAATTGGGCCAGAAGATCGCGATGC
This sequence comes from Lavandula angustifolia, assembly GCA_028984105.1. Taxonomy (NCBI): domain Eukaryota; kingdom Viridiplantae; phylum Streptophyta; class Magnoliopsida; order Lamiales; family Lamiaceae; genus Lavandula; species Lavandula angustifolia. The sequence continues at coordinate 28,602,003 of CM054806.1, read as the reverse complement.
TTAATACCTAGTTTCTTTTCAGCATGGTTTTTAAGAAAATAGTTAATGTGTGTAATTTGTAAAGTTGGAGTCCCTCAAAAAAAGTGTTAGTAATAATTTGCTAAAAAATAATATTAAATAATTTCAATGAGACAATCAAAAAATGTATACTTGACTATTTCAATGGGACGGAGGAAGTAGTTTATTTTCCTATTGAATGAGCATCATTTTGATTTTTTAAGTACAATATACCAATTACTAATATATTAATCCTAACAGCGTATGAAGCCGGATCAAATCACCTGTCCTCAAAACTCATCTCCTAAATAATACTCCATCAGTTCGATCAACATTGTGAGAAATCTTTCGTTTTGATTTCTTCATCATTCTTGTCAAATCTCAGTATTTAGAAATTTCAAAAAAAATGAGAGAGAAAAAACTCAATATTCAGATTTGTGTTTAGTGCATCGCAAAGTTGAGCGCCTATCTCTACATCCAATTCCGTTTTCGCGAATTATAAGGCCGAAAAACCTTATAATTTAGATACTAACACACCGTAAAGTTAGATAATTTTATAGATAGTATTGCAGTGAAACAACCTTCTAATAGCAATTTTAAGACCTTTACCCACTTACATAAATGATAATCCGAAATTGCAAATTTGTTTTGTTCAAACATAAGTCACAATCATATTAAAAATTACACAAAAATAACAATTTTTTTTTTCCATTATCATATTATTGCTCCAAATTGCAAATATATTATACAAATATCCCTAGAATCACAAGTCTCCACTCCTTTTCAAACTTTACAATCTAAGACTTGGAAACTCAAATAATTTCACATTTCTTCTATTCATACCAAAACCGAAGCAAAAGCACTCCTACACCACGGCCACCGGCGCAGCCCGGTCGAAGCCACTCCGCCGCATTCTACCACCGTAATTCGACTTCTTCTTAGCAGCTCCAGCGTCCGTCTCTCGAACACCAATGCCATTCACAAACGGATCCACATTCTGCTCGCCGACGAAAACACGCGCCGCCCCATCCTTCGTCGGACCGCCGCGCACCAGTAACCTTATGAGGCCGGAATAGTTGAACGACTGAGCAATCTGCAACGCCGTTACGCCTTTGTTGGTCCTCGCCTCCACGTCAGCTCCCTTCTTCACGAGCAGCTCGATGACATCAGCCTGGCCGGATTCCACGGCGCAGTGGAGGGCGGTGTAGCCTTCCTCATCCTTCGCGTTGGCGTCGATCCCTTTCTCGAGCAGCGCCCTCGCCACGTCGACTCTGCCCTTGAACGCCGCGCGGTGGAGCGCCGTCCATCCGTTCTGGTCGCGGCCGTTCACGGCGGCGCCGCTGTCGATGAGGCGGAGGACCATCCGTAGATCGCCTTTCCTCGCCGCGATGCAGAGGTTGTCGCCGAGGCGGAGCGCGTCGTAGAGCTTGGTGTGGCCGTTCTCCGCCGCGAGATCGTACGCCGTCTTGCCGGATCTGTTCCTGATATCCTTATTGGCTCCTTTGTGGAGGAGGAGCTTCACCATCTGCTCGTCGCCCAAGCTCGAAGCTAAGTGCAGCGGCGTATCGCCGTCTCTAGGGTTTCGGACGTCCGCGCGCGCGCCGTTGGCTAACAAAAGACGGACGCAGTCCCTCCGCCGCTCCTCCACCGCCACGTGGAGAGCGGTGGTCCTGTCTTTGGTCAACGCGTTCACATTAGCTCCCTTTAACAGTAGATGCTTCACGACTTCCGCGTGACCGTTTCCTGCAGCGAGATGAAGTGGTCCCCACGCCGATGAATCCGACCGTTCAGTGCTGGCCTTGTTGGCTAACAGAAGCTCCACGATCAACGCCTCCCCCGCCGCTGCCGCCGCCTCGAGAGGACTCGATCCCGACCGGCTATGCGCCTCTACGTCAGGATTAAACTCCAACAACAACTGTACCAAATCCGGCCGGCGATTAGCGATGGCGAGATGAAGCAACGATTGGCCGTCGGAATCGACGGAATCCGCCGCTTTCCAAATCGGATCGCTTTTCTCAAGAACTTCTCTAATGTCATCCATATATCCTTTAACGATTAGATTACTAAGAACACTCGATCCAACGAACATGATCTTAATTCCACTATCGGAATACACCTGCTTCTTCTTGTTAATAAACCACTCGGTTGGAACAGAGTCGTATGTAGCGGAAGGATTCTTCAGGGCAGCGCCGGGCGCCACCACGCTCTGGAGAATAAACGTGTCGTCGCAGTGCGGGTAGCGGTGGGGGAGGGCGGCGTTAGCCGGTAAATGGTAGGTGATCTCGAGAGTGAGCGCGGTGAGCGGCAATATAATCCCCGACTGCGGCGCGACGGAGTAGCGCGCCTTGTTCGTCGGCTGCAGCCGGAAAGCCACCGGCATCGTGTACATCACATTCCGCACCGTGATCAGGCCGGAGCACTTCTGCTCCGGCTCGATCCTGATCGTCACCACATTCGACGGCTCCAAACTGATTAGCCTATCCATTTAATTAACTAATTTCTTCGATCCTTTTTCGGTTTTCGGATTGGAGATCATCTTCTTTGAGTGGAGAAGAGAAGGCGTAGATATACGGGAGGGAGGAGGCGGCCGGCGGCCACGTGGTGGAGTGGAAATCAATGTAGACTTGTTCTATTTGATGTCCGACTTGAGAAATTCCTTGAGCAAGAAATGAGGAATATGATTTATGTTGTTTAATTTATCCATTGTCTTTGTAACAACTAACAATGTGATTCGTGGATTATTCTAGTTTTTTCTATTAATGAATTAAACACGCGATGTTGATCTGGAACAAGCTACTTAGCTACAGATAAACATAGATAAAATAATATTCTATAAAGTAATAATTTCGTTAAGATGATAATTTATTTCGATCTCGATATGGGTCAATGCACTAAAATAATGTTCAATAAAATAATAATCTTGTTAAATGAATATTTTTTTCTCGATCCCAATTTTATTATTTTATCGAGGTTTAACAGTATAATTATTTGGAAACTGAACCCCGGTCGAAAGAATGAACTTTTGGGTTTTGGGTTAAGTTTTTTTAATAATATAGTATTTTTTTCTTCTTTTCGAACTAGAGTTTGCTTTAGACCTCTTTTGCACAAAGATTGTATGTGTTTCTATAATGTGATGGATAGTTGATTATATTCTTTACAACAAGGTAAACACGTAGCTGCTCGGCATAAGTGAAGCCGACACAAGCGCCAAATTGTTAATACTTCCAAATTTTCTTGATATTTTTTTAAAATTTTATTATTTTTCCTCCCTAAGACAATGAATTTCGCCTTTTCTTGAATTTCAAAGTCACATCCTTCAACTTACAATTTCATCCTCCATTCCAGCAAAATTTAGACATTCCAAAAATCTAAAGAAACAAGAATTCCATCTCTCAATTATGGTTTTGTTCATAATCACATCATTGCATTCTATCAATGAGAAGAACGAGGGTATTTACTTTATGATGACGCATTTTAAAGAAAACAATTGATGAAAAATATTTTTAACAAATTAAAAGGAAAAAAAAAATACTATATACAATCGAGACTTTCTAAAGAAATAAAAAGGAAATAAAAGTTAATCGCTATCGCTACTACTTCCTCTTCCTCCTCTTTTTCTCCTCCTTCCGTCTCTCCAATAATTAAAGCAAGAACTAATTCAAAAACTACGCCGAGGGCGCCAGCTGCCGCGCACATCTTTTTTCTTTTTCTTCTTCTTTTTCTTCTTTTTCTTCGCTTCTTTTCCGTCATCGCCATAGATATTATTATCATCATGGTATTCACCTTTGTCCTTCTCTTCTTTTGCCATTTGAAACATTCTTAAGTTTTACAAAAAATGAAATATTTATAGGCGCCAAATTTGTATATAAGGGATGGTAATGAAAATCCGTACATATATCCGCATTGTTAGGGCTTCTTTTCAATCATATAAAGTTTACTCTTTCATTATTAGGTATGGTAATGAAAATCTTGCATCAAAATGTTGTACAATAATCTTCCTCAATGTCCCAGCTATTCACGGAACGTGAGAAGCAGATGATTGCTTCCGAAAGAAATCCAAGAATTTCTTGGAATTCTACAAGATTGGTTTGTTCTTTCTCGAGTCAAACATAATAAACCTTAAGCATCGAAACTTAGTGTAGTCGACCTCTTTTAATATCGATGAGGATCCCCTATCTCATTTATTATATCTCATTCCATGTTCTAGCAATGGAATGATGAAACATGTTCTTTTTAATAACTATATACTTTTATTTGAAATTTGTTAAACCCTAGGGAAAAGAATTATATTTAATATGCAATTTTTAAAATAAAATACATGTCAACATTCGATTGGTGGTACATGAAATGTTATATGAGAAAACGAGATAGAGGAACCTTAGTGTTTTAAGATCGGGCGTTTTTGAGATTAATGATTGACTTGAGTTCAATTAATGAGTTTACGAATTTAGGGATGTAGGTTTTGTCAAAGTGTTAAAGAAAGAGTTTACCTGACCTTACTTAAAGTTTGACCACATGGGAGACCAACTCAAACTTTAAATATGTCATTATTACATACAAATTTGGGTAAAAATTTAGAGAGCAATAGAATGTTGCAATAGCAAAAGATCGAATGTTGCAATAGCAAAAGATCAGTTATTGAATAAGTCAGTCTCGATATGTCCTAGTCGTGAAGTCATGATTGAGTCTCGATTATTAAAAACATTAGTATGTGTAGATTATTGTTAGATCATTGTTTGATTTTTTTGGGGGTAAAATTGAAATTTCATACTATAATACTACTTCCTCCGTCTCTAATATATATGTCTACTTTCTTTTTTCGTCTGTCCCAAATTTATATGTCTATTAACAAATTTTTTATATCTAACTAAATCTTTCACTAACTTTAATATGTCTAATTAATATTATAATTTAAAAAAAAAAAGATTATTTTATCCAACTTTTCTAATAACAAATACAATTATATCTTTAATTTTTTAATAATTTACTTAATTTACTCGTATTCAAATATCAATATTAATCTAACTTATACTGCGGCATTTCTGTGAAAATCTTCATAATTTTATTTTCCTAATATCTGACGTAGCAAAACTGTAAATTGCGTGGGGTCTGGGGATAAAAAACAATTGAATTCCGATTGTAGAGACCGGAAAAAGAAGTTTTGCAATTGCCAGTAATCCACGAAGCACGAGCAGAAGGCGACGGCCATGGAAGGTGGAGGAGGAAATCTATCGGAGCTCTACTCTAGCTCTAAGCGGCTGTCCTTGAAGATCAGAGATGCTTTGGAGAGGCTCGAGCGTCTCGAGTTTCCGTCAACATCGTCGTCTTCGTTTTCGTCGTCGAGCGCCGTCGTTTCGGGCTCTTCGGATGAGCAAGCCACATTGATTCGAAGAGATGTCAATCAGATCCAATCTATGTGCGCCGATATGGATCGCCTCTGGCGTTCCATACCATCCAAACCTCAACGCGATCTCTGGAAAAGGTATCTCTCTCTCGGATTCTCAGTCGGTATAATGAGTCTACACAGGATGATTGAAATATGTAGTTTTATTTTTGGCGTTAATTATAATTAGATCTCGGATTTTTGGTGTTTCGATGGTTTTGATCTCGGTAATGATGTGATTGCTCTTCGAAGGTGATTTAGTTGGTGCTGATCTGCAATTTTTCTGTCTGATTGATATTTTGATCCTTAGAATTGAGTCTGATAATTTTTGAAATTCAGGAATGTGATTACTTTTGATCTGATCCCGGTGTTTTGATTTGGTGACTGGCTGATTGGATTTAACTGCCTTGATGTTCTGATTGTAGCTCATAGAGATAATTGAATGTACCCTCATTGATTTGCTTGTACAGAGTAGCCATTTAGAATGGGCTAATGTTTGCCAAATGCAAAAGCTAGAGCCTAGAGGAATGAGCATCTTATTCCTTTTCCGACCATTTAGTTTCTTATTTTATGACAAAAACATTATTTTACGCTGGAAGATCGTTTTAGGGTATACATAGGTATAGCGAAGATGGTAATTAGATGGTTGCGGTAGCTCTGGGGACAAATAAACCGTAGCATCATTGGTTTTTTTAATAATGATTTGAGTTCTGTCATTTCGTTATATCACAAATGGATCACACAGAGGAACTAATTAGGTGGAGCTACAATATTTGGGCGTGATAATCTTATTCTTCAATGAATACAATCAGTACAATCGTATGATTCATAATTGGCAAACATTCTTTTCTTTTCCTGGTTTTAGTTCTAAAATGTTCATCAAGCACTATTTGCCAGCAGAAAATGAACCTATAAAAGAATCTGTCCAAGAACATTGTTATAGTATTTGAAATGTACAGTGGAGGTATTCAAATGGGAGCTAGAAGCTGAATATAGAGAAGGTGTTCCTATAGTCTTTACGCCCGCCCGATGAAATCATGACCTGTTTTTTGTCTGCAGATGGTTAGATATATAGTGTTGATCTCAATTATGCTAAACTTGTGTACTTTATTTTGTAGAAAGGTTGAACAAGTGAGCGAGGAGGCTGAGTCATTTAGAGCTAGTCTTGATAAGTATACATCAAGGACTCAGAAGCGAAAACAAGAAGCGCAAGAGAGAGCTGAACTACTTGGAAGATCTGTACGGCCACTTGCCTCAGAAGCACTCAACCATTTTCTGTTTGTCTAAGTCATGGAAATATATCTATTGATGATTCACATTTTGTTTTTAGAGTGGAGATGCGGTTTTGAGAATTTTTGATGACGAGACACAAGCAAGGGATTCAGTCCGTAGATCCTCCAGATTACTAGAGGAGAGCTTTGCAACAGGAGTGGCCATTCTTTCCAAGTATGGTGAGCAAAGGGACCACTTAAAGGTAGGCATTTCAAATGACTTGCTAGATGAAGAACTATGAACCAATCTTGCTATTTTTTTTTTTGGCACTTATATATGATATACATATATAATTCAGTTTGAAACACATTTATATGACTAAAGAACTTGCATGCAGAGTATGCTGGTATGATCTAACCGTTTGTTGCTTCATAAGTGTTGTCGATAAAAGATCGATCGATATTGTGAAAACAAAATGAGATATTCAAAATTTTAAAAACTGAATGTGTTGGGTAAATTATGTTTAAACTACTCCGAGAGCGTAAGTTTAAAGTCAAAGAAGTAAGAAAGTCATTAGAAAACTGCTTTGGTTTGATGCAGCGAGCTCAAAGGAAAGCACTGGATGTTCTCAACACGCTGGGGCTATCGAACTCCCTGTTGAGACTGATTGAGAGGCGGAACCGTTTCGACAAATGGATTAAGTATGCAGGAATGATTTTGACTATCACAGTCGTCGTGATGTTCTGGAGGTGGACGAGATGACCGAAGCCTTCTCCGGCGGATCTTCTGGTGCAGGGAGCTTGGTATAAAGTTGCGGACAATTTTTTATCTCCTAGATATTAGTATCATCAATTGTAAAGAGTGTTGGAGAGACTATGCCTACTGCTGAATATGATGGTGCTAATCAGTCCAGAAGTAAGATATGTAATTTACTGTCTAAATTCTTTCACCTCCACAAGTAAGTCGACATTGTTTTTTGCATGTGAAGTATTAGCAGCAATTTTAGGTGATTATTATAGTATAAATTAATTTTGACATTAAATTAATTGTTTTGGAAGACCTACTTACATACAATTCGATCTTACTTCAATATAGTAGATAATTACCATCATTCTGCTAAGTATTTCTTTTTCACTATCAACTCAAGGGTTATTGCGATGTAGATCGATAACGCAGTAACAGATCTCTCAATCACATTTTTAAGAACTTTTAAAATAGGGAGGTAAAATAGTCTAATTGAAGGCCTAACTGTGCTTCTAGGTTAGAACTTGCACTATATTTGAAAAAAAATCATAGATAATTCAATTTCTTTGGTAAAAATTTCACATATAATCTGATTACATAAGAAAACTGACGTATATAAAACAATCTCGCTGTGCTGGTCACAAGGAACAGCAAATCCTTCATGCCTCTTAGACTCGGTGAGTAAAATTCCGATTCACGTATTTTAACCCGCAGATCTTCACGACTCGTTCCCAGGTACCAGGAAGTTATAAATTTTGCTAAAAGAAATGAACGGTATGAACGATAATAATAATCCAGCATATAAAGCTTTGACGAGAACTCAATATGATCTACAAACACAATATTGTAGGCAAATAAAACTTCAGAAAACATCAAAAGAATATAAATTTGGGCGTCGATCAACAAAAAAACAAAGCCAGCAAACTGTAATATGGATACCTACCATTCACATTTAGACGGTGAGACAGGAAAGTAACCTCCTCCACCTCAACTCTAAACTCATGTTTTGTGTATTTTAACTTTTCCTTTTTTTTTTATATGCAAAAGTTAAGTGTATACTGCAGAAAACCCAAAACAAGCACCCCATCTCTTAGCCTGAAAAAGGAGAAGGGAAGACGAGTTTAATTACCGGTCACACACGGAAGGCGGTTCTTTAAGTAGAAATAAGTCATTAATTACCATCATGAGAACTTCTTTGCCTTCGGATTTTCTTCTTGAAGGATTCGGCTAAAGGCTTCTCTGGGACGGGAATCAGTTTCCCAAGAGCAGCAAGAGGCCAGCTGATGATAGAAAAGTAGATACAAATACTATAATCAGTTACGGAATATCATCAAAACGAGAAAATCTATTTGTAGCATTGTCAAAGGCAGCAACTCGAATCTAAAGATAGTTGCATTTGACAAAATGCAAATAGCATGACAACAAACCTGACCAAACCAATAGCAATGGAGACAAGCCACAGTTTCCAGCTCAGGCGAACGGTAGAGGCAAACTTCCCCAGGAAAAAGATTATGACGAACTGGACAGCAAATACCGACATGAAAAGAATTATTAATGACAAGAATAGACAAAAAGAGAAGCAGCTATTGATTATGGGGAAAAAAAAAACCTGAAGCAACACTTCAAGGGCAACTATTCCCATGAAAAGATGGTTCTTAGTGACCCCTTTAAACACATTGATTTCATCTGGCTTTCGAGCATTAAATTCATTGAATACCTAAAGTTACATACATTAGAAAGAATTAGAGAGGTCATAAACAAACTTAACACAACAGTACATCCTCACATCTCTCAAGTAGTACAAGTGTATAACTTCAAGAAATATAATCATTAATCTTACGCTTACCTGACAGAAGACAAATGCATTGAATATCAATGTATTATTCACTTTAAAAGCATGATCACTCGTATCATTCTTCAGATTCAGGATATCCTTTCCCCGAAAAGTGAGGATTAAGAGCACAGTGACTTGATATAAAGCCTACAATTGTTGAGCAAATAGAAATTAGCACATTTTTATTTCAGCAGTGAAATGCAATTTCACAAAGTTATCGCAGAGCACCCCATACCTGGATCAACAAATTCCTCCACATGATATTTGTTATAAGAGGCTCCCTAGAATACCAACAATTTCTCAGTCAAAATACAATGAACCAGTTACTGGATTAACTGAAAGATAAAGATTAACCAATAAAACAAACGCTAAGGTCTCGACCATTCTTAATAATAAAATTCTTACCTTCTACCAACAGGGGGTCTATGCATGAGATGGTCAGTAGGAGCCTCCGTCGCTAGTGCAAGTGCTCCTAATGTGTCCATGATAAGGTTTACCCAGAGAAGCTGGATACAATATACACACACATATATATTAGCCGAATTTTAAAGAAGAATTTCAGTAAATGAGCAGCCTCACACACCATCACAGGATGGAGGGAGGGAGGGAGGGAGGGAGGGAGAGAGAGAGAGAGAGAGAGAGAGAGAGAGAGAGAGAGAGAGAGAATACACACCTGCACAGCATTCAGTGGGACATTACCAGAAGAAACCGCGGCCACAACATTGATAATCAAAGCAGCAACATTAACTGTAAGTTGGAACTGAATGAATTTTTGAATGTTGGCGTAAACAGATCTTCCCCATCGGACAACCTGCAGTTTTCATAACATTTAGAACCTGAACTACAGGACATAATAGTTGAACATTTTCATTTGGGCCAGAAAGAATGTAACCCATGACAGTTATATATGAGAAGGCCACATTCATGACAGGAAGTTATTGAAACTTTCTGCCAAGAAATCTAAAAGAGCTAATCCAATTTTTACAATTCAAATTATGCTTAGAGAAGTTAGGAATACTGCTGATCCTAAATGAAAACCTACAAAATGCCTAGAACATTCCATATTTCCATTGAAATTTAAAGACCACCAGAACTTCCAAATCACAAAAGAGACTGCCTCCACCATAAAAATAACTGTGAATTAAAATTATAGAAAAAATTGTGGTTGACCTACAAAAAGTCAAGTCGGTGAAGATCACAACTCACTAATGTTGCAGATTAAGGACAAGACTCAACACGGACACAACGATTTATAGAAATATCAGGACACAATACGGGCTGCAATTAGCAATTAGATGAGCCAAAATACTAACCTTTACAACAGAAGAAAAATTGTCATCCAGTATAATGATATCTGAACTCTCTTTTGCAACTTCTGTTCCTTGGATACCCATAGCAAGACCAATATCAGCCTACACCATTACAACATTTAACTATATTAACTGAAGAAGCACAACATACCCAACAGTTAAGTTTCAGAAGATTATTAAGTCCAGTCCAAATAATACATTGAACTCTTCCAAAATCTTAACAACTCATTACCAGAAATGAAACTACCGTGACTATCAAACTGGCAAAACTCTGACAATGGAATAACCTAATTATCAAATCATACAATTGAATGGATGGTGATATAAGGTGATTTGGTATCTGGGTGAAAATTGGATAGAGTTGTGCAAAAAAATAAGTCGACCTCCACATCAATTTTACCTCATGTAGTGCAGGAGCATCATTGGTACCATCTCCAGTGACAGCAACTACGTGCCCCCTCTTTCTTAATGCTTGCACGAGCAGAAGTTTGTCATTTGGTGATGACCGTCCCATCACCTGTACGAGAAATGGAAACAGGAAATTAACCCTTTTTATTAACAACTAGAGAGATACACTAATAAAATAATTTGAACTCCAAGTCAATTAATATCATACCGAAATTTTATCAGCCACTTCTAATCTCTGTGGTTCGGTAAGATTACGAAATGTCTTTCCTTCAATAATATGAGGCTCAGTTGCATCACCATCTGAGTCTAATATACCACACTCTAAAGCAATCGCTTTTGCTGTTTGAAGATTGTCGCCAGTGACCATGCGTACCTAGAAAATCAATAGATCAAGCAAATAAAAATGACTGCGACGGTAAAACAAAAAACAAACAGCAAATATGCATCAAATATTCAACAAAAAAGAAAGTGCATTTGGACTAAGAGGAATGATAAACACGATATCCAAAGAATTTGGAGTAAGAAAAAAGCAAACTATGCTGTCAAATATAGTTCTTGATTACTATGAGAAATATATACATGATTCTTGATTAGATCTTTTACAATTATTTCTAAGGTGAATGAAGCACTAAAATGAACGTACCTTAACACCAGCATTAGTGCACAATCGAACAGCATCTCTCACACCTGGTCGGCAAGGATCCTATATCAAACATATTTGAACTCTCATTACAAAGCAGTACTCGTTGAAATCCAGAATTAGATACAAGAAACAAAACAAAAAAGAAAGAAGGAAAAAAAAAATGCAAAGGACAAATAGTAATTCCACATGAAGTCCAAGTAATGTGATGATAGAATACCCAAACTTGATCACCGCCAAATGCAGATTGAGAATAAAGGCATTAGCAGCGTTAAGGGTAACAAAGTAGCAAAGAAATTAAAGCCAAACTAGCAGGCCAGCAGTAGTAGTAAAATTAGTTGATCACTGTCCCAGGAGATGAAGATGTACTTATATAACCATAATTTTAGAACAGAGAATGACCACTCAATTTCTAGACTGCTAATTCCAACATGTTGGTATGCTATTGCTGACTGATTTAAAGATTTTTAGTCATGATGCAAATGAGTATTTTCCAGGAAAATACAATAAAAAACAAAGAAAATGAGAAGATTATTATTAGCAGTAGACACAACAAGTAACAAACACCTTGATCCCGACAATAGCTAGCAGGATTAGGTCCGACTCAGGTAACTGCCAACTTTCGAGTTCTTCATCAGTAGATGGAACATTCTCCATGTTGTATGGCCTGTACGCGATGGCCACACAGCGCAAGCTCCCTGCAGCCATATCTTCAATCGCTTTCTTATACACCGATCGCTGCATATAACCACAAAACTTACTTTACAGCCAGAACCAAACAATGAGCTGTACTAATATGTAAGATTGTCTATTAAGTTCCACAATACAGTCACAACCAAACTGATTACTACGCTAATATGCTATCATCAAAGACAAGTGCATTGGATATATGGTGCCGAAGCATTGGCATATACAAATTTGTCTTATAAAATTGAGATTGCGTCTCACTTAAGTACTACAAAAAATAACAGCTACTGTGCAAATTAAACCCTTAATGGTAGAAAAAATAAAATATGCGCACCTTATCATCATCAAGTGGCACCACACGGTCATCCGAATCAATGTAACTTTTGCAACAAGCAAGTACTATTTCTGCAGCCCCCTTCCAGTGCACATGAACTTCAGAATCCGACTGCTAAAGCACCAATCACAAAAAAGAGTCATAACCTGAGGTTCAATCCATATCTTGCAAAAGAGGATAACCCAAATAAAATATACGAAACACAAAAATTTCAATTACCAATTTCAATGCAACACCACCTCGCTTCTTCTCCGAGTTAAACGGAAATGCGTGAATTATAACAGAATGAGATCGAACGGAAAGAAAGTCCATCCCAAGCTACAAGAAGACACCAGGGGAAATTAATTTGCCGAATAGAACAGGACACTAATATAAAGACGAAGAATTGTATTTGTTACAGTACATTTACTCCCCATTGTAGAATTGCTTTTTCAGTTGGTGAACCAGAAAGCTCCGGAGCTCCACTACCCTAATAAAAAAAATCAAAAAGAATTGAGATTCCTAATGTAGTACACATCAATGAAAAGAAATACAAATATATAACCATCACAATTTATGAGTCCAAAATTCAATTAAAGAATACAAATCGGAAATATAGCATAAAAACCCATTAAGAGGAACAATTTGGAAACATTGGTTTAAACAGAAATGGAAAGTAGAATGCATTCACAAATAACTGGAAGGAAAACAAATATGAGCTATCAAAATTGGCAGCAACTAAAATTTACTTCTGTTGCAAATACGCTTCCAGTTGTGTTTTGTGAAATGCCTTCAATCAGTAGAGAGACAACCCTAGAAGGAAGCAGTGACTTATTTTCAGGTGGGTCAACTTTCTTTCCACAAGCATATGTCTCCACCACAGTCATCTGTACATGAACAATAGTTGTTTATAAACTGTATTAACTAATACAATATCCAACCGCCAAGCAAGTTAACAACGTAAACTTCCTCTCCAGGAAAAATAGAGGCGAAGGAAGAAAACTGATTGTACCTCATTCAGGGTCAGGGTCCCAGTTTTATCACTGCAAATTGTAGTTGCAGAGCCCATCGTTTCACAGGCTGATAGCCTTCTCACCTGTTTAATTGTGAATAATCAAGGAACATATTGAGAAAATATTTTTGGGAACTAGAGGAGGGAATTTGTTAGCAGAAGTGCATACCAATGCCTTATCAGCCATCATTTTCCTCATTGAATATGCAAGCCTGAAACACAAACACATATAAAATAAGGCCGAAAAAATAGAAGTCGTGGAAGGACAAATTGATATATCATACACTGCAGTTTAGAATCAAGCAGGTAAATATATCTAAATAGGAAATGCCATCTGATATAGAAAAAATCATCCTTTCTTACGTACAATATGCCAGTTTTAGCAATGAAAGAAATGTTTAGCAGCCTACATTCCTTATAATCTAAACAAAATTTGCATACTAATAAGCACAAAGATCGGTGATTTACAAAAAGCCCAGGATAAAGTGAAGAAAAGTTTTGAAAACATAAGCTTACGTGAGAGTAACAGCTAATGGCAGCCCTTCGGGTACCGCAACAACTACGATAGTCACCTACAGTTTTAACTCGATCAACCAGCAATACAAGATGAGAACAAAATAATATTAAATAATTGTAAGACCAATACGTACTGCAACAGTGAATATTTTTACGAATCCATCTATGGCTTGACCAACTTTAGTCTTCCCAGCAATGAATTGGACTTGGCCATCAGGATCTTTGGTATGCCCAGTAAAAAATCTGCATTATCTCAAAGTAGGATGTAAGAGTTCCATCCAAAACAACCTTTAGACTGAAAGATCATATTCATGTAGTGGGTTGCTATGAAAGCTACCTGGCCACAAGTACAATAAGAACAACCAGCGCTACTGCAAGACCAGTCATACCAATAAAAGTAGCAACCCCATTTAATCGTACCTAATCTCACACCACGTGAAAATGTCAGAATATGAAAAGCCATGTTACCATCAGAAAATGTTCATAATGCTACATTAGATGTAACCTGTAAAGGGGTTTCCTCGCCATTATCTTCAGAGATGCTTGCCATAAGCAATCCCCACTCAGTATTTATTCCCACACTCGTAACCTACAAGAAGCACGGATATCAACCTACATGAGCAACCATACAGAATCCAAATGAAAATTTAGATGGCCACTCCGAATGCATATTCAAGAGTATGGGTATGGAAGAAGAATAGATATCAATTTTACACTGAGTAGTTCCCTACATATTGATTTACCCACTACATCTCTACCGGAACAAAACAATTGACTTTCTGATTGATGTAGTGAGCAATATTAACTTTCCAAGTCGAAGACCATAATTTAAAAACAAAAGGAGAAAAAGGACAAATAACTTTAGTTTCTCATTCACTGCAAGCTAACATGGTTCATTAACTACAAAAAATTGCTTTACCTTTGTACTTTCATGCGCATTACATATCCAAGTGAAGATTAACTAAGATATAAAGAATATGTAGGGTACAAAACCTAATGATAACAACGGATTATACCATTAGTATTATATACTGCTTAATTAAGCAACTAGCATTTCCATTTCATGCATAAAGTAAAACTACCCCCCATCTCATTGTTCTCTGATTCCATATTTATAGGAACCGCAGCATATTTATTATTTAGAGGAATATGTACATTCTCGAGCAAGTAGGTCACTGTTTCCAGTTCCTGCAGATATAAGGAAACCACATGTAATTAGGTGCTAATAAGAATACGAGCTTTACCAGCATCGTTCCATAGCCATCAGCAACCTTGCATCCAGACATGAGAAGCGGTGATCGAACAGGATCTTTATGAACCTAATACAGACAAGACAATAATTGAAGAGTAATCAAATTGTGCACACAGTAACTAATACAATATAAAGCAACTGGTCTCTTTTCATACAATTTTACTTTCTCCGGTCATGCTTGATTCATCCATTGAAAGGGAGTGGCCGGTGATTACAAGTCCATCTGCTGGTACCTACATGCATATCAGACGAAGGGCAAACTCAATCAAATAATCAATTTCCACCAACAACTAAAAACAAATTAAAATTAGTGGACTTGAAATATCGAAATACATGAAGAATAAGCTGCTGTCTCATTCTGAGACAAGAAAAAGATATTTCTCCGTTACCTGATCACCAATCTTCAGGGGAACGACATCACCAACAACAATATCAAATATTGAAACCTTAATCCTTCGGCCACCCCTTATCACCTGGAGAATATATCATAGAAATATAAGAAATCGAAATGAGTAAGTGAGGCAACACATGAGTGGCATTCTAAATACATTATCCTACCTCCATTTGAATGTTTTTCTTCTCTTCATTCAAGTTTTGGAATTGAAGGGATTGTTTGTAATCACTAACAGCTGCACAGTTTTAAAATATGCATTTCTTATAATCAGCTAGTGTGGATAAAACCATATGTTCTTAGAAAGATCTGCTCTACAACAGCTTAAACGAAAAATAACAAATCAAATGAATAAAAAAAACACGTAGATCATTTTGACACCGTAAACGCAAAATAAGCATATTGCGTGATGGAAATCTTTCTTCAATAATTTCAATTACAAAAATCAATTGGGGTGAAAATTTTGACGAAACATGACCCAAACATGTGTTAACAACTAGAGGTACACCCCTTCACCAATTTGGATGGGATAGAGAAGACAAATTAGATGTTAACTCAGTCCGCTCGGGCCAACTCGCACAACGAGACGTGAGTTTTTAAGAATTATAGTAACACAAACAGATTCAAAAGTTCTTAACTCATCCCATCACCTTGTAATGATTAGGTTCTAGCCTAGTCATACTTACCTAAACTGTATGGATATTTTCATATTCTGTAGGGACATATATATGATAAGCATGCCATACTCGAATTTGATTAGTTTACCTAAATTTAGTGATCAGGATATATAAGAACAAATGGATCTAGTATCAGCCTGAAGAGTGAACCCAAAACATGAACCGTTCCCCAGTCATTTCATGAGTTCAAGAAAGTTTAAATCATGTGATCACATACTGATTGATCATTCATCATGTGAATACGACCATATATAAGATTTTATGAACAAAAAGCAACCAGGAACAACCATATAATGAGCTCGAATCTAAAATACAACCTATTTGTTTAGTCTCCATGTATCTTAAGCTGCTCATGTAGCAGACATCTTAAGCATGAAATCCATCAATCATACAATCAAACAAGCTTGAGCAAAGAGGTGTGAAGCTGAAAACAATTATAACAAACAAAGAACCACATGCTCATTACCTGTAAAGATAATTACTATAAGAACTGCCAAAGCAATGCTTCCTCCATCATACCAGCCTTCTTTTATACCCTAAAAAGAGAATTGGCACTTAATGGAGTTGACAAAGATGAATCAACATAAGTATGCAAACACTGATACATTGTCCTCTATATTCCTCACAAGAGTGACCTGTCTTCATATGAAGAACCACACAAGCACGAGGTGTGGTGTGCATTCCAGTCTCAGTTAAACAACTTGACTAAGAGAGTATAACAAAGAATGTGGCTGAATATATTCTTATGAAAATTGAGAAAGGCAGAGGAATAGTTTAATAACACTAACATGGTTCATAATATATGAAATGGAAGTTGATAAAATACAAGCTTAAGAAAGACAAGTCAATTTAGGGGATGCAATGCAATCACTGAGACAAATTAGTGAGTATAGATACTTTTCATTACTTTACTTGCAGGAAAACTCAATTTCGATATAAGCATGATAATCTCGCAAGAGCAATTCCACAGAGAAGAGAAAAAATTACAAGACCGCAATGAGAATGGAAAAAATAAATAAATTGGCACCCCAATTGGGAATACACAGTCTTTAGACAGTCTTATATCAGTCTCATGCCTTCAAACATGCACATGTATAGTGAACAGAAGTTTACCTCGGTCTTTATACCCAGAACTAAGGAAGCAGTTGCTGCAACCATCAAAATTATTAAAGTAGTATCACGACTAGCATCCCATACAAACCTCTACAGAAAAAAATTCAAGATAAACAATTTTCAGACAATAACCACGAATTTATGTTATCTTCAAAATGAAAGGTAAGTAAGCTCCCAAAACAAAATCAATCACACACCCAGAAACTCGCCCCCTTCTTTCGAGGATATGTGTTTGACCCAAAAGCTTTTTTCCTGTTTATGAGGTCAGTCTCATCCCCAGACACACCATTGTCCCGATCGGATTTTAATTTTTCAGCCACTCCACTAACCTGATGTCAAGATAGCAGTAAGGAAATAAGAAAATAATAAAATACAAATATAAGAAATGATAATCATGCAGTATAAGAATGATAATAATGCAAAATATAAGTAAACGGGTTGCAGGAATATGTTAATCAAGCAATATACAAGTAACTGGATTAGAGGAGAATGTTCATAAATCAATATAATAAGCAAGATGGATTGCAGTGAACTTGCCCCTCCATTTTGCTGCAAAAGAGAAAGATCGTGCTCCTTGGACATTGCAACTAGTTCTTCAGAACTGATATCAAAATCAACAGGTCGAGACGGACTTATAGGTGCAGTTGAAGCTACTGGGCCTAAAATGTCAGGAGAAACCAGCTATTATCAGGGTCTGTAAGAATGCAGTCTTTGTTGATGTTATAGAAACAGGCAAAAAAGGCAAAACTATGCAGGGCCAAATGCAAGGCCTCATCAATATTTTACTGTTAAACAGAAAAACGAATAGAACAGATAATCAACTTTGAACAGTCAAAATGGCATTAAAAGGCAATGCAAAAGAAAAAGAAAATGATCACAGTAGATTTTGATATAACACTAGTATTCTCAAGATTAATATCACAATTCACAACTAGTACAAGATTCATAATAAAAGATGATATAGCAACCAATATAGATGATGGACTTGAATAGAAAACAATACAATATAGTGCAGTTCTCACAGATTAATCAATAAAAGCATTACTGTGTACGACAGTGAAAAAAAATACCAGGTAATTCTTTGCCGGCCTCTTGGAACAGAACCGCAGCCTGGTCAAGCAATTATGAATAAAAAATCAATCTACATGAGCATAAATTACCTAATTAAAATGACAAAGATTACTTACTCTAATGACTTGAGCATGTGTTCTAATCTTTGCAATTAATTGTCTTCTCTCTTCTTCTTTCTTCAAGTCCAATGTATAACGAAATCGCCGGGAAGCATTCAGGACAAGTGCTGCTTGCTGAAACAACAAAGGAAACTAATTATAATGACCGGAAAACCAAGCTTAAGCATGTATAAACCAGACACCCAAGCACTATGTAGGTCCATAGAGGTATTACTGAAAATTACAGATAAAAACTAAAGAACTGAACTATCAGTATAGCAGTGCGCCTGCTGCTGAAGAACTAGCGACATGACAATAAGTGAATAACAATCACAAAAACTTCGCAACTGGACATCCATCTCAATTACAACTTTGCTCAACAAAATGATGGAACTATAACTCAAACACAAGCGAATTGGAATCTGTTGCAATCAGCCTCCCCAAAGAACCACCAATTATTATTACAGGAGGCAAAAGGAAAGAAGCTGCCAATCCATAGCTACTTCCCTAAGAGGAAGTGTTACCGGAACCGTGACTTAACGGGATAAGCAAGTCAAGATATGACCACTATTTACAAAGTTAATAACCATTGCAAAATAATTTTATCCTTTAAGCACTTGGTTTATGCAGAGTGAGCAGAAAGGGACAAGGGTTCAACGTGATTTGCACAGATAGATCTTGGTTTATGGGACTGGAAGTTCTCAGTATCTATGTAAAATGTTAATATGAAACTCGAAACTAGAGTAGAATATGGCTTAATATACTATTTCATCAAACAATCTGCCCATGTTAGACCAAATCGAACAAAAAATAAAAACATGCGTACTATAGGATTGCATAAGCATGAAAAATAACGGGCTGTAACGAGTTTGCTTCTAAACATAGATTAAACTTGAAGCAACTACAGACAAAGTATATTACATTGGAAACAGAAGAAAACACACTTAAAATCGAAGTCAGCTGATCAGAAAGTTAGAAACTTAAGTTGAACAGTCAAAGTGATATCAATTCAATTAGGGCCAAAGAAAGAAAATATGAAGATGTCTTTTAACAAGCAAAATATAATCTAGGGATAGTGCTTGATGACTCCTGGGTCTCTAGTAAAAAAAGATGATGCATGGTCACAAGTCTGTTGGTTTTGACCGTTGTTGTTGTTGTATTCTTCAACATCTTTGTATACAAGGGAAAACAAGTGAATAATCATATCTACAATGAGGAAGTCATGCTCAGTAATTCAATTTCCACATTTTCTGCTTTGTTTCACAAGCAGCAATGTCCAGTTGAACGGTTTACTTACGTAAATCTCATCTATTCCTGTGTGAAACTCGTGAGAGCCAAGTACATGAAAGCAAGACAAGTCATAATTATCGTGGCTTACTTAAGATTGGAGAATTATTGGAAACAACTATCCACCCCACGAGCACTGCTAAAGCTAAACCATAGACGTATATATAATCATACTTGGAAGTTCTTACATTGGACTTATCAAAGGCATATGAGAAATGAAGGCTACAATTGAGAATACTAAAATTAATTTTAGTGCCGGCGGATCTCACTCTTATCTTCCACTTGTTCCGTAAATTTGATGTGGTTATAATGTTACATAATACTCAGTAGCAAATCTTTAAGCAGTAAACGCAAAATTCATCGGGTCACCAGAAGAATCAAGAACGTTAAATCCACTTATTCAGGCACCACTACAAACGAGACGCTAGTACAGTTTTATCAATCCAACATTTTCTTAAGAACAAGGTAGAAAGTAGAAACTATGCCTTCATCCCTAAGCAAACAGAACCTTAAATGATATTCAGCTCTCAACAAAACTCCACATACCAAATACCAAATCACTAAATCATAGAACACTAGAACAAATCCATAACCCTGCCCCCTACAAAATCTGAATATGAAATGCATTAACGGATGCAGTACACAAAAAGGAAAAGTACAAACATACAATGCGAAAGGAAAAGGTGACAAAAACTCCTGAACAAGATCAGAAGGAATCAATGCCGCTTACCCTCCACCTACGCAACCGGTGAACCGGAGCTCTCTTCGTCCGAACAATGTCGAACGGTCCAGAGCCGCCGTCATCGTCCTCCGGATAATCATGGCGGCTGCTACCCGCTTCAATGTCGAACCCTTGCTTTTTATACTTGATTTCTTCACTCATTCTCGAGTTTTCTCACTAAATCCTTTCCTTCCTCGCAGGAGAGATGATGCCTTCTTGTTCGCACGCCAGCGCTACGAACACTGCCGGAACAACACTCGAATTCACTCCAATATCGCAGCAAAATACTCCAGTTTAAACAGTTCTCGCTACTGCTTTATGAGTGACGCATACGATTCCAGTTAATCGGAAGCAAATCGCAACGAGATGGCGGAACAACCACGATGAACGCCGGGAAATTCGAAAACCGCCGCAGTTAGGTAGTGGGATTCACGCAGAAACGTGTGGAAAGGTGTTCAGAAAGAAATTGCCCGGAAATTTCGCATACATATATATTTCGAACTTGAACAGAAAGTATCCTGTGCGGTGGGGCGCATAGAACTGTGTGCAGGTCGGTGCGGTTGTTCTCTTTTTAGTGGAAGTAAGGATATATTTTGAAGCGATCTCCACCGTCCATCCGTCCATCTGTGAGCGAATATCGAAGGCTTCGGATGTCGGTATTCGATAACGTGAAAGATATTAAAAAAGTTGGTGGAATAAGGATTTTTAGTTATTTTTATTCTCTATTTATCGGGAATAAATCAAAATACTTTTTATGTGGAACCCTTTTATTGAAATTAAAATTTATATTTGAACTTCCTTTATATATCATTTTCTTAATTCTAAATTTTAATGACATGTTTTCAAATAATAATCCTTTTGATTTGATGAGAAATTGTAATTATTTTAATTTATAGGACTTTATAAACTTTATTGGTTTAATTGTTTCTTGATATTTTAGGTGCAATCAATTTTGGAAAGATTTAAATAATTGGAAACCAAATCTTGTGTTATTAGATATAAATATATAATATCTAAAAATAGATTAAAATTAATCACCTTACTCAGATTGCGTGTCGTTTCATATTGGAAATGTTTTTAAAAATGGGAAAAAATCATAGTGTAGACACATATCTAATATTTCAAAATATCAAGTTAGGAATGAAATACACGTAATTTTTTCTCTCATATTTGGGTTTGACAATAATAAAAGATGGGATTATTTTTCCATCTAATCTATCTTTATTGTTGATGGTCTCTCTAGGTGTCTCAATGTGACAAGAGGAAAGAAGCGAGGTGGTTGTAAAAGTATTTTGAGAAAATTGTGTCATACTCAAGGGCCTCAATCATCGCACAAAACACTGATATATACTCCACCCGTCCTATTATTTATGTTCCATAGGAACTTGACACGGAGATTAAGACAGATTATGAAAACGTATAAAATAGTGGTGGAAATGTACATATTTGTGGAATTTCTATTTAGCATTATTAAAATATACATATCAGTATAAACTATAGTTAAATTTACTTTAAGTTAAAATAATAAGTTGTAATATATGAATATAGTCGAACTGAGTTTAAAAAACACAAAAATAACCTTACACTAAATTTATAGCTATAAAATATCCAATTTGACCAAAAAAACCCTTGCTTTTTGATCTGCACTACTCTGTTTGTATTTTCCACACGGTTTTCGAGGCTAGTCAGATGAAAAAGTTGTGTAGGTCCGGATGAAAAATGAGGATTTTTGGGTGTGCCCGTGGAAGTCTTATGAGTGCTTAAGGTACTAATCTAATAAGACAAAAACCTCATAGGAAAAAAGGTGTGAGTTTTTTAGGAATGTTGGTCATATTCTGTGTATAATTTTAAGTAACGGGTATATTTATGGTTTATTTAGTAGTTTTGACTACTTAAAATAAACATGCCACCATAACTATTGTCGTTTGATGCAATTTTTTCTAAGTTAGTTTCTCGTTTTAAAATGTATATGTACATTAGTTGACCATTAAAGAGACGAGATATCCTTCATCTTAGGAAATTTGAATTTTTTTATTGCAAAATGAATAAAGAATTAGTAGGCGTTACATGCACGTTATTGAACATCGAACCTGGAGAAAAGAGGACCCATCTACACTTGATTTCAGGTTGAGTATGTTGGTTGTCACATTTAAAATTTAAATTATACACATCTTTAACATTAATTAAGAATTGGATTCCAATTGGTCCATATATAATCTATCTCAAGCTAAAATATTTATATTATAGAAAACCGTGAATTAAGTAATATTTTGCATTTAAAAATGAATGAAACAATTAAAATAACAAGACGATGCTAATCAACTTACATACTTTATCAAACTCATAATGACATGAACCTTATTTAAAGATCATGGAGTAGGTCGAGTTGTATTTGATGTCATTTTATAAATATCTTAATTAAATGAGTTTTATTAGTCCGAAATTGTAATGTAACGGGAAGAATTGTCTCCCACTTTTTTTTTAATTCATGAGAATCAAATATATATTCAACCATTGAAAAATCCATTCATTTTATATTTTCTTCATCCCATTATTTTTGTTTCATTTTTTTTTTAACATAGCATATTAAAGAGTTATTATTTATGCATTTAGATTTAAAACCCTTAAATAAATTATTTATAATAATTATATTTTAAAAAATAGAACAAAAATTATAAAGTGACCCATAAAAAAAAGTGGAACAAAAATTATGACACGTTCGGAATATTATAATTGCTAGTGATAGTTCTTTATATATGATCCTCAAATCGAGGATCAAATAATTTTTGAACGGGTCAAACGTATAAATTGTTTGAATGTCATTTCTGTACAAAAGAAAGCTGCACAGACAAAGCAAATCTGACATGTGTATCACAAATAAATAAATAATTCATATTATGCACTTTTATCCATTTTTCGATTTTGGGGATATTATTTCAAACATTTATAATATTAAAATGATTTGAGGTGTTTAATTTATAGTCAAATTTCACGTTTTTCTAATATATCAATACGGATGTATGTGAGTATATCCTTTATAAATCTAATATAGAGTAGTTTGCGTAAGAATGTGATTTACTCAATACACATATTGAAGAAGGGTATAAATTTCGATTATTAGAAAAAAAGAAAAAAAAAATAGTCAAATTAGCGAGTAAACTTACTTGATAAGCATGCAAAAATGAAAAAAGAGAATGTGTTATAACTGCTCTGTCCGAAAGTTGCTTTTGAATTTCCAGATAGATGATATTTCTTAATTAGTTGGCATTAGTCTCTAATTTTTGCCAAAATAATTCAATTTGTTATATACGTTTTTGCTATTATTAGATTATAATTATTTTGAACCGTCAGTTTTATGCATATTTTTTAATCAAATTTTGACCATGTTATTCCCCAGGCCAACTCGACAAATGCGGCAATTATATAACATATCAATATTAGTAGTTACAATGAACCATTTTTTTTCTTCTTCCCTAAAGTAGATTTATTATTATTATTATTAAATTGATCCTAACAAATATTGAATACTAGATCAACCATTTACGTAGAAGTGATAATATCAACTACTTATTATACCATCTTAAAATAATCGAAATATCATTTAGGATGAATTAGGAAAAATGGTCATTGCATACTTAATTACTTATTATAAAGTACATATACATAATTTAAAATCGGATGCTGAAATCGGCAGTTTTTAAGATTTATTGCATTCTTTTATGTAATAATAAAATTTTAAAATATATGAATAAAATCTAAATTATACACAATTTGAGGGCGGTACTCCGAAATCTGCCCACACTTTATTATTATAATACAAAAACTCATGTACCATACCGTGATAATATCTAATCTACTTTAATTTTTTATAGTTGCATTAAATCAAGTCTATATTTAATTATGAATATAGAATCGTTTTATATATTGTGATCCATAAAACGATATGATAATAAATATTATCTTGATCGAGAAAGCAAATTGGAAAGGTTAATATATATTCTCGTTAATTATTCTTTCTTCATGGCTAAACCACGCTATAATCTTGATAATTTATTAATTGTCAATGGCTTTACCTTTATGCTTTGCCACTAATTTAAACAATTTATTTCCTCTTTGTGGAGATTTAGCTTACAAGCAAGGAACAAAGCAGCGAGGCCGGCGGTGAGAACGTAAGAGATTCTTCAAGAGTGACATTTTTTTTCTTTTTGAAAAACATTATTCCATTTTTCAAAAACTAAAAATAAAGCAATCTTATCTTCAAAAAGATAAAGTGTAATCTACAATTTCCTCGTTGAGTTTATCCTCTTTTACTTACTTGCCGTTTGAGGTGTCTGTTTTATGCTCAAATATCGAACCGATGAAAATTGTTCGTGTTAGCACATTTCAAATAGTGATTATGGATTTCCTCGCGTTATTTAAAAAAAATAAAAAAATGTTAATTTTTTAACAAAATTGTTTTTGTTCATGTTTCCTAATTTAAAAGGCAAAGTAGCAGCCGGCTGTAGCGTTTGTTTTTGTCTATAAATTTATTTCATTTCCAATACAAAACAATAACAGCAATCATTTTTTTAGAAACATAAATTAAATTATTGAGACGAAAATATTGAATGTAACTTAATGAGATATCATTTAAAAAGTCTAAATTAATTAACTGACTACTTGTTCCTTGTATATATTGTACGTCACATTGCTTTAATTTGTCAATGTAAAATTATTGTTTATGTTGATATTGTTGATAATATGCCTCCCAAGTTGATAATATGCCTCCCAAAAAGTCTACATAAGCCTAAGAATCTACAACAAAGTGCTTCATGACTCATACTAGTACTCAAAATTCTAAAATGCTATACACTCATACAATACCTATCGACGAATTTAAAGGGTGGACGAACCACTTATAATGAAACGGATGAGCATTATATACGAGAGGAGGGGTGCTTTGTAATTTGCATAACTTAGTTGATAGAATGAGTGAATTTATAATTGTAAAGAAACATCGAACCTGGATTTATTGAACTCCCTAAATAGTGTAATTTGTAAAAATCTAAAAAAAGCAGATTTTACACATAATAATAACTCATGCATAATGAGTTAATTCTTAAAAAAATAGCGGAAATTAATTATTTATTAATGACATAACATTTATATATTAAAGGTACTTCACCTATAGGCTTTATGGGTATGGCCGACTGGCCTGCAAATTGCAATGGTATCCAACGGAAAGCATATTGAATAGTAATAGCTCCATAAATAAATAACAAAATATTAAATTGCAGGCCTATCAGCATATAAACCGTTGCCGACCTAAATACTATAATAATATTTATAAATTATAGATGATATTGTAAATTAATACTCAATAATATAACTATTAATATCTGTTGTATACATTCAATGGTTTCCTAATTAATCGGGCACGAGTGGGGCTGCATGAACATTAATGGAGAGCCAGCTGCATGTTTCACTAAGTGTCATTGTGCGTGAACTTTATATTAATTCTCTTGGCTAAAGCGAAACATTAATATTGGATTGGAATGGAGGAAGTAAATTTTAAAAAATAAGCAAATTATGGATAGTCGACATGATTTTTTGGATCAAGAATTTATGGTCCATTTCATGATCACGCATAACCCGATAAACTATGATTTCTATCAAAGAAAATAATGGAAAGGATCAAAGATGGCCCATATATGCAACTTGTCACCAACTATATTTTCAATTTCTCATTCTCTTATCCTCATTCACAACACTAAACCCATCCCCATTTTTTAATAAAATATTGATTTCTCTTACTATTAACCCACAATCCAAAATCAATCTTATTTTACACTCCCATCAATGACATCAACTCAATCTAACTTATATTTTCCTTTTGATTTATTTTTAATTATTACTATTAATAATATTTTTTATTAAAATTAAAAAACCTAAAAGAATTAATATTAAAAAGTTATATTTACATTTTCTAATTATAATTAAATAAGATCAACATATAATTAAAATGGTTATTACTATTCACTTAAATTGTTAATCTCGACTTAATAATTAAATAGAAATTATATAAGAGTTGAAATATAGTAAAAAATAATAATCGAACTACATATATAGATACGTGAAAAATTAAATTATTAAATTACTAATGTTCAGATATATTAAAATCACTTATTTAATAATAACCAATGTCAAAGTTTAATTATATGATCAATTATGACATTTAGATTTGCTTGTGAAAATACATTATTATTGAACTCTAATTGTAGAGAAAACTATATTACGAATTTTGATATAATATTATTTTTTGTTAATAGATAATTAACCATAAATTTTATAAATTAAGGATTATCTTCATTTAAAATAATGCACCAATGATATGATGCCAATTGTTATTACTTTATGAATGAATAGTGCCATAATTTAGGATTGACAGACCGGGTGGGGATCTTCTATCCCACTCTATGTCTCACTATATGTCCTACTTCAGTAACTCCGTGCGGAGTTCCTGAGACCAATCCGGATCTTCTGACCCATTTTGTGAGGAACACTCAATAGCCCATCAATCACGCGGTACCACGTGTGTTCTTAAAGTTAAACAAACACTATAATATTAACTACATGACCCACCAATATACACATGGCACCGCGTGATTAGTGGGCCACTGAGTGATCCTCTAAAAAATGGGCCAAATGATCCTTTGCGTACTGAAACAACCTTGAGAGTGGAACATATAGTGGGACACATAGTGAGAGCATGGCATACCAACATGGATTTATTTTCTTTTAAAATTTTTCTTTTGTCTTATATGAAATTGATTGGTAAAGGGTAATGAGAATAGTTACAACCTCACAAACTCAAAAAAGCATCTCAAATTTTAACATTAAAATATACAAAAATATCATAAAACTGCAAAACTGGCTTCCCCATGATGGGATCGAAAACCCATAGGAATGTTATTATGTCCTCATACACCCCCATTCATTCTTCATCATAATCATTGAACTTTATCGAATGGGATTGCAGGTCGAATTGTCTTCCGCGATAGCTGCCGCGCTTCTTCTTCTTCTTCTTCTTCTTCTTCTTCTTTTTTTTTCGTGTCGAAAGCCCCTGGATGTATGTAACAGAGCAAGAGGAATGGCAGATAAAACTATACACGAACTTTGTTTCTTATGCGATAAGCATAGAAACACACCTTCCCTTGACTTGTCCCAAAACTTCTTGTGCTTTTGCACCATAACCAATTTCTGCACCATCCTGCATTGAAGATAACATAAATATCATCAAATTTCACTCTACCAGTCGACACAAGTCAATTTTATGCCACTTTTTTTATATAATCACCTTAATTATTTGAAGTTAAGAAGCAGGAAGTAGATGAACATAGAGAGTTAAGAGAAGGTTTGTTCATCTCGAAGTAACAGAATCACTGAATGCACTATTAACTCCACAGATGAAGGATTACTACTGCCTGGATTAGAAGGAACTGCTATGCTGCTTAAATTTTAGGCATGCTTTAAGTTTATTGTCTATTTGTTGTAGATATGTACATTACATACCTCGGAACTTTTGGGCTGTTTGCTTGCAGATTTGTCCGTTTCTTTTTCACCAGCATGACCATTGGCAATCTGAGAGGGAACCATCCCTTTTCTTTTCTTAGAACCCTTTTTAGATTCATCAACCCCATCTTCTGCATAGCATTAAAAAATTAATCATCCACTAATCAGGACGAAACTATGGGAAACCAGCACGGAGTCATTCATATAGTATACCTTGATTCTCCTGAATTTACAGTCTTTGTCCGCACTATTGCTGCATAAAAGACCAGAGGATCAACTTGTATACCAATTGCCAGGAACACGAGTACACATTCTAGAAGACATAGAGAAAGGAATGTACATTATGGAGCAAATGAAGAAGAACTCAAGAGCAGAGATAAACAATCAATCAAGACGAAGATCATTTTTCATTGAACTATGTATAATACTGAACTTAAACTGTCGAATAGCTTACCAAATCTCTTGATATTTGGAGAAAATCTCATTCAAAGTTAGTGCCTTCGCGATCCGGTAGTCATCCTTAAACAAAAAACAGAACAAGGTATACTACTAATCATTGACAAACAAATTTGAAAGGCACAGTTTCATATCAGACAAAACTACATTGATTATGACAATCTAAAATTCATATGATGGCTACTATTTTATTTGTCCCATTAAAAGTGTTTATATTACTAGATCTCCATATCGAAAAGAAGGATTGACAATTATAATGGGAATGAGATCATCTGTCCAATAAACTCCTGTCAAATTGGTGTCCGATTTAAAACGACGTAGTTTGGTACTGTAAAACAACAAATTAAAAGGATAAGATTGAAAAAATGATTTAATTAATAATTAAAAAGTGCATTTTTTTAACAAAATTGCATTGATTTAAATCAGACATCAATTGGACATGAATTTATTGGACATGTGATCTCATCCCTTATGATGAGATGGAGGCAGTATCATTGTAAGGAGTATAATTTATGTAATGTAGTGTTTTGCTATGTTGTTGCTAGTTACAGTTCAAAGTTTGTTATTCATTATTTTTAACGAACTCAATAGTTTGAAATTGAATTTAGAACCAGTTATAATTAATTTATGTATAATTTAGAATGGGAGTAAATTCTAAAGTCATATTAAATTATTAGGATCTTAAGTAGCTCTAACTTTATAAAGATAATTTTGATATCTTGATTGTGATTATTGCTCATATTCGACAGTTGATTTGCGAAAAAGAGTATGAAGATCAGATTCTTGTTGAACTATTTATACTAAAAATGTGAGCAAATAATTTTTATCTATTAGATTGCAAGGTGGGATTTTATTTCAAGAAGTTTATTTATTACAAGAAGTTTATTTATTACATCATAATTTCAGCCTTTGAGGAGAGCAAGCTTGACCTCAAGCTTGAATCCGGTAACGAACCATGGCCTCGTTGACTGTGGTTTCTCATCCAATGTCCAGAGCAAAAACAAACGTTTGCACTTGTGTCCACTCACATAGCGCTCGTCGCAGTTGTAACACAATTTCTTAGCATCGCGATCGGCCTTTTCAGCCGGGGTTAGATATTTGATAGGCGGACGCGGAGGAAGCCGGTTCTCTGGCTCGGCCGTGTCGTACAAGCCAAGTAACCGACTCTTCCGAGAAAAATCCCTCGCAGCGTTGATGGCCTCATTGAGGGACCTTGGTTTGGACCGTTCGACGTCAATGCGAATTACCTCATCGAGCCCGCCTGTGAAAAGATCTACGCGCTGTCCGCGTAGCACCGTGCTTGCCTGAGCGAGTAGCGTGCGGAATTCGTTTATGTACTCATCGATAGGACGACCGCCTTGAGAAAGTTGTTTGAGTTCGCCGAGCGTGTTGAGGCTCCGAGGCGGACCGAAACTCAAATGACATTCGTGTTTGAAAACCTCCCACGACGGAAACGGCCCGTCCGCTGTTTCTGTGTGGAACCAGAGTTGCGCGTCGCCGATGAGGTGATGCGCGGCGAGAGGCACGCGATCGGTGTGGCTTGTTCCGGCGTTGCGGAAATAAGATTCACATCGTAAAAGCCAGACGAGTGGGTCTTCATTGCCTCCATAAAGAGGAAATTCGAGGCAGACCGGTGCGGATCCGTGATACAGAGGGCGAGAAGACTCGACACCGCTAACATCGATTGGGCGTTTCCCTAAGGGCACTAGAGCTTTGTTCATAGATAATTCGAGTGCTCGAACGGATGATGCCACCGTGGTAGAGAGATTTTCGATCTTGTTATGCTGTAGTTCGAGTGCTCGAACGGATTTTTGGACATCCTTAATGGCTGAGTCTTGGTTGTAATTAGAGGCCAGAACGCCGGCAACCGAAGCCAAATGTTGTGGAGCGGAAGATGACTTCTTCCCTATATTGAATGATTGTGTAAATTTGCAGTAGAAAAGGAAGATAAATTTATACTATTTGTCTTACTCAAATTCAGCCTGATTGGATATGCAGTTCTCGTCCCTCTATAGAGAATTATTTCAAGATCATTTTCAATTCGATCAATCATAACATATAAGGGAATTTAAGTGCAAAATTTATTTTGATTTTCTTCCAATCACATCATAATTGCAGACCGGAGCCGATTGTATATACCATCATTGTATACCCTAGTGTGTACCACACCATAAGAATATTAACGCATTTTTCATTTATACAAGTGTGTCATATCGTATTTACCAAATGTCAATACTCCGAGTGTGGCTGATACACATAAGAATATACAAATGTAGTACACACAAACTTATGTGATTGCAGACACATATACCAGGTAATTCTTTGGAAGCCACTTGGAACAGAGCAGCAGCCTGGCCAAGTAATTATATTGATCAACAATCAATAACAGGAGGAGCATAAATTGACGAATTAAAATGAGAAATATAACTTACTCGAATGACTTGAGCACGTGTTCTAATCTTTGGAGTTAATCGTCTCCTCTCTTCTTTCTCCGAGTCTAACGCATACCGAAATCGCCGGGAAGCATTAAGTACAAGTGCAGCTTTCTGAAAAACATGAGACGAAACTTATTATATTAACCGGAAAATCAAGCCTCGAGTTGCATAAACCATAGACGTATTATAGGAAATTAGCAACTAAAGAAATGCACAATCCGAAAATAAGAGGTAACAAAATAAATGCCGCTTACCCTCCATCTACGGAGGCGGCCGATCAAAGCACTCTTAGTCCGAACAATGTCGAACGGCGGGAGACGCCGTCGTCATAATCACGGCGGCCGCTACCCGCTTCAAGGTGGAGCCCCTGCTTTTCACACTTGATTTCTTCACTCATACTCCGATTTTTCTCACTGATTTCTTTCCTCAGTCGCTGGAGAGATGACTACCTTCTACTCTTCTCACACAAACACTGCCGGAAAAGTTAAAACGTACATTCAGAAGAGTATGAGTGAAGAAATTGAAACTCCTGGATCCAGTTTATATAGTTATCAGTGTCAACACCACTTTGTAGGTGCTGCATATGATGCCAGTTAACCTGAAAAAATCGGAACAAGAAGGCGGAAAAAAATGCGTAAAAAAGATTCGTTTAAAAGAGAAGAAGGATTTGGGCTGCTGGGTTGCTGCCATGGACAGAGGGAGGGGTGGGGCAGGGTGGTAGTGGCCTGTGTTAAAATATTTCAGTGTATAGATATTACATTTATTGTATTATGGTACAGTGGTAACCCTTCCTCATAAGGGTTTGTAGACCCAGATTTAATTCCCTGCAATATTTTTATTTTCTTTTCTTTATTATTTACCTTTTTTTTCTCTTCTTTATTTTTTAATTAAAATGCAAAATAACTAGAAAATTACTACTATAAATTAGATCCATACACATATAATTAGTTGGATCCCATGAAGGAAGTTTTTGGCTCCGTCCCTGGTTGCTGCTCTGTTCTTAAAGGCTGAAAATCAAAGACTTTGATTTAATAAAAAATAATATGGATATAAACAGTAATATTTATACCAGAAATACCAAAAGTAACCCCTTATAATTTTGTGATTAGTGGAAATTGACAAATATGCTAATCAAAGGATTATACATTGAAGGGTTTGGTTCCCACCAAATTAAAATGCGTAAAGTGTAATTTAAATTTTATATTTTAATAGAAAACTTGTTGACTGATGAATTATTTAACGAGAGTATCACTCTTAAATATATCAAAGTCATCAACTCGGACCAACCCAGCATTATACTCATGAATTTGGATCGAGTTGATCCAACCCATAATTTAATCAGGCCTCTAGAACTGCAACCTAGCCCTTTAAGGACCACCGAGTAACCCGACCAAACCAACATACAAATTAAATTATAAATACCTCACCCGTCCCATAATTCTTGTTCCTTATTCCTTGTCGGGATGTCTCATAATTCTTGTACCTTTACCTAAAATAGTAAATTATTACACACACTTTATTTAAGGGCCTCACCATCTTACTAACAACCAACCACTCTTCTAAATTCACGTTCCTAAAAGAAAGGGGACAAGCATTGTGGAACGGAGGGAGTACTTTATTTTAGAAATTAAATTTTAATATTCTTTAATTAAATAATACAAAATATATAAAAGTTTGAACACAAAGCCTTTGTTTGAATTAAAAACTACTATACCACATAACTATTTGAATTTTTATAAGATTATAAAATAATGAAAATAAATTAATGGACGAGTTTAGTCTGTCTTATGAGCTTTCATTACCAAAAGTTCAATCGATTCATGTCTATTTGTTTAAGTGTGTATTTTATGAGTTTTAATTGTATTAAGAAATGAACACATTTTCAAGGAGTGGTTGGTGGAAGAAATACGAATTTATCCAAATTTTTACAGAGCATAGATGAGACAATTGATTTTTTTTTTTCTGTTTTTTTTCATATTATATTTTAAGAAATAATCTTAATTTTTCAAAAAGTTAAAAATCATAAATTTTCGAGTACGGAGTGGAACGAAAATCGTGTGAGAGATAAATTTTTGGAGAGAGAGTATGATAATGTGGGGATGAGTATTAAATAGGAGGGATCCACTTCATTTTTTGTTTAAGATTAATTTTACTATTTTAAAAAAGATGATAGTAATAATGAAACAACTCAATTAGAAATAGAAGACAATAATAGCGGGAGAGGGAGTAACTTGTTTGAGAATCATGTTCGTAAACGTAAATAGTAGTTTCCCGATATTATTACTTTTAAAAAAAGTATTAATATTACGTAAGTATTTTTACAAATCAGGTTTTATTTGTAGTTTTTAGAAAATATATGGTGAAGTAAGAGCTAGACTCCAGCTAGGCACATAATCACTCAAGGAGTTCGTGTGGGCAAAGCCCATTAAGAACAAAGCCCAATTCTTCTCACCCTATATAGTTGGAGATGGCCTAGGGTTTGTATTTTGCTGTTAGCTCTTGCCGCGACCATCTGGAGAGACCCGATTTTAGTCAACTTCATTTTGATCTGGTAAATTATGCTGAATGTTACATTTCATCTAGATGCTGATTCTAGCTTATATGTGCTACTCTATGCTTGTTTTATGGTTTAATCGAACTGACGGGGTGGAATCGGATTGGAATCTGACAGTTTATAGTTTTTGAATGGCAAGAAAATCGGTCGGTGAAATCCGTCTTACTGTGTTGAATGACAAAATAATGCTAGATATAGGTTTATATGTTGATGCATTTCGGTTGATCGATGGGTAATTTAATGTCCTTTGTTGTGATGCAAGTGCGTTTAGCTGTGCTCTCTTATTGAATTACGCTAGAATAAGTTAACTAGGTTTAATAAGCAGTTTGAATCATATGGTGTTGACAACTAAGCAGTTATTTGAGCATTTTGTTTGTTTTATGTTTTTAATTTTCTGGGCAGGCTGTTGGAGTAGATAATCTTACATTGTATTTTCAAAGTATAATTAGTGAAGCTTTTATTAACTTGAAATTGAGGTTGTTTGATGATTGCTGTGTTTGCAATGCTTGTTTAATAAACTTTGGTCTAGGCATGCACCATTGAGTGTCTCACTGATAATTTTTATTGTATTATTTCTGTGAAGAAATGGGGGAGGAAGTCAAGAGTGGCGTAATGGTCCCAGAGTCTGTCTTGAAGAAGCAGAAGAGGGCTGAGGAATGGTCATTGGCGAATACCAAAGCGCAAGAAGAAGCCAAGAAGAAGAGAGCTGAGACCCGAAAGTTGATTTGCCAAAAGGCAAAGCAATACTCGCAGGAATATGAGAACCAGGTTCTTGTTGAACTATTTCTTTTACAAATTCAAGAACAAATGCATTGTTCTGATTGTCTGTGTTTCTTTCTTTGTCCAGGAGAAGGAGTTGATTAGGTTGAAACGTGAAGCGAGATTGAAAGGCGGATTCTATGTGGACCCAGAAGCAAAACTTTTGTTCATTGTCAGAATTCGGGGGTAAGGGGTTTACGTGTTAATGGAGTCTGAACTCTGAAGTTCAATTCAATGATATATCGTGCTGATGTTCTAGTAATTAATCTTTTCAGTATTAACGCCATGCACCCAACAACTAAGAAAATTCTCCAGCTTCTTAGACTTCGTCAGGTACTCTACTTATTTCTAGTTGGATCGTTCCTCATATTCTTTAGAGCTATATATTTTTATGGCATACATTGTTGTCTGTCCCGTGTACATATGTAATTCCATTGACACATGATATTGCTTGAATCTTATCGTGCTCCAATTACTTATGTGAAGTTTTGTTCTCTTGCAGATCTTTAATGGTGTCTTTTTGAAAGTTAACAAAGCTACAATGAACATGCTTCACAGAGTTGAACCTTATGTCACCTATGGGTAATATATTCTTTTTGTCCTAACTTTCTTGTTGTAAAATCGAAAAACTTGGTCCCATCTCATCAACTTTTGCAATGGTATCCAACTTTCTCAGGTATCCCAACCTTAAAAGTGTGAAAGAATTGATCTATAAGCGCGGATATGGAAAGGTGAACAAGCAGAGGATTGCTTTGACTGATAATTCCATCATTGATCAGGTAAAATAGGACTCTTATATAAGGAAATGCCTTGTTTTCACATTTAACTCATTATTGTTAACTGCTACTCCAACTCAGGTGTTGGGTAAGTACGGAATAATTTGCATGGAAGATCTTATTCACGAGATCTTGACCGTTGGACCCCATTTCAAGGAAGCCAACAACTTCTTATGGCCGTTCCAACTGAAAGCACCATTGGGTGGATTGAAGAAGAAGAGGAATCACTATGTCGAAGGTGGTGATGCTGGTAATCGCGAAAACTTCATTAATGAGCTCATTAGGAGGATGAACTAAACTTTCATGGTAGTCTACCTTATGCTTCAATGAATTTTGGTAGACTATTTAGTCCTTTGGAGATAGACAGTAGCCAGTTCTATAGCTGGATTCTTGCATTTTGTTTCGGTCATGCCTCCCTAAATACAAACATGCGTTTTATTTTCTTTTCTGAATTTTGAGGATTCATGTTTTGATTGTACTTGTCTTAATTAATATATGAACCATCTATCAGATTTGGTGGGCAATATTTTTTAATTGAGTTTCTTTTATGGCTGTTTTTGGTTTTGTAAAGATGTATTATGCCTTATTCGAAAGGTTTTTCTATTCGATAATTTGGTCTCCTTGTGATGCTTGTGACACATAGTGGTTAGGGGTGTAAGAGTTCGGTTCGGTTTTTCATGTATTTTAGGAAATGAACCAAACACTTAGAAATGGTTTGGTTCGGTTTAGTTCAGTTCGATATGTTTTTAAATATAAGAGCCGAACCGCTTATAAATGGTTTGGTTCGGTTCGGTTCATTGATTTACTTTTTTTTTTTTTTAAATTCTAAATAATGCAAGAATAATACTCCTTCCGTTTCATTATTTATGTCCCATTGGGACTAAGCATGATAATTAACATAGTGAAGGTAAATGTGTAAAGTTGTGGTGTAAAAGTATAACTCATTTATTTCCTTATTTGGTATTAGACATAAATAATGAGACAACCAAAAAAAGCAATTGGGACATAAATAATGGGACGGAGGGAGTAGTTTATAGGATATCACTCGTTTCGAACTCATAAGTATAGAATTGTTACTTTTTTCTCTTCCTTTGTATAGATTAGAATTAATTTTAATTTAAATCTAATATCTAAATCTAACAATATTCTAATATAAAAAAGACATATATTAAATTTTAAAAAAATTAAAAAAATAGGATATTGGTTCGGTTCGGTTCGGTTCAAGCCGTTCAAAAATTCTTAAAATCGCGAAACGAACCGAATGTAAACGATTCCTAAAAAAATAAATTGAACCAAACCGTAAAACTGAACTGAACCACATTTTTCGATTGAGTTCGATTCGGTCCAATCGGTATCGCGATTCGAAGCGGAATCACTTACACCCCTAATAGTAGTACAAATTGACGAATCGGAATTGCTACTCTAATTGCTCATTCATAGAGCAAAGGGAAATATAAATCCAGTGCCTTTCTGAATTGACTGATAATGCATGGGACCTTTTTTATATACGAAGTCAGAAAACTTGAAAAGGCTGTACAAACTGAAGGCACGATAATAACTTTTCACCTAACAATGAAAAGGCTACAGCCCCACTTCCAAATCGAAATCAAAATTCATTTATCATATTTGATTAAATTTGTAGGTATCTTCACTAAAATGTAAAAACTCTTCATTTTGCTTGTCTACATTGATTCATTTTGTATGATATGTCGGGCTACATTCCCTTAAAGGTAAGGAGAATGTGGCCTAACTTATCATGGTATTAGAGCGAGTTCAAGTTGATGAATGTTTGTTTGGTTTCTCTGTTGAGCTGGTTTCTATGGATCCATTAATTTCCGCATGTAGTAGTTTGATGTTCAAATATACCTACACGCAAAGGGGCGTGTTAGAGCACATTATTATGTCCAAATTGATTTGATGAATATCTTGACTCCCCTATATAAGATTGAATATCATTTCTCTCTTTTTTTTTGATGGTGTAGCGGTCAAGGTGGGTGGTCCGTGATCGAAAGGTCATGCGTTCAAATCCCACTAAAAACGCTAATTGTGCCTATTAACTTAGAGTGATTTAACTCTTCTGTGTGGTTTGCAGACTATTGCACATGAATTAGGTTTACCCTGTGCGCACTAAAAGTAGCGGCTGTGGGTTACTCGTCATAAAATATATATATATATATATATATCCTTTCTCTTTATAAGACCTTCTAAGGAGAATGTTGCTCAATTTATTAAAACTTGCGGATGCTATTCGTAAATAAACATTAAAGAAATCGGGCTCATGCTACTCGAGAATTTTAGGAACTACTAGTTTATTCAATGATTCACTAGTTTTTTCCAGCCAACACCCCTTTTATTCAACCTCTGTTATGATAATTATCATTGGGCATGCATTAACTAACATTAATCTAACTAATTAAAGATTTCATAACGATGGATAACGCCCCAATTTTCATAACTTTTTAAGGGTTCGTCAACACATGCATAAACTTTTTCATTAGCTTTAATTTTTAAAATAACTTTAATAAATCTTTTCATAAAAGGAAATTTCAGTGCAAAATTTCATAAACAACGAAAGTTTTAAAAATAAAAGCACATGCTACTACTAATTTTCGAAAAATGCAATGGAACAAAAGTGCTTAGTTCATGATAAAACTAAATTAATAATATAAAAAGTTTCATAATTCCTTTTCCGTGTGACCATCACCATCAACCACCTCAAACATCTGCCGGACCATGATCTGAAAAGGTGAAAATATAAGGGGGTGAACACGACTACTCAGTGTGACTAAACATTATCCAAATTATAAACTACAAAGAATTTAACATGAGAAATTAGACATGCAAGTCCAGAGACTTAACCCGAAGGTTTTACTGCGTGAATTGCCCGAAGGCTCTGCCTGTACTAAATAATGCATGAGAAAACTGTATAGTGTATAATAAGGATAAAATAAAAAAAATCCATCTTAACCTTTTGAGTGAATGAAAAATAATGGATGTTTAAGTCCTGCGCGCCGATCCTATATATTGAAATTTATCTTAATGACTCTGCATGAAATGTAATGCATGCACCAATAATTTCAATAATTCATAAATACAAATAGATCATAATAATCATATAGTGCATATTATACATAATCTACTTATTAACATGTGTTTTTAATAATTTCACATAGTAATAATCTTAAAAATATTAAACAAAATTTTATTTCTATTGTCAATTCATTCGTGCATCGAGTAATTCGACAATTCATGAAGTAAATTAATGAAATCATAGTGTTGTCCTAAAAATTATAGATCTCTAACATGAACAAAATATTACGTATTTCGTCACAATAAAACTTATGATGATCAAGAATTCATTTAGTAGTAACATGAAAACTTTTATTTTTCAGTATATTTGTACATTGAAAAAAGAATCTGGCAATCAAAAAAATAAATTAACAAATAAATAGCAAACGCATCCTAAAAATTTATATATTTAACATGAATGACCTAACATATATTATATCCCATTAAAATTCAGTATGGTCGAAAACAACATAAAGAAAACATGAAAAACAATTTTCTTATCAAGCTCATGAACATGTTGTCAAAAACTGGCAGATTACGAATAATAATTTTTAATAAATACTTATCATGCTTGTAAAATTCTACAAAAATAATATAGTATACTAGACATACCGAGGAAGTTGATCCTAAATTTTCACGAGAATATGTTGAGGGGAAGATGTGTAAATAATTCTTGAAACAGTTCGTAAGTATGCTGGTAGAATTTCGAAAATCTCATGTGAAACTATATTATGGACGACCAAAGATGTATTTATAGGCTTAAAATAAATTATCTGAAAATGCCTAATCATAAAAGGTATCAAATATGTTTTATTTATAATTATTTTCATTATTTTATCTTTTATATAGATTTTATTCTATCACTTCATAGTTGAATTAGGATATTGACACAATTAAAATTGATTCTAAAACATGAATATCACACACAAAATATCTATTTTAATCATAAATCATAATATAAAATTTTCTTCTAATAACTTAATATCATAATAAATATTATATCCTTTTATGAATCCTAATAGGTTTAGGAAATCCGAAATAAATAAATATTATTCTTGTCTCATAATTCTAACATAATTTCTATTTTAACAATAAACAATATAATCATAATATGATATAAATAAACACATTCAAAGTTCAAAATAAATTTACATAACAAAAATGCTTCAATGACAAATATGATAGATGCTTTAATTTTCATTTAAATTTCTAGTGCGCTACTTACATAACTAAAACATTTGATAACATGCATGAATAGATATGGAGCGCATTTTTATTGAAAATTTTGGAGTGTTACAATCGATATATGCTTCAACGGTTCTTCAGGCACACACACACAAAAAAAGTAGAACTCTTAGTGAATAAATGCACTAATATTAGTGGTGAAGATATACTTAACATTGAGTTGGTATGTAACAAATCGTTAGCGCCTTGAACCAAAATATAATTAAATTGCATAATCTCATAATTCAGTAACTCCTCACATAAAAAATAAATAAAAAAAGCTCATCAATATTCAACTAAAATAATTAAAAGAAGAATATGATCTCAAAAGAACAGAGCAGTAAATAGAGCCAGAAACACAATGTAACGCAGAAAGAAAATGCCTATAATTAGCTTAGGTGGTGCGGTTTGCATATTCTCAGTCGATTGCAAACTATTGTAAAGAACCAAAATTTACCCACATAAAGTAAAAGAAATTCCCTCCTAAAATCTCCATAAAATTAAATTACGAATCCAAAGAAAAAAGATGAAGAATAAAATAAAATGCGATAAATAAGTCTAAGAATACAACACCAATCGCCTAGAGCACTTCGTGCAGACATATTTCCTCTTGACTACAAATCCCACCAGCAGAAACCAGAGCTTCCACCGCCGCTCCACGTCCACCGCCTCCACCTTTCCGCCGCAATGGGGGCAAGCCCCGGTTGCCTCTCGCCGCCCCAACTCTCTCTCATTCGAAATCATCTCTCTCTCTCTCTCTCTCTCTCTCTCTCTCTCTCTCCCCTTTCTGTCTTTCAGTCCATCGAGTCAGAGTGGTCTCTATATATAACTGCAATTTTTTCTTGCACGCGTTGTTTTCATTTTATACTGCACAGTACAGTAATTTTTTTTTTTTTACATATTTAATATAGCTGACGTATTTTACATTTAAAATTTATTACCTTTAATTTAAAAAAATGTACGTAAAATAAACATTTTTTACGTATATAAATAGTCAAATACGGACGAATTAAATGCATTTGGTAAGTAGGGTTTTGGATTATTTCATTTTAATGCTAGTGTGAAAATGATGTGTTGGTTTTTCGAACAGAAGCCACGTTCTTTGCCTGTTTGAATCGCTTTCGCATTTCCAATATTTTCTTTCTCCTATTTAGGCTACTCTAAAGCTGGATTGCACCTACCTATAAAAAGACGAGCAACTTTTATTCGTGATGGTTTCACGAGATTAGAATATGTTAAAGTCGGAGTGCCCTTTAGGGATATCAAATTGGTGTATGGAGGAAGAGATTTGGAAATGCTTGGTGGTTTACGTATTTTCCCCATTTATATTTTGTAAGCTAAGCTATTTTGGTTTCGACTAAAGGAAATTGATCTTTTTCCCCTTTTGGTTTGGTAATGGTAATTTTACATATTCTTTCTCTTTTGCTTGTGATGGTATATACCCTTTTGTATAATTTTGTGTATATCACGCCACAAGGGTATTGACATGTATACCATTATGTATACCACGCCACAAGGGTATTGACATATGTTAAATATGACCCACATTTTTTAATAGAAAATGACACATGTGTATACCACGCCAAAAGAGTATTGGCATGTGTTAAATATGACCCACATTTTTTAATAGAAAATGACACATGTCAATACTCTTATGGTATAATATACACAAGAGTATATGAAAGTGATACATACAAATCGCTCTGGATGGTATGTGATGGAAATTAATTTTTAAATTCTCTATATCTAAGAGATCTCCAACCATTCATCCACTCATATTTTAAACAAACATTTGTCTACTCAATTTCCATCGTGTGG
Organism: Lavandula angustifolia; assembly: GCA_028984105.1. Taxonomy (NCBI): domain Eukaryota; kingdom Viridiplantae; phylum Streptophyta; class Magnoliopsida; order Lamiales; family Lamiaceae; genus Lavandula; species Lavandula angustifolia. The sequence continues at coordinate 28,560,695 of CM054806.1, read as the reverse complement.
GCCCACTTCTAATTTTTCTCCTTTTCTCTTTTCACCGAAAATTTAAACAATTTGCATTCTCTCGTCATTTAAAAACTACTCCAACGTGGATGGTTTTATATGAACCATTGGAGATGCTACATATCTTGTTGTGCGTATTAACGTGGTAGTAATTGCGGATATCCAAAAAAGCCGAGTGGGTGTGGGTACTTTCGTTTTTTGGAAAAAACAAGTTAAACTTGAATATAGTTATTATTTGCCCATAATATTACGTTTATATGAAATCATGCATCTAATAAACACGTTTAACATAACATCATAAGTAATAATACACACTCAATGGAAGGCGAATCTACAATTCTGATGGTGTAATTTAAGGTAGGGTGAGTATGCAAATTCACAGTTTAGAGATGGTGAAATAACTTTTTTTCTAGAACATACCAAACTAATTTGGCTTAATTACACAATTATTTAAGGATCATGACTTCCATACGCCCCTAACAATATCTTTATTCATGTATTACAAGTTGCAAGCCCAAGGGCCGGCCAAGTTCGGGTATTATCTTTTACTTCCTCCGTCCCACTTTATTAGTCCAATTTCTTTTATATGTAAATTAAGAAAAATATTAATTATGTTATAAACTAGAGAGAATGTAGAGAATAAATAAAGAGAGCAGAAATAAGATGTGTATTATTATGAGGGTGAAGACCTCTATTTATAGAGTACAAGATGAACTCATGGGCTTTTAGGGTTTACATGGTCATCACAATATATGGTAAGTATATATATAATATATTTACAACAAATTATGTGTAAAACAATACTAAGGTCCACTACAATGTACTCTCTACGTCCCAAATTCTTGTCCACTATTCCATTTCGGGTTGTCCCAAAATTCTTGTCCATTTTATTTTTTAGTAAATTATTACGCACAATTTTTTGTGGGACCCACAACTTTACACCACTCTACACATAACTAACAACTCTCCTTAAAAATCGTTCAAAAAGTAAAGTGGACAAGAATTTTGGGACGGATGGAGTATTATTTACTTTAAGTTAAAAAAAAAAGTGGACTAATAGAGATATATGCCCCTAAAATTATCTTAATAAATGTGTTCCCTTCGTCCCGTTAGTAGTATCTGATTTCTTTTAGGCACGCATATTAAGAAAATAATATTGTGTGGTGTATGTTATTTAATTTTTGGGTAATTAATTTGTGGCTATAAATTCTTTGCTCTTTTTAAAACAAAACATTACCAAAATAATACCGCTTTCAAAAATATAAGAGACTACTAATGGGACGGAGGTAGTATCACAAGTTGTAGGCCCAAGGATTATTTTGTTGAGGAAAGATTTACAACCGAAGAAAATACAAATTCAATTTCTATATTTGGTGGATATTTAAATAAGTTGGATGCTATAAAGAATTGTCAGTTCTTGCAATGGACCACCTCTGTTGTGCGATCGTGTCCAAGTATTTAAAAATGGACCATTTTCAATCAACTTGTAATATGTGGGTGATAAGCTCACTTCCCTATTCCTAATTTTGCTCTACTTATTAATCTATAGAAATGTGATAGCCTCTCGTATCACATTCAAATCGATTTAGGGCAACATACGAAATGGATAAATTTATGAGCCCATATGTTAAAAATATTAAAAGTATTATTTTCTAAATGTTTTAAAGTCATAACTAAAATAACTATTGGGAGTGAGTGATCAAGTTACGGAAGCCCAATTCAGCAAGGCCCACACAGACAAGTGACCTTTCTGTCCCCTAAGAGTTTCTATGTTTCAAATTATACGAGTTACATTTTTTTTAATGATTGACATTCAATTATTGCTATAAGCTCGTTTGGAAGAGTTTAAAAATAATTTATTCTAAATATTCCCTTCATTCCATAAAAGAATGTCTTATTTTTCTTTTTGAACTGATCCATAAAAAATGTTATATTTAAAAAAAAAAAACAATGTGCGAATCAAAATTAACAACTCAAAAATCAAATAACACACCATAAAATACAAATTTCTTAATTTCCGTGCACCATAGAAAGAGGACACTTTCTATGAGACGGAGGGAATAATAAGTTATTTTGTGTGCATTTAACAGAGCTTATCGAAACAACTTATTCCCCTCTATAGATTACCTTCTATAAATTACTTTTTAATTTATTTTCATAAATTAATATTTATAACTTGAGTAAGTTATAAAACGCTTATGCAGAGATCCATTCATCGAATGCTAACTCTTATATTTTTTACACTTCTAATCACAATTCACCAATCTTATATTGAATTATTGACCCAATAATGGATCTAAAAAAGGGCATAATTTAATTCATTATTAAATTCAATTATTTATAAGTGACTCGAATTCACATACTACATATTTTTAAAATATAATACAATAACATGAGAAGTCCAAATGTGAGAAGATGATATGGATAAGATACTACCAACTTTCCAGCAGAGGAAGCTAAGATTGATAAGACGCCAGCTATGATATAAATTGATAATAGTATTTCCATCAAAAACAAAAATGCAGAGAAGAACTGAAAAAGAAGAACAAGAGAGATGGAATCAATTTACACTTTCTAAGCTACAATTAAATGAATCAGTCATGCACAATTACAAGCAAGTTGTACAGAATCAAACAATACATACAGATGTAAAAACCACACAACTTGGAATACCTCAAATCCACAAATCATCACCCCGATCGCCGCCGCGAACGGCGTCGAATCCACGAGAATCGAAACAGAAGAAGAAACAATCAACGAATCATCAGTCGCATTGCGAAAATCAAGCTCGCCGCTACCAACCGTACAAAACGAGGCGCCTGGAGCAGAGCGAGCAGAAGTATTTCCGCTTGAATCGGAAGCAAATCGGGAGAAAGCATAATCTCCACTCGCTGCTGATATCCACCGCCTGCACCTTGCCGCCGCAGTAGGGGCACGACCCCGGCGCCGGCTGCCGCGCCACCTCTTTCTCCTCATCGCCGCAGCCTAGAAAACACATAGTCTCACTCTCACCTCCAAGTCTCTGCAGATTTCGTCTCTAGTTTGGTGGTAGTTAGGATGCTTTTCTTACTCGAAAATCTCAGATATTTCTGTTTCTATTACGGTTATAATCGACAAACCGGTATTTATAAGCAGACGGAATGCAAATCTCGAGAATATTCGGCGCAGGTTAGTGGTTAGTTTCCAGAGTCATCCGCTAACGTGCGCGTGTGGAGTATGATTTAGTTTAAGGAATTTCTCTTTGCACACGTGGAGACTTATACATCATACTCTTGTATTAATCACATATTCGGTGCACATTTCGATAGTGACAATGGATTACTTTCATCATCAAAAAAAAAAAGTAGATCATACTCGGTTAGTCTTATAAATCTTGTCACATTTCATTCAGATGCAATTATTAAGGAGAATTGCTAGTTGTGTATAAAGTTGTGAGTCTTTTAAATTGTGGATAGATCTTAACTACAAAATAACAAGATTTATGGAAACCCAAAAAAAATTAAATCTATGCCGACCATATTTACTTTTTATTGTTTATCCCTGACCACCCCAACCAGCCCCCACAAACCATGTTTGAAGCGAATTTTCATGAGGATTTTTCAAAAGAGGTTGGAGGGTGTTTTGATTGGAACTTTGTGAGAATGGCGAATTCAAATCAAACATCATTGATGCAAACTCCTTGGTTTTGGAGATTTTCGTAGCTAGGTTAGTAATCTTGAGAGTAAGGAAATTTTGAGAATCGTAGAAATTATTATTATATAAATCCATGATAATTAAAAGAGAGATGAAGATTTGTAGTAAATAATATAATGAGAAAAATAAGAGAATTTTAAAATGTCCATAAACATGAATATCTATAATTTTCTTTCATATCATCTATTATTATTAGATACTATAATTTCTTTATCTACATAATGAAATCAAGAGCCAATGTAGTGGTGCCACGTGGCTATACCTCATTGGCCGAGCATAGAGTAACAGCCAAACTATTTTTTTCTCTCTCCAGCATTGTATTTACATTTTCTTTTATTCTACTTAAATATAAAGTAACAAAACCCCACCTTCCCAAGCTTCTTTATACATCGATATTCCTAGCCTCACATTATTTCAAGAAATCTCAATCATGAACAATTTCTGATAGGTCTAACTAATTGTGCAGAAAAAGGAACTAGAACGGATATTATTGTCTATTCACAAAATTTCTAGGAATCCAGCATATCATTTTATACATATATGGTATATTAATATTTTTCAGACATAATGTGACACTTTCCTAATATTGGGTCTGAAAAATGTCGTGCAATGTTGGCAGCTGGTCCGACCAGAAATTGGGCTTTTTCGCGGTGACTCATCAGATTGTTGGGCTACTTGGTCCATTTCCGTTTTCCGATGTGGGCCAAACCGGCCCGGTTTCTCACGGGTCTACTACACTTCACAACCCAATCCGTATAAAGATCAGTTGTACTGACGAAGTATAGTTGTACAGCAAAATAATTCATTTTTATTTTGTTAATTTGATAATGGCATTCCACTTTCTTATTGGAGGTGCATTTTGATTAGTTTTCGTTTAATATTTTAAATTATCTTCTATGTATAATGATTGAAGCAGACATGCATATAATTTTATTTTGTAGTTGAAGATTTATCAAGATGTTATGATGCACATAAATATATAACATCTAAAAATTATTATTTAAAAGGCATAGGTCGCGAGGGAAGTATTCCTCCCGAGCTGGTAAACCAGTGCTCCTTGTGGGTAGCCTGCAAACTACACAAGAGGAACTTCACCACTACGTCATCACATGGGGACACCTATATCACCTATATCATTTACTTGGATTGCTAGTAATGCACCAACAACGATCAAAGTGCGACAATCATTTCCATATCATACATTTCTATCAAAAAGAGAAACAAATTGATGCTGCATCGAGTACAACCTTTTCTGCAGTAGGTGCATCATTTTGTTACTTTTTTCCAAATTTGAAATCATGACATTCCTCAATCATATTCATGCAATCATATCTTTGAATTCTTGATAAGTTAAAGCAATGATGCAACACTACCCGCGGAAAATAAATAAAGTAGGATTGTCATGTAGTGGACAAGTATACTTTTTACATGCGAGAGGCTAAATTCACGCATACCTCGTTTTTAAGAGGATCTGAAATTTAGAATTATGGAACACAATATGTGATTTGAGAGTTGAAATAATAGTTTTTTAAATAGTATAAAGAAAATTCTAAATTCTGTACGATTTAAAACCATGCTCGTTACAATCATTAACTTATTAAATCTTTCTTCAACACACTGTTAAGTATTTTAACATTAATGTCCATTTCATATACATGTTCTTCATCATGAAATACCTAATGTGGTCCAATTTCCAAGAGGTAATGTAGAATTTGCCATTAAAAATAAATCAAGCATAAGAAAATAAATTGTTTTAATAATGAACTGGCCTATAGTTGGGCCATTTGATCATTGCAATGATATATTAACTGCGCTTAAATATGTAGAAAGTTTGGAGTGGATCATACCAAGAACTTGAATTAGAACAGGGTAAAAAATCAAGCATTAAAAACAAGCCAAACATTGTGTTAGAACTTACAACAACCTAGGAAAGGTGAAATATATTACAAGGTGACTCAAACTATGTAAGAAACTGGGATCCTCTTAGGAAGACTTGTCCCCATGAATCCAACCTTTTCACAACTCTCCCCCTCTCCTACTAAACACACCCTAACACTAACCTCACCCCTAACCCTCCCTAAGCTTGTCTGAAAAATGTCTTTCAACCATTTTTCAAACGATCCGTTGAGATATAACCCAGACCCTCCCAAAACATTCTCCAAGACTTTCTCTTCTACCTTCAGATTGCTTAACCCGCTCGCCTCGTGGAAGGCTCTCTTGAACTTGGATACGAACATCTCTTTGGCCTGCTTGTCTTGATGAGAATCCCTATTGAGAACAAACCTATTCTTGATCTTGTTGAGGAATGTGAGTGAGTTGTGGGGTGGCTCCATTGTAGTCAAGTCACTCGAAACGGGGCTCGAATCTTCTAACTTCTCTTCCTCCTCATCGGCCATGACGTTGAGGTCTAGGCCGTTCGGGCTTACCCGTCTTCTCATCCCAGAAGACACTTCTTCCATCTCATTGCTCCTTCTAACCTTCCTCCTATCCAAGGGTGGGTCCCAATCCGCTCCACGCTTGTGATCAAGATGTGTAGGCATTTGTAAACCAGTGTTATAGACAATTAGCTTCATCTGAACTACAGAGTTGAAATTGCAGATTTCGTCCCCATCCGTTGTTAGGACGAAGACTACACGCCCCGTGTCTCTCCTCCCGGCCTCAAAGACACTAGCAAGAAACTTAACCAAATCATGATCAGCAAACTCAACATCTTCAATTAACACAACCACCTTCTCATTAGTACTCCTCAAGGCTATCTCCATCCTTTCGCGGTGTTGGCCACTTGTTCTATCATTGCTTCTCATGTTCATGCAAATGAGAGAACCAGACATGGATTCAGCAATGGCAAGAGCGAATCTTCTCTTCGCGATATTATCGTTCCCCTGCATAAGCAGAAACTGATCGCGATTCTCGGAATCCATCAATGCCTTTATGATTGAAGGAATGGCTTCCATTTGCCATGGCACATTCTCTTTAAGTAAATCCCACATTACGAATTTCTCGTGTTTTACTTCATCAATATACGTCGAGTTCCCCAAAGCGAGTGTGATTTTCACCTCCTTATCCTCCATCATCTTAAGTGAATCCAAATTAGGCTCATTTGATCTATTCTTGGAGCTTCCATTGCTAGAGCTGAATTCCACGTCGGACGTTTGTTGCCTTCGGAACCGAGGCAGAGTGCTAGAACTTTGGTTAAGATTGGAAGAAGGAAAACCTAATGAAGAAGGATTATAAGAAGTTGAATAGTAATTCCTCCCAAGATAGCCTTGATTTGTGCATGGATTTTGATTTCCTTGATGGAGACTCATGCACAGTTTGTTATACTTCTTCCTCAGCTGATTCAAATCATCCTAAGTGAAAGCAATTCTTAATCAAACACTATACTAAATAATATCCAACTATGATTGTGTTAGAAAGGGACAAATTGCTAAGGCAAATTTAGTACCTTTTCAAGAGTTTGATTAGCATGTGGTTTGAGCCAAGAAGGCAACTGGGCTGAAGCAGCTTCTTTTTCATACTTGTATCTGCATTCTTGACAACATGTGAGAACATGTGTTTCCTCCTTGAGATAAAACAGTTTTTTGTCTGAAACTGGAGATGTGTTTTCTGAGAATATATTTGTTGAATCCCTCCCACTGCACAAGGTTTAAGTACAAACAAATTGGCACGCAGAAATTCACTAAAACCACATGAATATATAGAGAAAAATTGAAAATACAAAATGCTGCTCTCATAAGACTATTTGGTGCTAATTAAATTTTCATCTAATGTAAAAAACCTGGACTAAATATCGATTTTAGTCCTATAATGTGGCTATTTCTTTATTTTAGTACTGTATGGTCATCTTTTCCATTTTTTTCCTCAGCAGAGAGTTCTCCACGTACTCTTTTTATATCGCTTAATTTATTCGTAATAATTATATTATTGGTAACTAGAAAATATTACCGATAAAACAATAGATTGTTCCGGTGAAACAATGTTAGATAGACTCTCTTTTAAGTTACAAATTAGAATTTACGACAATACTAAACCAAAATCGAAAATACACCGCATTGCAAACAAAAATCGAAATTTATTTAGTTCAAAATCAAAGTTTGCTAGTCAAACTATCTCAGTCCAAATCATTTTCACATGCTCAGTCAAGACAAACTGCACATTATATAATCATCATGTCCAGACAAATTAAGGGCATTTGGTATGTGGATTTATAGTCCTAATATGAGAATGAGAGATGAATGATACCCATATAATACGCTTGGTATCTAAATTTCAACACTTTACTATGGATTTCATAGAATAGGTATGGGTTTTCTCATACTGATGCACCTAAAATTAAAAGTAAATATACTAATCTCGTAAAAATATATAATAACATAACAATAATATTATATAAAACTTAAATTTTGTCAAATGTAAACATTATTATTTAAAGTATTTTAACATAATTTATAAAAATATTTTTATTTTTTATAAAAATAAATATTCAATAATCTTGTAAAAATATGTAAGAAAGTATTTTACAATTATCTTTAAAATATCTATTAGTTTTTTAAAAAACTCAAACTAAAAGGTATTGTGTTTTTTATTAAAATTGTATTAAATTTCACAAAATAAAAAAAAAACTCATATCATTATTATTTAAAATATTACAATATTCAAAAGATTATACATTCAAATTTAGCACATTTTTATGCTTAAATCTAATTGTACTTATGTTTTATAGCTTATTTAAGGATTAAATTCTTCTTTCATGAATAACTCATATATTTTTTATATTTATTCAAAAAATATAGTACACAATCCTATTTTGACATCACTCAAAATTTAGTTAGAGGAAATTATGAAGAATAACAATATCTAACTGAGGAATTAATAAGTATTTAAATGATAGTTTATTTATACTTCAAATGTTCTTAATTTTATATCAATAAGTACATAAAAAAGAAAACACAAACATAATATATTAATTGCATCAAACAAAAAACATAGTATATTAATTGCACCAAGTTATATAAGTTGACTATACCAAACTAGGTATCCAAAACTCAAAATCTACACCTTCACTAAAATATGTGACACTTAATATACGTTTTTAAATTTTTTTCAAAGTTAGGATAACAAATTTAAAAATTTCGGGGGGGCAAATTCGAAAATGTAATTGGAACAAGTACAAAAATTACTAGAAATAAAAAATAACTCGTAGTATTCCACAAAAATTCGGGGGCGGTCGCACCCACCCGCCCCCCTTGGACCCCCCATGCCTAAATCTACGAATGATTTGACCAATCCACACAACTTTTTTCACTCTCTCTCATGACACAAAGACTTCACATATACTATAGTTGTCAGATTATTGCCTTAGAAAACATACACCATTACATGAACGTATCCATAACTAACCAAAAACAGCAAAATCTTCAACTCTAATGATGACAAAAGAATTAAAAAATTAGTTTAAAAAAAAAAGAACAGAAAAAAGACTGACCTTGTGCTGAGGCTCAGCCGAAGGCCACCTGAAGAAACAGATGCAGATTGAAGATCCCACTCAAGATCCAACGGCGGCTGCTTCATCTGGCATTTGACGTCGTCCATGCAGAGGAAGTGGGGTTTCTTTTGAGGAGAGAGAAAAGGGGTTTGGGGGTTGGAGGAGAGAGAGAAGAGATGGGGTTGGAAGAGAGAAGTAGGGTTTATGATGGGTCTGTGAGATTCGGGCGGCGGCGAGGTGGCGGCGGTGTTGTAGCATTGGAAGATGGAGGAGGCGGAGTTGGTGTAGTCCTCTAGATTGTTTTTCACGGCGGCGCTTGAGAAGCCGGCCTCCCGCATGACGCGGCTGACGCTGGGGTCGTCGAGGATGGAGAGGATTAACTGCTCGAGCTCGACTTTCACGGCGATGAGCTGTGGTTGTTGATGCTGTTGTTGGTCGGAGCAGCCGCGGCGTTGGTGCGCCTGTGCGCGTTTGAGGGCGGCGACGAGGGCGTTGGAGAGTGAAGGCTGGTGGTGGTGGACGGCGACGGCGGGGAGGCGGTTGAGGGAGACGTTGAAGCAGAGCTCCAACGCGCGGCATTGGAGGGGGTGGTGGTGGTACGGCGTCGGCGGCGGTGCCGAGTTGAGGCATGCGCGGCGGAGGAGGCTGGTGCGGGGAGTCAAGAGTGTGGCGGCGACGTGGAGTGGGGTGACCTGAGCGTGGCCGCGGCGGCGGGAGAGGATGAGGGAGTGCTTGAGCGCGGCGGCGGCCTCCGCGGAGAGGCTGTACGGCGGTGCGCAGACTCCTGCACGCATAGCTTAGCTGAAACCCCACCCCCCAACACCCCCCCGGCGATACTGACGGCGAGCCTATGGTGGCTGGATGATAGATACACTAGTCTATATGTATCACCCTCTACCAAACCACACCCCCCAAGCGTTGTTTCTTACTGTGTGTATGTATATTTGTGTGAGTTTTGGATTCTTGCTTGGAAGTTATGAGCTTGCAAACTGGGGTTTTGAAATGTATTGCAAACTGGGGTTTTGAAATGTAGTATCAGAAGAATCTACGCGTCACTAATTAAATAGCTTCTGCGCCATAGGGTTGTTTTGGAGATTCTGATTCAGTTCGAGGGCTTTTTAGGGTTTTTAACTATCCGTATACATGCATATAAATGTGTAGGAATCGGATCCTATAGAGGCTGCATTTTGCACAGGAATTAGGAACCAATCTCCACTCTTCATCTACTTGTTGGACAGTTCGGATCTTCTGCCCCACCATCTCCTGCTACACGGGTATCCATCTAACATTTCTATCCCACAACTTGAGTCTCATTAGGTGGTTACATGTATATTTTAACTTAAGTAAGCCTAACTTTTAAGTGATATCGATATCTAATTTAATGATAAAAAAATCCACAAGTACACATAGCACCACCTGATTGGTAGGGCATATAATGAGATTTCACTTGTGGGATATATGGTTTTTGATTAGCCGTAAACAAGGTATTTTAAGACACTCTAAAATCTAAATTGTAAACACCTAAGTATTTACAGTTGAAAATGGTAGTGAGACACGAAAATGTGGGATTGAAGATCTTGTGGGCTTATTGGATAGGTCTGAAATATTCCTTATACCTAATCCTTATACGTTTTATGCAGAATGACAAATTGTTAAATTATAGAGTTTTATGCACAAAAAGTATGAATAATTACGCATAAAGAATATAAGAATTATGCATATGTTCTTAATTCTACTTAAGTGAGAGTTTCTATCAGATCTACACCCTAAATATGTATGTTTAAATGTGTATTTGTGTGTTCGTTTGTAGTTTAAATTGCACTAACACTGGATATGACACAACTTAAGACTAGATACATGCCCGGTTATTTTAAGAAAACTAAGGGCATGATATATTATAACTAAATTTAAAATAAAAATAATAAATTCAAAATAGATAAATAAAAATGAAATTTGAACAATGCACATGAAAATAATATTAAAAGATCGCTCAACAACAATTATTTTAGAAAAATTAAAGTAAAAAGTACAGAAATTGTATTTGAGTGTTGGATACGGCGATGGAAGTATTGTGTGTGTCCGACACTATATATATATATATATATATATATATATATATGAGGAAGTTCAAATGTGAACAGCCTCTTATCGTGTGAACGTGTGAACACTGCACTTTAAAGATAAATGTACTGCACTTTAAAGGCAAACATACTGGATTTTAAAGTGCAATACTTAAAGTACAGTACATTTGTTTTTAAGTGCAGTTCGTAAAGTGCAGTATATTTACCTTGAAAGTGCAATATGTTTGTCTTTAAAGTGCAGTATTTACACGTTCACACGATAAGGGTTGTTCACACGGGAACCACTCCGTATAAATATCTATATATATATATATATATATATATATATAATAGGAAAAAAGAGAACAATTCAACCAGCTACATTTGAAGGCTCCACTATTTTCTTTGTAATATGTAGTGAAAGATAAAAATTTGCTAGTTTAATTTTGAAACCATGGATTGGTTTGAATGATAGAGAGACATGGCGACGACAGAGGTCAGTAGAAATTCAAGTAAAGTAGTAAAAGAGAAAAAAGGTGGAAAAGAAAGTAAGGTTTAACGAGAGATAAAAAGAGAAAGTAGGTATTTTTGCCTTTTTCATGTTTGTCATTTGTTCTTTGCATGTAAATGTGTGCATGCTCCTTTTTATTTTGCCTTTATGTATGCATTATTATTAATTTATATTTTCTCTCTCACTACTTCCTAAAGTGATGAAAAAGATTTGCGATCATATATTGTCACGCCAATCCTCGTAGACACACAGTATGTTTTATTCCCCCAAACCCCAAGAAGTAACTCTCTGTCTGCACCATTCTCTCTCCACTCTCTCTCTCTATCTCATGCAAGAAGCCTTTAGTTTTGGAGTCTAGTTGGACTAGAAGAGATGAGTTTGTGTTCACTTATCTTACTTTTGGTAAATCAAGAAAAGATTTTTAAGTAATAATTTTATATTAAAATACATTGGCACGATAATCATCTTTTAATGACTGTTTAAAATTCCAATTAACAAAATGAAAGATTTCATCAGAAAGCTAAAAAGTGGAATTTCAGCTGTGACTGATCATGACCGACTTAGGATAATTATGTGGGACAACAAAATGCAATTCTATCCCACTTTAAATCTGTGTTTTACCTACAAGATTCACAGTATGAAACAAAAAGAATTTTAAAGAAAATGGATCCCTTCAAATCATTGGGAAATTATCTTTGATGAGTTGATAAAAGTACTTGATAAAGATGAAGTATTAATGAAAGGGTTTGTTCTTCTCATAAGAAACCTTTTGTTCCATAAATTATATCCGTATAATGTTGTCTCTTATGGTATTTGAAAACTATTGTACCTGAGCAGAGTTTATTTAGTACGGTGTAATACCTAAATTTTATAAAGATAATATAATTAAAATAATAATTTTATAATGACAAAATTCAGCTTTATTTGTCCATTATTTCATTCAATTTCCATTTCCTTGAAAAAATTATATACAAGCTTTAATGAGTGTGAACAAGGTATAAACAAAGAAAGCTATGGGCAATCATTTCTTGCTTTCGTTTTCCTCCTTTTATTATCCCTTTATTCTAACTTATCCATATATTCCATTCTCTTAAATATTCCTCGGACTTCGGGATCCATAAACAAAAAAAATCAAATTATTCCCTTGTCAAATCCCTTTATTTTCTTCAAGTTAATCAAAACTTATGAACTTAAAAACCTTAGATCATGCATGTGAGAGAGAGAGAGAGAGAGAGAGAGAGAGAGAGAGAGAGAGAGAGAGAGAGAGAGAGAGAGAGAGAGAGAGAGAGAGAGAGAGAGAGACTTATGGTACTGAAATCAAAGAGGTAAGTATGAGGGGTGATTAAAGATGGAGGTAAGGGGTGAACTGAAAGCAAAGAAAGTGAAAGGAAATGGAAAAAAGGAAAAGTAAAGAGAAGAGGAGTTCATGGCTTCTTTATCCTTTATTTCTCCATTTCACATTTGCATGCAAAAGATAACATCTTTAAGTTCATTATTACTGTCACATTCCTTTCTGCTCGGATCCCTATGAACCATTTACATATATATATATATATATATATATATATATATATATGTGTGGTAATACCCACTGGGGGCCAAAATGGAAAAAAAACCACAAAGATAGCCTAAAACTTAAAAAAAAACACAAAAGTAGCCATTTTGTCTTTATCCGGCGGGGCCGATGGGAGGGCCGATGGAGGGCCGATGGATCCATCGGCCCTTTGTATTTTTTTATTTTTTTTTTCAGTCAGGGCCGATGGCCTTCCCTCCTTCATTTTTTTTTTGTTTTTTTCTTCTTTGAGGGCCATCGGCCCTCCTTCATTTTTTTTTTCTTTTCTACTGAGACCCTTACTGATTATTTTTTTCTTAGTAATTTTTTTTTTAAAAATTTTAATATATATGAGGGCCCTCCTTCTTAGTAATTTTTTTTTTAAATTTGTATACATATGAGGGCCGATGCCCTCAAAGAAGAAAAAAAAATAATGAAAAAAAAAAAAGAAGTACTAATTTGTATACATATGAGGGCCGATCCCATTTAAAGTGATATATCTCAAATAAATTACTATGAGGGCCATCGGCTCTCACAGGGCCGATGCCCTTTCAATTTATTTTTTATTTTTATTTTTATTTTTTATTGGAGGGCCTATGGATTCCATCGGCCCTCCATCGGCCCTGCGCCGTATAAAGACAAAATGGCTACATTTGTGTTTTTTTTTTTAGTGATGGGCTATATATGTGTGTGTATATTCACTGTGTGGCTACAGTTAAAAATGCCCCTATATATATATATATCAACCACTCTCTCTCTCTCTCTCCAAAAAGTATTGCTCTCTCTCTTCAAACGATACAAAACAGCTTTATGAATTAATTTTTTGCATACTATACTTTAGAATTAATTCTTTGCAAGATCGCTCTTCTGTTGTGAGAATTAAAAGAGTATGAATTTCAAATTAAAAGTATATAGTACAAATCATGGTACATACAATAATAAAACAAAGACTAGTTTTAGTTTCCTCTTGGGATGGCGTAGCGGTTAAGGTGGGTGGTTCGCAACCGAAAGGTCATGGGTTCAATTGCATCTTAAACTTTTCATTTGCATTAACTCGATCATCGAAAATATACGTACAATCTTGATAGGTCTGTTTCGTACTATCCATATTTCGTGTATTTTGGCATATTTTGTGGTACTTGGATTTGTTTTGGTGCTTATTTTGCAGTGCTTATTGATGACGTGGCATTGACGAGGCATTGAGGTGGCGGTTGTGAGATTTAAGGAATATATGCTCAAAATTGGAAGAAATCAAATTAAGAGCCAAAGGAGGGAAATATTGAAAAGATTGATTTCCAATCTTGATGAATTCATGTTGATTGAAGAGAGGAATCAATCTTTGATTTCATGATTGATTGAAGAAAGGAATCTTTGATTGAAGTTGTTGATGCACTTGTGTTCTTGATTTAAGCATGTTTGATTGTGCTTTATGCTTCAATATGCGAACTTGTAGTTGTTGTGAAGAGTAGGAGATGGTTCACATTTGTATGTAATTTGGGATGAGAAATAATAAGTAAATTGTGGATCGAATTTTACACACACTCCGTATATTAGATTTGAGCCATTAAAGTAGGACACTTCCTACTAATTTCATTGAGAGAGCTTGTTCATGAAGTTGCAATAAAAGTGAGTCATTTGTGATAAGTGATAGGAGGCATTAGGAATTGAGCCATTTAACCGCGACAATATTTCCTACCTTGCATTATCCCCTAGTGAGCTAATTTGTGCCTTGTCCTATTCTTTGATTTAGTCAGAAATATACAAACCAAGGCCTTTTTAGCTTCTCTTTTTCCCATGTCATTGTATGTTTTACAAGCTTAATTGAGATTGATCTAATTTTAATTTATTACCTACTAAATATGCTTGCTATTATAATTGTGGTGCAAAATAATTGTTGACCGATTTTGGAACTTAGAATTATTATTGGAATGGTCAATTCGTTCAGCACTCAGGAAAAGAAATAGGCTAAGTTTGCTGAATATGATGCTGTTTCAAATGCTGCAA
The DNA here is from genome assembly GCA_028984105.1 of Lavandula angustifolia. NCBI lineage: Eukaryota > Viridiplantae > Streptophyta > Magnoliopsida > Lamiales > Lamiaceae > Lavandula > Lavandula angustifolia. The sequence goes on along the minus strand of CM054806.1, from coordinate 28,545,390 downwards.
AAAAAAAAAAAAAAAAAAAAAATCCGAAATAGAATGCAGCATTGAGGATTACGAATAATTGGCAGCAGTTGATATGATCTTGTGGTAGGTACTGAATTTCAGTTTTTGATTATCTCAATTTTAGCAAGTATAGCATGCATGACATCTTGATACATTTTGTGGAGCTTAGAACCCTAGGACCCCTACCAACAAAAATTTGTCTATGTCCTAAGCCCCATTACAACCGAAGAAAAAGACCTCCTTGATATTGCAGTTGTGACACTCTTTTATCGTGATGGATGAACTTTATTTTCTTGAGTGGCTTGACCGGACCTAGATTAGAGAGTGGCGAGCGAACCGTGAGGATGATCCATGTTTGCTTAGGTTTTTGACTAAATTGATATTTGTGTGCCTAATCTTAAATTTGCAACTCTACTTGTTTGTTGAGATTCATAATTGCATAGTTGAATGTGCTTTGCTAGTTCATTGAGTGCTGAGATTATGGATATGATTGGTATTGCTTCTTTCTTTTGTTGTGTCGTTTTTCCTTCTTATCCGTGTCCTTTGATTTTTTTTTTCCTTTGTTTGAGTCTTGATCTGTTTTCTGTGTCTTGTTCTGTCCTTGTCTTGTTCTCGTTTCTTTTAGAGTCTTGAGTCTTAGGGGAGGATCGGGATTTGAATAGTACTTATTTTTTTTATACTTGAGGGCAAGTATGTTCTAAGTGTAAGGAGGTTTGATAGGTCTATTTCATACTATCCATATTTCGTGTATTTTGGCATATTTTGTGGTACTTGGATTTGTTTTGGTGCTTATTTTGCAGTGCTTATTGATGACGTGGCATTGACGAGGCATTGAGGTGGCGGTTGTGAGATTTAAGGAATATATGCTCAAAATTGGAAGAAATCAAATTAAGAGCCAAAGGAGGGAAAGATTGAAAAGATTGATTTCCAATCTTGATGAATTCATGTTGATTGAAGAGAGGAATCAATCTTTGATTTCATGATTGATTGAAGAAAGGAATCAATACCTAATTTCATGTTGATTGAAGAATTATGGTCAATTAATGAGAGAATTAGAGGATTCTTACCATTAAATCCTTTAATGTTTATGTGACCGATAAGGAAAGAATGGGGCTATATAAACCCACCTTGAGGGAGGAAGAAAGCATCACCTCATTCATCACTTCTATTTCATACAATAGCTTTCTTCATTCCCTCATCCAAGTCTTCACTGAGAGAGGAGTTCCAAGGAAGCCGATCGAAGGGTTATCACTTTTAAGTTCGAATTTCTTTCTTTTAATTTATGAGCTTTGGTTTGATTTGGAGAAACATTAATTTAACATTTTCATTTGAATTTCTGGATTTGAATTATCTTAATCTATGGATGGTTTCTTAGTAGTTTTTAATTTATGAAATTTGTTATTCTAGGATTTTAATTCCTTGCACTTAGTGTTTTGAATTATTTAATAAATAGTTAAAATTTTCATTTATATTTATTTAATGAAATTCAGCATGTTTTGTATTTTGTCCAGTCCGGTCAATATGCGTAGCTAATTCTTTTTAGGGGCCGGCAAGATGTGAAACACACACCACTTAAATTTCGTGAGACTAGGACTTAAAATTAATCACTTGAGTTCTGAATTAATCTAAGTTTAATTAATTGGATTAATTAATCTAGGCTTGATCACCCTACTTAATTTAATTCATCGCTAATTTAGTACTTCCATCGTTTCTCATGGGATTAGGCTAAATAAGTAGCAAATTGTTCTTAGGACAATTGGATTAATTTGGTAGGAGACTATTAGAAGTAGGCTCCTAAATTGGGTTCCCTTAATTCTTAAAGCTGATTAGGTGTTAATCTATTGATTGCCCACCAACGTAGATTGCATCTAATTTAGAGAAGTAGTCGTTTCAATGCCCACCATGGCGACTACCGATTAATTAAGAGGGAATAGGGGGTATGTCAGTTTAACTACGGTATCCTACAACCAATTGATTTAAGTGAATTAATTAATTATTAGTGTCAATGATCGATTGTGAGTGTGTGTGAATCATCTTGCTGGACCCGCTTTTCTTTGCATTAGTAAATTTCGTGTTAAATTCTTGCTTGCTTTCATAATTCTTAGGTTATAAGAAAATCCCCAAAATTGCGTGGTAGCTAACCAAAACTCTGATTAATAGGATTTTTAGGCTTGAATTACTTCGTTCTCTGTGTTCGATACCTGTGCTATACTAATATTTGATCTAGCAATTTTGCAGGATTATTTGGTGTAAACAGCGACCACCAAATCTCTTTCCTATCAAATGATTATTGATGTACATGATCTTTAAATGATATCAACGTTTTCCTTTCTGTTTGATGAGAAAAAATTGCAGCCTTAATCGATGTGAATATTAGTAAAACCTAACTCAAGATTGTGTTTATTGCTGAACAAAAAATGTCATATTTTTGACCATATACATATATAGACTGTAGTATACGAATTTGGTAGTAAGATAGAGTTATATAGCAAATAGGAAATATGCATTACTCTAGGTATTTTATATATTTTTTATGCATACGCCTTATAACTTTTACATTTTTCCCTATGCATCAAACATCTAAGAACTAATATGCATAATGGATACATATTAAATCCAAACCATTTAATTATAGTAAGACGGGTGTAGATTATTTCTTATTTCCTATTTTAAGGAGTCTTCCTACATTATCTAGTCTCATATGTAATGTAGAAAATTGGAATAATTATTTTTAAGAGTTCAAATGATTACAGTTAAATATCGATAAAGTAATATTCGATAAAGTAATAATCTCGTTAAGATAATAATTTATTCCGATCCCGATATGGGTCAATGCACTAAAATAATATTCGATAAAGTAATAACCTCGTTAAATGAATATTTTTTCTCAATCCCAAGGTTATTACTTTATCGATGTTTAACTGTAATAGGAAAAGATTAAAAAGAAAATGAGATTGAAAATGTGAAAAGATATATGAGTAACATGGCATTGCGCACTCAGGCTGTAACTTCGATGCAAAAGGCTTTAATTTCAAGACATATTCCCATCTATCGGAGTGAAGGACATAAAAAAGGAAAGTTGAATATGCCCACTATTCTAGTCAAAAAGTTTTCATCAAATTTAATAATAATAATAATAATAATAATAATAATGTTTATTAATCCTTTCAAGTATTTTTCATAATTTTTTTTATAGAGTATAGAGTAGACTGATACAGAAAAAAGAAAGACTCAATAAACGTGGTAAGAAATAATTCAGCCAAAACATTATTATTAATGTTGTAATTTTATTGATTTGACTGTTTATTCTCCATGCCGACCCAATTATATGTTTAGATTAATAGGTATAGGAGATAGAAGAGAATGTTGGATAATGCCAAGGGAGAAAGAACAGAAAATCAGCTAATGAAAATTCCCAACATCACTGAAATTCTGATTGGAAAATACAATTTTAATTTTGTATCAGCCAAAAGATTCAAGAAACGCATGCCTGGCAAACGTTGGCACGACTTTTCAAGCCTTGGATTTGTTTCACTATCTATACCCCTCTCCTCATCACTTCATTCAAGAGATAGCCTTTAGATTCTCCATCAACTTTTTCATCCCTTTTTTAAATAAACAATGCTTTTAATTCATGCATGCCGATATAGTTCTCAAAATACAAATTGCTCTAAAGCATAACAAGTTCATGTTGCGACAAGGGCAAATTCAAAATTACGACCGTAAAAATAGAATTTCAACATGATCATGAGAGAAATCCCCGACATCTGCACGTTCCCCTTGTATACGCCACCGTATCGAGACACAAACTATTTTCGTACTCGTATTATATGGAGTTATTTGATTAATTGCATTGTCAGTTGAAGACGCAAGCGATATCAATATTGAACCAAAAGATACTTTGTGAATGAGATTTAATGTTCAATTTAGACTCACTATTGAAATAGTAATAATATGTCTCTATTTAATTAAAAATACTTAAAATAACTTATTTCCTAGAGGTAACAAATACTACAAATTAGGGCATACATTCTTATTAAATGGATATATATATTATCATTGATAATACAAATTAGATATGAAAAAATTAGACAGCTTTGAAAAATTTGTTTCTATTCTTGTTTTAGAATGAATATGTCGTACTCCCTCCGTCGCATTTAAAGTGTCTGTTTTCTTTTTTTAGTATGGAGATCAATAAAATGATGTTTTGTGGTGTATATTGTTTGACTTTTGGCTAATTAATTTAGGGGAAATACATAAATATAACAAAATAAAATAACAAAATAATTTAAATAACCACACTTTTAAAAATGTAATGTAAATAACCACTTTTTACACTTTTGAGAATGAAGACATGACGTATTCAGCTTTTTATGCAAAAATGTAGGTCCCACTTGATTATTAAATTTGAGTTAGTAAAAGTGAGAAAATATTTAGAGATATTTAATTCAAGTTTTTATTAAGGATAATTGTTTAATAAGAAAGTTAATTAATGAAGAAAAAGTCAAAATATAGAACTATTAAAATCGAGTATCAATTAAATGATAATTCAATACTTTAATTAATTAATTAATTGAGATTTATTTATGTTAGTATTAATTATTACCAACCTACAATTTCTTCTATTTATATTGAACATTATTTACTTTTATCTTCACTTCCTCAATGAATATCTTTTTTCTTCTTCAAATCAACCATCTTAGAGTTTTAGTATGTTCCACCGTTAAAGCATCGAAACAGAGCTAAACGGCATAAAGAAAAACACAAATATGGATATGGTATGTTATTTTATTTCATATTTTATTTACTGAATTTCGAAACTTTTATGAAAATTTATAAATATAATCTCATCATAATTATTGTTGTATATTCCCTAATTTTTTGCAAGTATATTTTAGGAACAATTATGATATTTCGTAATAACGCTAATCTTATTCTGCTATATTCTGCTACAATTTAAGAATGATTAGGATAAAATATTTTAGGATATTCTGCTACAATTGTGAGATGCATTGCGTTGATTGATATTTAGTTATTTAGCTTAGGAATAATTAAGATAGCCCCAAATTTTGTTGAACGTTTAGAAAAAATGATTAAGATATTTTAGAATATTATAATCATCACCACTACAATTTGGGAATGATTAATATTTTAATAGATTGGTTTAGGAATTAATATGTTGGTTTTTATGATCTCTAGAATTATTAAGTTTGTTTATTTTTATTTTTTTACAATTTTGTCATTAAACCGAGCTTAAATTAACATAATTAATGTTGTCTAATCCCTAGTTTTATGCTACTATATTCTAGAAAGTAATTGTAATACTTCGTATGCTAATCTTATTATGCTACAATTTAGGAAAATATCTTAGGATATTTTAGGATATTGTAATTAATAATGTGGACTCGAGCATCCATAAAATACGAGGACCAAAAAAATGTAGCAACTGTCATGAGATGGGTCATACAATTCGAAAGTGCCCGACTAGAGTTGATGCAACAAGTGATTAATTATTCCATGTAAACTTTGATGAAATATTATGTTTGTGCTAGATAATTAATTTTTCATGTGTTTTTTAAGATTGGGAATCGTCCTTTTTTAAATTTTGTAATTTATTTAATTATTCAATGAAGGTGATACATTCTTTCCAATTAAAAATAATATTAATTTAAATAACAATTTTAAAAAATAATTAAATAAACTAAAAAAAATATTGGTTCATACGAAATAGTACTTTACAATACTTTACAATAACTACAAAAATTATTGATTCATTGAGGAAGTGAAGATAAAAGTAAATAATATTAAATATAAATAGAAGAAATTGTAGGTTGGTAATAATTAATACTAATAGAAATAAATCTAAATGAAATTAATTAAAGGACTGAATTGCCATTTAATTGATACAGCTACTTAATTAACAATTTCGATTTTAACGGTTTTAGTTTTTTACTTTTTCCTTCATTAATTAATTTTCTTATTAAACAATTATCCTTAATAAAAACTTGAATAAAATATCTCTAAATATTTTCTCTCTCTTACTGAGTCAAATTTAATAGTTAAGTGGGACCTACATTTTTGCATGAAAAGTTGAAACGTGAGGTCTTCTTTCTCAAAAGTGTAAAAAGTGGTCATTTACATTACATTTTTAAAAGTGTAGTTATTTAAATTATTTTGTTATTTTATTTGGTTATATTTAAATGTGTCCCATTAATTTATGTCCACCTATTCATGCATTTTTTTTAAAATATGATAGTTTTAATTTGACAATTCATTTAAAAAGGAGGACGATTATAATGGATGAAGGGAATAAAAGTAAATTGGAATATAATTTATTAGCAATAATTAGTGAGGAAAAGATTCTCAATGAATAGGTTATGGGCTGCTGACAGTACAAGTATTCAATTTTGCATGAGAATCATAATCTTTAGGTATAGATTTTCCAGAATTTAAAAACAAATAGGGTGCGTGGGCCCACATTAACTGCCACGATTAGAGATGAGGTGGTTGGACTCGGTAGAGATTGCTTTTTACTACAAGCGTATAAAAAGAAATGGAAATATATGTTACATTCAAAATCATTATCTAAAACATAAATTTATTTAAATATTATAATTGTGTACATCAATTGTCCAATTTGACTATTATATCCTTATTTTTTTATGATTTACTTGTTATTTTAAATTGATATTCAAAATTTTCAATCATTTGTGTGGTGTTTCATTCCAGTGCCTAAGGGGGGCTTATGAGTACCTATGAGTGTCTATGGTGCTGTTAGAAATTTTAAGTTCTCTGCAGCACCATATGTACTCCATCAACACTCAAATTTTATATGAAAATGGAAATCTAAACGAAAATCAATCATCTTTGGTACAAAAAATTATAAAAACACATGAGGCAGTGACGAAAAAAGTGAGGGGCTTTTTGTGTATCTTGGCATTTGAGTGAACATAAGTTTAAAGTTTGATTATATTTGTATTTTATTTATTGCATGTGGCTACTATTACAAATGTCTAAAAAATGTTCATCATTAATATTTATATTTACAGTTCTTTTTTTTTTTTTTGTGTGTGTGGCTCCATCTGCTTTTGGACTGTCTTTCGCCTTTTTGCTTCAATTAATGAAATGCTTTTATATAGTAGTATATTCTCCAGTCAATTTCTCAATTACACATTATTCTTATCGAGTGTATTATTTTGTCTTTTTTGTATTTTCAATTATTTTTATTATCAAATTAATTCAGGAGTTTGCCACCATAGCAGTTAACGGCCCATCACGAATATTTTGGGCCAAGTCAGTTGGGGCCCTCTCATTCTAGCCAATTTTCAGAAATTACAAAATTTGGAAAAATCAAGATTATGCCGTGGGCTTATGAAGAAATAATTCCAAGATATAAAACAACAATTTATTAACTACTTCCTCCGTCCCATTAAACTTGTCTTGTTTATTTTCAACGGGGTTATTTAGGAGAGTTGGTATTGGTCTCGAGTCAAACGTTCAGGTGTAGAGGGGGTTGAATACACCTGAAAATCTTTTTCTCAAACCCAAACGTGAACAATCCGTTTCACGGAGATTGCATACTGAATAAATTCAGTAGACCAAACAAGTTGCTCTTGATCGCGTGGACAGAGTGACCGAAAGTTCTGAGCACTGCTAGCTGACTTGATATCAGAATTCAGTAGCATTCATCAGCTGTTCAGTAGCTTGCGAAATGTGTAGGCCCAATTAAGCTTGTTTTGAAAACGTTTGTTTATCAAATTAGTTCAGTATATTTAGTGCAACGTTTTAAACTTTACTGAAATGTTGTTGTATGATTTTGTAAAGATATTTTCAGTATGAATAGTTATCAATACAACAATTTAAACGACACAACAATTTTAAAGTGGTTCGGATACGCAAGATCCTACGTCCACTGATCCTGAACAATGCAGGACACTATTTTATTATACTGAGTTAGTCCCAGTTAGTTTGTGTGCAGGACAAACTGTAACTTGTGATTATATTGAGCAAGTCTCAGTTTACATGGTCAAACGGTAAAGTTTGAATGTATCTCCAACGATGAAGGAGTTCTTAACAATTAAGAACAGTTCAATAAATGAACTCCTTCGGTTCTAAGCTATGGATATAACGGTTGAACTTAGGTTAGAGGGTGAGAACGTGAATGGCTTCTAGAGCGAAGAACAAAGAGGAATAATCACTATCGGTTCGTGTTCTTCACTTGAATAAACGCTAAGTATTCTAGAGTTTTAGTTCATTGAATGCTTGAGTTCCCTTGTAGGTCTCTTGTGTGATCGTGTAGTGCGACTTGAATGACCACGACCTTCCCTCTATTTATAGACGTGAGTGTGAATAGATCCGTTGGAGACGAACTGTCCACGTGTCACTCTATATAGGTAGCAAACGGCTTCTTTTTCAAATTTTGTAGAGTCCTCTTTCTTTGCAGAAAGTGATTGACTTGCAGCTTTTGTTGGAGACTTTGCCAGCTGGCTGCTTGTCATTGGTCGAGGTACAGAGAGTAGTTGAGACATATTCAGACTTCAAGGTTGATACTAAAGCTTACCTTTCTCAGATGTACGACCTCGGACAACTCTACTGAAATGACTTTGAAGTCCAGTGTCAGTTAAAGCAACTGACAGACCGTTCCCGAGTCTGACCAAAAGGTTCAGTAGTCTACTCCTGCTGAGTCTAACTCTACTGAAGGTCAAGACTCTGAGTTCAGTAAATCGTTCCTGCTGAGTCCAATTGTACTGACTCCTGAATACATTTCAGTAAGCTGCTCCTGTTGAGTCCAGCCATACTGAATCTTCACTCTATGGCACTGCGGCAGATGGTCTACTGAGAAACATCAGACAGAACTACTGAGCCGGAACCATGCTGAAGGTGAGTCTACTGAGTTTGAAACACTCAAAGACAAATGTGTTAACTTTTACAAATGAATGGTTCACCAATCAGAATAGGATTTTGGGATCAACCAAATCAACTAATCAATAGTTGAATCATCTCCCAACAATTGGCTTGGATTGGTAAAAGTGTGAGATCCATACGATTAATTAATTATTTAGAATTAGTTTGTACGATAAAGATGTGTGACCTATACAGTTAATTAATATTTTAGAGTTTATTTAAGTTGATGAAGGTATGAAACCCATTTTCTTGTCTGAAAATAAGACAAATTCGATGTGACATAGAAAGTATATATTATCAGAAATATTTCTTAACCGAACCGAACTTAATTTAACCCTATTTGAAAAAACAGCTGAGAAAAATGTTTAGTTTAGTAAAAGTGTATAACTATTAGTGTATAAAATTAATCATAAAAAGCTTATGTAAGGCTTATAACCAATTTCAATAAGCTCGGTCACATGCGGTATATTTTTTTAATATATATTCAAATAAGTGTATGTATTCTCAGTAAATGAGACCTAAAAAAGAAAAGCGAAATTCATTATTATTATTATTATTATATTTCTATCATAACGAATTAAATCCATAGCTGATAGATATATTCCGATCTGGCAACATTCTTTCAACTTTTGAAGCAAAAGTCTCGGCTTTTAAATTGGATAAGTAAATGGATTGATTTGCCTTCACGCAAAAGACAAGAAGAGACAGATATTTCTCTATCATGACTTTCATGTGACAATTATTATCTATAAAGTAGATGAAATTGTTGTCCTAAAGTTAGCTAGCTAGGTTGATTGCTCTTTGTCTCAAGTGCATATTATTGCATCCTTTCAAAAGCTGCAATAATAGATTTTTAAAAAAAAAATAGACCTAGACATCAATCTGTCTATTCTGTCTCTCTTACAACCTACCATGACCACCTATCAAATTCTCCCTCTCATCACATTACAAATCAACTTAGCCCTAGTTATTAAGTCAATTCAGCATGAACTGATCCTAGTACTCCTCCTACTTAAACGTTAAAAATACTAATAAACCACGTGTTACGCCACGTGTGCGCACGGGACCCATACCGCGGCGTAGACCGAGCTATGACCTTTCCACGTCAGCACCAGCATGTCATCCTCCTTCTTCATACCCCAACCGCTCGCATGCTCGTCAAGCAACGCCTTAACCTCCCTCACCGTCTCCTCACCGAAGGTGACGCTAGCGAAACCCGCAGCCACCATCCGGTGCGACAGTCTCGCACCGGATTCGAGCCTCTCGATCCTTTGGAAGCCCTCGAATCCGACTATATTCTCGATCTTGTGACCGATATCCGATTCGTATTCGATCCGCTGAGGGCTATCTTTCGGCAAGAATGTCTCGAGCGCGTCGAATGGGATCCACATGTAGTTGAAGCATGTGGTGATCCTCGAAGCTAGACCGTTGGATGATCCAAGATCGCAATCCTCATCGACGGTTGTAACGATACATGGGTTTAAATTACGAATCATTTCTAAAAATGAATCGCGGTAGCTTATTTGTTCGGAGGTTTCTTCGTCGGGGAGATAGCGGAGCCAGTTCTGGCAGTTGACCACTAGCGCCTCGTCGGAGCGGAGCTCGAGAGCCGCAGCGGTGAGTTGACTCAGCAGCAACTCGTAGTGGAGAGGCGATTCGCCTCCGAGTTCGATCACGTTGAACTCGAACTGGACGTCTCGAAGCTTCGCGAAGTTGAGCAACCGTTGACCGACTTCTTTGATCGAGACGTTCAGCAGCGGCGGAACCGGCGGCCGCGATGAGAGGACTGTTAGTCTGAGAGAAGGAGAGCCGTCGGATTGCTTCGCCAACGCGTCGATCAGCGTGGGCCATTGCATACAATGGGTGATGCTGAAATCCAAGATATGCACTTTTTGAAACCCTAGAATCGATTGCAAAATTGCACTATTAGCTGCGCAGAATCCGAATCTGTGCCAAGGGATGAGATCGACGTATCCGGCGAGCTCGGTGACGGACATGAGGCGGCGATGGGAGGCGGCGGGTTTGAAGCTCACGGTGGTGGGGCAAACCCTAGAGGCTTTGGAAATCAGTGCGCGGAGGAAGTAGGAGGCGAGGCGTTGATTGGGATCGCCGAGGGAGGAGGCGACGTTGTTGAGCACCCACATCACTTGCTGAGCCAAAGTGACGTCGTTTCTCTCCAGAGCGGCGGCGCAGTGGAGGAGGAGCTTCTCGATGCAGGCGCCGTCGAGGTTGCTGAGGCATCCGGTGAGAGCGCCGGAGATGGAGCTTTCGGAGGTGGTGAAGAGATTAGGGTTTTGGAGGGTAATATTGGAAGGATTGTTATTCTTCCCTCTTACTTCTGCTTTCATAGTAAAATCTTCACCTAATTGTGTGTGTTTGGGAGATTTAGGGCTTTTTCTATGTAATTGGGAGATTCAAAAGCTTAACATGAGAGAGAAAGAGCATATACTTGTCCCTTTCTATACATGTTTACTGTGACATTTAGAGAGAGAGAATTATGGGAAGATGAGAGTAGAAGGAACCAATTTTATCTTCCAGTACTAACTAGGGTTTATATATACATACAAGAAAAAGAATATCTCTATCAATGGCTTACATAATAACAAGCCAAAAACGGTTAGTTTATGGAACTTCTAACTTCCATGGGAAGACAAAATTTCGAGAATGTCTACCTAATCAAATTTCAGAAGTACCAATTTGTTGTCTTCAATCTTTTCTATTCAGATAGTAAGAAACTAAAATTGAGGTTTTTCTAAATCACGCTTAAAAACGGATCCATAATTTTGAAAGAGTGGCTAACTCCGGAATTTCGAGAGAGAATAAGTGACATAATTTTTAAAATCACTTGTAAGAAATCGAGTTTCGGCTCGATTTTGATCTAATAGTGTCCGCCCCCTATATAAGTGTAATGACTAAATATTATTTTTAATTTAAAGAAAACCATTAAGTTTTTTAGCTGCTAAATTTGACTGCAAAAATGTTTCGTTGAATTCCAAAAGCTAGTCATTAACTAATGAGTTGATTGAACATGTCGAGTTTGGAAGAAGGCTCGTTCGCTTATTTCAGCAACTTCGTCTCTTCCTCGGAATTCTTACAAACATCTTTTCACTTACATTAAAAAACTCAAATTTGAGATGGATTTAATATTTAATTAAGGAAAAAAATGGTGAAGAAAAAGTTAAGAAGCTGCCCTAGCCGGCCTCCTAGTCATAAAATGCCAAAGAGGGCAAGTTTTGTTTATGTAATTTGGATTGAGCATTTTTATCATGATTTGTTACTCCATTGATGTCTACCGCACATTCTCTCTTTTTTTTTTTTATTTGAGGAACCCGCAGCCGCTACCTTCGGTGCGCTCTCGGTAAACCTCAACTCCTTGTGCAGTAGCCTGCAAACTGCACAAGAGATTAAACCACCCTCAGGTGACAGGCTCACACAGAATGGCTTCAGTGAGGATTGAACCCATGACCTGTCGGTCCCGGAAAATCTCACCTCAACCACTCTGTCATCCCCTCTACGTATCGGGACGCACATTCTCTTCTTTGTTTTCATGGATGCACGTTTCTTTTTAAATTCTTCATCTCACGCCAAAAGAAAAGACAAGTGGGCCTCTTTTGCACCCCACCCCCCAACAAAATATTCAAATTTGTATGCTTTTATGTACTCTAAATATATATTTTACGCGTGTATTTTCTAGAGCTGTTAAAATTGATCTGAAATAACACTGACAAAAAAATAGCGGGTTCATTGGGATTTGGAGTACTAAAGCCCGGTATACAAAAATGATATACATATATTATTATATGTGTGTGTATGTTTGTGAGATTTGTAGATTATTAGGTTTTAGGAAATATGTAATTTAGTTGGTTGATTTAGTGTCTCGATGTTACTGTGTGAATTATTAATGTTGTTTAGATGAATATGAAAATAACTAAAATTAACGAGGCCTAATAAACACATAATAATGTCCAAACTTAAGAAGTTCAAGGCTTACTTGTGTAGCAATCTGACTATCGGAGTAAGAAAATGAAGCCCAAATACATAAACATGAACTTGAAAGATTAGACTTAGTCATGTTAGAAGAATTAGGCCCACTAATAAATCAACTAGTCCAAATTCAATATAATTAAAGCCTAGTTATTAACTATTTAAAGCTCGAACTCTAGCTTTTTTTTTATTAAATAATTTTTTATATGTAATCTAGAGCATGTTGCAATTTTGGTGTTCACCCAAGTGTAATTAATTCTAACCGAATGATAATAAAATAATCTTTACTCCATAATACTACGTTTTTTTAATATATTATTAATTAATTACTATAAGTAGGCATTACCAATTTAGTATAAACACATGGTTATAACACAAAGGCGTTAAACATTAATTACACCTTAAGAAAATACGAACATATAAATATAACACGAATATATGATGAAATAGGGAGAGAACATATATGAATCAGCATTGTGCATAAAAATTAGACGACTTAGATCAAATATGTTAATTTTGGAAGATTTCGTTATGCACGAATCTTACGTGTTTTATGCAGAAATGTAAAAGTGTAAAGTTATTTATCAACTACGACTAAACATGCGAGAACGTTGATTAATAAAGATGGCCATTCAATTCAAATGGTGTCTTTCTTGTATTGGTTTTCTTGTCAATTTACACAAACCATTGTGTGAAGTAAAATCAAACTATTCTTGTCGGTTGCTCAAATAGGAAACGAAGACCAATAAAAAAACATTATAAAAAAAAAAAAAAAAGATGTTTCAACATCCATTATTGTTTTATTAGCATCTCACTATGATTAAACTATTTCATAGTTTGCCCACCTCGCTTTATATAAGAGTGAATTATTGAGGAGGTCATGGACAAAGTCTACATCATTCGTAAATCGCAATAACTAGCTTTGAATATAAAACTCTAAGATAATATTATTTTTAGTATCTATATCTTAAAACTTGTTATTGTAATAAACTAATGTGTAGGGAGGGAAAATGAGGTCGATTTGAAAATTATGTTTCATTGTGTGACGAGAATAATTGCAGCCGGTATGATTTGTCTCCATTGAAATATAGAATTGAATATATTTTTATATAAACGTTCGAGTATTAAATATCCTCTCAATCTGATTATTTAATATCTTATTTGCATTTTTGAGTTATCTCATTATTTATGTCACATACCAAATAAGGAAATAAAAGAGTGGACTATAATCAATCTAAACAAGTGGATTCCATCAGTTTACATTTTTACACCACAATTTCATAGTTTTATACCTACAATTTTAATCTCCGTGTTAAATTAATAAGACAAAAATAATGGAATGGAGGGAGTATAAGACATCAATATTATATATTTATATACTATATATATTTATCGAATTTCAAGATAAGTTGACATATTAATTCTTTGAATTAAATTAATAATACATGTTTAAATTATTTGGTAGTCTCAATTAATAAATTACACAGAGAAGATTGACCGGCCGGTTTGTTAATACAAGAATGTCAAATTTTCATTGCTGACTGTATATGTAATCATCGCTTCCAAAAAGTCACTTTGTTCTAATTAGACACGTTGAAATTGGATATGATTATGTTTTCCATTTTTTATATTAATTTACATGTTTAATCAATGAATGTTATGAATTTATTATTCATAGTATCATATTATTGTTTTTTTATATCGGCAAATAGGGACATTTTAGTTTTCGGCACTTTATTTATTGATAATTTAAAAACAATTTACAAAAAACAATTTACACTAGTTTTTAATCATGCATTTGAAGGTCAAGTTTTCAAAGATTTTTCTAGCCAATCTTTCAACACTTCAAATGTTTTACGCACGTGGGAATTTTGCAGCTAATTTAGCACGTGGAAATTTTGCTGATTATTAGTGATTAGTGAGTAATCTACGCGAATTAACTATAAAGTTTGAATACACCAGTAAATAAATGTCAGAGGATAACATAAATAACACATGTCTTAATTTCTACGGACTACCAAAATTATAGACAATTTACAATATTATTTATGTCGCTGTTACCAAAAGATTGCCACTATTGTGCACATCCTAAATACTCCCTCCGTCCCACTAAACTTGTCTTACTTTCTATTTTCGGTTGTCCCACTAAACGTGTCTTCATCCAAAAAAAGAAAAGAACTAGTGGACCACAATCAATTGAAAGAGTGGACCCCACCACTTTAACACATTTTCACCCACCTTAATACACATCCCCCACTTTCTTAAAATCCGTGCCGGAACCCACTAAGACAAGTTTAGCGGGACGGAGGGAGTATTATTTTGGATTTTACTGTTATGTAAGCAATGTATGTTAGATTTAGCATGTCTTTTTTTTTTTTTTGGTGCGTTTAAATCTTGTTTTAGGAATTAGAGTATTAATTAAACATGAATCAAACAACAAGAGTAGGAAAACAATAGTAATTTTTTTTTATGACGAGGAACTCGCAACCGCTACTTTTGGTGCGCACAGAGTAAACCCTCGCTCATGTGCAATAGCCTGCAAACCACACAGGAGAGTTAAACCAATAATAGTAATTTTCTTATGCGTAACATGTGGATTCAGTTGAAGGTGAATTGTATTAGTTTGGACTTTTGTACTCTTTCCGTCCCATTTAAAGTGACTCATTTTTTTCGGTATAGAAATTGAGAAAGTGGTGTTATGTGATGTAGATTATTTAACTTTTTTACGTTAAATATGATTCGTACAATCTTTGCCATTTTTGGAAACGTGTAGAACATCCCGATAAGAAAACGTGTTACTTTAAATGGAACGGATGGAGTATCACACTAGATGAATCATATGCGTTTGATTTAGCTCGAAATTTCTCCCTCCGTCTCATTTATCTTGTTTTGCTTTCTTTTTTGGGTTGTCCTATTCATTTCATATCATTTCAATGGCATCTTTTCCACAACTATTAACCACTCTCTTTTTATGCGGCTCACCAATTAACTCACAACTAACAATTATCCTTAATATACGTATCGAAAAATATTAAGACAAGCTTAATAGAACGGATGGAGTAATTTATTTCTATAGGGCACGTGGAACAACGAAACTTGTAGCACGGATATGTGGTTAGGTAGTTTTTGTCAAAGAAATTAACGTCCGATATTAATTTAGGTATCAAAGTTCAAACAAGGAAGTAAAAGACAAAGCATGTCATTAATACTTCACTAACAATCAACCTTTGAAGTAAACCGAGGCACTTATAATAACTCATATTTTATCAATTAAATATTATAATTTGGCGGAACTTGTCTATATATTAGATTCGATTTTCTAATTACATGGTCCACATGACTATTGATTTAGCAAACGGAATTTAATATTATTGCGACCTAAATTTTCATCATCAAATATAACGGCAGATTTCTCTCAGTCATTTAGATTAATAACGATTTATTTGAAGTCGATATTGGGTACATTTTACTTCTATTTAAATTTGTAATTTTCAATTATAAAATAAATACTTCAATTTATCATTGCAAGAGAACAACACTATACGTAGAATCATGTATGGCAGAATATCATTAAAAAATATCCGGATTTCCTTTATAAAGAGTATTTCGGTATTTCACTAAAGTATAAATTTATACCCATTTTTTATTTAAATTAATATGAAACGAAATAGAATAATGTTTTTGACAATCATATTCGGAACCCCAATCTTAAATTAATTCAGGTGGTATCTGCACCGTCCATTTGTTAATGCGGGACCCAGTAGGCTAACTCACGCCCTTCCAAAATTGCCTAGATTTATTATCCCAAATAAAAAAATAAAAAATTGACGAATTATAACTACCGTTAGCCCACGTGGTAATTAATTTGTGCAGATTATAAAACGCCCCTTACATAATGGAAAAAGCTAACATAATAAACCACATCAAATTTCTCCCGATTCCAAACACACTTCCCACGAAAAGCATCGCCACTCTCTCTCTCTCTCTCTCTCTCTCTCTCTCTCGCTCACAAAAATACTCTATTACTCTTCACCTGGAAAGCATGGACGATGATTACACAAAGTACTGGGAAACAAACATGTTCCTCCAAACCGAAGAACTCGATAGGTATGTGTCAATTCGATGCTAATTAATTAACATTCGATTTTGATTGATCGTGAGAGGAATTCCTTCAATTGACGCTCGATTAGGTGTGTATCCAGCTACTTCGACGAGGCAATTTCGATCTACTACGATTCCAGCTCGCCGGACGGCGTCTTATCGTCGCCGGCGTCGAAGAACATCATATCGGAGAGGAACCGGAGGAAGAAGCTGAACGAGCGGCTCTATGCACTCCGAGCGGTGGTCCCCAACATCACAAAGGTAATGCGACCCTCCGCTACTAAAATAATGTGCGTGATTGGAATTTAATATTCTCCGCGCGGCCCACGCGCCGTTGATTTTCCCTACCGATTTAGGGTTTTCAATTAGTTGATACGGAAATTGGGGATTTTTTTAATTCTAACATTTTTAATTGATGATGGGGTTGGACATTTTGCAGATGGACAAAGCATCTATTATTAGAGATGCAATTGAGTACATGAAGTCGCTCCAAGAGGAGGAGAGGAGGATTCAAGGCGAGATTTTGAATTTGGAATCGAGTGCTGAGTTCTGTGAGATCGACCAAAATGATATGATGTTTTGTTCGAAACCGAAACGAACGAAAATGGAGAAGGCATCTCCTATTGAGATCCTTGAGGTATAAAATTGACCATTTGTATGATTTTAATATGGGATATCGTCGTAATTTTGGTTGCCAAGATTGCAAGTGAAGGAAAAAAAAACAATTAGGGTTAGATGTGAAGTTCCAATTTAATGCAATAATTAGTCCACTACAAAATTATACTAATAATAGTTGGTATCACTTTCAAGAGAAAAGGTGGTGTCATTGATTGATTAGTGACTGATTTATTATATGCAAAATAAATAAAAATATTATAAAAAATGAATTGATTTGATTGATGAATTTTGCAGTTTAGGGTATCCAATATGGGGGAGAATATAGTGGTGGTCAGTTTGGCCTGCAGTAAAAGAAGAGACACAATGATAAGGTTATGTGAAGCCTTTGAATCTTTAAAGCTCAAAATCATTACCTGCAGTATCAATGCCTTTGCTGGGAGACTATTCAAGACTGTCTTTCTTGAGGTAACTCTCTCTCCTCTCTCTCTCCCTATCATACACACATACGTATGCATAAATATTTTAGAGATAGATTGTGTTTGTAGGCATCTGAATGAAAAATATAAACCTGCTTTCACGGCTGGATAATGTTGTTAATTAAGGAATTTTGTTTAAAATGTATAAAATATTAATTATCATCTGTCTAAGAATAAGTTTTATTATTTCCAACTACTATTGATGTCTTTCTTGTAAGACACTTTTATTTGATAGATTTGGGGTCCAAGAAGACGTGTATCAAATCTTTTTGGAAATTAAAAAGAGTTTAGTGAGTCCCTCTTGATTAATTTTAAAGCTTTTTCAGAATAATATAAAATAAAAACTTTTAATGACTAATGATTAGAAATAATGTCAAAACAAAGAAATTTGCCGGCCTAATTGGTTGAAAATATTATTCAATAAATAATAAAAGAATTTATTCAATTTGGAGACAATTTGCTCTTTTTAAAAGTTTGTGGTGCATTATTGGATACAGATGTCCACATTAAAGTATTTTTATGATTTATTGTTTCCTATTTAAGCTTGTCTGTGACAATTTATATCCTTACATGATCAAGTTTTATAATGAATTGATTTTATAATGAATGAATTAAAGTGTTAATTATGTTTTAATTGTGTTTAATAGCAGGGTGATGAGGAGAAGGATGTGTTGAGATTCAAGATAGAAGCCGCCATAGCTGCTAGCTCTCATATATCATCACAACGGATGAGCTTCTAACATGCACTCATAACATTGTAACAGATGATTTTATATTTTCTTTTAATTTTGTATCTTTTGAGAATTAGTAGTATTTTGTTTTTATTGTTTCATGTGTATAAATAAATTGGTTTCACTTACCAATTTTGAAACAATTAGTAGAAAAGTACTGATTATTTTTTTGTTTTTATTTAATTTCTGAGAATAAGCATAAGCGAAAAAAAAATCAAATTGAAAAGTTGCTTATGAGAGAGTGTTTGCATTACTACTTTTTCTAAAATTAAGTTTTTTTTTTCCTAATATTGCAACAACTTTTGCTTAAAATAAACTTTATGCATAAGTAGCTAAAAAATGCTTATAAAAATTATTCCAAATACTGCCTTAATATGTACTACTATATATACATGACTTTTCAAATTATTGAAATTTGTATATTAACAAAAATTTCAATGATTTAATTATCAGAGAAATAATGTTGTTTTGGCACAAAAATGTAGTATATTAAGCAGAGAGTAGTGACATCGGGGGTGTTTGCAATAGCTTACAATTTTTTTAAGTGCTTAAATTAAGGAGAAATTGGTAAAAGTGGCTTATTAGAGAATTTAGGATGTGTTTGCAAAAAAATGCTTAAAAAGAAGAAAAAGTTGAAAAAATATTATTTGCAAAATTTATACTGTAAGTTGGAGAATCAACAACTTATTTTGTGATTTTTAAGTGAAACAATCATAGCTTATCCGAAATTACAACTATGCCATTAAGTTGGAGAAGTTGGTAAAAACCAACTTAATCAACTTCAACTTATTCAACTTAAATTTAGAGAATTTTTTCGAATTTAAGTTGTTGCAAACACCAAAAAATAGTTTTTCCTTAAATTAAGCTAAAAGTTAAATAAGTTAAGCAGTTGCAAACACCCCCATCATAGAACATTATGCCTCCACTTAGGATATTTGGCCTTCGAAGCTTTCACCAATGTACAAATTCTAATAAATAATTGAAAGGCGTATATTTACACGAGCATGTTGAAAATCATGTACAAAATCAGAATTTGTCCAACGATCGTGTATTTACAAATTAATAACACTAATTTAAAACTAACCATAGTGATTTTTTTTCCTTTCCTTTTCCACGTATACAGTAATCACACGTTATGTTTTAGCTTGATTCGAAAAAAATCTATAATCAAATCGCATGTTGCAGATTTTAATTTAATATCATTTAATTTCCTCGTGTAAGTTTCTGTTCTTGTTTAGCTCCAATGATTAAGGTTTTATTTATTAATAGCATATGCAAAAGATTGGATCATTGCTACAATTTATTATATAAATAAATATGGAGATCGACCCAGTGAGTCTTCATGATGTTGTTATCACTAATTTATTATTACAACAGCCAATTAGTGAGGTTTTTTTTCTGGACAATAATTAATATAGCCACCATAGGAACAGTTTATTTCTTGTGATCAAATACAAAATCTCTTGCGATTTTGCTCCAAGAATCTTTCTCAAGTATCCTAATTATTGCAAATTAAATAAATGTAAGATGTTCAAAATAATTTAGAAACTTGTGAAACTTATACTCCTGATATGGATAGAAATTGCCTTTGATGGATATAGATGTAATCATGTAACCGTCGTGTATGTATGAAAATTATAACGACATTATTATCATACACGTGACGTGCAGTGATACAACAAAATACGTGATGAGCATCGTTTGAGAATAAAGAACGAGTTTCAAGTTCTAATATATCACCCTACTAAGCTAGTTTGCATATCTAATATGAAAAAAGTCTACAAAAACATGAGGAAATGATTTTAAAAAGTACATATAGTGAAAATGAATAAAACTATTTTATATTCATTTTTTCTTTTACAAAAAATACAATGTGCTAGTACAAAGTATTGCATAATTTTTTTTGGTGTGCGTCCATCTCAAACGCTCTAAACTCACTTTTGCAATAAAAGTACAGTTAAACCTCGATAAAATAATAACTTTAGAACAGAGAAAAAATATTCATTTAATGAGATTATTACTTTATTGAACATTATTTTAGTACATTGACCCATATCGGGACCGGAAGAAATTATTATCTTAACAAAATTATTACTTTATCGAATATTACTTTATCGAGGTTTAACTGTACGTTTTAGTAATTTATTTAATTTAATTTTTGTTCATGAATTATGATCATAATAAGTTGAAATACATATCATAACTTCCAAATATTGCAAATCAGTCCCTGAATTTATCTAATATTGGTTAAAGATGGAAAAGAAACCTGGGCTGAATTATTTGGGCCTAGCCTTTCATGTCTAGTTGGGCTTCATAAAAGTCCCCTAGCTTGTTTGGGCCAGTCTTTCATGTTTAGTTGGGCTCACCATTAGGCCCAATAAATTTTACGCTGCTTTTCTGCTCTCTCTCTCTCTCTCTAAATAGTAGAATCTTGCATGTATGTATCTTTTCCGCTCCAAATTCAGAACAATTGTTTTAAAGTCGCTCACTTTTATTTTAGTAACTAATATGAATTAACACATTTTAATTTTTAATCATACTAGAATAATTACAAACTAAACTGTTTGAAATCAAAGATGCAAACTTTTCTTTGATATCAAGAAATCTAATTTCTTGCAATATAATGTATATTCTTTTTTTTTCCTAGAGATAATTAGGTGGGAGTGGTGAAGCATCTCAATCGGAATGACAAAGACATGAGGGTAACTAACTGGTAATAATTGGTTAATGAAGGAAAGACAAATAGACAAAATGATGGCAACTCAACAACAATACTATACTACCCCTCCAACCAACTCTTTTTGTAAAAACAAATTTATTTGTGTCGATGTTTGAATTCGAATCAAAATAGGAAAAGATAGTACTCTCTCTATTCTATAAGAAGTGTTTTTTTTATGGGTCACGGAGATTAAGAAATTTGTATTATGTGGTGTGTTGTTTGACTTTTGGATTGTTAATTTTGGTCCACACATTGTTTGTTTTTTTTAGAAATAAGACATTTTCTATGGAACGACCCAAAAAGAAAAATAAGAGACTTTCTATGGGTTGTCCGAGAGGAAAAATATTTTAATTCTTTCATTATGGCATAATTTGTGAACGTCGAAATATTGAGTTTGTTTTAAAATAATTAAATGAAAGAGGTGCTTAAGAGAAAGCAACATTATTGGTTTTTTTAATGTGAATTTTTATTTGGCATTATGGGTAAGTAGGAAACTGTTTATTCTGTTGGGGGGTAGTTTCGTCATTTCACGAGTTTTGTGTGAGATCTACGAATAAGCAATGCTTGTTCATTTCAAATTGGGTGTGGAATGTTTGTTGAGTTGACCAATTTGTAATTTCATACAAAAATTGGACGATTTTGAAATTATCGGATTGGCAGATTTAAGGAGGCGGGTGGAAACTGTCATTTCAAGTTTATTCAATATTATTAAAAATTTATTATTTTGTCATTTAAAATTACATATTTGATATTTTTTCTTTTTCAAATCGTAGATTTTGCTTATTATATCTTAATTCTAAATATGTCTCTCTCTATGTTATTTAAACAAATTATGGGATCAAATTTCAAAAAGGATGATGCTAAGATTCTAGACAAATTGAAGAATTTAGATTGAAAGTGGAAGCCAGTAAGCAATGTTACGTCGTGATAAATCTAATAAAAAGATTTGTTCAATTTTAGTGGTGATATGGTCCATATAATTATAATAATTAACTTGGAGAGATAATATAAAACCCACATGTAATGTTCCCAAAAAGCATCATGTTATTTCAAATAATTATATGGTCCACGCTTTCTAATTATCTCATTATCATTTATCAACAATTGTGACCTCAAATCTGTGTTATTTATCAACCCCTCTCTCTCTCCTCTCTCTCTCTCATCATTTAAACAAGGATTGAAAGTCATGGTTATACATATACTTTAAAAATATGTTTAGTGAGATGCAATTAGTTATAGCCAGCAATATTGATTATGTTACAGGGTGTTTAAATGATCATAAAATATTATATCATATTAATGAGATGGACTTTATATTATTCTTCAATTTCACTGTTATTTGATAAGACTAACAACAGTGATGTAATTAATTAATTAGCCTAATGCAGCTAATTTCCAATGTAAGACGTTTTTAATTTGGTCAAAATATGTTGCAAATAAGTGGGAATCGACTTGGACTTGATTGGATGTGTTGATAATTTTGTCTAAATTAATCAAATATTGAAAAACATATGTCTCCAGTCTCCACTAATAGTTAGCTAAATAGTTTGTGTACAGTCTATATTTATATTATATTATTATTTATAGAAAGAGAAAATTATCCTAAATTGCACCATTATAGTATAGGATAGACATAGGAATGACAATTTTGCGGGTCGGGGCCGGGTATCATTGGACCCGGACCCGCCCCGAGCCTTAAAAACTGGACCCGGACCTGTCCCGTGGACTCGCACGGGTCCAGAATTTAGGACCCGGCCCCCGTGCGGACCTGCAAATATTTTAGATATTAATAAATTTAAAATTATGTTCCCACAACGATTCGAACTCAGGTCATCCAAAAATATACAAACACTCTTGATCACTAGACCAACAATTTATTTGTTAAATTTAGACTAATATAAAATATATATAATTTTAAACTGATATTTTATTAATTTTAATTTAAAACATAAATAAAAATGTAGTAACTTTAATCAAATATAATAATTGTAGTAAGCATGACTAATATTTCATGTGAAAAATAAAAATAAAACACAAAAACAAAATGATCTTTCAAATATATTTTGTAGCTTTTATTCATCATATTTCTTTAATTTTTTTAATATACTTTCATATGTTATGATTCTTATTAAAGTACTATTACACATCAAATATATAAAATGAAAATAACGATAAAAAGGCGAAAATAACGAAAATTATTTTTCAAATATATATTTTATTTTTTTATTCATCATCTTTCTTTAACTTTTTCAAATATATTTTCATATATTATGATTCTTATCAATTGCTTGTGCATATGTTATAATTCTTATCAATTTATAACTGAAGTTCATAAATAATAAGATAAGAGTATAATTTTTCACATGTATCAATAATTTTCTTGCATGAACAAATATAAATTTTGTTGCTTTTGTTCATCATCTTTCTTTAATTTTTCAGACATACTTTTAAATCTTATGATTCTTACGAACTTATGAATTGTCTATGCATATGTTATGATTCCAAACTCCAATTGTTCATTAGTCATGAAAAAAAATCGATTGTGAACTTGTAATTGTTCATTAATACTTATTTGTAACACAAAAAACGTTAATTTTATTTTCGAAATACATACTCGTGAGTCGTGATTACAATTTTGAATATAGTATATTGAAGTTTAGAAAAGTAAATATTTATTTATTATAAGCTAATTATGTTAGGGGCCGTTTGGTTTGGGGGAATGAAGAAACGGAAAGGGTAATGGGAGGGTGAACTCCGTTAGATAGTGTTTGGTTCGATTTTTTTCAAAAATTGATTCCCCCACTTTGGGGGAATCGAAAACCCCAGTCAAAGGAAATTCGTTTCCCCTCCTCCACCCTGGGATTTCTTTTCCCTTTCCCCCTCTCTCCCCTTCACTTCTAAAAAAAAAATCACTTCCCCTTCTCTCTCGCCTCTCCCTCCGTCTCCCTCCGTCACCCTCGCTTAATCGCCGCCGCCGTCCCTACGTCGTCCCTACACCGCCGCCGTCCCTACGTCGGCCGGAAAGTCGCCGAGATCCAGAACGAAGACCTAGGAGAGCACCGCCTTAGGGACCTCAACGATGAGATTAACAAGCTGATCCGAGAGAAGATGCATTGGGAACGGCGCATCGTGGAGCTCGGAGGGCCGAATCACTCGAGGTATTCGGCCAAGATGACTGATTTAGACGCCGCCGTAGGAGAAAGCGCCGCTACTAGCTCTAGAGTTCTCGCGAAAGAGAAAATTAAATTAAATTAAATTAAACTAAACCCTTATTTGAAATTAAATTAAATTAAACCCTTATTTGAAATTGAAGAAAAATAAATATTATGGATGTTCCCAACCCCAGCGGCTCCCGTGAGCAACTGTGATGTTAATAATTTTTTTTATATAATTTTGTATATATTATAATATTTATGTTGACGGAAATATTGTGGACTTTTATTAGTATCTCTTAATGGATTATTTATGTTAATAATATTTTTGTATATAATTTTATATATATTATAATATTGCAGTATAAATTACATTGGAAAAAAAATCATCCCCCTACTTCAACCAAACAACCACACCCTTTCTACAATCGAACCAAACATGAGGTCATATAGGTAATCATTCTAAGCCTTTCCTTTCCTTTCTCTTTCTTGATTCCTTTCCGTTTCCCTCTGCGAACCAAACGGCCCCTTAGATGTATTAATTTAGTATATTATATTTTTATATATTAATATCACTATATATGTGGAAGAATAACGAATGTGTGTATTAGCTCAACTAGAAAGTTTGGAATAAGTTCATGTACAAAAGCTATTGATGCGGGTTCGAATCCCGCTAACAACATTTTTATTGCAGGACAGGTCCGGGGCGGGTCCTGCGCGGGGCGGGTCTAAACGGTTCAGTTCTACATGGGGCGGGGCGGGTCCACTGTGGGAACCGGAACCGCCCCGAACCCGGCACGAGTAGGGTCTGGAACCGCCCCGTCCTCGTACGGGGCGGATATTACCCGCCCCATCGCGTATGGGTCCAGGGCGGGTCCAACGGTTCCGGGTCTTTTTGTCAGACATTTGATAATTGCAATTGGACCCGACCCTGTATGTGCTGTGGGGCGAGTAATATCCAATCATGTAAAAGTATGTGGCGGGTTCGAATCCGACTCCGTTTGGATAGGAGGGGTGGATAAAAAAATTGATGTGGGTCCAAGTTTCTTATCCGTCCCGCTTTACCCACCACCGCTTTGACATGCATTATTCATTTTTGTTATTTAATTTTTTTATTTTATCTTAATTTATCTTTTTTGAAATTATTTTATGCTTCACTTCATACTTTCTTGTAAGTAGCGGTAATAAGAAAATCCAAATAAAAAGCTTTCAAAATAAAAATTAATAATTAAAAATAAGACAGTTTAAATTAAAGCAATTTAAATTCCACCAACGAGTTTAGAGTCGGATAGACCAGTCTCATGTAGGTTCGAGACTAGATTCGAATGTTTGGACCCGTATGTGTTGGGTCCCAATCTGGGTTCTCAAGTACAGAATGCAGCGTGGGTTCGAATCCTATACTACTCGGCCTCAACCAACAAAATTGTTATCCCAATACAACACGAATACAAAAAATATTAATAAAAAAATATAAAATACGACACAATACCAGACTCGTGTATATATAAATATGCACTAATTATTTTTCATTTCCGATTCATCAAGAGTGAAATTTGCAATCCCGTCATTACTTTGGTTCATACATTGTAGAGTAATTGTTTCGTTTTATAGAATAGGATGTAGTATAAGTAAATAAGTACTCAAATTTTCCATAAAATTAGCAATAAATTGAAAATTCTGAAATAATTTTTTTTTTTAGAATTAGGTGACTAGTGTCGGACGTTACACTTTTATTAAAAAATACAATTTCAAAATGTCCGAAATGTACAAAAAAATTGTTATGTCATGACACGTGTTCAATTATATACGGCGAAGTTTTTCGGAGTATTGATACTATCTTCGGACTTGCTTACGACTCAATATACAAATTATACTAATTGAAATTTGAAGCAAGTGTATTTTAATTCGCAAAAAAATAAAAAGAAAGATGGTGGTAGAAGTGGAGAATACGGAGCAGATGGAAGGTCAAAACGGGTAATTCACACCGTAGCAGTAGTAGAGAACTGATAGAAGAGCAGAAAGCAGGAAGGTGAAGTGTGTGTTTCAGTTTCTTTCTCCTGCGTCTGTTTCTCGCTCATACCTTGCAGATGTACCTGCCGATTTCGCCCATTTTCGCTCCTCCATTTCCTCAGCAAACTCTCTAGCTTTGATCTTGGAAAATGTATTCTCTTCAGGTTTTCTTTCTCTCTCCCTGTGTTTCTCTCTCAAACTATTCCTTTGATGCTATTCCTTTTCCATAGGTTTTGTGATCTCTCTTTTTGTGTTGACTCTTGGTCAAAAAGGGAATGTGGATTCTCGCATTTACTTGATCTATCACGTTTGCTGTGAATGGCTTAAAGTTTGGAATTCCGTTTCTTTCTTGTTGGATCTGGTGAAGTTCGTTCTGGGCTTGATTATATTTTGTGTATGTAGTTTTTGAATGTGAGTTGCTAGTGTACAGTTGTTAACTCTTCGCATTGTTCACCATTTCTGTGATATGAGTGAGTTAATTGCTTCTCAGATCTGGGTTTAGACAGTAGTGTTTTTCCTCTTAGGTTCTTGGTTTTTATCATTCCTAGTAAAATCAAATATTGCTATGTAATATGGATGAAACTCGAACGCCATTGATGAGTTTTGTTGCTTGCTCTTCTAAGCATTGCCATGTTTCTCGATCTTGAGTTGTAGTTAACTGTTTGTTTGAGATTTATTCTCGAAGATGGGAAATTGCTCTGTTTCATTTTTCTAATGTTGCTTTATTTTTGGAGGAGATTATAATAACATATAAAGCGAAAAATTAATGGCTTGTATACAGGATAGTTGTTATGTAGTAAGTAGGCATTATAGACATGATTTCTGATTTAGATTTCAAGAAGAATTTCCAGAACAAAGTTGTACCTGATGTGGAAAAGAATCTGTTTGTGATGGTTCTCTTGACATTTCATTTTTGAAGTGGTATGGTACTTTATTCACATCTTTAATCTCGATTCCCTCTCTTCTAGGAAACGGTACTAAGCCCGGAATTGGCTGCTAGATTGATCTTCTGAGTCCCACACTTCTGACTGCCCTCATTGGTTGCTCTACTTGTACATTGGCTTGTCGCTTGGGCGTTCCTTCTCTTGGCTTATTTGAATAACTTGACCTGAGAAATGGGTTCTCGGTTTCCTTCTCATAAGTTGAGCAGTGGCCTCTACGTATCTGGCAGACCCGAGCAGCCGAAAGAGAAGGCTCCAACAATGAGCTCGGTTGCCATGCCCTATACTGGGGGAGATATTAAAAAATCCGGAGAGTTAGGTAAAATGTTCGATATCCCCACAGATGGCTCTAGGGCCCGAAAATCAGGTCCCATAAACAGTGCTCCTTCAAGGACGGGTTCTTTTGGCGGTGCAGCTTCTCACTCGGGGCAGTTGAATTCTGTGAGAAGCGGTTCCATTTCAACGGGTGGTGTTCACGGCTCAGTTTCATTAAAGAAAACAAACTCCGGGCCACTTAATAAACACGGTGAGCCATTGAAGAAGTCGTCTGGTCCTCAAGGAAGCGGGACCGCTGTTTCCCGCCAGAATTCTGATCCTCTTCCTCCGGTTCTACCAACCACTGGCCTTATTACATCCGGGCCTATTACATCGGGTCCCTTGAATTCATCAGGAGCTCCTCGCAAGGCTTCTGGTCCTTTAGAGTCTATGGGCTCGATGAAGATGTACAACGCTTCTTTAATCAATAACCAGGCTGTTACCCACCTCAGCCAGGACGATGAGTATTCGTTCCGCAAGAGCTTCCCCAAGCCTATTCTTTGGGCCATCATTCTTCTATTTGTGATGGGATTCATCGCGGGTGGCTTTATCCTCGGAGCTGTTCGCAACCCTATTCTTCTAGTTGTTGTTGTTGTTCTTTTTGCTGCAGTTGCTAGTGTGTTCACCTGGAATACGTGTTGGGGAAGAAATGCTATTACTGGTTTTATAGGTAGCTATCCGGATGCAGAGCTGCGAACTGCGAAGGATGGCCAGTTTGTCAAAGTTTCTGGGGTATGTTAATGATTTCAGTAAGAATATATATGGTATTCACTATTGAGGTTCATTTTCTCAGATCAAATTGTCGGAATTCCCCTTTTGCCTTCGTTTAAATGCATGAAATTGAAAGCCCACCATCTATTTTGATTTTAGAACTGTTACATTATCAGACTCTAATATAAGTCAATCTAGCCACTATATGAGAGAGCTGTGTCAGGTTTATATTTTTTTAAGAAAAGGTTTTATAGTTACTCAAAATTTGATCAAAACTAGGATTTTTGTCTTTCCAAATAGTCCAAATAATCCAGATTTATGCTTCATTAAATTGTCTTCATCAAGGGACTAGGTTATATGACTACCTGGTACTTTAAATGTCGAGATGTCTCCTCATAATGTCAGCCCATGCGCGACAGATCATATGAATATCTAAAAGAGATTGCAAGCATGTGTTTGCACATATGGCTTTCCATTTCTGGGGATTAAAGGTTCTATAGTTCTGATGTAGTTACAGATAGAAGAAGTTTTTTTTCTGTTCTGATTACAACAGTCTTAGCTGTTAGGGAAGAGCATGTTTGTCCAACATATGTGCCTTATGGTGTTAATTGGCCTGCGAGGATTTGATTCTTGTAGTGTTTTTATGTATTTAAATTCCAAATCGTCTTCTTAGTATTTTCCTTGAGTTTGTTTAATACTTTGATGCAGTTCTTTTTGGCTTTTGTTTCATTTCAAGCCCCATCATCATCCTAACAAATAGTGTTTCTCCCATTTTAAGGTTGTTACATGTGGAAATGTTCCTCTTGAGTCGTCATTCCAGAGAGTTCCTCGATGTGTTTATACATCCACAAGCTTGTACGAGTACCGGGGATGGGATTCAAAAGCAGCAAACCCGACACACCGTCGTTTTACCTGGGGCCTTCGAACATTAGAGGTGAAGAGGAATAATTTTGTTCTTAGCTAATGCTGCCCATTATGATAGTCCTATTATCTCTCTTCTTGATTTTTGTGAAATATTCATGGATATTCAGAATTTTCCACTAGATTCACTCTACACATTGACTTATCATGTATAGTTAATTCCATTTTCAACTCTTGATTGGATATGAGAACAATACATGATAAAATTTGAGTAAAATGTACAATTCTTGCAATTTATGCATAAGAAAACACTACTTTGAGTTGAAATGTAGAGAATTTTGGATCTTATGAAGTGCTTTTTGTTCTGTTAAGCTAAGCTATTGCAGTACTGATTCTTTGTATTTATGACTGCAGAGGCACGTAGTTGATTTCTATATATCCGACTTCCAATCTGGTTTGAGGGCATTGGTGAAGACCGGCTATGGTGCAAGGGTAACCCCTTACGTCGATGAATCTGTTGTCGTCGACATCAATCCATCTAATAGGGATATGTCTCCTGAATTCGTCCGATGGTTAGGAGAAAGAAATCTCTCGAGTGATGACCGCGTAATGCGCCTCAAAGAAGGGTAAATAAACATTCTATCAAAACTCCCAATAAACTTTTGTTTAATTAGGTTTACTCACTTTTCTTTTCTTGATGGAAAATCAGTTACATCAAAGAAGGAAGCACGGTGAGCGTGATGGGAGTCGTGCAACGGAACGAAAACGTGCTAATGATCGTCCCCCCACCGGAGCCCTTCTCAACCGGATGCCAGTGGAGCAAATGCATCCTGCCCG
The DNA here is from genome assembly GCA_028984105.1 of Lavandula angustifolia. Taxonomy (NCBI): domain Eukaryota; kingdom Viridiplantae; phylum Streptophyta; class Magnoliopsida; order Lamiales; family Lamiaceae; genus Lavandula; species Lavandula angustifolia. The sequence continues at coordinate 28,515,030 of CM054806.1, read as the reverse complement.
CGAGCCTTGAAGGCGTCGTGTTGAGATGCGAGGACACTTCGAAGGTAGACGTGATACCAGTCTAGCTGCATTGGTGTTGTTCTTGAGAGGAAGAAACTGAGAATCCTCATCTCTCATCAAAGGTGTATAGTTGCTGCGTTTTGAGTCTCTTTTGGTGTGAATTGTTATGATAGTACAGTGGATGGAGATTAACAGCAAGTTGAAGATTCATTTTTTCTTTTTTCTTTTTTCATTTTAGAGTTGATTTGGTCAAATGTTACCTCTTTGGCTTGTTGAAGGAGATAGTGTAAACACTTTTGCTCATGAATGTTTATTGGCTTGAGTTCATATTCTTTTTGGCCTTCCTTGTAAATGCTGTCACTTGTTTTTCAATTCTGATTGCGTTTATGCAATGTTGCACGGATACGACACGAAATGACGGACATGTGACACGATTTTTTTTGAAAATGGAAGTATATCAGCATATTATTGGTATATATATGTATACAAATAACAAATTCAAAATAAATTATGAAAATAACAAGTTGTACTTTTAGGAGATTCATGAATAGGTTAGTAGTAAGGAATAAATTGGAATTGATTAAAATAAATTAAGTTTGTATTGCTTTTATTAGATTAACGAGTTAAAGTATTCTGAAATATGTCGATGATGAGAACATTGTGTAGGCATGCTCATCATGTATCCAACATTATCTATTGAGGTTTTTGAAGTGTTGATGATTTTCTAGCATTCATGCAATCTTTCGAATTGTACATTAAATAATTAAAAGAAAATCAAGACAACATTTTACTCCATGATTAGAAATTGTGGGATGCAAAATTTGTTATTTTGGAAGGGCGGGCGAAATTTATCATTTCGGTAAAATAGTGTTTTATTACAAAATAAGCAAAAAATCGAGAAAAATTCAAAATTCTACGTGATTTGGAGTGTGGGCCGCAAGTTCCGAGCTGAAAATAATCAATAAACATGTATTTTTAGTAATATAGAAATATTGATGAAATTCGAACTACTAAATTATATAATTGTGAACGATAAAATTAAAATAGTTTACATAATCGACCGACGTGGATGTAACTGCAAACGAACATATTTGGAGCAATTTCCTTTTTAAGATCTAATTTATTTACTAATTTCCGTCTTCACCATTTCCGTGATAAAACCCTCGCCTCTCTCTCTCCACACTCTCAAAACCCTTACATCCATAAACAGTTGAACACCAATTAAACCACAGACCATCTCACTGTATGGATACATATCAAAACCCGCCGGAAAACAACGCCGTCGAAGACGAACAACCAGCAGCTGCTGAGGTGGAGGATGAGGTTGAGGTTGAGCCCGCCGAAACTGTAGGATACGATGTTGAAACTGAAACAGCCATTGCCGAAGCTCCAGCAACGGAGGAAATCGCGGAGGACGAGAAGGATGAGAGTTTGGAGGAAATTAAGGCCAAGTGGCCTGGCTGGCCGGGATACTCGGTATATAGGCTATTGGTGCCGGTGCTAAAAGTCGGTGGCATTATTGGGCGGAAGGGGGATCTTATAAAGAAGCTTGTCGAAGAGACCCGTGCTAGGGTTCGCGTGCTCGATGGCCCCATCACTTCGCCGGATCGCATTGTAATTCTCCTAATTATTTAATTGTTTGTATTTTGTTGCATTCCTACTCCTCTGTGATGGTCCTTGTTAATTTCAGTTTCTATGCTTTTTTTGTTGACGTTTTGGTGATATTTTCTGAATTTGGGGGCTTTTGCATGATACTTAGGGTTTGGAATTGGTTCTCCTTGCTAAGATAGTAGACTGATTAACTTTCTAGGGTTTGTTCAGAAGGTTTTTTGTGAATTTTTTTATCCTTCAAATGATTTGCTTAATATAATTGGTTGTTTATCGAATGTGTACTATTTTATGAATATATCGTGGAAACAGTTAATGGGAGCTAAGAGTTAATGGGAATTGATTTATATGCATAGATTTCTCGAGGCAAGAACCGGATTCATTAATTTTTAGAATTTTAGTTACAGCCTGGAAAAATGGATTATTCCACTGTATGCGTTTCCAGATATACTATTAGTATTTGTTTTCTGAAGTGTGCGGCTTTAAAAGCTTGAGAATGTCAAATTACAGATTGTCTTCGTCGCTAAATATGCCCTTGTCTTTATTTGTCAAAGAATCTTATATGAATATATTTAATTGCCTATATTTTGTCGAGGCTGTTATACTTATAGGTATTTCTGATTGCCCATAGGCCATAGCAAAACTTTGCTTTATTTCTGATTATGGACTCATCAGTCTCATCTAAGTTAGTATCTGAATCTCTTACAGAATGCCCTAATTCTGTTAGCCAGATTGAACCACTTTCTACTGCTTGCTTTTACTGCGAACTTTAATTAGTTGTGTTTATTATAGTTCTTAGTGGTGGTTTTTCTACTGATCTTTAAGGCCAGTCAGAAACCAATGGTTGATTTATGATCTCTTTAGACCAGTTAGTGTGGAACTTTATCTCTTCATGGCTAGTTGATTTTCTTTTTCTCTTTCTCTTTCTTGTAGTTTTTCTTTCATATAGAGAGAACACACTTGGCATATAGATGTGTTTGATGCTATTGGTGGCTGAGTGCAAGTGTGTCTTAAATTCAATTTCTCCGACTTCATGTAATTCTTTAAATGATTATTTTTGGGAAATAATTAATTCGAAATTATAAATTATAACTACAGTTTAGTTGATGTAAATGCTAATGACGCATGTTATAATATTTTACAGTGGTGTGATCATTGATAGATTCGTTTGAAATGAATTCTCTTACACTTTAATACACTGACTGACTGACATCTATTCCCTCTGTCCTGAATTTAATACATATATATCTACAGCACTAAGTGAGATTATTCTTAACTGCTGCTCTTTGATAGTTTTGATGTTCAACTTATTGAAAATATTTCACAAAAGAGCTGTTTATTACTGTAGTTTCTGTTATATATAACCTAAAAGATTAACTGTTGTATCCACATACTCTCAAATAAGCTTTTGCAACACCTAATTGGGTGTTTTTTTAGATTGAGATATTTATTTCAGTAAAATAAAATTTGCTTCCTTGCATTGCCCTACCATGCTGACCTTTAGTATCTTTATTGCTTATAACCATCTAGCAAATAACAATATTTGCAGTTATACTCTAGTGGTAATGACAGGTAGAAATTCTTTAGATGGATTGAAATAAGAGCGAGAAGTTATTTAAATGACAAAAATGAATAAGGTGGCTGCTTTGTGTGTTGCAGCAGAAATCTGCGATTGAAATAGTCCCCTTTGTTGATGACTTGATGTTGCCGTGAGGCCAGTTTAAACAAAATCCAGTTTTATGCTAATAACTTATTCGAAATTACTTGAAGAAATTCTGAACTTGCAAAATTTCAGGTATTGATATCTGGCAAGGAAGAACCAGAAGCTGCATTATCTCCAGCAATGGATGCCATATTAAGAGTTTTCAAGCGTGTGAATGGTCTTCCTGAGAATGATGGTGATACAGCCACTAGTGCTGCATTTTGTTCGATTAGACTATTGGTGGCATCTACACAGGCCATTAGTTTAATAGGAAAACAAGGCTCCGTGATAAAATCTATTCAAGAATCGACTGGTGCTTCTGTCCGTGTACTTTCAAATGGTACAATCACATCTTCCATTGACATGATCGTATTTCTTGCGTCATGTTTTATGTTAATATCTATTTAATCATTATTTGGGAAGTAATTAAGTACCATCTGTTGCTTTTGGGACTCGAGGACTCTTAGAACAGACCTCTTTTCTGTATTGTGTCAGAATGAAAATAAAAACACATTCTTGTTGGTCATGTAAATTGTGATTTAGAAATAATCGCAGACTGTATCAAGGGGATCTTTAGCTACACGTCAGAGTCTTAACTCCATTGGTTAGACAGAGCAAATATCACAGTTGTCTTCTGTTATGCTTCTTGAGAGAATGTTCTGTCAACTCCTTCGTAGGCACATTTCTGTTGAGTTTGCTTTCTTTTGTTCGTCTGTCACTCCAGATGAGACAATTTCTACTCATAAGTTGAATGAAATTATTTTCTTTGTATGTGGTCGCAGATGATGCACCAAGTTATGCCAGTCCTGATGAAAGGGTTGTTGAGTTACAAGGTGAAGCCATCAAGGTTCTTAAGGCTTTGGAAGCTGTTGTGGGTCACCTGAGAAAATTCTTAGTGGATCAAAGTGTTCTTCCCTTATTTGAAAAGAGTGTAAGTTAATTCTACTTGGTGTAATTACGAGCAAGACTGCAAGCCTATGCTCAATGCCATTTCTCTCTACCTGCAGTATAATGCACCAGCAACTCAGGAAAGGCAGGTGGACACCTGGTCTGACAAGATGTCCTTGCATCAAACACCACAGACCTCACTAGGGATTGATTATCCTATCACATTGAAGAGGGATTCACTGTTTCTGGACCGTGAAAGCCAGATAGAATCTCATATTCCATCCTCTAGACTACCATTGTATGGGCAGGAACATGGACTTGGGAATCGTTCTTCAGTAATAGGGCGTTCTGGAGGACCTGTTGTTACTCAGGTTTGTTAGAACTTAGAACCTACATTTCAAACACAATTGATTTAATTCATTGAAGAACATTGATAATACTGTCTAACCTGTATATTTCTTATATATTAACTGTTTTATGCAGGTTGCACAGACTATGCAAATATCTCTTGAATATGCAGAGGACATTATTGGTGTCCAGGGGACAAATATTGATTACATTCGACGTAGTAGTGGTGCTATTCTGACAGTGCAAGAGAGTAGGGGACTGCCTGAGCAAATCACCGTGGAAATAAAAGGATCCGCTACACAAGTTCAAGCCGCTCAACAACTTATTCAGGTAGTTACTTTTGCTTATATTTTTCTGTTATTTTAGCTGCTTTTAACTTTTTTTTTTAACAATATCTGGGTGAGCTCTTTCAGAGCTAAGACGATCAGTGATGTTCTTTGATTTGTTAATTTTCAAGTGCTTCCTCCTTGAATCTTAGTTTTTACTCTAAAGCTTAGGTCCATGGACCCTTCATATAGGCTATCAGTTTCATGCACACACCATGTGGACTCTCATTTGATCCACATCAATTGCTGCTGCTAAACACATTATTGTAGTTATCATTTTCTCTTGTATTTCTACCCTTGTCCATTGGTCTATGGAACTTTTGTCCCTAGACTCCTAATCTTCTATTAATCTTTCTTGGGTGCTTTTCCTTGGATTAATTCATGTGTGTTTTCTTGCTCGCAAATGATTGTAGGGCTTGAAGGTTTATCTATTTTCGTACAGATTGTTAGTAGTGATATTATATAGCATTGTTAGTAGTAATCTTGTAGCTCTATTACTCCCACATTTTCTTAGAAGGCCTGATGCCTTTAGCTCTGCTACTCATACTCAACAAAGAGAGCCATATCCTTAAAGCTACTGTTGCATTACATAATTCTGTGCAGGAATTCATTAATGGCCACAGAGATCCACATCCCGGAAGCTACGGACAGCTGGAGTCTTCGTATCGGCTGGGCAGCAGCAGCAGCAGCAACTCCTACTTGCCCTCATCATATCCAGGACAGCAGCAGCCTTACGGTGGATACGGATCATCTGGAGCAGGGGGATATAACAGTAGCTTTAGGCTTTGATTTCATAGGCTTCTTAAATTACGTTTTTCGATCCGTAAAAAGATTTTGTGCCCTTATTTTGCGCTAGTCGAGGACGGTTGTTGGTCCTCTGTAAAAGGTAGAGGGGAGAAAGGTTGTAGTTGTTTGCTGTGGAATTCAGGAAGAAATGGTTATTCATTTATGTGCTGAGAACTAGTATGTTGTTATTGTGGATATATGTTTGATTATATGAAAATGCCAGTTTTCCTTGCACATACGTACATTAATATCTTCTGAAAACCTAATTCTTGGCGGATATGCTTAATGATGAATATAATATAAATATAATATATTTTCGCAGAATTGTGACTGATACATGTTAGTCGAAAGGGAGGGAGAATTAAAGTGGATCCGTACTTAACGTGTTTTTTCAAATGATAAGAGTCCATACGACACAACAAGAATTTCGCGGATTACCGATGGAAAATTTCGTCAGTAAACCGTTATTTTCCGTCGATAAAAGATTTACCGACATAATACCGACGGAATAGTGGCGTCGGGTCAGACTTAGTTGGTAAACTTCATAGACGGAATTATTCCGTCGGTGAATATCGTCGGTCATTATGTCGGGGAGAAGTCAGCGACGGTTTACCTACGGAATAAATCCGTAAGTGATATTACCGATGGAATTATCCGTCGACAATCAGCTTGTACTACTGATTGATTTCCGTCGATAATCCGTCAGTAATGTTAATGATTTTTTAAATATTTTTTTGGTTTTTTTCGTACCCAATTATCGACAACATGTATCAATAATAATATTTTTACCAGCCAACCAAGCACATAGATATCAAATCCAAACACAAAATATAGATTAATTATTCATTTAAATCGATATATATATATATATATATATATATATATATATATATAAATCATAAAGAGGCGGGAGGAGGGGATTGGTTGTCGTCAGAAGGGTCTCGTCGGCTAGAGAAACCCATCATCGCCATTATCTACTCCATTTTCTCATGCATGAGAGTCATCTGCTGCTGAAGGTCCCTCCTACCTGTTGACTCCTCCTCCAGCCGGCGCAAAATCTCGAGATTGTTCTGGGATGGCCCAAGTGAAGAAGTAGAAGAACGGGTGGGGGCGTTGATGAAGCTACTCCCTTCCTCACTGAGACCGTGCAACCGCCGAACCCCTTCCAACCCCAGATAAATCACGTTTTTATCCGCATTGGGGCCTTCTTCAGCAGCAATCCGCTCAACCTCCGCCTAATATAACATAAAAGCAGAAAAAGATCAAACTATCAACTCTAGAATAATATCCTATATATTGTAATTGGGTGCTTACATAAATTCTCGCCTCCTTCATGTTCAAGAAGTCTCTACCTTTGTAATGGAGACTCTGAAAAGTGTCAAACACGGTGGACTCTAAGGAGCATCCCTTCTGGGAAGCCTATTCATCACATGTATAAACAAAATTGTGTCAAAACAAAGACTTTATGATTAAAAACTTATAAAAAATGAGACTTACCGTAGACTGGGAGTACTGTAGGGCTGACCGGGACCCTCCTTTGTGCTTGCTTATCCCGACGTCCGGCTCTGGCTCTGACCTTTGACATTGGAAAGCAGTCTCCGACTTAGCGACAACCTCTGGCCGAATCCGTATTCATTGAGGGCTTCCTACCTCTCTGTGGTGATGTAGTCCGGCTTTCCCGGGCGACCCTTCTTCATTTCGAAGTGCCAATCACTGAACCTCTTGGACGCCTTCTTCTGCCACATGTGGTAGACGGTCTGGTCCCAATTAGCAGGCCAGTATAAGTGCTTCTACAATTTACATCGAGATACATGTTAGATACATATGAATTATATTATAAGATTGTGAATTTGAAAAAAAATTAACCTTAAATTCCTCAAAATACTGCTCCTTAATTTCAGGAGGCGTCAACTTCCAAGTGAACCCAGTCGGGTTATGAATCTTCTTGAAACACTCAACGATTGTGTGAGCCATTCCAGATGACTCAAGCAATCGTCTATTATTGAAAATGGTTTAGCCAAGTTATAGTTGATATATTTAAAAAGATAAAAGAAATTACTACATACCCTCCCAGCTGAAATCTCGAAACAACGGTATAGTCCTGCCGCCACGACCTCTTGAAGGCGCCATGTACTTGAAAATAGGGTTGTAAACAAACCTAATTGAATCGAATATTATAATTTTATATTTGTTTTTGATTAGTAAACGAATCGAATCGAATATTTATAATCGAATTAGAATATCAAAATCTTGAATGCGAATATCAAAAATCGAATACGAATATCGAATCGAATCAAAACTATTTGATTCGTTTACAACCCGAATCTTATTTCATTCCCTTCTCCTCCGTGAGGAGAAGAGAACGAAATAAGATTGAGTAGGACTTTCATTTTTCAGGCTTTGTGATATTATGAAATTAATATTTAATTTATTCAATTAATTGATATTAAAAAATAATATATTAAAAAGAGGGGATGAGTTATTAAATCTTGATTTAGGCCCTTAACATAAATATTTTAAATTAAAATTATAATAAGTTTATAAAAGTATACTATATATAAAAATAATTATTGTATATATAATTTGTATTTAATCGAATATTTACGACTATCGAATCGAATATTATAATTTTGTATTTGTACTTGATTAGTATACGAATCGAAACGAATATTTATAATCGAATTCGAATCTCAAAATCTCGAATACGAATATCAAAAATCAAATACGAATATCGAATCGAATCAAAACTATTTGATTCGTTTACAACCCGAATCTTATTTTGTTCCTTCTCCTCCGGGAGGAGAAGGGAACGAAATAAGATTGAGTAGGGCTTTCACTTTTCCGACTTTGTGATATTATAAAATTAATATTTAATTTATTCATTTAATTGATATTAAAAAATACATATATTAAAAAGAGGGGATGAGTTATTAAATCTTGATTTAGGCCCTTAACACAAATATTTTAAATTAAAATTATAATAAGTTTATAAAGTGTACTGTATATAAAAATAATTATTGTATATATACTTTGTATTTAATCGAATATTACAATTTTGTATTTGTATTTGATTAGTAAATGAATCGAATATTTATAATCGAATTCGAATCTCAAAATCTCGAATACGAATATAAAAAATCGAATACTAATACCAAATCGAATCAAAACTATTTGATTCGTTTACAACCCTACATGAAAACAACGAATATTCATTTATTGTCCAACAATAATAAGATCATAATCAAGTAGAGTTCTAAATATTTCTTACAAATCTATCTTTTAAAACCTATAAGTATTACTAGTCATCATTAAAGTCATCCTCTTCTGAGGTCACAACATGTTCTTCTTCATCATCATCTCCTTCTTCAACATCTTCCTCATCGAGTTCTACAGTTTTACGTAGATGAGTTAATGTTATATCATCTTCTAGTGTCGCGTCGCCCTGTACTGGCGGGTTTAGTATGCCATCCTCTTGAAATGCTTCATCTAATGAAGATTGAGTTAGCAGTTCTATCTTAAATCTCGATTTGACTCGACATACTTCCAACCATGCCTTCCTAAATTTGTTCACGGTAGGATATGAGCAGTAATGCACTTGATGAGCTTGTGATGTCATGACAAATGGTTCATAGTTTCGCAGCAGTTTCGTTTGATCGATAGAAACCAACTTGTATTGTGGATGTACATAAATCCCTCTCGGGGTCGGTTAGACCATAAGCACTTCAACAACATGGTTCGTTTGATTGGTAAACCCGGGTCTTCAACTTTACATATCTCCACCAACTGTCCATAATAATCAAGTGCATCAAAACCATAATTCTGCCCTTGTATACAAACTCCGCTATTCATAATAGATTTTCCTACCCCATGTGATAAAGTATGAAACTTATATCCGTTTACAACAAATCCAGGGTACGTATAAACCGCTGCTAATGGACCTTTTGCTAAATCCCGTATATACGGATTCATCTCATTGCAATAAGGGGATGAAACCTAAGAACATAACAAGCTAATTAGGAAAACAAAACATTGTTCCAAATTATTTAGATTGGGTACTGAATTTTACATATGATTTGAACCAAGCTCCGAATTCCTGCTCAACCGAGGTTTGGTAATCTTCATCTGATATATTTGGACATCCACGCCGTATTTCTTCTTCAAATTGACTTCAAGTTGTTAGTTTAAGTCGTTAGATATATTGAACAAGTTACAAAATAAGACAAGCGAATTAGTGACACTCACTTGTGATATTATGTAACCTCGTCGCAGTTCAACAAGATGTACAAGTGGGCCGCATCATACTCCTTCTGATCAAGATATCTCATTGACTTTGTGTCAATTGAACGACCTTTTGGACGAAATATCGAGGACACATCTATGTTGTCGAAGGTGGGGCCTTCTTGTTCTACATCACAATTACGAGGCATCATCCTCATCCTAGTGTTGATATGATCATCAAAATAGTATGAGCAGAAAGTTTGATGCTTCTTCAGCTAAATAAGAATTGCATATGAATCCTTCCACATGAGCATTGTTGCCCACATATTTTTTTAATTTTCCTAAATATTTGATGAATGGTGGTTCAATGTATAATAATTAATACTGTAATACTGAATAGGAAAACGATAATATAAATGCTCTTATACCTCTCAAATGGATACATCCATCGATATTGAACCAGATCGGCTAAACGAGCTTCATCAGCTAAATGCAACAGGAGATGTTCCATGGAAGTGAAGAAACTTGGTGGAAATATGCGCTCCAGGTTGCAAAGAGTAATTGGAATACTCTCGTTTAATCTCGTCATATCTTCAATTCTTATAGTACGAGAAGTTAAGTCTCTGAAGAATAAGCTTAACTTTGTAATTGTCGTCCAAACAGGTTGTGTGAGAAGTTCACGAAATGCAACAGGTAGAAGATGTTGCATGAAAACGTGACAATCATGACTTTTCATCTCAAACATTCTCAACTTACTCATATCCACACATCTGTTCATGTTGGACACATAACCATCCGATAGTCTGAGCTGTTTCACCCACATTAATAACGTCTGCTTCTCTTGACGACCTAGCATGTAACATGCTTTTGGATAATTTCTATCACTCTCGTTAAGCTTCTTCAGTTCAGGCCTAGCACAGTATGTATTCAACTCTGCTCTAGACTTTGGCGCGTCTTTGGTCTTTCTCGTGACATTGAGGACATTGTTGAACACATTATCAAACACGTTCTTCTCAATGTGCATCACCTCAAGATTGTGTCGAAGCAACAAGAATTTTCAATAAGGAAGATTCCATAATATGCTTCTTTTCTTCCAACCCGTAATATTTTATTTAGATACATATTTATTATATCCATCGTAGTCTTCGGTGACTTTAACAAAACCAATTTGACTAAGTATATTTTCTCCTATTCTCATGTCAGCGGGAGAACTTGCTACAACCCTATTTTTCAGAAAAACCTTCTTATTTCGTCTGAAACAATGACATAAGAGGTAGAAACTTCCTATGACTGTCAAACCACAACATCTTACCACATTTCTCAAGATAAAATGCATTTGATTGTTCCATGCACTGTGGGCATGCGAATTTCCTAGCTGTACTCCATCCAGACAACATTGAGTAGACCGGAAAGTTACTAATGGTCCAAAGCAAAGCAACTCGCATCTGGAAATTTTGCTTCTTTGATGCATCATACGCGGAAACGCCATCTTCCCATAACTCCAGTAATTCGGCTATCAACGGCTGTAGAAAGACATCCAAGTTATCTTTTGGATTTCGAGGTCCAAGCACCAACACCGTTAGAAGCATGAATTGATCTTTTATGCACATGTCAGGCGACAGATTGTAAGGTGTTAGAATAACTGGCCACAAAGAGTATTGTTTCCCAAATTGAGTAAATGTTTGAAAACCGTCTATAGAAAGACCTAATCTAACATTTCGAATCTCCGAGGCAAAATCAAGAAATGTCGAGTCCAAGTGCTTCCATGCTGGAGAGTCTGCAGGATGACGCATCACTCCATCATCCACTGATGAAGTATGCCAACGCATGTGAGGAGTAGTTGCATTAGATGCATACATCCGCTGGAGTCTAGGGGCTACAGGAAAGTAGTACATTTTCTTAGCAGCTACTAATTTTTTCTTTCCTTTCCTACTAGATTTCGGACTGTAATCTAAATACCGCGAGGTGCCGCAAAACTTACAACTCTCCAGTTCATTATCTTCCCGCCAGTAGATTTTGCAAGAATTTGGACAACAATGGATCTTCTCTATCGGCAAGCCCATGCCACTAAGCAGTCACTTAGACTCGCTGAAGTTATTAGGAATCAAATTTCATTGGGGAAGCATATCCTTGATCATTTGACTCATCCTGTCATAGCCTCTCTGTGACATATGATTCTCTGCCTTCAAGTTCATCATCTGCTGCAGACAATTGTGAGTAGGTCTCAAAACCAGGCCACAACTCCGTGTTAGTTGCCTGCAACATTTCATAGATGTTGCTTGCTTCATTATTTGGTAGCTCCTCAATATCCGCATCATTATAATTCGGCCAAGCATGATCTGTTACCATCCTCTGATAGGAGGTCGACGTGCCATTCTGCACATTTCCCGTAGCTTGCTCATCAAGGGTTACATGTTTCTCCCCATGAGATGACCAAACTTTATAGTTTTTAACGAATCCGCTCATATATACGTGCTCTCTTACAACTTGTGTAGTAAAAAATATCTTATTCTTATAATTTTTACATGGACATCTAATTTTTTCCCGGTCCGTAAAGCTGTCTGGCTACTTGCCCCATCAATGAAATCCTCAAGTCATTCACAAATTGAGGATTCAATGAACCGTCTACTGCCCACCGTGTATACATCCACGAACGACTCATTATTTGAAATCCTAATTGAATATAATGTAACTAGATTAATACAACAATTTCCAGATGTTATGGCTATAGAGTAAAAACTAAAACCATTTGCTTGAATTAAATGTTTCATTAGTTTCTGAAGTTGTTTGACATTCGGTATCGAAGTAAAAGGTTTTTCTGATGAGCTAAGAGATGTTGGTATATATATTGCTGGAATAATGACTCTGTTTTACTAAATTGAAAGAATAATAGACCAATGTAGTGGTGGTTGTTTTCTTTGCTTCTATACTTTTTGTTTGTTTGTTTAAAATCTTATACATTTTTCGATGATCTTACAATTACTTTTGTATGCTAATTTGTCGCCTCTTACAGGATTGTGCATGAGAATATGTATGTATGTATGTATGTATATCATATTAGAAGGTAAGCAATTTCTCCTACTATCGAAGGGGGGAAATATGTATGTATATTTTATTATGCTACTAATTTGTACTTGATTCACTTGAAGTAATTCATGCAAGAAATGAATGTTTGAGTCATTAAATACCAAAATATACACATAGTATTAGACAATAACTAGTAATTCAATCAAATGATAATTCTTTGACAATCATTCCACAAGCATATATGATCTAGATTGTATAACCACGTCCACAAGAGAAGGAAGATTCAACAAAATTAGAAAGTGATTCTTCCACCAAATGCGGAAATTGATATTCATATTCTATAATGCTTCAGACATAAACAAAACATCCAAAGAACTTGATTCAAATCATGGCAAAAACACAATGATACATAAATCCTCAATGATAACCAAAGAAACTGACCTTGTTTACAGCAGCAAGAGGGAGGGCCGAGGGGGTTCAATTGCCGGTGCCGAGAAGGGAGAGGGGGAGGGCTAACGAGCTGCAGGCGGTGGCGGTGCAGCCGGCAGCGGCGTACCTCTGCAAAAACATGCATTTACCCGCAGCCTATACGATATTTTACCCCTTCTTGATAAATGCTTTGCCGTGTTTGTCAGTCCACCATTTACGATGGGGTTAACATGCATAGCTGCAAAAACTGCAAAATCGAGTCAACTCTCTCGGCCGATGTGAGCTCAGATCATCAATCCGATTCTAAGTGGTGGAGCATCTTAGGTGTAATTGGCGGTTTAATTCTAGCAGTGGGCATGATCACTGCCTTTATGGCGTCGTATGCCCTTCTTCAACTTCACGAGCCGGTTTTTGGTGGCGAGCAGGATATCAAAACTCCATGATGATATCAATCAATTAGATGTAGTTTGTGATATTATAAATTCATTAATTCTGATGAGTTATTCGTTTTTCAGAAACTTTTAAATTTCTAGACTATTATATCACTTGAGCTCAGCCTATATTATATTATTATTGTTGGGTCAGATATCACGGCCCTCTTTTTTTGGATGACGAGGGTAACCCGCAACCGCTACCCAAGTGCGCACTTTTAAAAACTATTAAATTTCTAGACTAATATACTACTTACCCGAGCCTATATTATATTGTTATTGTTGGGTCAGATATCACGGCCCTCTTTTTTAGATATCATGGCCCTCTTGGTTCGTATATGGCCTTAATTTAATAGATTGATTAAAGCCCATTTATAATTATTTGAATTTTTCTTATCCTGCCTGCCGTTTGCCGACAACCATAAGTTTCACGTGTTATTTTGACCCGGGATAGAAAAACTTACAATTACTGCCGGTATTTGTAGCCCTCCTCCCCTACAATGAATGACTTAGATCAATTCGATCTAACGGCTCCTATCTATCATCTAGAGCCTTCCCATACATATAAACAAATCATATCAATCACCTAGATCTTTTCATATTGATCTAGAGTGTACAATATTCTAGAATTATTCTAGAATCCTCCAAATGTAGGCTAGGCTCGTGGGTAGTCTAATCTGATGTAGCATGGCCCAATTCATGCGGAAAAGCCTCCTTGAGTCATGCGGCCGTGACACTTGTCACGGCGCCGCAGCATCGACTCCACCCTCCACCTCTTATCACGGCAGCGACGCCGATTCTACTCCGCTCTCTGCCTGTTATCACAACGCCGCATCATCGACTCCATCATCCGCCCCTTATCAAGGCGGCACCGCCGATTCGACTCCTCTCTATGTCGGTTATCACGGCGCAACAACATCGACTCCACCATGCACCTCTTATCACAGAGGCATCGCTGCCTCGACTCCTCTCTCTGCCGGTTATCACGGCACCGCAGCATCGACTCCACCATCCGCATCTTATCATGGAGGCGGCACTGCCACATTGACTCCTCTCTCTGCCAGTTATCACGGCACCGCAGCATCGACTCCACCATTCGCCTCTTATCACGGCAGTGCCGCTGCATCGACTCCTCTCTCTGTCGGTTATCACGGAGCCGCAGCATCGACTCCACCCTTCGCATATTTTTCAAGGCAGCGGCGGCGCCAATTCGACTCCTCTTTGTGCCGGTTATCACGGCGCTGCAGCATCGACTCCACCATGCGCCTCTTATCACGGAGGCGCTGCCGCATCGACTCCTCTCTCTGCCGGTTATCGCGGTGCCGCTGACTCGACTCCACTATCCGCATCTTATCACGGTGTAACGCCCCGAAATTTTCAATATAAAATGCATTGCATATCTATTCATGCATGTTATCAAGTGTTTTAGTTCTGTAAGTCGCGCCTTAGAAATTAAAATGAAAATTAAAGCATCTATGTTTTTTTTCGTTAAATCATTTTTGTTATGTAAATTTATTTTTAATTTTGAATGTGTTTGTTTATATCATATTATGATTATTTTTTTAATTTAATTATTTAGAAATCATGTTAGAATTATTAGGCAAGAATAATATTTATTTATTTTGGATTTCCTAAACCAATCCGATTATAAGTGGTGGAGCATCTTAAGTGTAATTGGAGGGTTTAATCATAGCAGCGAGCATGATCACTGCCTTTATGGCGTCGTATGCCCTTCTTCAACTTCACGAGCAGGTTTTTGGTGGCGAGCACGATATCAAAACTCCATGATGATATCAATCAATTAGACGCAGTTTGTGATAATATAAATTCGTTAATTTTGATGAGTTATTCGTTTTTCAGAAACTTTTAAATTTCTAGACTATTATACCACTTGAGCTCAGCCTATATTATATTATTATTGTTGAGTCAGATATCACGGCCCTCTTTTTTTGGATGACGAGGGTAACCCGCAGCCGCTATCGAAGTGCACACTTTTAGAAACTTTTAAATTTCTAGACTAGTATACCACTTACCCGCAGCCTATATTATATTATTATTGTTGGGTCAGATATCACGACCCTCTTTTTTTGGATATCATGGCCCTCTTGGTTCGTATAGGGCCTTAATTTAATAGATTGATTAAATTCCATTTATAATTATTTGAATTTTTCTTATCCTGCCTGCCGTTTGCCGACAACCATAAGTTTCACGTATTATTTTGACTAGGGATAGAAAAACTTACAATTACTGCCGGTTTATGGCAGGGCGGATCCAATTCGAAAATTATTAAACTGGCCTATCTTTTTTATCTAGGACTAATAGAGATTTTTGAATTGAAAAAATTGAAATTTATATTATAAAATAAAGAAAAAAATTTGTGCACTTTGGGATGGAGCCCTACCCACTAATACCCTCATAATAATGTGATTGAGATTTTGGAACCAAGATAAAACTAATAAAATAGAATTGATGAGGGAGAATAAGTAGCTACCGAGGTGGGCACTGGGTAAACCCCCTGGGCTCCTGTAGCTCATGTGCTCTAACATGCAAATAATATAGGAGGATTCAACCACCCTACGCTACTGTATTCTAACATGCATTATAAAATAAAGAGAAAAAAAAATTGTGCACTTTGGGTTGGAGCCCTACCCACTAATATCCTCATAATAATGTGATTGAGATTTTGGAACCAAGATAAAACTAACAAAAATAAAATTGATGAGGGAGAATAAGTAGCTATCGAGGTGGGCACTGGGTAAACCCCCTAGGCTCCTGTGGCTCATGTGCTCTAACCTACAAATAACATAGAATGATTCAACCACTCTATGTTACTGTGTTCTAGCCTGCAAACAACACATGAGGCTAACCACCTTAAACTAACCTTATATATGACATTAATATCTCTTTCTCGTGATCTTTTCCCCAATCTCACCAAATATCCGTCTCGGTAGCAAGAATTATCTTTTCAAATTTGGCAAAATGTACTTGATTAATCTGCAAGATTTTCATTCGTCAAATTCTCTCCCTTCCCCAAGATTATCTCCACTGTTACACCACTCCAATTTCTCTCTCACGCAAACGTTTCGTATCCTCCATGCATAATGATGAAATCGCAGGAGAAGGGCTTGTCCATGGACAAGTTTTTGGCAGCCAACTTCCTTCACGCCATCAAGCCAAGGTAGGGAAGATTTGATTCCATCACACATCAAAAACTATCCAGCCCTTCCTCTCTACATCTTCCTCTCTTTTCAAGTCTAGAAATTGTCCCTTTAGAGCAACACTTCATCTCTTCCGGGGACTTTTTTTTTCCGATCGACTAAGAGGTGGTAACACCTCCGACCAAGGCTCAAAACCAGCCCCTAACCTCACTGTCAAGGTAAGACTTTCTCTCTCTCCACCCATCTCTCGTTCTTACCAAGTTTAGTAATAGAAGTCTTCATCTCTGTCTCTCTTTCTCCGGCCGGCGACATTTTCCGTCCACCTCTCTTCGAGTCCATCGGCGCTACCGATTTTCCAGCTCGTCTCGTTGTTGAGTGAGGTAACAAACTCAGTTTAAGGACCTCACTATTTATCTTTGAGAAACTTCATGAAGATCTTGAACCTAATTGTGTAGACTCGTTTCTTGTGATTATATGCATTGCTCATGTGGAAAATAAATTTTCGCATGCGTTTCCTCTTGTCTTTGCTTGAGTAGCACGATCATAAATGCCTATAACCGAAATTCTATTGATTTTATCAGTTTAATATTCTTCGACTTCACTAGAAAAGCAATATTTTCACTTGTCTCTATCATATTGACCATAAAGGGATAAAACCAATATAGAACCGCACATAAATCAAGGAAAAGCAAGGAATAATGTTAATACTCGCATTTGCTAGTCTGGAAATGTTCGTAAGCGTCAAGATCTGTAGAATGCCTTCTGTTGTTGTGTGCCTACAAATTGTTCGATGAAATGCCTAAATCATCCTCTGTTTTTTTTTGTAAGTCAGAAGAACAACTTTAAGCGGATTTTTCCGAACAACCTACTGAACTGTAAACCCCAAACCCAACACTACCGTGACCCTAGCTCTTTTGGCTTTCCATAGCCATCTTCCTCTCGTCAATTGAAGTTCATACCAGAAAGTTATGTACTCTAGAATCAGTTTCTGATTACTACGATTTCTGAAATGAATTTATAAGTCAAAAAGTAATGGAGGTAATGTTCTAAATATCAATCTAAGAGTTTCATGCTTATTCCTTTTTTCTTCTGTTTTTTTTTTTTTTTTTTTTCTGATCATTTGCTGTTTTGAGCATAGAACCTTGATTTTGGTTTTAGTCTTAGCTGACAAGAATTAGTTGTTTTAATGTTCAGTTTCTGGTGAGAGAGCTATTTAGGAGAGGTAAATCTTCTGTAGACATGGACTGGTTTAGTTGATAAGGAACTACTTCCTAATTTAATTTGAGTTGCTATTATATATTAAATGAAAATTGGAACAATGTCACTTTATTTTAATTTTGACAAATTTTAAGGTTAATTTGGTAATTTTGGAAAAACACGAAAGGGATTAGACGAGATCCTCTATTCCAAAATGATGTTATGATGTGGCTGCAATTTGCCAAGTAAGAAAGCTATATGTGTTTCGGATAACAAATTGTTCAGTCAAAACATTTCTATTTTTTTCAAGAAAGATTCAGAAAAAGAGAGAAATCAGGAAGACAAGTCAAATCATTCCAATATTATCTGTTCGTATTTTATCTTTGCAATGGGATTGCAAAATTAACTAATCCTAGGCGGTTTGAGAGAACAAGAGAGGAAGAATCCCTCTCTCTCCTTCTCTCCCTCTCTCCTCCTCATATTCCCCTTCTTGTAAATGTTGTATTCCATCATCCCCTGCATAAAATGAACAGCTTCAGAAAGGCCTACGGCGCTCTCAAAGACTCCACCAAGGTTGGCCTTGCAAAGGTCAATAGTGACTTCAAGGTAAATAGAAATCATCTTCAATCATATACACCCTCCATGCATGCATGTTCTCCTCGTGGGATTTTGAATTGATTTTATATATTATTATTATTTTTTTGCAATGCATGTTGAAAGGATTTGGATATTGCAATTGTTAAAGCTACCAACCACGTGGAATGCTCCCCCAAGGAAAGACATGTTAGAAGTAAGACATCATGTTCAAGAATGCTGCAAAATGTTTATAAATTGGCCTAATTTGCTGTCAATTTAATTCTTCCTTTATGTTATGATTCTTGCAGAGATATTTGCAGCAGTATCTTTATCATCTCCACGAGCCGATGTAGGCTACTGCATTCATGCATTATCCAAAAGATTGTCCAAGACAAGGAGCTGGATTGTAAGCATGATGATTTTCATTTTCTTGCAGCATGAATGAATTATTTGTGTGGGCTAATGATGTCTGAATATTGAATAACACCAGGTTGCAATAAAGAGTTTGATAGTTTTCCATAGGATATTAAGAGAAGGAGACAACAGCTTCAGAGAAGAGTTGATGCACATCTCAAGAAGAGGCCATATTTTCCACATATCCAATTTCAAAGATGATTCAAGTGCTCTAGGTAAAATTGTTCTACACAATCAAGCTTTATAGAGGGACGATGTTTTTTTTACCTTTGTTAAGCCTCATTGTAGCTTGGGATTGCTCTGCTTGGGTGAGATCTTATGCAGTGTTTCTTGAGGAAAGATTGGAGTGTTTTAGAAACTTGAGCTTCGAATTAGACTCAACTGATAGAGGGTCTACACACAAGTCCGGACAAAATGAGGTATAACTTGATATGTTATTTCCATCATTTTTTTAAACTACATTCTTGAGAAGAGTTGGAATTGAAAATTAAAATGTGTATATGTTATAGGAGCAGAGTAAGAGTCGAGCTATGAACGTCGAACAGCTGCTGGAGCAGCTGCCTGCATTACAGCAGCTTCTGTATAGGCTAGTTTGTTGCCAGGTAAAAACATATATTGGATTTGGTTTTAGCACGGTTTTGTTGTGTCGTTGGAGTTGTGATGAGGCGAACGCCTTGCAGCCGGAAGGAGCAGCACGGTACAATTATCTTGTACAATATGCTCTAGCATTGGTAAGCATTATACTTGGATGAAAACTTAATACTAATAGGCCTTAAAAGTTAAAACTTCAACTAATTGATACAATTTGTTGATAAAACAGATTGTGAAGGAGAGCTTCAAAGTGTATTCCACAATCAATGATGGAATCATCATGCTTGTAGACACAGTATGTATAATCTCTATAGGCTTCTACTCTCTCTCTCTCTCTCTCTCTCTCTCTCTCTCTCTCTCTCTCTCTCTCTCTCATGCTTCTAAGTGAGAGAGGCTTGTTTTTCTGCAGTATTTTGATATGCCTAAGCCTAAGGCAGTTGCTGCTCTCACTATATACAAGAAAGCAGGAAGACAGGTCTATTTAATTTTCTTGATCAAGAACAACTTATGAGATATTTCACATACATGATTAATTGATTCTTTTGTGTTGTTTTGGATGATTGATTGACATTTGTAGGCAGACCATCTTGCTGATTTTTACGACTTCTGCAGAGCGTTGGATCTTGCTCGGACGTTTCAGTTTCCGATTTTGAGACAGGTTATATCTACCTTTATAACTATACAAGTCAAAATTGTACTTGTTTCTGCAAACATAAAGGTTTGCTGATCTTCTTTGTTCTTGTTTACCAGCCTCCTTCCTCATTTCTTGCTACTATGGAGGACTACATAAAGGAGGCGCCGGAGAGAGTCTCTCCCACCCGTCGGATGGTGAGAAAATCGCCCTCTTTCTTGCTTACTTTTGCGGTAAAGATGGACGAATCATTATGTTATGGTGTTTTTGTGATCAAACTATGGTGCTGTTTGCAATAGGAGCATCAAGAGAAGAAAAGGGAAGCGCGGAAAGATGAAGAAACGGCTTCAAGACGAAGCGAAGAAGCAGCAAACAAAGCAATAGTTGTTGTTCAAGAGGAACCTCATTCTGAGCCAAAACAACCTCAACAAGAACAACCTGTTGCTGATCTGCTTGTAAGTAGTCTCCCTCTTCTTACAATCTACTTTTCTTGAATTTGCTCATGGCATCATCTAGTGGTTTGGATCGAGTAGAAACTGAGACTTACATAGAAATTACAAACTTATGCATAATCTTATACTCCCTCCGTCCTATTCGGCTGTTATACAATTGTTGCTTCCATTCAAAAAATAGTACTCACTCTATCCCGTTTGAAACGATCCGTTTCTTTTCGGCACGAGAATTAAGAAAGTAGATGATAAAGTAAGAGAGAGAAGATGAGTGAGATAGTGAGAGAATAGATAATAAAATAGTATAGAGAAAATGAGTGATATAATGAGAATAGATAATAAAGTAGGAGCTAATATTGTAATTTTTTTGAAAAGTTGTTTCCTTTTTCGGAAACAGATCGATTCAAACGGGTCGGAGGGAGTAAATTATTACAAATATTTTATTTGAGGTTCAACATCTTTACCCATAGCCAACAGTTCTCTTTAAAAACCATGCCAAAAAGTTTTTGAGTAGGGACGAAGAGAGTATTTTTTATGCATAATCCATCTAACTTTACACTTTTGCACTTATACATAAAACATATAATGATTATACATAACAGAATCTTTTAGAACATATTCGATCCAAGCCGTTTAGTAGGAAGATGAAAGGTGCATATTGGTTCCTAATTTCTATGCAGAATGGAATTTCTCATTTGATCCACTCCCGTGCAGGATCTAACCGAGGCCAGCCCGAAAGCCGAACAACCCAAAGAAACGAACCCATTAGCCCTTGCAATCTGCCAACCAAGTACACCACTCCATCTTCATCTCTTCTACATTCAGTCAATCACCATCATGTTTAACACATTCATGGTTGAACTTGAATCCTTTCAGCAGCAAGTGATGAGCCTCAGCCAAAGACGAGCAACGGGTCGGGTTGGGAGCTGGCGCTAGTAACGGCGCCAAGCAGCACGAGCTCCCCCCAGACAACACCAGCTAAAGTAGTCTAACCCTCCAAACTTCCATTATTCTTCGTCAGTAGTTACACTGCTTACTGATATATTTGAGCGTTAGGTGGGTGGGTTCGACAAGTTCATGCTCGACAGCCTGTACGAGGATGGGGCTCGGAGGCAGATGCAGATACAGAGATGCGGATACACCACGGAGGGCCAGACATATGGCTATGGCTATGGCTATGGCTATCGCTACCCACAAACTCCATTTGATCACATGAATCAAGCAGATCCAAGGATGGTGATGATGCAGCAGAGGTACCAGATGATGATGATGATGGGGCCCAACAGTCTTAATCCGTACCAACAATCTCAATATCAACAGCAGCAAGAACAGCAAATGGTGTATATGAATCCATTTGGAGATCCTTTTGGATACCCACAAAATCAAAGCTCAATGCCACCACATGGGAATCGTACATTGTTTTAGGCATCATTGAGATATCCAGTTTTTCACATGTTTGTGTAATTATCAACTCACAAATTAGTTTTGAAAAAATGCTATCAAACCAATTAACCGGCCGAACCGAACCAAACGAAAAGAAGTTTTTTTTGCCAAACGGAACCATAAAATTTTGATTCATATTCGACTTTTAATTTTAATATATTTTTTTATTCTAATATTTTTATGAAATAAATTAATTTTCTTACGTGCTAATAATTATATTAAAAGAAAAGGAAAATTAGATTCTCTATAGTCAATTTTATTATTTCGTTTTTCTACGCGTTGAAATCTCAATTAGTCTGATCCAATTGAGTTTGATAAAACCAAATTGACACTTGACAATCTTAATTGGAAGATTTCAAATTACTATATATTTATATTATTTTGATTTTGACCATAAAATACATATTATATGATTAATAATATCTTAAAAAAATACCATAAATCTCTATTTAGCTTGTCCAATTTCACTTATTTATTTTTTTATTTTAGAATAATAGTTCAATATATTTATATTTGGGAGTACTAGTTAAGACTCAAGTTGTATTAAATCCTAATATACATAATTACACAAATATACAAATAATAATATTATATACAATCTAAAGAGCGTAGTCTGTAAAGGATTATAAAACGGCGGGCGGAAAATAAAAAGCCCACCGTGTTGTGTTACCGACCTACGAACTGTCCACATTAATCCATTCTCTCACTACAATTCTATAAACCATCTTCTCTCTCTAACTCAAACTAAATCTTCTCATGGCCTTGTCTCGAATTCTCTCCCAATCCCTACCCCGTTCCTCCCTCGGCCCTTCGGCAGCCCTATTCGGCTCCCGCCGCCACCGCTCCACCAAATCGCAACGCGCTCAGCTCATCGAAATTGAAGCCGACCAGCCCGATTCGCCCGAGGCGGCGGCGGAAGTCATCGCGTTTGGTATCAGGAAGCTCGAGGACGCAATCCACAGCATCATCGTGCGCCGCGCCGCACCCGATTGGCTTCCTTTCATGCCCGGTTACTCCTATTGGGTCCCACCCCGCGCCTCCCCCTCCTTGCGCCCCGACCAACCAACCGGTAGCATGATCGAGGTAATCGGACAATTAGCCTCTTCGGGTATGGTTATGAATCGGGCCCCGGCATTCGAGTTTTTGTCGGATGATGAAGAGAAAGCCCTTTCTTCCACCAAGGGCTGGCCGTCCTCCGCTTTCTATCTCCAAGGTAGTCAATCGTGATATTAAAGGATAATTATTATATTGAAGTGTGAATTTGGTGAGATCTTCGAAGGTGAATCTGATCTTAATAGGGTTTCCAGATCTAGTATTGTGAATAAATGGTTAATTGGTTAATTCTCTATTATTGTTTGGCTTCTCAAAAACTGTTAGAAAACAGAAATTCAATTGTACATTAAATTGAGATGGTTGGTTTATCTGTGTGAGTGGTGGAGGGGATTTGAATGGTTTTCTCTTTTGATCCTGCAGGTAGTTGTAAAATTGATTTAAACAATTGACTAATTTCTCACTGAATTGGAATTGGCATGATCTAGGGTTCTTGATGTTTTTGTGTATAACTGGTTTAACATTAGACTGGTTGTCCTCTCCCTATTCAGATAACTTATTTGTTGCCATGTACTGCATTTGGGAGGTTTTGATTTATTGAGGATGAGATAGAAATCATACTATCAGATGCTGTAAAATATTTTTCTGGTAGAGTTTTACATATGCAAGATTTTAAAATGGCAGAGAGAACAATGGGCCAGACTTCATTCATTTATAGAGATGGTGCTAATCCTATAAGCTTGTGATAGTATGATTCAATAAATTTTAATTATTTAGATTTAGTGAAGGAGATGAGAAATGTTTCCGAATATGATGGTGGGAATGAAAAAGTTTAGTGCTACGTTTATCTTTGAGGATTAAGAAATGACTACTAGGGACCATGATCTTATATCGAACAAAAGGGTTGGACCTAGACATTGATTAGCTAGGGATAGACAACAGAGGGGAATTGACTTTCAAAGTTCATGTGGAAGGTGGCTGAATATTATAAAAAGGTTGTGATATAGTTCAAAAGTATGTAGAGGACGGTATATCTTGTAGTTTTTTTTTAGGTATTTTGAGACAGTATAGATAAACCGAACATTACTTATTCAAGTTTCCCACATAAGATATAAACCAGAGATATACCTTATGGTTTCATAGGCTGGTTGTCATCTCCTCTGTTACATAGATCCTTGTCTTTCTAAGAAGGCCAAAATGTAGATACCGACTTTACTGAAAACTACATTCTTGTCATGTGAGGGCTTGAGTCCATGCTTATACAGTTATAGGGGAAAATGGATAACCTATTACTAGGTCTTGTCTTATACTTTTGTTTTCCCCTCCCCACATATTCTCTCAATGAAACACACATTATTAAGTTTCCACACCTTCTTTCTTGCATTTTGCCTAAAACCGCTCATCTTTTCACTACTTTCTAAATAATTTCTTAATGATAAGTTTTGTAAAGTGACTGGTAGAGCTCCGCAACTTGTGACAGTTGTTCATACGTTTTATTTATGATCTTTTACAATGCAGGGACTTCACCCATGCATCCTATTCCTATTCCAATTCCAATGGTAACATTGGAGATGAAAAACCAAGAGAATGACGAACAAGTTAACAGCCGATCCGACTCTGAGGATGAGCAGTAAACTCATCAGAATCAATCCCTGGGGTTAGTGAGCATTCTGAATACATTTGTCTCGTCGTATCCTTAGTAAATAACACGTAAACCATTCTACATACACACCCAACTTGATACTAAGTTGTAGTGTGGGATTCATAGAAGCAAATTTCTTTTCCTTTATTGAAATCTCTCTGTTACAGGGATTTTAACCAGTGTCAATATTTGAGGCACGAGGAGAGAATGAAGGAGGAGATGGGGCAGGCAGAAAGCTGTGCATAGATGGATCCTTGGTAGAGTTTCTTGCACGCGACGAACTTATGTCTCATCGCGATGTTTGCTTTATCAAGCAGCCGAATGTGCCAGAAAGAAGACTGTATATTATGGAAGTACTTTGGTCGAAATATTCTTCCTGCTCTGTAATAAGTGTTTAATTTAAATGCACTTGTGTAGCCATGGCAGAACGTTGTTTTTTTTTACAGTTGTATATATGGGTAGTTTGATTTGGAGATGATGGTTTAAATCAGTTGTTTCATTGCATTGGTTTCACTGCGTTGTAGGACTGTAAGATTATGCAGCAAAGTGTATTATTCTAAATTGGCAATTTGATTATTAGGAATATTGGTGAAATAAATCGAAGTTTTGTGAGTTAATATATTAATTTTATTTTATTTTTAAATTTTTGCAATTCAAAGTATGATTTAATCCTCAATTTTTTTGGGTGTCGGAAAAAAGACGATTTCTTACATTTTAGGAATCAAATTGAAATTGAGTATTCTGAAAGTCGAAATAATTGGAAATTGGTACATACAATGATTCGCGAAAGCTAGAAATCTCGGTTATTAATTCACTAAAATTTAAAATATACTGCAGAAGTTAGAAATCTCGGTTATTAATTCGCTAAATTTAAATTTAAGTTAAATTTAAAATTGTTGGAGATTTATTTTACTAATATTGTTGTAAATATATTTTATATATATACTTACCATATATTGTGATGACCATATATTGTGATGACCATGTAAACCCTAAAAGCTCATGAGCCCATCTTGTACTCTATAAATAGAGGTCTCCACCCTCATAATAATATACATCTATTTTCTCTTTCTCTTTATTATTCTCTCATTCTATTTAGTTTATAACACGTTATCAGTACGAAAGCTCTCGTTCCAAAAGAAAAAAAATCCACGGCTGAAGTCCAATTTTACTACTAAGATTGAAAAAAAAAAAATTTAAAAAAGAGTACAACCATTTGACCTTGAGGGTCATTTGACCTTTAGAAGTCAGTCTAATCTTCAGGATTATTTACAATTTGTTACTCCCCTCAAGATAACAATCTTCAAGGTTATCTTCAAGGTCTACACTAATATGTGCAATACAAGTTTAATTATTCTCATAGAGAATAGCATAGAATATGTCAATATATCATTACTCTCATAAATAGACTAACATCATATTTGTCTCGAAGATAACAAAGGATGATCAATATCATTTCAAATCCTCAAATTGCACATAAGTAAGGAACTTCTGGTCCTAAAACATCTTTGTTATCTTCTATAGGTCTAAATGAGTCTTCATTCACTTCAAGTGATTGAATCAACCATTAGGTAACTATGTGGATGAAATACAATAAATCTCTTTAAAGACCTTTCAGGTAGGTCGACTAGCGTAACTCCATCATGGAGATGCTCGACCTACAGGTCGAGACAATTATTAATTCAACCCAAGTATTTAGATTCGAACTCCGTCTTTAGGCATGAGTTGGTTTCATCAAGTACTTTTGTACATAATGATTCACATATCCTCTTCAGGAGAAATTTGGAGTGATGTGTTCTAATTTTGTATTCCGCGGACTTCTTATCTCTTAGCACCAATAAATCTCTCACGCTTCTAGCGTCAATGAGAATTAATTGAATTATTTTTGTCTATGAGGAACTTCGGTTCTTTCATGGTGCATATACAACAGGTATATGAGATTTTAGTCACTCCTTTTGCACTAAATAATTTGATGAACTTCTGGTTCATAGTGCGTGAATCTAAATAATTAATCCAACGAGATATTTGTGGCATTCAATTTTTATATTTCATATCTCCCCCTAATGCCGACAAGGATGTGAGTTGGATATTAAAATCAACATATCAATGAATAAAATAATCCATAATGATTTGCTCTATGTAAGTCATTAGGACGGAGTATACATATAAGTATTATGCTCTTCAGGAGTTTTAATCAAACTCAAGTCATCATTTATGTACCCATTCGTCAAGGAATTCTCGTCGTTATGATTATATCATATACGGGCCGTACTATTTCAGCCCTTATAATGACTTTTACGGCCTAATTGACAGCATCTTTTTGACTTACATGTTTTGAGCAAGTTAAATCCTTCAGGGATCTTCATATATATGTCACTATCTAGTGAATCATATTGATAGATATATACTACATCCATAAGGCCCATAACAAGCCTTTTGTGACATAAGTAGATTAATCTAATTCTAAATACAATGGCGTCTATTATGGGAGAGTACATAATTAATTCCCGGTCTTTGAGAAAAACATTGTGTTACGAGTATTGCCCTATATCTCGTAATTTTTCATTTCTCTATGTAACAAAGACACATTTATATCCTTCGGGGATATACTTTTCGGATTTTGGAACTACAGGTCTAAATATTTCCGGCTTTCTAGGGAATATTAATTCACCTTATATGACTTCGTTCCTCTTTGGCCAATTATTTAAATCTTGACAATCTCTTATAGATCGTCGTTGAGGATCCTCTTTTTTTCATTTCAAGAGTCATATTAAAGGCGAATATATCGTCATGCGTCCACGACGATACTTGATCTCTCCAATATTTTGAGATCTCATTATTTTCAGACGATTGTAGTTCTTCAGGAACTTTATTTGATTGATTAATCATTTTCGTCATTTTTTTTTGTTCATATGTTGTGCTCCTTTTCTTAGACACAAAATTTCATTTAGAACCAATTGGTCGACCATATTTTTGACGAACTTTTAATGCATTTGCTGTCATTTATACTTGTCCTTCAGGGACATGAAATCTTGTTGGGGGTATTTGCAGCAAATGTATGACATTGTCACTTCTTTTATATACATACTAAAGCATCAAGAAGTTGATTCGTAATCTTTTGCAAGTGAGTCTTTTGACTTCTTGTTCACATTGATTACTTCTGGAATCCAAATGTGGCTATTTTGTTCTTGTGCTTTTTGTTGGATGTAGATTTCACATTGATTACTTCAGGAATCCAAATGTGACATATGTTTCACATAATGTTGGGAACGTTATTTCATTATAATAACAATCTTCTTGTAAGACTCATATTCGTACGAACAACAACCATTTTTAGTATGATCATGAGCAACTAATTGTTTAATCTCAATCCCAAAACCAAATAACATTAAATCCTCTTCAAGAGGAACTTAGAATTTAATAAACTCACTAGCTTTATCAAGATAAAGCTGCATCAGGGAATTGAGCTCATTGTTTTTGAACTTGTAGTACTAACAAGTTCTACATTTCTTCGAGAAATCGAACATTCATGGAAATTAAGAGATTCTTCAGGATCTCTCTGCAGCGCCCAAATGAATTTTCAATTATATTGCACATCAAAGTTGTTTGCAGATGTTCAAACTTATCATGTCAAAGCATAGAGCTCTTTGAACTTCCGGTTCATGACATGTTTTGTCTCACTTATTTCTATGAATGTGTAATACATTCAAGGTGGTAGTTTTGTTAGCTTTTGGCTAAATACAAAAGAATCACTACCTTTATATATTATTTTTCCAGTATGGTATCCATTACAGCGGATATCCTTAAAGCTTAGTAAGTTTCTTCTAGACTTGCTAAAGTAAGGGCAAACTTAGTAGTTGATTTCGTATCATTTGATAGAATGACACATGCTCTTCTGGAGCCTTCAATAATTTCGATGCACTAGAGTTGAAAATCTTGCAATTTAGGATGCATATACTCGTATCGAGTTTCAGGGAGGACAATCAATTATATCTTTAAGCAATCCTATTGGGATGCTTCATTTCTATTGTCTCTCTCATGCCCTCTTATTGGCAGATGAACATCGATATCAAGAGTGCATTAATGTCAATAAGACATAAATAATGTTTTTCATTCAAGAATAACATATATCATCGAAAATGTGAGTTGCTCTTTAAGAGTATTTAATATTCTTCTGGAATATAAATTATGCTACTTCAGGAGCAAAAGTTAAATAGTATATAAAAATACTATATTTGAGGTATTTCCACAAACATGTGATGGTAATGTTACTATCACAATATGGTCATTTTTCAGTAATATAATTGTGCTACTCCGGAGCAACAACTTAGTTTTATTCATGATACGTGAAATCAATAAATTGTGAATTTTGAGATCTATCGGATCTCACATCTATTCTTGAAAAGAAATTAAACCACAATAGGATATTGGAAATGCAATTGTCATTCAAAGAGGAGCTCTTGCTACCACTCCATATAATTAGGTAATATTTTAAATTACAACATACCTTTAGATATACATTGTTCTTTAGGAACATGTAATATTCATCAAGAATATTAATTGTGCTACTTCGGAGAGCAACAATTAAAGTATGGTTATTGTGATATATGATTTCAAAATGACAAGTTTTAGTTGTTCCAAGAACATGTAGAGTTAATTGTGCTAGTTCAAGAGCAACAATTAGAGTTATGAACATACAATATTTGTCAAAATAAAGAACTTGAATCGTTCTTCAAGAGCATGTATTATTCTTTAGGAATACGAATTGTGCTACTTCAGGAGCAACAATTTTAGTCTATATTCAACTGCTTTAGACGAAAGACTAATATTTTCGAGAAACCCAATTGCTCTTCAAGAACATATTGTGTTCGTTGGGAATATCAATTGTGCTACTTCGGGAGCAACAATAATAAAAATTCAAGATCCAAGATTCGCCTATCAATAAGATATATTGTATGAATTGCTCAGTACGTAATATTCTTCAGGAATATTAGTTGTGTGCTACTTCAGGAGCAACAAATTAAGTTTACATTTATAGATATAAATATAAATATTATACAGTATGCAACAAAAAAAAAACTGAGGTATATTAAAAAAAATGCATAGATAATATTAATAACTCATTAAGAGTATGTAATATTCTTCAGGAATATTAACTTATGCTACTTATGGAGCAACAATTGAGTTATTTCAATAAATTTGAATTGCTCTTTAAGAGCATATGATATTCTTCAGGAATATGGATTGTCTACTTCGGGAAGCAACAATCTAGATTCAACATTAAGTAAATAAATAACAAACAAACAAATAAATAAAAGCGTAAAATAAATGCTCTTCAAGAGCATGTAATATTCTTCGGGAATATTGATTGTACTACTTCTGGAGCAACAATTTAAGTTAAAAATATGTTTTGGAATTGCTCTTCAAGAGCATATAATATATATTCTTCATTGAATATTTATTGTCTTCTTGGGAGCAACAATTAAATGTGTCTAATGATAACAATAATCTAAAACTCAAACATATTATTTAATAACTTGGTATAAACATAAGCGAAGACAATAACATTTATTGTTATCCCTCAGCATTAACAAATCAATAAGCAAAGATAATAACATTTATTGAAGGTCATCTTGTACTCTATAAATAGAGGTCTCCACCCTCATAATAATATAGATCTATTTTCTCTTCCTCTTTATTATTCTCTCATTCTATTTAGTTTATAACAAATATCCTTTATTAACACCTCTCATAATTTCCAGTTACAAAAGATACATGGTACACTACCAATTATAGTATTGCGACGTGGCACAACCTCACTGGAAAAATGAACGGGTGAAGGAAATTATAGTAAGGGATTCAATTCGAATGTCGTAGGAAATTAGAAGTAGAGCTGTGTGGATCTCCAGGGTAGAATTTCTGATGGCGGAGACTTCTACCTCATCTTCCGATCAATCCGAGGTAATCTGTATGTGAAATTAATCGACGTCTTAAAATTATGAATATGGATTTGGGGTTCTTTGTCCTACTGATATTGGTCTCTCTTTTTGGCTCAATTTCGTATTATTATTTTATCTTTATTCCTTGTAATGTAGGTGAGGGGTGATTGCTAAGACGTTGTGTTGTGAATTTAGGTTTCGTTTGTTTTCTTTATATTATATATGTTGATGGTTTTCTTTGAGTTGATATTTATTGGTTTTTTGTATCACCGTGATTTAAACTCCATTATTCTGTAAATGTTGAATTCTCGCTGGAGGAAAAGTTCTTGGTTTTTGGTATTCTATAAAAAACTGGAGTATTTTTTCATTTTGTATTTGGCTTTTTCTTGGTAGATGTCATGAAGATATGTTCCTCCTATCTGTATACTTATCCACTGCCTTGGCCCTTGGCTCACTTGCAGGTTCCCGTATCTGATGGGTTACAATCACAAAAAGGGGATAAGCCGGTGTTCCCGGTTATGTATCCAGTGTTTGTTCCTGGCTTACTACCTCCTCATCAGCACCGGGAACTGGTCAATCGCGGGCCGGGTTTATATGCTATTCCAGTTCTTCCGAATATGCAACCTGTTGCTGGTTTTCCATCCTATAATCTTATCCCTTTTACCTACAACTTACCTACACGTAAGTATTCGAATTCTGGCCTAAGGATAGGATTCTTGAATGCTAACCATCATTAACAAAAATAATGTTTTTGGGGTCCTTTTTACGCGTGACGAAGTACTTAGTAATTTAGCTAGATCTGTTGAGATGAATCTTCATTGAATTCTTATTCTGTTACGTCCTTATGAAATTGACTTCTGCATTTTTTAGGAACATACAAAAGGTTTTCTGCGTTTTTAGGACCATTCAAAAGCCTTAAGAAATTGACTTCTGCATATTTGTATTTGGCTAGGAAAGCATGGCCCTCTCCTTTCTAAATCTTTACCTTGAACTCTTATGTCATGTGCTTGAGATTAGACAAATCTTGCCACATAACTCATTGCAACACGTTAAATTTATTATAACATATTTTGCTTTAATAATGCATGTGCTGTCATCAGCGAACAAAGTGCTCGTGAGGCCAGAGAGGTGGGTGGCGAGCAGGGACAACCAGGGGAGCAACCATTACAGCGTCAACAAGCTGGACCTCAAAGAGAAGTTGGTCGGAGATTTCAAATTGCTATCCAGTTTGATCTACTGCTCATTTTAAAGCTGGCAGCGGTTATATTCTTGTTCAACCAAGATGGATCTAGACAGAGGCTAACTCTCCTTGTGTTTTTTGCTTCAGTGGTTTACTTGTATGTAGCTGAGATAAGCTTATATTCTTCTGAGGTTTGTCCTTTTCTATGTTTGCAAAAAGAAATACTTCGCTTATTCGTATTGACTGATTCAGATATCAAACTGGAGCTCTGGGGCCAGTCATTCGATGGCTTTCTCAAGGCATGCGTTGGGCAGCTGCTCCACCAGCCAGGCCCGTTAGGGCCGACAATTTAGCTGCTGCTGGAGAACAAGGGAATGAAAATGCTGCTTTAGCAGGTGAGCTCTCTAGTGTTGGTTTGAAGTGATTTATGATTTATGCACCAAATAATGGAAATTGACATTTAGAAACAAAAATCTGCATGCACACATTCATTTGTAAAGGTACTCCGGCGGTTAATTGGCCAAAAATGTAAGGGTAGTTCCTAGTGTCCTAAATCTGAAAGTATGTTGCTTGTTACCACAAGAAATAGAACAAAGGATAGTGGTGATAGTAAAAAGGATCATTATCCGTATGTTTATGCATCGTTTTCTTGAAACTAAGTCGAGAATATGCTCCTGTGAGTGAACCTCTGTTGTTTTCTAGAAATGTCATAGGATGTAATATAATCTTGACATGCTGAGGGTCAAGCTGTAGGTGAGAATGAGCATGGTGGTGGTGGTGGTGCTGCTGCTGGGCAAGGCGAGGGCAGCCGCTTGTGGGTAATTGTAAAGGAGATCCAAATGATCGTCTTTGGTTTCATTACTTTTCTTCTCCCTGGCTTTCAAAACATAGATTAGATTCGATTCGATTCGATTAGATGTCAATCTTACCATTTTTGCACTTTTACTTTTTAGGGTTGGTTTTGGAGCAATTCTTGAAAATTTTGTTCTCGACTGAAACTAAAGATCATGAAATCATGTATGCTTCTATACAGTTTGCCACTTCTTAATTTTTATTTTTTAAAGTTAAGGTGGTGTTCTCATAAAATAGTAAAAATAATACTTTCTACATCCCAATAATAGTGTTTTGTGTTCACAAAAGAGTGGAGTCAATTGTCAAAATAACACTTTTAAAAAAAATTAATTTCCAAAATAACACTCTTTAGAAAATAATTCTCAAATTAACACTCTTTTTACCATATATGCATTTATTTACCAAATGAATATCTACATGAAAATAATTTATATTTTTTAAGTTAATTTTACTATACTTGCAGTTTGAGGAATAAAAGAAATTTAAAAAAATTATTTTTATTTAACAAATATGAAAAAATATTATTATAAATCAAATAAAAAATTATTTTTTTATTTTTTTTATTTGAAAATTATGGAAAGAATCTCTTTCCGACCTAATCGCAACAATTGTATTTATTTTTTATTTTTATTTATTTTGTAATTATAATAATCCTAGGGAATAATGATAAAATGTTCCCTTTTTATTTAAAAAATAATAATTGTTTGTTGAAATAAAATTACTGTACAAGTAAAAAACATTTTTTTATATAAAATATGGCACACATAACCTACAAAACAAATAAATAAATAACAAATATATTTATTTTTTATTTTGAAATACGATTTTATTACAACAAAATATTTTAAATTGTAATTTAGTAATGCAAAAAATAAAAAACATTGTCCATGTAGATATTTATTTACTAAGGAAATAAATAAGTGGCAAGAAGAATGTTATTTTGAAAATTATTTTTGAAATAATGCTATTTTGGGAACAACTTTTTTAGAGAATGTTATTTTAGTAATTCACTCCAAAAGAGTATGCCGTTAGTAATATCTTTTTTTTTCTAAAAATGGCAGACAATTTGTAGCTACAAATTAATTACCAAAAATCAAACTACATTCACCAAACATCATTTTCTTAATTTTGGTATCCGAAAAGAAATCAGACACTGCTAATGAGACGGAGAGAATACTACAAAAGTAGCAACTCATGACCTATGGCAAGAAAACAAGAAATTTCCAACTTTCTACTAAATAAAGATGAAACCTAAACGTGCAAGAATAGTTAGGCATGCCAGAGCTGGCTACCTTTGTTTGTATAGCCATTGAAATTGAACTCTTATGTTTTACTCTCCACCTAAAACTAGACTTGAAAAGTATCAAAAGAAGTACCACTATTGATTCTTGGTCCGTACTATTCAGCTACAAAAGACTATACATGACCCAACTACACATAAAACAACCTAGTCCACAAACTAACAAGATTCGTGCAGACAAACAATTCAAGATTTCATAAGCAACTTAGCCAACTTATTTGCTTTATCCAAATCTCCCTTCAAACAGAGCGAATGAATATGAAAATAAAAAGAATCAAAATCTTTCAATTGCTCCATTTTCCCTTTTTCGTCATCATACGACACCGAAAGGCGATCATCTCCGGTGTAGCTTGACTGCACATCTTCTTTCAGTTCATGTCGATTCAATCCAACACTCCTACCAGAGAAAAGAAGGGATCCAACTTCTTCAAGTAACGCGAGAGCATCAAGAATACGCCCTTGCTCACAAAGAAAGACGAGAAGATTCTCCACCGAGTCAGACTCAACTTCACTATCGATCCTCCCTAAGAGATCAATAACTGACTCAGTCTGAAGCATCTCCCTTAAGATGCTTCTAGACTCTTCCAGCCTTCCTTTGGCACACAAACCTCGGAGAAGATACATGAAACCCAAGAAATCCGGCAATAAGCCAACGCTTTTAAACTCAAAGAAAAACTTGAGAGCTTCTTCCATGTCACCTTTCTGGCAATAGCCATTGATAAATGCACCAACTGTAAATCCATCAGGCTTAAGATTACGCAACTCCATATCATGGAGAAGCTCTGTAGATACCTCAAGTAGACCCGCCTTGCAATAGCCGTCAATCAATGAGTTATAAATATGAGTATTCGGTCTAAGATTCTTGAGGGACATCTTGTCAAAGAGAATCTTGGCATCATGTACAAGTCCTTCTCTAACCAAGGCATCGATAAGCGTACCATATGTAACCTCGGTAGGAAGAATATTGATTCTCTCGAGTGAATCAAACAATCTAAAAGCTTCAACAAGAGAGCCTTGGCTGCAGAGCCCACTTATGACTGAGTTATATATCACTATGTTGAGGGCTAACCCCTTCTTCTTAGCTAAAGTGCAAAGATCTAATGCCTTGTCAATATGCATTCCTTTACAGAGGGAATCAATCACAATGGAGTAGTCGATAACATTCATATTAGGGAGATTACCTTGTGCTCCCACCATGAGCTCATATGCATCCAAAACCCTACCATCCTTTGTTAGTTTCATAAAAATGGAAATAGGAATGGTGAAACTCCGATTTTTCTCATTCATCCGCGAGAGAAATACTAGGGATTTTTTCACATTATTCAAACATAGGAAATTTACTATTATGTCACAAATCATGAGATCAGACATGCCATATATCTTAATAAAGGAAGTCAAGATAAGCCGAGCCCAAGATGATTTCCCTTCAAACAAAAGCAGTTTTAGTATTGAATAATAACCCATGCTTGAACATGCTAATTGTTTACTTTTCATTGCAAGTAATATATTGTATGATACCTCCGGGTAACCCTTTTCGCAAAGGAGAGAAATCGCATCATTGCAGACAATTTGTAGTTCTCGAATCCCTATCTCTTCCATTCTGCAGATCATTTCAAAAACACTGTCAGCACTTTTTTTGTTCAATGCTGCTTCAAACAGCATCATATACACTGTTCTATCCAAAGCCATGCATTTCTTCGTGTATTCAGTGAACACATCAATTGCAATGTCCAACATACCCTCGTCACATAGCCCTGAAATAATACGATTGTAAGAAGCAGCTGGAGGAGTTGAGGTCATCCGGAAATCATCAAATACTTCAAGTGCTTCATTGATCCTTCCTGCTTTACAATATCCATCAATCAAAGTATTGTACGAAAAAGAGTTCGGCAACAAGTCCATTTGTGGCAGTCCCTTATAAATCACAAGGGCCTCCTCAAACAAGCCTACCATAAGCAGGGCTTTCATTAGTATGTTACACATCACCACATCCATTTGGACGCCTTCGGCTTCCAATCTCCTTTTCGTTTCTAAAATCCCGGAGAAATTTTCTTCTTCAACATAACCCTGCAACAATGTACTATATGTGATGAGATCTCCAACTATCCCCTTTGAGAAGTCATACGCCTCGGATGTCCTCCCAGCTTTGCATAATCCATTGATGACGGTATTATGTGTGACAACACCAGGAGTTATACCTTTCTTCTCCATTTCGTCAAGAAGATGGAATACAAAATCAAAATCACCCTTTCTACAAACTCCATCAATCAAAAT
This sequence comes from Lavandula angustifolia, assembly GCA_028984105.1. NCBI lineage: Eukaryota > Viridiplantae > Streptophyta > Magnoliopsida > Lamiales > Lamiaceae > Lavandula > Lavandula angustifolia. Next base: position 28,478,571 of record CM054806.1, on the reverse strand, counting down.
AGCATATGTGAACTCATCAGCTTCAATCCCCAACCGGTCAAGCATGCTAAGAACCGCAAACGCCTCATCAAGTTTCCCTTTCTTACAAAATCCCAAAATAATTGAAGTATAAGTAATTAAATTTGGTGCAAGCCCATCCTTCCTCATCTTGGAAAGAAATCCGACAGCCTTTTCCACATATCCGTTCTTCGAAAATCCATCTATAAGTATAGTGTAACTAATGGTATCCAACTTAACTTTCTTGTCTACAATTGCTCTATACTTTTGAAATGCCTCATAAATCAATCCTTCCATTAAACTACCATACATCCAATTACTATAAAACACAACATCAAACACCAACTTATTAGTTTCCATCCAAGTAGACAAATGTGAAACACTATCAACATCCCTTAATTTATAATAAGCACTCAAAACTGTCGTACAAGTAACTGTATTAGGAGTCAAAGAACCTGACTTGATCGCAGTCTCATAAAACCTAACCGCGAGTTCAGGCTCCCCAATCCTCATAAACCCTAAAATCACAGAACTACATACATAGTTATCATAAGGATACTTGAATTCAGTCATCAATTCCAACAAATCAATCACTCTATCCAATTTCCCCATTCTGCTAAAACAGCAAATCAACAAACAGAATGTGCGAGAAGATGGAAAAATCGCATTCGTTTTCAATAAATCCTTTAACAAAAAAAGCCCCCTCTCAGGATCTCGATTATGACTGCAAAGTCCCTGAATTACAGAATCAAACATCCGATTTTTAGGCAGAAACTTTGAATTCCCCATTAGGGTTTTCATTAACTCAGCTGCTTCTTCATATTTGTGTTGTTTCAGCAGTGCTTCGGAGACAATTGTGTTTGTTTGGGCATCAGATCGAATACTGTTTGAACTGAGTTGGGAGAAAAGGTGAATGATGGATTGGAATCTCCGATTCCGGGAGAGAAAGGAAAGGAAATTGTTGAAATCTTTCAGCGTGGGAGTGAAACCGCTTTTTAGAAGTGTAGAGAGTGAAAGCATTTCCGTGTGATTTCTACACACAAAATTGAACGCACTTGCATGTTGCACGAAGATAAAGCACTATCTCAGTCGGCAACCGTAACTCCTCCATTCCACTTAACTTCATAAAAAATGAAAAAATTGAAAAAGAAGAGGGAGAGAGAGAGAGGCGTTATGCGTCGCCGACGAGAGGAAGAGAGAGAGGGGGGAGTCTTCCGGTGAAATGGGCTTCTCTGTAGGCTTATTTGGTGTTTCTTGGGCTTTTTATTGAGCTTAATATTGGGCTTCGTCAAGAGCTTCAAATTGGGCTTTGTATTAGGCTTGGGTAGAAAAACAAACCCATTAAACCAAATTAAATACCAAAACGGGTGGGTTTCTCAACCAATACTCTCTCCGTTCGGCTATTTATGACTCATTTTTCCAATTGAAATGTCCCGCTAAAAGTAGTTCGGATCCACTTTGACAAAAAATTACTACTCCCTCCGTCCTAAATATATATGTTACTTTCATTTTTCGTCTGTCCCAAATTTATATGTCTATTAACATTTTTTTGTGTTTAATTAAATCTTTCACTAACTTTAATACGTCTAATTAATGTGATAATATAAAAAAAGACTTCTTTATCCAATTTTTCTAATAACAAATACAATTATGTCATTAGTTTTTTAGTCATTTACTTTAATTTACTCATATTTCAATACTAACATTTATCTAATTTTCATATCATTAAATATTTTTCTTAATATGTGTGGAAAAGCAAATAGACATATATATTCGGGACGGAGAGAGTATTTCTTTCATACTTTATCATTTCTCTCTCATACTTTATCATCTACTGTATTACTCCCTCCGTCCCGTAGATTTAGTCTAGTATACATTTTCGGACTACCCCATTAAAACATTTCAGTTTCTTTTTTTGGCAAATTATTAGTAACATTTTTTTGAGAAACTCACAACTTTATATAATTTTACACACAACAATAATTATCCTTAAAAATCGCGACGAAAAGAAAGTGAACTAAATATATGAGACGGAGTGAGTACTATTTCGAATTATCTTCTCTCACATAGTTTATCATCTACTATTCTCTCATACTCTATAATCTACTATCTTAATTTTCTTGCCATAAAGTTTTGAACCGCTTATAACGGGATGGAGGGAGTACTATTTAGATTTTTTTTAGTTGAGATGATATTATATTCAAAAAATATTTTCAAACCCCCCAAAAAAATCTATTGTGAAATATTAAAGGGGAAATATCAAATACAAAGTGACAATCTTTTTCGAAGTCATGGACATAATGAGATGAGGTCCACGATAGTAAAAATGGACGCAGTCGCACGACCCAATTACATGCATGCAAAATCTTTCTTTTTAATTTCTTTTCCTTTGTCAAGATTGACAACATTATGAAATTGGTTTTTCCCCTCATTGCATCATTACGTGTAGTCTTTTTCTTTTTGAGAGAATGCTTTTACCCTTTCTCTCACCTCATCTTTCATCATAATAAAAAAATTCAAGAAACACACACATTTATAAATTTTCCCTCCAAAAAAGGATAGCTAAGCTTGTGATTTTATTACAGCAAGCTTTTAGGGGTAAAATTTGTAAAGGGGAAATGGAAGTTTGTGATTGTGAGGCCTGAATTATAGGGGTGCAGATTGAGATGAGGATATTGGTTTAGAGAGAGAAAGGGACAAGTATTTTTGTGTCTCATCACACACATCCCAATTTGCTCTCCATGATTTGATAGGTACCAGAAAGGCTCAAACTTTTTTTTCACTTTCCAATAAGGTCTCCATCAATTACGATCCATTTGGATATGAATTAAATTGCTCAAACATCGTCCCTTTGGGATGCCGTAACGGTGAAGGTAGGTGATCCGGGATCGATAGGACATGAGTTCAAATTCCACTGAAACCGCTATGTGTTGTCTGTCACCTATTGTTAGCCTATGGTGGTTGAACTCTCCTATGTGGTTTGCAGGCTAGCCGAGAGTGGTTGAACTCTCTTGTGTGGTTTGCAGGCTATTGCACAGGAGCGGAGTTTACCTAGTACGCACTTCGGTAGCGGCTGCGGGTTACCCTCGTCATCCAAAAAAAAAAAAAAAATTGCTCAAACATCACTAGTTTAAATTTGGTCAACATTTCTACATCGATCGCACTTTGATAGCGGCTGCGGATTACCCTCATCATCCAAAAAAAATTGCTCAAACATCACTAGTTTAAATTTGGTCAACATTTCTACATCGATTCCATTGTATGTAGTGGCTAAAAGTTGCAAAAGTTTTCGGGTCGGATCGATCTAGTCCAGTGGACATCAACTAAACTAACTCACAAACTAAATATACAAATTTTAAAAGTGAATTTTTTTATTTAGAGTAAAATCCATTACGATCACATTACTATTTTAAAATTATAACGGTTTAAGTCTATAACACATTGATTTTTTTCGTCCAAAGCTCAATCAACTCGTCGGATCATTGGGTCAGACCATTTAGGCCCTTTAACTTGTCTCAAGATTGAGTCCAAAATTATGAAAACAACGACTCGAGTGGGAGAGTCAGAGTCGAAAAGAAGAGTCTTCACTTCTTTCTCTCATTCAAAATCGTGCATGAGACTTTCATCTCACACGACTCCTAAGTGATAAAAGAAAGAAGAAGTTATCTTTGGGGGTCAATTTTAACACCTTTCAAAACATATTTAGCGTGTGACAACTTGACTTTGGCTAGATGCAAAATAATGGGTGTCATTTTCAATGATTTTATCCGGACTCGTAAGGTCGGATGATTTTGTCTCATTTCTCATGCACATGGTAGTTGGTACGTACTATTATGCACATCGCCCTACAAATTCCTTACTCAGAATAATACTTATTTATATATATACACGAATATTGGGTTTAACGGTAAATGTAACAATTATCAGTTATGTGTAAATACACATCTGTTAATAATTATTAAATGAATGTAGCCTTGTGTTTGGAATCTTTAAATGAAGAGGCGACACAAAGTTTGGTCTTACAAGCACATGTTATGTACATTAATACGACAACACTGGTGGGAGCATCCCTCACATGTAATAACAGTGACCCTTTGCTACAATTTTCATTTTTGCTCTTTTAAATGTAACAACAAATTATACTATGAGTAGATCGATTAATTTTTATGTCCGAACCCGCCCGAACCCGCCCGCGCACACCCCTAATTAGAAGATTGAGAATTTCAAATTTTTAAATAATATTTCAAAATTTTGATTCTGATAAACCTAATTCAAACACATTTTTAAAAAAAATTATACAAATACATAATTTCTGAATCTTCATACCAAACGTCTCATTACTTCATTAATTAAACTACTAAATTTCTACATTTTTTGTTTTTATTTTTTTGTTTAAAACTTGATGGTAAATTAAACGAAGGCAACGATCATGACCATTTTTTGTGCAGGTTCCGACATTGTTCAAATATTTAATAGTTAATATTATAATAATTCTGCAGGTCTGGTCTGTCTCAACGTACCTTACTACTATTAAAATTTTCATAATTTATATTAAATCTCAATCTACATTATGCAATGAAATATAAATTTGATTTTTCTATTTGTATTAATATATAGTATCCTATGAACCCATTAATTCTAGTATGATGATATGTACCTGCATGATAGTCTACGTAAAAATAATTAGAAAGTGTATTAGGCATAAATGTTAGAAATATTATTAACCTAATCTCGAGGCCTATAGTGTAATGATAACAAAAAACTTGACCACCATAATTAAAGCTATCAATCAAAATGATTGTTCCTCTTATTTTATGCCTAAAATTCACTAACCAAAAACGCGTTGTTTGTTGCCTTTATGTCCCATGACTATTAATATTAACTAATTAGATCAAGATCTTGTTTTACATGTAGGATTTCATCAATCTAATGTGGGCAAATCAACATCTTCAAAAGTTTATTTCTTCGAAATAATCGATTACGTGTTAGTTAGATTATCGTGCAAAAGATACATACCACGATGATACTATATTATGTTGATTGTATTTTAGATAATATAATACATCCTGCTATTCTTTTTGTTAGGGTAGTTTGCAAATGCTTATTTTAAACATTTATATGTTTATTAATATCTGAAACAAATTTTTAGTATTTGAAAAATCTATTTTCTACGTCAATTTCTTTAAAATTAAGCAATTTTTTAAGTATCTATTAAGATACTTTTGGTGCTTAAAGCACTATAATTTATGAAACTACCAAATATATATGTTTTTTCTTATTAATACCAAAATCTTCATACTTTTGCTTTAAAGTAATTATTTTTAACTTTAAGCAGAAATAAAGAAGAAATACTTTTGATAAGCATTTACAACACCCCTAACTAGGTTTTGACGCGGAAATTAAAAAAAAAATGAATAACATGTATTAAAGTGGGTGGAAACTTATTAAAATGGCAAGGTCCATGCATTATTTTATTTTATAAATGAAGACAATAATAGTAGGATAGTAAAAAAAAAACTAAATCAAGATTAAGGGGAGATAGGGAATATATTTTAAATGACATGACATTCATGATTTAAAAATGCTCCCTCCGTTCCTATTCCTATTTTATATGCTCGTTTGTTTTTTCACACAAATTAAGAAAAAAAATTAATGATATAAAAGTTACATAAATGTTGGTATTGAAATTTAAATAAATTAAAGTAAATTACTAAAAAATTAATGACATAATTGTGTTTGTTATTATAAAAGTTGGATAAAATAATATTTTTCTATATTATCATATTAATTAGATCTATTAAAATTTGTGAACATTTAGTTTAACATAAAAAATTTCTAATAGACATATAAATTTGAGACATATAAAAAAGGAAAGTATGCACATATATTTAAGACGGAGGAGAGTACTAAATTTAGAGATGGTAATTGGAACCAGACCCGCTAGACCTGACCCGTTCCGCCTTGCGATGAGGCGGGTAATATCCAGACCTGTAGAAGCACGAAGCGGATTTGGACCTAACCTGCATGGGTCTGGGGCAAGTCCGGGTCTAATTTCTCTACCCACCCCGTTCCACCCAGTCCCGTTCTAGCCCTGCATTATTAAATTTATTAATTTTTTTATTAAATTTTATTTTATGCTATTGGAAATTTTTTATTCTTCAATTCATATTTATAAGTAATAATATACTACAACCATAATAAGAAAATTCAAATAAAAAAGTCTTCCACTAATAAAAATAATAATTTAAGGCTGAGTAGACTCGCCCCGTACGGATTCGAAGCTGATTCTAAATTTTTGGACCCGTATAGGTCTGGGTCCGAATTTGGATCCTAAGTTCAAGATGCAGGACGGGTCTCGATATTATACTTTCCTGACCCGTAAAATTGTCATCCCTAATTAAATTAAGAAATATGGAGATGTCGGGTTTCTCGTCGTGAAAAAGATGCTAGATTTTCTAATTAAATTATTTGGAAAATATATACCAAAGTGGAAGGTGGAATTGAGGCCTTTACTTTTGAGGTCACAATATCAACGAAAAATGTTATTCCTGTGACACATACGAAAGTTAAAGAGAGAGAGAGAGAGAGAGAGAGAGGAAGGCGCAAAATCCAGCGGCAGTGAGCTGGTAGCAATAGTTTAATGGAATCATCAAGGCTCGTCCTTTCTTCTCCATTTCTCCAATAAATATATTTCACTCAATCAGAAGAACCCTAACTACTTCCACTTCACTCCCCCACAACTTTTTTTTCACAGTTTTACACTCCCTCACCAGAATATTTATCTGCGAAAATTTATCAAAAAAGAAAAAAGAAAAAGAAAACTACAGTCCCATTTTGATTAAACTGAACATTAGACGGTGATGGTTGATGGGCTAAATCTTCTTGATGTTTTCTTCTTCCGTGCTTGGTGAAAAAGTGGAATAACACTGCATTATTGGGTATTATTCTTTTCTTGGATCAATGTGAGTAAATATCTCAGCTTTTCATTCCCTTTTGCTGTTTGGAGTTGATTATATTTGTTTTTTTTGTTATATTTCTTCTGATTCTTTGCTTGATGTTACCGCTTGCTTTATACATGTGTGTGTCTATATATAGCACTCATGAAATTAGGCCATGCTGCAGGTAAATCTCTCACATGGAGAAAATGTGAGTGGCATAACAGAGAGTAAAGATCCAAGTTAAATGTTACTGAACTTCGAGTGGCATATTGGATCATTGATTGCTTATTTACTCTTCTGACTGGTAATTATTTGTCCCTTCCTAAATATATACATATATGTGTGTGTTGTAGAAGATGTATGATTAGTTTCATAAATGGGCTCTTGATGTAAGGGTCTCTATGATGGATTCAAGATTTTATTTGGAGAAATCTTTACTTGATTGGTACTTTTTTTACCTTTACAAATGTATGTCATTTCTATATTGATTCTCTCATTTGGGCCATGGTTTTTTTTTTTTTTTTTGTTAATTCAATCTTTACTGAATTTTGGGTGTATGTAAACAGATTTGATTGCAAGGATTTCTAGAGTTGGAATAATTTTGGCTGAAATGAGAAGGCTGGAGTTGAATGGTGGTTTTGTGTTCCTAATTTTGTTAGGAAGTGTAATTCTTGGAAAAGCTGAAATCTACATAGTAACACTTGAAGGAGAGCCAGTGATAAGCTATGCAGGTGGGATTAGTGGGTATGAAGCCACTGCAGTTGATTCCGATTCTGATGAGAAGATTGATGTCACCAGGTGCTCCTAAAATTTCTTCTAGCTCAAATATCTTTTTTGCTTTAATTGCACATAGAATACTTTGGTTTATCTGCTTGGGTGTCGTAACTGCTGCTTGCTTAGCTCGATCCTGTGGGGTTTCTGTTACATCATTTTGTAGGCTTTCGTTTGTATTGCATAGCAATTTAATAAATGATTCATAAACAACTAGAGATTTAAATTGAAGTTGTTGACTTATTACATTTCATATTACATTTTAGAAGAACTATTGTAAGTAAGTCACTATGTTCTGAAACTCCTTTTTCCTTTCAATGAAGATAGCGGTGAACTTTGAAGCTCCATCAAGTTAGATTTTAGTTCTTTTGAATAAATGAAATCTTATTGTTTTTAACTAGGATAAGAAAATGATATACTCCATCCTCTTTTTGTAACACAAGTCTAAACTAAAATTTGGTTTTCCTCTGTTTTCTTTCAGTGAATCGGTCACATCGTATGCACGCCATCTTGAAAAGAGGCACGATATGCTTCTCGACATGCTTTTTGATCAAGGAACATATAAAAAACTCTATAGCTACCGTCATCTTATTAACGGATTTGCAGTTCATACTTCACCCGAGCAGGTGACATCCTGTTACACTTTTTTCCTTGCCTTTTCTTTTACGTATATTTCTTATACTCGAGCATATTGGTAGGCAGAAATACTTGGGCGAGCGCCTGGAGTAAAGTCTGTAGAGAGGGATTGGAAAGTGAGGAAACTGACAACCCACACTCCGAAATTCTTGGGACTTCCGACTGGAGTGTGGCCAGCTGGAGGTGGGTTTGACCGAGCTGGGGAAGATATTGTAATAGGTTTTGTTGATTCAGGAATATATCCTCATCATCCGAGCTTTGCATCACATGATTCTGATCCGTATGGACCTCTTCCGAAGTATAGAGGTAAATGTGAGGTGGACTCAAACACAAAGAAGAAATTCTGTAATGGGAAGATTATTGGAGCTCAACATTTTGCTGAAGCAGCTAAAGCTGCTGGTGCGTTTAATGCGGAAATAGATTTTGATGATCCCCTTGATGGTGATGGACATGGAAGGTTTGTTTCACTATACTTTGATTTTGCTTAACAATTAAGAATATCACTTCCATTGTTGTCGTGCATTCCGAAAAGAGTGTATATGTTCAATTTTGCAAACATAATTTAACAATATCTTTTATCAGTCACACAGCAGCTATTGCAGCTGGTAATAATGGGATTCCGGTCCGGATGCATGGATTTGAATTTGGAAGAGCAAGTGGGATGGCACCACGTGCGAGGTAATATTCTTTACTCTGATTTTCGGTGTGGGACACAAACCTTTCACATTTTGTTCTTAGTCAACAATTCCTTTACTCAATGGTATGTATGCTTTGTGTAGAATTGCTGTTTACAAAGCACTATATAGACTTTTCGGTGGATTTGTTGCCGATGTAGTTGCTGCCATTGACCAGGTACTCTTAATAATGCAGACTTGTAATGCTAATTTCCATTATCAAAATTCTAAGGATGTTTCTCCTTATGAGTCTAACATCTTGCTTCGAGTAAGCATTTAACCACTAGCTTTATGTGTCGACAGGCTGTTCATGATGGTGTGGAGATTTTGAACCTCTCGGTCGGCCCCAACAGCCCTCCAGCCACTACCAAAACCACATTTCTAAATCCTTTTGATGCTACGATTCTTTCAGCTGTGAAAGCCGGGGTCTTTGTTGTACAAGCGGGTGGAAACGGAGGTCCATTTCCCAAAACGTTGCTATCCTACAGCCCGTGGATAGCAACCGTAGCTGCTGCTGTTGATGATCGAAGATACAAGAATCATCTTACCATGGGAAATGGGAAAATATTAGCTGGACTCGGTCTGTCTCGTAAGTTATACGAACTCATTCTGCCATATCATTCTTCTCTGTTTTGATCAAAAGTGTGTTTAGAAGTTCGAATTTCTTCCACTTGCGGTTCTTTGGTTCAACTAAGCTTTAATAGGCTCGATGTTGTTCCAAATAGGTGTAATTGTCTGCCTTTTCATTGGAATTTGGTAATTACTGTTCAAATTGATGTGGATTTTATTGTTTCTACTATTTCTGCAGCTGCTACACACGCAAACAGAACGTTCACCTTAGTTGCAGCAAACGACGTGATGCTCGACTCCTCCGTAGCCAAATATAGCCCTGCTGATTGCCAACGCCCCGAAGTTTTAAATAAAAACTTGGTGAAGGGGAACATTCTTCTCTGTGGTTACTCTTTCAATTTTGTTGTTGGCACTGCTTCGATAAAGAGAGTCTCAGAGACTGCTAAGAGCCTCGGTGCAGTTGGCTTCGTCCTAGCAGTTGAAAATGCTTCTCCGGGTTCAAAATTCGATCCAGTCCCCGTTGCCATCCCCGGTATCCTCATCACAGATGTTACCAAATCAGCGGTAACTAATGCTTCCCTTCTTGAATCTTAATCTTCTTATAAATAAATGCTGTTAAAAGTTAGTATTAATCCTCAGCTGGTCTGATCTTGTAGGATCTTATAGACTACTATAATGTCTCTACGCCTAGAGATTGGACCGGACGGGTAAAGAGCTTTAAGGCGGTTGGAAGCATTGGGGACGGTTTGAGGCCGATACTACACAAATCCGCTCCACAAGTTGCTCTCTTCTCCGCCCGTGGACCTAATATAAAAGATTACAGTTTTGAAGATGCCGATATCTTAAAACCCGATATTCTAGCTCCCGGTTCTCTAATCTGGGCTGCTTGGGCTCAAAACGGAACCGATGAGGCTAATTACATAGGTAAAGTCTTCACATTAGTAGTAGTGTAGTACCCTTTTAACCACATTATAGCTTTCGTCTAAAGTAGCTTGTTGCTCGGTGCAGGCGAAGGATTTGCAATGATATCCGGAACTAGCATGGCTGCTCCTCACATAGCAGGAATAGCTGCTCTTGTGAAGCAGAAATACCCTCACTGGAGTCCTGCCGCTATCAAGTCAGCCTTGATGACCACATCATCAACCCTCGACCGGGCAGATAGGCCTCTTCGAGCCCAACAGTTTTCAGGATCCGAGACTCTCTCCCTCGTCCCTGCAACGCCTTTCGACTATGGAAGCGGTCATGTCAACCCCAGAGCAGCTCTTGATCCTGGCCTCATTTTCAATGCAGGTAAGGACTAATGAGTTACTTCTTCTTTTAAGGCTTTTTTTTTTCAAGAATTCATGTTTGATTTTTTCTAGCCTATGAAGACTACATGGGATTCTTGAATTACATCTTCCTTCTTAAGGGTTTTTTCCATAATTCATGTTTGATTTGGTTCTAGACTATGAAGATTACTTGGGATTCTTGAATTTAGCTATTCTTTTAAGGCCTTTTTTTTTGAAAATTACAAAAATTCATGTTTGATTAGACTACTTGGGATTCTTGAGTTTACTTCTTCTTTTAAGGCTTTTTATCAAGAACTCATCTTTGATTTAATTCTAGGCTATGAAGACTACTTGGGAGTCTTGAATTTACCTCTTCCCTTAAGGCTTTCTTTTCAAGAACTCATGTTTGATTTAATTATAGGCTATGAAGACTACTTGGGATTCTTGTGCACAACCCCGGGTATTGAAGCACACGAAATCCGGAACTACAGCCACACCCCCTGCAACTACACACTTGGCCACCCATCAAACCTCAACACCCCCTCAATTGCAATCTCACACCTTGTGGGAACTCAAACAGTCACAAGAACAGTGACAAACGTCGCAGAAGAAGAAACGTACGTCATCACAGCACGAATGGCACCAGCAGTAGCAATCGACACCAACCCACCCGCGATGACTCTGAGGCCAGGCTCGTCGAGGAAGATCACCATCACGCTCTCGGTCCGATCAGTCACGGGAGCCTACAGCTTCGGCGAGGTTTTACTAAAAGGGAGCCGCGGCCACAAGGTGAGGATTCCCGTCGTAGCCATGGGTTATCGTCGGTAGGGTTTGGTGATATTCGTTGGCTATATAGATGATGTAAAGTTTAGTAGTTAAGGGCGGGAGGCTTGTGGTATAAGTTTTGACAGTAGATTTGTGTGTTGAAGGTGGAATGCCTTGTTATTCCCCATCAGCTCTGTAAGGTTTAAGAATGTGGCCTTGGTTTGGAGGAGGCTTGTAGGCTTCACATCCTTTTCTGTTGTATTCTTTTGACTGGATGTGTAATAATATAACTATTAAAATTAATACCAGTTGAATCATATTATCTCTCTTCCAATATTTTACTATAGGTTTTGAATGTTGCAAAATGAGTGTACTTTTTTTTTATGACGAGGAACCGGCAACTGTTTCCTTTGAAGCGCACACATGGTAAACTTCGTTCCTGTGCAATAACATGTAAACCACAAAGGAGAGTTAAACCACCCTTAATGTGACAGGTTGACAGAAACACACATAACGTTTTCAGTGGGATTTGAACCCATGACCTATCAATTCCGGACCACCCACCTTCACCGCTATGAGTGTAATTTTCTATTTCATTATTAGGGATAATTGTTTAAAACCCTCTACACTTGATATATATATATATATATATATATATATATATATATATATATATATATATATATATATATTGTTTTCTTCTTCTTTTGATATATTTATTGGTTTACAATCAATTAACGAAGGAAGGTGACAAATCAGTCCCGGGCCACCCACCTCCATCTCTATGAGTGTAATTTTCTATTTCATTATTAGGAATAATTGTTTAAAACCCTCTGGACTTGAAAAATATATATATATATATATATATATATATATATATATATATATATATATATATATATATAGGGGAGATCATATGAGAACACCCCTTAGTGTGAGAAATAAGAACAATTTATATCCGTTTGATCAAGTAATTCGACGCTCCAGATCTTAATTTCATTTAAGTTGACCTTTTTCACAATTAAAGTAAATAATTTGCACAAAGGTCTTTTCAGTAAATTTCTCAATATCCTTTATATTAGTATTTTATATCTTGTTTATCAAATACGGCGCATAAGTTTAGTTTTTTTAGTATTCAGCATTAAATAAGGCGCATAGATTCATATCTTCATCATCTAATTATGATGTCTACACAAGGTTTGTTGTTTATTTTGATGTTTTCCATATAAATATTATGTGATACGTTTTACTCTTGAATTTTTTTTTCCAGTTAATTTATGCACAATATTTCATTGTTTTCTTGCACTTTTATAGTTCATATTATTATTATTTACTCAGTTATGAATTTATTACCTTTGACATGTTTCAGGTGATGAAATCATATTTGATGAATCTCACATGACAACGGAAAACAGCTAAAGTTTCATTCCAGAATGTCCGAATGATATTAAACCATTTGTTGGAATGATATTTGCATCATTGGATGATGGAGTGATTTTTTATAGGAAATATGGTGGTTTTTGTGGTTTCGATATCCGTCTAGGAACTGATCGTAAGAAGGGTTTGATTACATTGCATAAGTATGTATTATGTAATCGTGAGGGGGAAAAGGTTGATGATTCATATTCATCGAGAAAATGAAGTTAATGCAGTTGGAGTAAAGAAAAAGAGGCGAACCATGTCATTTAGGGCATCATGTATGGCTCGCATTGTGTTGAAGTTTAATGCTGGCGTTGGATATGTCATAACGAAGTTTATTGAGTCTCACACTCATTCCTTTGTGCATGATAAGCATAAGCACTTTATGAAATTAAATAGGAAATTGGATTTTGGACATCAGAGGTTTATTATGAATGGTATTAAAGCCAAAATTGGTCCGATGAGGTCATTCAAGTTATTTAAGGAGTTGGTTGGAAGTTATGACAATATTGGTTGTACCGGTGTTGATTTTAAGAATTTCTCTCGTGATTTGAGGGAATCAGTAAATGGTGTTGATACACAAATTATTTTGGATAAATTGAGTAGGCGTCGCGAAATTGACCATGCTTTCTATTATGATTATTGTGTTGATCAACGTAATAAACTTACTCGTCTTTTTTGGTCGGATAGTACTTCTATTCAACACTACAAAATTTTTGGTGAAGCAGTTTCTTTTGATGCTACATACTCTACAAATAAGTAAGTTTTTTTTTTCTTTTATGTTTTTTGAAAATTTGTATGACATGATTCATAAACACAAATTAGTGTGATCTGAATTAATGTTTTATTATAGTATGAACAATAATGTTTTTTTCTTCAACGTTTCAGATTATAGGAATGTTATTGGTTTCATTACATATGTTTAATTACACTTTAAACAAATGCACGTTTTATTTAAATTATTATGCACTTTTAGTACTTAAAGTTTGCACCATTATATGATAAATACTTGCAGGTACAAAATGAAATTTGCACCATTTAATTTCAAGGATAACCATGGTTGTGTTTTTATATTTCACATTTATTTAATTAGTCTTTATGAAATGCACGATTTAGTTATAATATTATTCACTGTCTATGATTAAAATTTACACAATAACATACTTCATTCTTGCAGGTACAATATGATATTTGCACCATTTACTGGCAAGGATAATCATGGTTGTTGTGTTACATTTGGTGCTGGATTATTGACAAATGAGGGTCAGGTATCATATGCCTGGTTGCTTGATGTATTCCTCAAATGCATGGGAAATCAAATTCCAAAACTCTTGATCACAGACCAAGATCCAGCGATTATTAATGCTGTTCGTGAGATCCTTCCATCACCTGGTACTCGTCATAGATTTTGCATGTGGCATATTATGTGTAAAGTGGCAGATAAGATTAGTCCACAATTAAGAGGGGATGAAGGCTTTAAAAAAAAAATTTAATGAACTTGTATGGTCTGAGTTTATTGACCCTAATGAGTTTGAAAGAAGGTGGCATGCAATTATGGGGGAGTACGATTTATCTTCTCATAAATGGTTTATAGACATGTTTGCTATCAGATCTTGTTGGATTCCTGCATTTTTCCGTGATATTCATATGGGTGGGTTGTTCAAGACCACTTCTATGTATGAGTCTGTGAACAGTTTCTTCCAGACGTATTTGGACAAAAATTCTAACCTTGTTGAGTTTTTTATGCATTATTGGAGTGCACTTGATTCTCAGAGACATGGACACAACCATTTAAGCAGTGTTGATGATTATAGCTTTCCGTCAATGGTTACAAAACTTCCTATAGAGAGACATAGGGGTGGGCGCGGGACGGGTACCCGCGCTGCGGGTACCCGTTTGCGGATACCCGCGCCTACGGGTAATTGATTTTAATACCATTCCCGTTCCCGCATAGAGCGGGCGGATACGGTACGGGTTTACCCGCAAATATTACCACCTATTTATAATATATTTAAATTCATAAATAAAAATTAAAAAATATCAATAAATGAAATTTTAAAAACATAAATTAAAATTAAAAAATACCAATATATTTAAACCACGAAATAGGACTATAGGAGTAGATAATCTGTTTTATAAACTATGTTCCAATGGTGTTTCACCATAAATTATAATTATAAAACCGACCATATGATTATCAACTATGAAACCATAGATTCTTATAATTAAAATTACCGTGGAAAACTGTTTAGTCACACTCTAGTGCTAGCACAAAACATGTAAACGGGTACCCGCGCCGTCCCGTGCCCACCTCTACGCAAGAGGACCTCATGTAAAAAAAATTGTATATTAATGCGGGCACCTGTTCGGGAACGGGTATCTAAGAATAAAACCCGTTCCCGTTCCCGACCCGCTTGATTTTTTGCGGGTATCCGCATAACGGGTACCCGTACCCGTTTTTCCCGACCCGAACGGGAAATACCCGAACGGGACGGGTACGGGCGCGAGAACCCGAATTGTTTGCCCACCCCTAGAGAGACATGTTTCCGAGGTATACATAAGCAGTATATTCAAACTTGTTCAGGCTGAAATTATTGCTGCAATCAATCCTTGTTGCATTGTTAGTATGACTAGCAATGCATCAATGAATTATTTTGAAGTAGATGATACAGTTGATGGTAAGTTCAAAGTTGTGTTCAACAAATTTGACCAATCTACTACATGTAGTTGCAATTATTTCATGCGCAAGGGTCTTCTGTGCAAGCATATATTCTTTGTCTTTAAAAATCTACGGATTGATCGAGTTCCGAAACGATATATATTGAGTCGATGGACTAAGTCTGCTTGTTCTGATGTTGTGGTACAAAATGACAGTTCTGGCCAAACCAATAATGGTGATAGTGCTTCTATGGGAAGTCAGTTGCATTGTGAGATGTTCCGATGCCTCGGGGTTGTTGATGGCAATGAAGAATTAATGTCTGATTTGTTAGTTGATTTGAAGATTTTAACAGAAAAATATTCTAACAGGTCTTGCAATAATGTAGGTATCATACAAAAGAAGCAGACGTTTGAAATGTTTTATGGTGGTCCGATCCCAGAAAATGCAATGGTTTTATCTCCTAGTCCTGTTAAAACCAAAGGTAGTGGTAGTCGAATTAAGTCAAGAATGGAAAGAGCCCCTTTAGATGCAAAGAAACCGAAGAGAAAGTGCAGCAAATGTAAACAAATGGGTAATCATGATGCCCGAAATTGTGATAAAGTTGCATAAAAGAAAAACTTTTTCTAATAATTATGACTTTATGTTTTTAAATTATTAAGTTATTTTATCCGTAATGTACATTTTTATAAAATTCCGTATTTTTAATGATTTTAGTAGTTATTACCTATTTAGTAAACCTTTATTGTTCACTAATGTGTTTTAAGCTAGTATAAATCTTCAAAGTTCTATTGTATTTATGTATATACTCCAAGTTGTTTCTCAGTCTTTAATAAAATACACGTTTATGTTGATTAAAAATACACAATTTTAGAAAGAGTTTAAACACTTATAAAAAGATAACGTTTCAATCAAATAATTATATGGTTCTTGAAAATTGTATACATTTTAAATGTGCATATTATAATAATTAATAAATGTGCATATTATAATAAATGTGCATATTATAATAATTAATTGTTCAAAATTTTATGAAAAAAAAATTTACATTATGAGTTTTTTCCTTGAATTTAATGAACGTTAATGTTGTAATAAAATGAACCATTACATACAATATTATAAACACCATTTCGGAAATTAAAAAAGATAAAACAAAAAAAACTTGAATTAAATTAAACATGTCTAAATTAGTCAAAAGTCTAATATCCCAAACACAAAACCATATTATCCTAGTAGAAAACGATCAACGTTTGTTTTAGTAGGTAAGAAAACTTCTTTAAAGTAGCTGTCTGCAGTGCAACCTCATCCTTAAGCAAGTTGAAATCACTTTGGAGGATATTTGCACAATATTTAATCCGCAATGTAGGCAACTGCTTCTTCGCATTCTTTCGCAAACCTACCGCCCAAGAACTAGTCAATTCACCTTTGAAAGTTTCCGTATGTCGCATGAGATATACTCCACTATCAACCTCATTTTCTTTCGCTCTCCATTTAAGGCAGACCACACTAGTTGTTGCTTTTCCAACTGCATTTGCCTTGGAATCAAGCTTCTTAGTGCGCAGAAATTTTTCAAACATCATTTTCTTCAAAAAAAAAAAAAAAAAAAAAAGATTAGTCACCACTAAAAGAATTCATGATAGAAAAATAAAAGTATCAGACTTTAATTACCAAGTTCTGTGGCATATCCGGATACTTAATCAAACTGCAATCCGCTTCATTATCATTAGCACTATCTATCAAGAAAATCTTTGAAGCTATTGTGTCGATGCAGATTAAAAAGTAACAGCTAAACATTTGGAAAGGGAAGAAAAACTGCAAACATAAAATAAAAGCTAATAAATTAATAAATAAACATCATATTATATGAATTTTGATTAGCAATTCATACCTGGTCAATTTTTTCCAGATCAGAATTGTGGTAAGAATTTATCTCTACCATCAACTGTTTTGGGAACTCTCTTTCATTCACTTCTGCCTCCTCATTGTCTGTTTCATCCCAATCAGCCAAACTCTGTAATTTTTTTTATTTAATCAGAATAAATCTATACAAAACAATATTTAGAAATGATTAGAGAACTTACTGCGAGAAATGGGCTTGCAAAAAAACGGATTCTTGATTCCTTTGAACACAATGCTTCCTTTTTGTTGAGCAAAATACACCACTGTTCGATTATGTCGTCTGAAATATTCTTTCCGTTGCTGCAGCATTTCAGATCGAATCTTGACAACTTTTTTCCAAACACATTTTCGAATATTATGTCATCATCTGAATTGCTGTGGAGAGTATATACTCCAAGCTGTTTCTCATTCTTTGTAAGCTGCTTTGAAACATCTATCACCGGTTGTATGTATGGGGATAACAAAGTTGCGGTCTTGGTGATCCGGGTTCGCTTTCTACCTGTTTGTAATGTAGAAGCTTCTGCCTCCCATATTGCCTTTGCATTTTAAATAAAAGATGTGGTAAAATGTTTATATTAATAAATCCAAATGACCACAATTATATAAAAATAATGTAATATAACAGTCATGTGTGGATTGATAACATACCCTTTTATTGATAACATACAATTTCTTTTCCCTTTGAAGACTGATCGTGTACTTTTCCATCTATACTTGAGACTTCTTTTTTGCGCTGTGTCGAGTACACAACAAACAAAGCAATTGTAATAATAATCATCAAATTTTGAAAAAAAAAATTAAAGTATATATTTCATACCATCTCTTCATTTTTTGTTGTTTTTCTTTTTGATTGTCTAGTCTCACGAACATCAAGTTTGACTTCCTCGTTATGGATCTCTGGTTTGTCCTTTATGAAAAATGCACAATAAAACAGATTTTGAATTAGATAGTGCGTAAATATAATTACTAAATGTGCGTTTTAATTTAAGAAATAGTACATAATTTAATTATGTAAGGAAACATACCTTCACAGCTATGTTGGATGCTTGATGTATTTGATCTCCAGATGCTTCATGTACAATAACATTAACCTTACCAACATTTTTATTTCCATCCTTTTTTAATAAAAAATGAAAAAAAATAGTTAAAATGCTAAACATATCAACAACAAATCATATTATAAATTAAAATTTAAAAATATGCAATTAAATATTAAAAAATAGTGCTACATACTGAACCAAACTGTGCATTATCATTATTAGAAAATGTGTTTTAAAAATTTATAATAAATCAAACCTTTCCAACTTCTGTAGAAGTTTCTATATTACATGGCTCTATTGCTTGCTCTGGAATAATTTCAAAACCCTCCATTGATGCATTCTTCATTTAAAAAGATGATACAATTATATAACAATAGTTCAAATATATGTCAGATATTTATTTTATTTGATAGTGCATATAATTCATGTGTAGATAATGTTACCTGCTCACAACCATAGTCTGCTTTATTATTTTCTTGAACATATTCATCTTCATTCAAATCTTCATATGCTTCATCAGCCACATTTCCTTCCTGTGTTCATTTGAATAAGAATAAAACAATGATATTATTCTTTTTTAGAAAACATATAAATTTAGTTTTATATTTAAAATAAATTATGTAAGCAGAAAAATAAAACGTGAATACTATTTATTATGATAAGTACCTGCTGCTCATTTGTTGTTTGATCAACTTGTTGTGGTCCTCCACCAATATTGTTGAATTCATGCGTTAATCCAAGACTGAAATTTGGTAACTCCCCGTATTTCTTCTTGTAGTCGTTTCGCTTTAACCTTGCTGCAATAATGTCCTCCATTAACTTCCAGTTTTCATCGTCTCTCCAAAAGGTTTCATCATTAAATGCATTATCGGGGGTAGGTTTTTGCGTTGCTTGTTTTTGAGACTCAATTCATATGAGATCATTACATGCCTCAACCGTCCTTACAAATTCTTCTGTTTCAACTATATTAGCAGGAGCAGACTCTATTTCTTTCATTAATTCCACCATATGTTTGGCAACCAAATTTGCCTTTTCAATGAGTCTTGAGGAATAATACTTAGAATGTTGATCATTGTAGTCCAGATTTGCCGCTTCATCTATAGGATTTTCATTTGGTGGTAGTAAATATCCCCAACCAAAACCTCCAGCTTGTATCTCTTTCTTCTCACGTGTGTGCAGTAGGTTAATATCCCAATTTAACATTGCTGGATATTTTCTTTCAACCGGCTGATTGAAAACCTGTATTCTATCGGCATACAGAATCTGTTTTTTGGATATGACAAAAAAAAGGATAAGAAAGTAATTAATTATAAATACATAAACAAGTACATAATAGATGTTTAATTTTTTTTGTAATGAAACATACCGTCAGAAATAATGCAGGTCCATTAAATGCCTTCAATTCGTTCCATCTCAATCGTATCGACTAAGTTGTTTAGTAAGAATTGCCCCCAATTCAAATCTTTAACCAGTGATAGGTCATCCAGACTTTCTAGAATTGATGGTACTATATACCCATTTGGAGAATTCTCAACCAAACATGAAACAACTAGTATGAGATAATTCCTTTGAAACCACGGGCCTCCATCAATATCATTCAGAATAAACTCTATCAACTTTTTTGGTTCGATACTAGAATTGCCACCAAACAACCCCTTCCATTCATCTAATAAACTGTTGGTTTTTCCGGACCCTGTTTTCTTTATTACCCTAGTTCCTCTAGGGAAATCGAAAACTCTATAAACATCATTCTCTTCAATGTTAAAAAATGTACCATCAGAAAGTTTTAATGAACAATTTCTAGCTTCAAAATTCTTTACTAACCAATACCCCAGTTGCAATGGAATCTCTGTAATATTCATTCTTGCTAGACTGCCAAACCCAAGTTCATTCACAACTTGTTTCTGCTTATCGTTCATTTCTTTCATACATTTAACTAATTTAGACGGGCTGGTTCGATTCACTAACCTTGGATACATCTCTTCTACCTTAGATGTACCACCCTGCTCTTCATTGATCCTCTTTATCTTCGTCATCATCCTGAAAACACTAAATATTATAAAGTTTACTATCGAAAAATCACAAAAAGTGCAATTTAAAATAGAAAAAAGTGCAGAAAAAATTACTCAATTGTTCATTAAAATAAAACAGAAACAATGTATATAAATAAGGTTATTCGACAAAACTGTGTATTTGAATATACATAATTGTTCATAAATTTTTATTCATATGAAAAATAGGCCATCATAATATGAATTCATATAAAGGTTCATAATTTACTTAGAAAATGTGCATAATAATATTCAAAATTGTGCAGAAAAATATAGAACACATGGACTGAGGGTTCTCTCTATTGTGCATTTGTAAAAAATCCCCCAAATTCAATTGCAAATTAAACATGCAGTTTCAGTACCATAAAGAAACGAAATAATTTCACAAAAGAAAATCAAATAAACGAAAGCAATTGGAAACGAAATTGACAATACCAAAGAAACGAAAATGCAATTTAAGAAGAATCCAAATATATTCCAACAAATTATACTAGAATTGCAGAGAAAAAACAAAAAAAAATCACAGAGAAGAAACACCTACCGTAGAACGAAGATGAAGAGTTGTAGACGCCCAGTTTTGGGTCTGATTATGAAGAGTTTTAAACGAAAATCACAGAGTAGGTTTTGCGCACCCAAAACCTACCGCAGAACGAAGATGAAGAGTTGTAATGAGATAAAACCAGATCTGATTCTCGTTTGTGAAAATTTTTGTTGTTTACACGGGTTTAGGTTTTTATTTTATGCAATTGTCTATTATACCCTTTGTGCAAATTTTAACAACTATATGGTGCATTTCGGCCGAAAAAAAATTAAATCAAATCTCATCCATCAATTAACATAATCTAAAGGTCTATAATTGTTCTTATTTCTCACTCTAAGGGGTGTTCCTATTTGAATCACCCCTATATATATATATATTGTTTTCCTCTTCTTTTGATAGATTTATTGGTTTACAATCAATTAACCAAGGAGGGTGACAAATTGATTTCCCTTTTTCCCACATAATAAAGGGGTGAAGTGTGTTTTTACAATAGTATTCATAACCTCAAACATGAGGGTTAGCATATTTTCTTAGTGGAGAGGGAAAATTGTACAAATTCAATAGTTCACCTAGTTTAAACCTAAAAATCATTATTATTAAAATTATATTTATAAGTTGCGCTTTTCAACTTTTGAAGCGGGTAGACTCCATTTGAAACTGAATGACGGTTAACTTTCGACAGTTAGCACTCTTTCGGTCTTTCTCCCCTCTCTCTCTCTTTCTCTCTCTAGTGAGCTTCAATAGAGGAAACTACGAGTTTCAGAATAATGCGTACGAATACGAGTTGTTCGGAAACAAAGAACATGAACGGTATGGACTAATTAAAGTAAAAAATACTATTTCCCTGAAATATTGATTGTATTTATTTCTTCGTAAATTTCATCTTTCTTGTGATATAAAATCAGATATTGATTGCATGCATGCTCACATGCACGAAGACTCTAAAAGAGTTGATGAAACAAACCTCTCACATGCACGCTCAACAAATTAATCTCGTGCCAGTTGGTTAATCAGTTGAAGATTTAGAAGTAGGTTAAAAGATATTATGAGTTGTTTTACTACGGTTATATTCCATCATAACTTGATTTCCCTCCCACCTCTCTCTCTCTTACGTCAGCAAATTCCGCTCCCCACCTCTCCCTCTCTTCTCTTTCTCTTTCGTCGGCAGATATGTACACTTTATCATAACTTTGATTTCGCTCCCTCCTCAATCTTTCTGTTTCTCTTTCTTCAGCAGGTATATATTGATTTCTCTCTCTCTCTCTAGTCAGCTTCAGTAGAGGAGAACTATGAATCTGAGAATCATGCTTACGAGTTCTTTAGCGTTGCAAGATCTCCCAAGAATCACCACCTACAAACCAAGAAGAAATCTCAACGATGAGAATGCAATGTGAGTCAATCCAAACCCCTTTCCACCTTCTCGCTTTTCAATTTTTGAATCTTGCCCAGAATCAATCGATGATCTGCATTCATGAAGAACTCAAGTGTTTTTTACTTTTGTACTGAGAAATTTAATAAAAATCAATACACAATCCTCATCAATCGCATTCCTCCCTAAAGAAAAACTTTCAGGGTGAAGATGAATAACGCTGGCTTAGGATTCGGACTATCCAAGAAACTATCCATTCACAACCATAAGTGATGAGTCTTAATTCGTACTATTCAAATTCCGTTGTTTTGGCACTATTTTTGGCGATTGGATTGCTTTTCTGTGCTGTTTTGCAGATTCCCGGGCTTATATGACGATAATATGATGATGTGGCGGCATGCACAAAATTAAGGAACTAAAGGGTTAATTTGACGCAATTTTACGTAGAAGGAAGGAATGGATAAGGAAGTTTAAATGATGGAAAGATATCATCAAATCTTTCAATACTTGTTAAATAAGATTCCTAATTCTACAAGGATTGAGAAGAAACCCTAGATATAAAAAGGGATGCATGAGCCGCAAGGGAGAGATACGAATTCATATCATAACTTTTCATCCCGTTCATCATCATCGCCGAAAGAGGAGACTCTAGCACAATTCTTAGCCGCCGCCGTCGAGAGAAACCGTACTGTTGGGTGATGATTCAGTCCTCAGCACGGTTTTACATAGTGGGAAATGATTCTATCTTCCGTACTGAAATGCACTCAGTAGGCTTATACCCTGAGTGATCCCATGAAGATTTGAAGATCCCAAAACCCTATCTGATTAGTGAACCATTCCTTTGTAATTGTTTTTGTCTCTGAGGATTCAGACTCAGTAGACACTCTGCACTGGTTCAGGCGGTCAATAGATTATCAGCCTCAGCACCGGATGTAGAAGACTCAGTATGTACTGGACTCAACAGGAGCAGTATACTGAAAGACTCAGTGGAACTGGACTCAGCAGGAGTAGTTCACTGAACTAAGAGCTGACCTTCAGTAGAGTAAATTCAGTACTCTCTACAGGATTAGACTCAGTAACGGCAGACAGTCTTCTGAACTGTCAGATCTTTTGAACAACAATTAGCATGGTCAAATACGAGGAAGAGAGAAGTCAGCTTCATTATGCCTCGAAGTCTGTTCTGTCTCAACTACTCTGCAAAACCTCGGCAAATGACAAGCCAACACCTGTCCTTACCTGCCAAAGCTGCAAGTCAACAACTTTCCGGAAAAGGAGGGAAAGAACACTGTCACCTTTTTCAAAAGAGCCGTTAGCTACCAAAAGAGTGAGATAAAGGGATCATCTTCTCCAACGGATCTTTCCTAATCTCTTCTCTATAAATAGAGGGATGATTCAAGTTTTTTCATGCATGTAGAGAGCCAAAAAGCAACGAACGAGCCAACACACTCTCAAGCAAGAAAACGGAAAAACGAGCAAAAAGCAGAATATCACATAAGTCTTCCGCAAGAACTTAAAGAACATTCTCCGGCGAAAGACTACCTTCTAGCTCTTAGGGAACCAAGCTAAACAGATATAAAAGCCTCTAGTATCCAAATCGACGATACACGAACTCAAAGCTACAACTCAGCTGTTCGTCGATCTAGAAGCCACTTTCTCGTTCCCTATCCCTCTAACCCTAAGCTCAACTGAATTTATCCATAGCTTAGATGAAGGGGTTCACCTTTGAACCTTATCCTTATTGTAAAAGGACCACTTCATAATTGGAGAAGTTTGTCAAACACTTTAGTTTGATACCCGTTGTAAACTGAGACTTGCTCAGTATAAATTCCAAGACGCGGCTTTGTCCTGTGTACAAGCTGACTGAGACTAACTCAGGATAATAAATAGTCTCCTGATCTTTCGGGACAGTGGACGTAGGATCCTGTGCATCCGAACCACTTTAAAAATCTCTGTGTCTCTTATTTACTGTTGCATTGATTTTAACTGTTCATACTGAATATCATATCTTTAAAATCATTCAACTAAGTTTTAGCATACTTATCTGATTCACTCTTCTGAACTGAAACTGTTTTTAAGAAAACGTTTTTCCACTCAACTGATTTGAGCCTACACATTTCCGCACCACTGAACTCCATCTGAAGATACTAAATTCTGACTTAGTCAGCTAGCAGATCTCAAAAGAGTTAGTACCTCTTTGCCTTAACACGATTCAGAACAGCTATTTGGTCTGCTGAACTCTTTCAGTACGGCACACTCTTGAACGGGACTGTTCGTGTTACAAGTTGAGAAATAGGTTTTAGGTGTATTCACCCCTCCCTCTACACCTAAACGTGCTCTCGGGACCAACAATTGGTATCAGAGCAGGAGTTCTATAAGACTATTGTTATCTTGAAACTGGTCTACTTGAACGGATCCGAAAAATTATTTTCACTGCATATCACTCTTCATTCATATCATTATTTAACATGTCTGATATGTCAGGAATAAGAATGGTACCTATGTTCTCAGTAGAGAACTATGGTGTATGGCGAGTCAGAATGGAGGCTCATCTGACTTCCCTCCACGACAGCATGACCGAAGTACTTGAGGAAGGACCTATCGTTCCTATGATCGATAGTGTCGTGACTCAGGATCCAGCAGTTGGAGGAGGAATGGTGACCGGGAAGAAGATTCCCAAGGACAGAAGTCTCTTCACTCCTGAGGAGAAGAAACTTCACAATTTAGACCGAGTTGCCAGGAATGTCATACTAACCACTCTTAGTGATTCTTATCTCGGGCGGGGTTCGGGAATGCAAGACAAAGACAAAGAGCTCGGGATGCTCTAGCGCTACCGAGTCGGGGGACTCGGAAGATCAAAGCTAACAAACTTGCTTATTTGGAACTCCAAAAACTGGAGAGTTTGTCTCTCATGCCTGGTGACAAAATAGAAGATCTAAATGTCAGATTTACGAATCTGATGAACTCCATCAACGGGCTGGGAAAGACATTCTCCAACCGAGAAATGAATCTCAAGATACTGAGGGCACTGCCAGATGGACATTGGACTCCTTTTGCCACCTTATTACGCCATTCTGATCTAGATATTGCTACTCCTGACCATATCTTTTCAGAACTTCAGGCAGAGGAATTCGAGTTCGACAGACCTCAACGGAAGCAGCAAGCTGAAGCTGACACCAAAATTGACCATGCTTTCAAAGCATCGGCCAAGACAAAGATCTCCTGCGTCAAGCAAAACCGAACCTTCACTAACTTACATACAAGAAGGAAGTTTAGCTCGGGAACGCTGCGCTCGCCGTAAAATATCAGAAGGAGAAGGAGAGGCGCAAAAAAGTGACTAAAGCCTATCGAGAAACAAAAGGTAAGTTCGAATATACACCAAAACGCGCTCCTGACTCGAACACTTCTGAATAGAAGAAAAGAGATGACTTTGCACCTTCAAAAGAAAGCGAAAACAAAGAAGAAAGAGTCATCGCTTGCTACAACTGCAAGAAGCCAGGACACTATCAGTATGATTGTCCTGATCTCAGTAGTGTTGAACGGGCAGCACGCAAAGCAAGGAGAGAGAAGTTTGCCAAGAAGAGACAAGCTTACATTGCTGGCGAACTCTCAGACGACTCAGAAGAAGTCGACTCCTTCATGGATTCATCAGATGATGAAACTGCTTTCATGGCTTTGGAGCTTGAAGTCGAAGGAAGTATGCGAAAAGTGTCTGATGGCAGGAGAAGAAGAAGAGGTAAACTCTCATGCATCTTTTAACTCTCCTTCACACTGCACACACGACACTATTTCAGGTGCAGATGAGAATCTGGACGTCAGCTCAGCATATGAAGAACTATTAGACGAACAGATTCAGATGAGTCTGCAGCTCAGTAAGACTCTTCAGGAATTGGATACCCTGAAAGTGGAGAATCAGAGACTTTCTCAGGAGAGTCAGGTCTCTACTGAGTCTGAAGGGCTTGTGTTGAGACTCAGGGAGGAGATAAACTCTCTGTTGGCCAAGTCTCAGCATCAAGAAGATCAGATCTCAGTTCTGACCAAGGACTTAACTCAGAAAGATACTGAACTGAGTCTACTGAAGCAACAACTATCAGGACTTCAGACCGAGCACGACACACTGAAGAAAAGTGATGATGTCTGGAGGAACCTGATGACTGAGAGGTACATGGGCGCTGAAAAGAAGCTGGAGGCTATGCTAGCAAGCAACAAGCCCAAGCACTGCAAGGAAGGTCTTGGTTTCAGCCAGGGTGCTTCCTCATCTGCCCCTGTACACTCAGAAGTGCGTCTTGCTAATAGGTCTGTTCGAGGGGAAACAATCAATGCTGAAATACTGAATCCCCTAGCCAAAAACAAACAAAAGATGAAGGCACCTCATCCTACACATCAGCATTCTGACAAGAAGATCAGTACCAAAATACCCCAGTTCAGTCAAGGGGGAACTAGCAAATCCAAATGGGCTGATCAGTATGGACCACCTCAGCTGACACATCCTGCTCAGTATGGGTCATATTATTATGATCCTATAGTCAGAAGAGGACCCAAGAGTCAGAAGAAAAAGAAGAAAATCGCACAAAAGGCAAAGGTCAGTAGTCCACCAGCTCAGAAGATCCGGACTCCTGAACCCGAAAAGCCTAAGAAGTCAGCTTCGACCAGTCCAGTGGTCAAGTACGTTGACTCAAGTGGAAAGAAGATATCTGAGACCACCAGGGTCGTAAGACAAATTTGGGTTACCAAAACTAACATCTAAGGACCCAAAATCAAAAATAAAGGGTACCTGAATATAATTCTGTTTTGCAGGTGCACAAAGATCCATGGTACGTGGATAGCGGATGTTCAAGACACATGACGTACCAAAAGAGTCTACTGAAGAATTATATCAGTGAAGAAGGACCCAGAATCGAGTTTGGAGACAACGCTAAAGGCTACACAAGAGGATTTGGAACACTCAGCATTGGAACTGCCACAGTCCCTAGAGTATCATATGTTGAAGGACTTCAACATAATCTTCTCTATGTTAGTCAATTTTGTGATAACTTGAATAGAGTGATATTTGACGCTGGTTTCTGTGATGTTATTGATAAATCCACAAGGAAAACAGTGTTATCAGGTTCGCGCAAGAAGAACATATATGTAGCTGACTGGAACTCAGCTGAACCTAAAGCTTGTCTGTTGGCGAAAAACAACAACCGAACGGGGTGGCTATGGCACAGGAGACTCAGTCATCTCAACTTTAAGACGCTCAACAAACTTGCAAGAGACACTCTAGCAAGAGGACTGCCGAATGAAGTATTCAGCAGACACTCAGTGTGAAGCATGCTTGAAGGGAAAGCAAACAAGGAATCAAAATCCTCCTGTTCCATCTCCTTCCACTGATGGAATCCTTCAGCTGCTACATATGGATTTGTTCGGTCCAGTCTCTCCAGTGACGATCAGAGGCAAGAAATATGCTTTAGTGGTCATCGATGACTACTCGCGCTATACTTGGGTCATATTCATTACCAACAAGTCTGACGTCAAAACAGAGTTACCAAGGCTTCTAAAAAGGCTCAGTGTCGAGAAGAACACCAAGATTATCAAAATCCGTTCTGACAGAGGAACTAAGTTCCTCAATTTTATGGTGGAGGAGTTCTGCAAAACTGAAGGAATAAAGCATGAGACTTCAGTTGCACGCACACCTCAGCAAAATGGAGTTGCTGAACGAAAGAACAGAACTCTAAAAGAGGCAGCCAGAACTCTACTCGCAGACTCAGGACTCCCAACCAAATTCTGGGCAGAAGCTACTAACACTGCGTGTTACACTCAGAACCGATCTCTACTGACAAAGCAACAGAAGAAGACACCATATGAACTATGGAACGGCAGGAAAACTTCTCTATCCTATTTCCATATTTTTGGTTGTTTGTGCTTTATCCACAATAATGGGAAAGATCAGCTGAAAACCTTTGATGGCAAGTCAGATCAGGGAGTGTTCTTAGGATACTCCCGAGTCAGCAAAGCTTTCAGGGTATTCAACTATCGAACCCTTTGCGTGGAGGAAAGCCCTCATGTTGTTTTTAATGAGTTTGCTACTGAAGACAAGAGCAATAACTCTAATTCTGAATCTGAGGACATCAGTAGACAGCTACAGGATCTAAGCATAAAAGATAAAGTTAAAAAGATCCAGCTTTGTTGGGATGATGATTCAGATGAGGAAACTGAAGACAAGTTTACTGAATCTCAACCAACAGAAAACGTAGCTGAACATATTGACTCTCCTGAACAGAGTCAATCCCAGGTAACTCAGGTCAATGAAGAAACCCTAGAGGTAACTGAGACCACTACTGAGAATAACGACTCAGGGGGAACATCTAGTAATGTTCCTGAGCTGAATGCCCCTGAACCTGGTGACTTAGTAGATCATGCTCTCACTACTGAATTGCTTCAATTTCAGAATAGTACAATTGAAATGCCTAACTCACCTACTATCTGTGTTGAACAAATTTCAGATGAAGAGCTGAAACATCGTAGATCGTGGCTAGACGCTCATACTGCTGATCTAATTATTGGAGATCCCTCAGCAAGTGTAAAGACAAGATCCAGATTCTGTCAAGGAGAAAGCGCATTATTTTCTTGCTTCTTGTCTACTGACGAACCTCAGATGATTGAGCATGCACTAAAAGATGCTGATTGGATCATAGCCATGCAGGAGGAGCTGAATCAGTTCACGAGAAACGAAGTTTGGGAGCTTGTTGATAGACCCCGGCATCAACATGTTATTGGAACTAAATGGGTCTTCAAGAACAAGCGAGATGAAAACAACGTCATAGTAAGGAACAAAGCAAGACTCGTGGCAAAAGGCTACTGTCAAGCTGAGGGAATAGACTTCGATGAGACTTTCGCTCCAGTTGCAAGATTGGAGGCAATTAGACTATTCCTGGCCTACGCAACACATCAAAGATTCAGAGTCTATCAAATGGATGTGAAGTCTGCATTCCTGAAAGGCGTGTTGAAAGAAGAAGTCTATGTGGAACAACCGCCCGGCTTTCAGCAGGGACATCAGGTTTATAGACTCAGAAAGGCTCTGTATGGTTTAAAACAAGCACCCAGGGCTTGGTACGATACCCTATCTGAGTTTCTTCTTCAGAAAGGTTTTCAGAAAGGCACAGTAGACCACACTCTGTTCAGCATTCGACTGGAAGACGATCTACTACTTGTGCAGATCTATGTGGATGACATCATCTTTGGATAAAAGAATGTCATCATGTGCCAACAATTTGAGAAAATGATGAAGGGCAAGTTCGAGATGTCAATGATGGGAGAAATGAACTATTTCCTCGGTTTTCAAGTTAAGCAATCTGAAAAGGGAACGTTCATCAACCAAGGCAGATACACTCAAGACCTCATCAAAAGATTCGGTTGCACATCCGACAAACCTATCAAGATCCCAATGAACATGAAAATCGATCTTGATAAGGAGGGAGTATCAGTAGACCAAACTGAATTTCGCGCTATAATTGGTTCTTTATTATATCTAACAGCTACTCGCCCAGACATAACTTATGTTGTAGGTGTCTGCGCTCGATTTCAGGCGAAACCCAAGCCAGAGACATAGGGACTAAGAAAGAAGATTCTCTACTATCTCAGAGGAACACCCGACATAGGTTTATGGTATCCAACTGATGATAATATAGAACTAACTGGTTATTCTGATGCTGACTATGCAGGATGTAGAATTGACCGAAAGTCAACTTCAGGAACGTGTCAGTTCCTTGGCAGCAAGCTAATTTCATGGTTCTCAAAGAAACAGCACTCAGTAGCCACGTCAACTACTGAAGCTGAATACATGGCTGTCGGAAGTTGCTGCGCCCAAATCCTTTGGCTGAGACAGCAGCTACGCGACTATGACGTCATTCGGAATGAAGTGCCGATTTTCTCGCGACGATGCACCGGTGCCATTGCAATCACTCAGAACCCTGTACTTCACACGAGATGCAAACACGTGGACATCAGACATCACTTCATTCGGGACCATGTCGAAAAGGACATCAGGATGGAAAAGATCCATACTGATCGACAAAGGACTGACATACTGACCAAGCCTCTAGCTGAAGCAAGATTCAGAGAACTTTTAGTAGAGCTAGGTCTGCTGGACCCCTACCGACCCCGGGCCAAGAAGAGGTTTCGTGGAGAGGATCATTCAGTAAGGGGGAATGTTCGCTCTCGTACCGAATAGTTTCAAGACATAGAGACTCCAGCAACCATCTACACGAGGTATCCGCTGACTACGATGTTCAGCTGACAGGTTTGCGTATCTCTACTCGTAGTAACCAATAAAACAAGAATATGCATTTATTGTTCAGATTCAGCATCGTATTAAATATCTTATGAATTGTCATTTAATATTAACGGCTTACATTTAATGCACGACATTCCATACATAAGTTTGCTGAACTCTGCCACGCATTTAATGCATGTCGTATCATAGTTACTACTTAGGCATATTACAACTGGTTTTTGACTTAGGCGGCTATTTGATCATCACCTATATATGTCATCCTATCTTAACCGCACATCTCATAAAGCAAGTTTAAATTCAACCATAGATCGATAACTGTCCATCTTCTTCTTAGATATAAATATTCGATCGTATCTTTGAAACCGCCATTAGCATACTTAAATCTTTTCAACTTCGAAAAATCTGAGATCTCTCTAGCAACCCTACTTGCAAATCCTTTTATAAACACTCAGATTTTTCATTGGTATGATTGTATATCTGTTATAGTTTTATTCTATTATTTGTTCAGCATCGTCGTAATAACTACTTTATCAAACTCGATACTGACAACATTTCTTGTAACAGATATAATGGCGGATACATGCCTCTCTGTAATCGTCCCTAAAGACATGCAAGAGATCCTTGACAAAGACCGTGTCTGGTGCGAATCAGTCATGGAATTTGATGCATGCGAGCTGGAGTATATGGAAGAGATATTCGCGGCCCTTCGCGAATCTGGATTGGAGGCGTTTCTCTCCAAGAAGCCACCTTTTTCCTCCCAAGGCAAGTCGCTGAACTTTACCTCAACTCTGACTCAGTAGCGGGCGATATCATCGGAACATTCACCGTTCACACAATCGGTGAGGCTGCCATGAGGATAAAGAAGATGTCAGTGAGGGAAGCACTGAAGAGGAGCTTCAACCTACCCTCGAAAGGAGTCAGCACCGTCGGGTATCTGGACGATCGGGTGGATGACTACCTTTCAGTCTTCTGCGGGAAGCCCACGGCCTTCAGAGCGGCCTTCCCAAAGAACGCCATGCTGCCTCGATGCAGGCACCGGCTTACATAGTCACTCAACCGGCGACGAGCCAAGCCGGCTCTTTCCATCAGGTATCTAGGCCAAAGATTCAGCTGATGATGGCGATACATGATTGTGCCCAGATTAACTGGACTGAATTCTTCCTCCGAGAATTCATGGTCCAGGCTGCCAAGTTTGACAAAGCCTCATTCATACTGAGCGCTAAAGGAAAATTACTGTATGGGCTCAAGCTCTCAGTAATAATTGAAGATTTCTGCGGCGATGACCAGATCACCTTCCACGACAAGACTTATTTCAATGTGAAAAAGGTCAGGTTCCAGAACCGCACCGCAGCACTTCAGCAAATAGGGTCAGGACCCTCAGCTCAGCAGACACCGCCTCAGAAGGCCGCGCCCATGAAGAAGCGGTCTCCTCAAGCAAAATCTCCTAAGGCACCGACCAAACGTCTGAAGAAAACATTCACTGACGTGCCTACTGAATCAGAGGCGACTGCTGAAGTTCCTGAGATCCCTACTGAACAGACACAATCACTACAACTGGTTGATGAATCTGAGTCCTCTGAAAAGACTCACTCAGTGGAGAAGGGCGTCTCCACTAAACAAGCACAAGAAGTGGACCAAGGGGTTCAGACTGAAGAGGTCCAGAGTGGTGATTTGGAGACTCTGGACAGTCCCCTTGACATCCCTCCACTCAGCAGTTTGCCATCTGCTGAGAAACAGACGTCCGCCATAGACATTGAAGATTCAGAAACGGCGTCTGAACAGGAATCGATCGGAATGGAAGCTTCAGCTCTCCGATCTCAAGCATTCTGAGGATTACTGAACTCATACTGGAGATTACTGGCCATCCTGATCTGGTATCTCTTGCCAAACAGGCCAGGCTCCACATGCTCCTAAGGTTTCAGGAGTGGCATCCTCAGCTCCGCCTCATCCTACACTACTCCTGCGACCAGCTACATAAGGAGGAGCAGTTCTTAAGGCAACAAATAGGCTACTCCCAGCCTGCTGACCTTGGAACCTTCGACGATCTGAGGGCCACAATATTGGCCCTGCTGAATGATAGACAGCAGACAACTGGCTCTGCCCCCTCAGATGGGTCTGACCACGACGGTCAGGACCCATCCCATGATTCAGGCCCTGAGAAGCCTGATGAGGAAACTCACCAGGACGAGGATACAACTACTCAACCAGACCTACCACTGCGTATCCTTGCTCCTGTGAAGTCGGCGGCTGGTACTTCGTCCTCGGCGAGCCTCGCTCGGCTCTTGCCGGAGTCGACCTACGAGTAGCGCCCACCCAGCAGGCCGACGCTCAAAGTCGGTGGCAAAGGCTCTCCGGCCAAGGCACTCGGAATCGTGCCCTTGCCAAGGCCGTCCACAAGACATGGAAGCACTTTGCTCGGGCCACTAGTGCGAGCTTCGTGGGTGAAGAAATCATTGTCAAAATCGTCGCCCCTGATGTCTCCTCCATCGTATCAAACGCACTGGCCCAGCAGAAAGCTGACTTTGAAGAACAGCTCAGACTATTCCAAGAGGGACATGCTAAACTACTTGCTGAATTCAAGGCCTCTCAGTCCCTTCATACGGAGTCAGTCTCCACCTTATCTCAGGCCAATGAGCTCCGTCTCACATCTATTCAGAAGGCTCTGGAGAATTCGGTCAGTCTGAAGCTGAATGAGTTCAAGGCTGCAGCAGACACTTCTCACCAGAAATACAAAGATGAACTGATTAATGAGAAGAAAGAGCTGCACGAGGAGCTGAACAAGATCCACACTCAACTTGATGAGTTGTCAGCATCCTACAAAAGCCTAAACACTAAGGTAACTGTTCCTAACCCGGCTCAATTTGCTTGATGCCAAAAAGGGGGAAAAGAATAAGAAGCTCGAAAAGGAAAAGACACCCGAAAAGCAGCCATCAAGCAAGGGGGAAGAGAAAACCCAGAAGGCTCAGGAACAGGCACCAAAGTCTTCAAGGAAGACAAGGTTAGTGGCTGGAGCAAGCACTGAACCGACTGGTGAGGCCCGGTGGTGTCTCTGTTGGAATCCCGCGAGGGATCGGCCCAAGTGGCTCGGGAACCGTAACACAAGCAACTCAGTGCAACTCGGACCCCGTTGGATATGGTCAAAGAAATTGCTCGAGTATGCTTGAGGAGGATGAGTCCGAAGAGGAAGAGGCACCTCTCCCACCTCCAAGAGAAGGCAAAGGCAAGAAAGCCTTGAAACTCCCGACCCCTCCCTCCAAGAAACCGAAGAGATATATAAGTAAGGAGGAGGCGGCTCGGATCGCGGTGATGAAAAGCTAGCCGGGGAGATAGCGAAGGCCGAAGCGGCGAATAAGCCTAAGGCCAAAACCACAACCGCCAAAACCAAGGCTCCCGCTCGTGGAGGAAAGAAGAAAGCTCGTGCTAGGCCGCCTCCCGTAAAACCGGGTACTTCGGGATGATGAAGACAGGGAGCAAGCAACAACAACGAGAAAAGTGCGAGAAGCGTGGTACATCTAAAGACAAATCTAGTACCCTGCCGACTCGGAAGAACGATCGTCTCGAAGCTCTCATACACAAGATCAAAAGAACAAGATGCTGAGATCGAGGCCATCTTTGCTCAGATGGATCGGTATCTTTACAGAGGAGAAGAGGCGAGACAGATAGAAGCTGCCAGATATAGGATTCATATGGCAGACTTAGAGGCACTCAGAATCCGCACTGAACAAGAGGCCAGGCTGAGAGTACCTTCCAAAGCTGATATTCCATACAAATACAGAAGGTTCAGGAAGCCAACATACATGAAGATTCAGAGATGGCCTAGGACGGATGAGTGGATTCCTGCTCAGTTCACTCAGAGATGGGAATCACAGAAAATAGAATTCATCAAGAGGAATTATTTTTGGAATTTCTGGTTAGATAAGACAAAGGCTGATGCCTACGTGGAATGGATGATGATCACTGAACCGGACTTATATCCCTACATGGAAAATGCTGTAAGAGCAAACATTGAAGTCAAGGTTCCTGAACCCAGAATTCTACCACCACCAAGAAGACTTGATAATTCTATTCACTTTGGAGTGATAGAGAAGGAAGTGAAGGATGCTGCTGCACACAAAGGACTTGAAGAAGATGAGCCAGCAGACTTCGCTGAGTATCTGAAGCTGAGGAAGTACACCTTCAGAATGTATGGACTGCCCCTTCCCGAGACTCAATCGCAAAATTTCATGGACAGGATCAAGCAGTACAAGCGTTCATAGTTCTTAGACTTTTCTTGTACTTTCCTAGCTTAGCAAGAGATATATATGTACTGAACTTTCTTTATCTGATATACATATCTCTTTCTTTGGCTTTGACAATACCTTATTGTCTCTATAAGCCATGTTCTGTTTTTATGCTTAACACTCAGAATCAAGTGATTTACCGACACACACTCACTTGTTGATCTTTTGTCAGTAGCTGCTGAGATTCTGTTAGACTAGCTGATATGTTATAGAGGGAAATTGTTTCCTTGTAATAAGGGAAATTGTTAAGACATGGTTATGCTTAATCTTTTTATTCTGACTCCCTACTCTGCTCCCTTCAGTAGTCTAGAACTTGCAGAACAACTCCACTGATTCTTCTTGTAATATTGTAAGGAGCTCTGTTTCTGTATAAGTTTAGTGCTTTGATACCATAGATAGTGTTATATTTTTTTTGATAGTGTTAGGTTTTGGCATCATCAAATAAGGGGAAATTGTTGGGTGATGATTCAGTCCTCAGCACGGTTTTACATAGTGGGAAATTATTCTATCTTCCGTACTGAAATGCACTCAGTAAGCTTATACCCTGAGTGATCCCATGAAGATTTGAAGATCCCAAAACCCTATCTGATTGGTGAACCATTCCTTTGTAATTGTTTTTGTCTCTGAGGATTCAGACTCAGTAGACACTCTGCACTGGTTCAGGCGGTCAGTAGATTATCGGCCTCAAGCCGGATGTAGAAGACTCGGTATGTCTTGGACTCGCAGAGAGCAAGATATCGAAAGACTCGGTGGAACCTGGACTCGGCAGAGTAGTTCATCGAACTAAGAGCTGACCTTCGGTAGAGTAAATTCGGTACTCTCTACGGGATCGGACTCGATAACGGCATGCATCTTCGAACGCGTCGGATCTTTTGAACAACAATTAGCATAGTCAAATACGTGGAAGAGAGAAGTCAGCTTCATTATGCCTCGAAGTCTGTTCTGTCTTAACTACTCTGCAAAACCTCGGTAAATGACAAGCCAACACCTGTCCTTACCTGCTAAAGCTGCAAGTCAACAACTTTCCGGAAAAGGAGGGAAAGGACACTGTCACCTTTTTCAAAAGAGCCGTTAGCTACCAAAAGAGTGAGATAAAGGGATCATCGTCTCCAACGGATCTTTCCTAATCTCTTCTCTATAAATAGAGGGATGATTCAAGTTTTTTCATGCATGCAGAGAGCCAAAAAGCAACGAACGAGCCAACACACTCTCGAGCAAGAGAACGGAAAAACGAGCAAAAAGCAGAATATCGCATAAGTCTTCCGCAAGAACTTAAAGAACATTCTCCGGTGAAAGACTACCTTCTAGCTCTTAGGGAACCAAGCTAAACAGATATAAAAGCCTCTAGTATCCAAATCGACGATACACGAACTCAAAGCTACAACTCAGCTATTCGTCGATCTAGAAGCCACTTTCTTGTTCCCTATCCCTCTAACCCTAAGCTCAACTGAATTTATCCATAGCTTAGACGAAGGGGTTCACCTTTGAACCTTATCCTTATTGTAAAAGGACCCCTTCATAGTTGGAGAAGTTTGTCAAACACTTTAGTTTGATACCCGTTGTAAACTGAGACTTGCTCAGTATAAATTCCAAGACGCGGCTTTGTCCTGTGTACAAGCTGACTGAGACTAACTTAGGATA
The DNA here is from genome assembly GCA_028984105.1 of Lavandula angustifolia. NCBI lineage: Eukaryota > Viridiplantae > Streptophyta > Magnoliopsida > Lamiales > Lamiaceae > Lavandula > Lavandula angustifolia. The sequence goes on along the minus strand of CM054806.1, from coordinate 28,441,784 downwards.
ATAAATAGCCTCCTGATCTTTCGAGACAGTGGACGTAGGATCCTGTGCATCCGAACCACTTTAAAAATCTCTGTGTCTCTTATTTACTGTTGCATTGATTTTAACTGTTCATACTGAATATCATATCTTTAAAATCATTCAACTAAGTTTCAGCATACTTATCTGATTCACTCTTCTGAACTGAAACTATTTTTAAGAAAACGTTTTTCCACTCAACTGATTTAGGCCTACACATTTCCGCACCACTGAACTCCATCTGAAGATACTGAATTCTGACTTAGTCAGCTAGCAGATCTCAAAAGAGTCAGTACCTCTTTGCCTTAACACGATTCAGAACAGCTATTTGGTCTGCTGAACTCTTTCAGTACGGCACACTCCTGAACGGGACTGTTCGTGTTACAAGTTGAGAAATAGGTTTTAGGTGTATTCACCCCCCCCCTCTACACCTAAACGTGCTCTCGGGACCAACACGTACCGTTCGCCATTCCAAAGCCGAAGTCGAGTTCACCATCGTTCGATGTTCCAAAGCTGAAGCCGAGATCATCATCACCGCCGTTCCAAAACCGAGAGAGTTGTTCGAGTTATTTTCAGCCTTCGTTTTCATCCGTTCGATTTTTAGGTGCAGTTCTAGAAAACAAACTCATGTTATTTAATTTTTAATGTTTGATTTGGATAATGTTGCTTTGAATTGATGCAGATATTTAGGGTTTATGGAGTTGTGATTTTTCGAAGTTGATTAGGGTTAAATTTCGTGTTTCTACTTTTCAAATCGGTAGTTTTGATTGTCATAATTTTCGTATAAGTAAATTTCAATTTTCAGCATGTTATTTAATATACCCAGTTTTATGGTCTGCTTGCCCAGTTGGACCGAAATGCATAGCTAAATTCCTTTTAGGATTCGGTAAAATGTGAAACATGCACAACTTAATTCGTGAGACTTAAGCTTAATAATTAATCACTTAGGTTCTAGATTAATCTAGGTTAATCAATTAGATTAATTAATTTAGGCTTGATCACCATAGGTTAATTTAATTCACAGCTAATTTAGTACTTCCATCGTTTCTCGTGGGATTAGACTAAATAAGTAGCATAATTGTTGTTGGGTTATGAGTCAGTAGAAGATACTCAGCAGCTAGTGGGTTAAAATAATATTGGGGGAAATCGTAGTAGTACTATGGAATTGAAGATCCCAAAACCCAGCTGATATCAGTATGTAGTGTCTTGTCAAGAATAGTTGATGTATAGGCTAGACTATTCCTTGTTTTGTTTATTCTTTGTGTCTATGTCCTGTACGGGGTAAAATGTTGGATTGATATTCTGTCGAAGTTACTTTCCAGAACCCCACGTCATCAGTGTAATAGCTTGCATTCTTAAGTCATCAGCTGATCTTCGCCTCAGTAGAAGACATCTTATCAGCTGACAGACATCAGCAGAAGAACCCTATGCAAGCTCAGTACCTTCGCAGTCATCAGCTGACCATTCTCAAGAAAATCTCTCGTCAGCCGACTCAGACGAAGAAGACAGAGACTGCTTTAAGTCTACTGTATCCGACAGGAAACGACCCAGTTGTTAAAGTCTTTTCGAAAGTCAGCAGAAGACCATACGAGGATTAGGGAGAGTCAACTCCGATGTCTGACACAATCTCACCTACCACAAACCTCGACCAATGAGAAGCCGTTAACGCATATCTGCTCTGACCAACTAAAGCTGCTCTTATGTACAATGTCAACAACTCTGCTGCAACAATTCGAATTTATGGCCGTTTTCTTTGGAAGTTTGTGACACGTGGCATCGTCATCTTAAACGGACATATGCCTGTTTCACGACTATAAATAGAGAAGAAAATTCGAGCTCCACGCACGGGATATCAAGGGAAAACGCTCAAGCTTTCAAACAATTCTAGCGCATTCAAGATCTATCCAGCGAAGAACTTGCCCAAGAGTATATCATTAGTTCTTCTCTCTAGAGTTCTTTAGATCCCTCTTCTCTAGCTAAGCTCATTGCCATATCTATAGCTTAGAAATTCGAAGGAGTTCACTTTTAGTGACTGTTCTTATTATAAGAACTCCTTCTAGTTGGAGATTATCCCCACCCTCTCAAACCTCGGTTTGATTTGGATTTGTAAAGTCGCTAAGGACTATAACTTAGAAGGGTCTGTCCAGTGCACAGATTCCTTGCTGAGGCTTGCTCAGATAAATCAACAAGACCTCCTGTTCAGCAGGACCGTGGACGTAGGATCTTGCGCATCCGAACCACGTTAAAAACTACTTGTGTCATTTACTGTTTCATTGCATTGCATACAAACTGATTATAAAATTATATCTTTGCATAACACGTATTCTAAAAGTGCACTAGCCAAAACTACTTGACTTGTGAAAATCACGTTTTCAAACTGAGACAAATCTCCGGGCCCCACACTATTCGGCACTAAGGTTCTTACTTGGCACTGTTCATCAATCGCACCAAACAGCTCAGCTGTCCTTCGGTTTGAGAAAAAGAGTAGTACTCAGGTGTATTCACCCCCCCCCCCTCTACACCTGACTCTCGTCTCCGGACCAACAATTGGTATCAGAGCCACGTTGTTCTTCTGATCATCGGTTCTGTAACTACTGGTCTTCTCGAACAGATCCTGAAAACGTTTTTTCACTGTACAAGCATCTCTTCATACATCCTTATACTCTTACCCATAATGTCTGATATGTCAGGTATTAGGATGGTACCGATGTTCTCGATAGATAACTATATGGTATGGCGCGTGAGAAGGAGGCGCACCTAACATCGCTGCATGACAGCATGACGGATGTCCTCGAAACAGGACCCATCATTCCCATGATAGACAGCGTACAATTTGCTGCTGCGGGAGGTGTAGGGGAACAGACTGGTGCCAAGGTCGCAAAAGATAAATCTGCCTTCACGCCTGAAGAGAAGAAGCTACACAACCTCGACCGAGTTGCGCATAATGCTATCCTGACTACGCTCAGCGATTCACATCTCGGGAGGGTGCAAGACTGCAAAACGGCAAAAGAACTTTGGGATGCTCTGGCTGTACTAAGCCAAGGAACCCCGCAAATCAAAGAAAATAAGCTCAAGTTAGAGCTACAAAAGTTCGATACCTTTGCCATGGAGCCCAATGAGACCATTGACGAGCTAAGCGTTGTATTCACAAACCAGATCAATGTGATCAGCGGGCTGGGGAGGACGTTCACCAACAAAGAGATGAACACAAAGATCCTGAGAGCGCTACCTCGACTGAAGTGGCTTCCTTTTGCTACTTATTTAAGACGCTTAGATCTTAATGCTCTAACTCTTGATGTTATCTTTTCAGAACTAAAGACGGAGGAATTCGAGCACAACATACCCCAACGATGTTCAAGCGCTCCAGCTGACACACAGATTGATCATGCTTTTAAAGCAACAGTCAGCAAAACTGGAGTCAAACCTATTTCTTCCAGCAAGGCAGTGGCCACAACAGAAGCAAAGTCCTCTGAGACTTCAGGTCCTGACCAGCTAGCACTGATGGCTCTCAAATGTCAAAGAGAAAAAGAGAGAGTCAGAAAGCTGAAGAAATGCAACAGAGATTCTCCCTCAGGTAAGAAAGATTATCGAAAAAGGGAAGAATCTAAATCTACTACTGATTGCAGGAACACAGAGCCTGCTGCTAGTCCATCAAATGACTCAGCTGGAAAGAGCAGCAAATCAACTGTGTGCTACAACTGCAAGAAAGAGGGACATTATCAGTACGACTGTCCTGAACTCTCAGCTGCTCAAAGAGCAGAACGGCAGGCCAGACGAGAGAAATTTGCCCGAAGGAGGCAGGCCTACATAGTCGGAGAGATATCCGAAGACTCAATCGAGGAAGATACATTCATATATTCTTCTGAGGACGAAGCTGCATTTGTCGCCGTTGAGATCGGAGAAACAGATCCTGAAGAAACTGCAGAATACTGTCTGATGGCAGGAGAAGAGGCTGAGGTAAATTCTAAACTTAAAATAACCTCTTCTTCACATAGCACACACGACACGTGCTCGGTCACAGATGAACCTCTAGACGTGGTACAAGCCTATGATGATCTACTAGAGGAGCAGATTCAGCTGAGCAGAGAGTTCAGCAGAATCATTCAGGAACTAGAACAGAATCAGAGACTTTCTTCTGATTTTTAGGTCTCTACTGAGTCTGAGAATCTTGTTGTGAGACTCCAGGAAGAGATGAAATCTCTTATGACTAAGTCTCAGCTCCAAGAAACTCAGATATCAGTTCTGACCAAGGACAATTCTGAGAAAGATACTGAAATAGCCCTACTCAGTCAGAAGCTCGCAGAAGTTGAAAAGGGTTATGAGTCACTTCGTAGAAGTGATGAAGTCTGGCGGGGACTGATGACTGAACAGTACCTAGGAGCTAAGGAGAAGTTGGAAAGCATGCTTAGAGCTCAAAGACCAATAGCCATGAAAGAAGGACTTGGCTACAACCATAAAGCTTCCACTTCAATGTCAAAAAGCTCAGAAATGCTGGCTGATAGGTTTGTCAGAGGGAAAGTCCAAGCTACTGACTCAACACCTCAGGCAAAAAATAAACAGAAGATGATTGCACCTCAGCCGAGCAAGAAGAAGCAACTGACCAGAGGTTCCAGCCCTAGGACATCACGATCAAATTCAGGGGAAACCAAGAAGGTCAGGTGGGCAGAACAGTACAAGGAACCACTGTATGAGCATCCGACACAGTATGGTTCATACTACTATGAGCCCAGGGTCAGGAGGAACACAAAGCCTTAGAAGAAGAAATCCCCTGAACCCATAACCATTAGAAAGTCAGTATCGCTAAGTCCTGTGGAGAAGAAAGCTGACAAGGTTCAGAAGATGAAGTCTCAGACTTCTAAGGTCCCTAGACAGATCTGGATTCTGAAATCACCCACTAACATATAAGGACCCAACTGAACCAAAGGGTACCTAAAAATGTTTCTGTTTTGCAGGTGCATAAGGACCCTTGGATAGTGGACAACGGCTGCTCGAGACACATGACTTATCAGAAGAGTCTGCTGACCAACTACGTACAAGAAGATGGTCCCATAATTGAGTTTGGTGACAACTCTAAAGGCTATACAAGGGGATACGGAACACTGAATATTGGGACTGCCTCAGTTCCAAGAGTAACATATGTTGAAGGACTTCAACATAATCTCCTTTCTGTCAGTTAATTATGTGACAATCTAAATAGAGTTATCTTTGACGCTGGTTTCTGTGATGTTGTTGATAAATCTACAGGGAAAACAGTGTTATCAGGTTCGCGGAGAAAGAATATCTATGTCGCAAACTGGAAAACCGCAGAACCTGAGGCTTGCTTACTTGCACAGACAAAATCTAGTGACAAGGCAGGATGGCTGTGGCACAAGAGACTCAACCACCTGAACTTCAAGACTATGAACAAGCTAGCCAAGAACTCTAAAGTCAGAGGACTGCCCAACGAATCGTTTATCAAAGACAGAAATTGTGAAGCGTGTTTGAAGGGAAAGCAGACAAAGAAAAGCAATCCACCTATTCCGTCACCTTCCACTGATGGAATCCTTCAATTGCTACACATAGACTTATTCGGGCTAGTATCTCCAGTGACTATAAGAGGCAAGAAATATGCCCTCAACGTTATTGACGATTACTCAAGATATACGTGGGTCATCTTCATAGCCAACAAATCTGATGTCAAGACTAAGCTGCCCAATCTGCTGACTCAGTGTGGAAAAGGACATCAAGATACAGAGAATTCGCTCAGACAGAGGAACATAATTTCTCAACTCAGTAGTTAAGGAGTACTGTGAAAAAGAGGGAATTAAGCACGAGACTTCAGCAGCTCGCACCCCTCAGCAGAACGGACTTGCTGAACGCAAAAACAGAACACTTAAAGAAGCAGCAAGAATGCTCCTAGCAGACTCCGAACTACCCTCTAAGTTCTGGGCAGATGCTACTGACACCGCCTGCTATACTCAAAATCGCTCACTGCTTACATAGCAACACATGAAGACACCTTACGAACTTTGGAAAGGGAGAATTCCATCTATTTCCCATTTTCATATTTTTGGTTGTCCGTGCTTTATCCACAATAATGGGAAAGATCCGTTGAAGGTCTTTGATAGCAAATCTGATCAATGGGTATTCTTAGGATACTCTCGAGTCAGTAAAGCATTCAGAGTCTTTAACTATCGGACTCTGTGCGTGGAGGAAAGCCCTCATGTTGTATTTTACGAGTTTGTTACTGAGAACAGGAAATCTTCAAAGACAAATACTAAGGATGTCAGCAGCCAGCTACAGGATCTCGCACTAAACGACAAAGCTGAAAAGATCCAGCATTATTGGGATGATGAGTCAGACGATGAGGAAATTCAGACCCATCCCACAGGCAACGTAGCTGACCTGGTTGATTCTACTAAACAGAACCAACAACAGGTAACAACGGTCGATGAGGAAGCCCCAGTGGTAACTGAGACCTCTACTGAGAATATAAACTCAGGGGGAACAAATACTATTCCTGAGCTAAATGCCCCTGAACCTAGAAACTCAGTAGATCCTAACCTTCTTACTGAACTGCTGCAATCACAGAATAGTACAACTGAAATACCTAACACACCTATTAACTGTGCAGAAGTAGTATCAGAAGAAGAAGCCAGACTCAGACGTTCATGGCTCGACGCTCACTCTTCAGATCTTATTATTGGAGATCCATCAGCTACTATCAGGACAAGATCTAGATTAAGTCAAGGAGAAAGCTCACTCTATTCTTGTTTCTTGTCTACAGAAGAACCTCAGTCAATAGAGGACGCACTCAACGATGCTGACTGGATTATTGCCATGCAAAAAGAGCTGAACCAGTTAGAAACGAAGTTTGGGAGCTTGTTGATAGACCTAGACATCAGCACGTGATTGGTACTAAGTGGGTCTTCAAGAACAAGCGTGATGAAAATAACGTCATTGTCAGAAACAAAGCTAGACTGGTTGCCAAGGGATACTGTCAAGCTGAAGGGATAGACTTTTATGAAACATTCGCTCCAGTCGCCAGATTGGAAGCCATTCGTCTGTTCCTAGCCTATGCAACACATCAGGGATTTAAAGTATATCAAATGGATGTAAAGTCAACTTTTCTGAATGGCGTGCTGAAGGAAGAAGTCTACGTGGAACAACCGCCCGGCTTTCAGCAGGGACATCAGGTGTACAGACTTCGGAAAGCTCTGTATGGGTTAAAACAAGCACCAAGGGCTTGGTACGATACCCTATCAGACCTTCTGCTTCAGAAAGGTTTTCAGAAGGGGACAGTAGATCGCACCCTATTCAGCATAAAGTCAGGAGATAACATCCTACTGGTGCAAATCTACGTGGACGACATCATTTTCGGATGCAGAAACGTGACGATATATCAGCAGTTCGAGAAAATGATGAAAGAGAAGTTCGAGATGTCCATGATGGGCGAAATGAATTATTTCCTTGGATTCCAAGTCAAGCAACCACCTGAGAGAATATTCATAAATCAAGCCAAGTACACTCGAGATCTCCTGAAAAGATTTGGCTGCGACTCGAGCAAGCCAATCAAGATCCCCATGAACACTAATTTCAAAATCGATCTAGACAAAGAGGGAGCTTCTGTTAACTCAACTGATTATAGAGCTATTATTGGTTCTTTACTATATTTAACAGCAAGCAGACCTGACATAACTTATGGTGTAGGTGTATGTGCAAGATTTCAGGCGAATCCCAAGCGAAGTCATCTAGACTCAGCAAAGAAGATTCTGCGATATCTGAAGGGAACACCTGACGCAGGGTTATGGTATCCTGCTGACGATAATCTTATACTAACAGGTTACCCCGATACTGATTATGCAGGATGCAGGATAGATCGAAAGTCAACTTCAAGAACATGTCAGTTCCTAGGCAGCAAGCTGATATCTTGGTTTTCAAGAAACAACATTCAGTGGCAACGTCCACTACTGAAGCTGAGTACATGGCTGCTGGAAGTTGCTGTGCCCAGATCCTTTAGCTTCGACAACAACTACGAGATTATGGTATATCTCAGGATGAAGTGCCCATCTACTGTGACTCCACAAGTGCAATTGCTATAACTCAGAATCCAGTTCTACATACGAGATGCAAGTACGTGGATATTCGACACCACTTCATCAGAGACCATGTCGAAAAGAAGGACATCAGAATGGAGAAAATCCATACTGACAAGCAAAGGGCAGACATACTGACCAAACCACTAGCTGAGAACAGATTCAGAGAATTATCAGTTGAGCTAGGTATACTGGATCTTACTGACTCGTGTCAGTAGAGCACAACAATTGATATCAGTAGAATCCAACTACTGATGATAACAATTGGTATCAAGTGCAGAAAATAGTACGATAGGTCAGAAGACTCAGTACTTGATTCAGTCGGGTGAATCAGACAGTACACAGTAAGGGGGAACGTGTCTATCAACACATCCTATGTTCTCCTAAGTCAAAACGGTAACCAGCTAATCGTAAAATCAGCTGAAGAGGTTTGCGTGGTTTTACATACTGAACGTTATCAGAAGCATGCTCGCATTTATTATATCAGTCGTTTGCACTCAGTAGTTAATGAGCATTTGCCTGCAACGCATTTAATGCATGTCTTCTCAACTTACCTTAACTGCGCATATCTTACGTGGATCTAGGTTAGAGGCGGCTTGTGTAATCATTCCTTTTACAACATCAAATCACAACCGTCAATAGAAAGCAAGATTAAACCCCAACCGTTCGATTAATACCGGTTGATATGCATGATCTTATAAAATCTTTCGCTTTTTCTTAACCTTCTTCCATTTCTTTTTCGCCATTAGAGCTCTAAGAAAATTTTCAGGCTTTTCGAATTCAAGTTTTCCTCAAACTGAATTTTTTCTTCTTACTCAAAAGCTCTTTCTTTACGGTAAACTCTTTACTACATTATCTCGTATCCTGATTACTCGAATTTCAAATACTAAAAAGCTTTTTGCAGATAAAAATGGCTGTCAGAACTCCATCCAACATCAACGATATTATCTCATCGCGGATCCAGTTTGAGCCGACGATGGCTCTGCACCAGGCGGAACTACCTTTCCTTGAGCCCGTCTTCTCAGCTCTCGAAGTTTCTGGCCTCGAACTCCTTGTCTCGAAGCATCCCAAAGCTTATCTGCCTCGACAAGTTGCAAAGGTATTTTACAACTGGAGATCCGTAGAAGATACAGATGAGGAGGTATCTAGTTTCTCGTACATGAAGGAAGTGATTCCTCAGTCATGGGAATCCAGTCATCATGACATCAATATCCGGGCCGCCCTAGAATTATCCTTTGATCTTCCGGCCTATGGAGTCTCCCCTGTTGGATATAAGGAGAAGGGGATCAACTCCTATGTTCAGAGGTTCTGCTGCAGAGACGATATTGTCTTCAAATCAGCGCTTCCAAAGAACCAGTTGCTACCACAATACCGCGGGCTCGCCTACATCGTAACTCACATACTTACGAGCGCCGCCGGTTCCTATGATCAACTGTCAAAGCCCTGTCTCCAGCTGATGAAGATCATAGATGACGGAGTTCAAGTCAACTGGACTGACTTCTATGTGAATGAGCTTAAAGCTCAGGCACAGAAGTTCGCAGCCACACCCACTGGAGAGAGGAAACTTAGTGTGGGAAAGCTGCTGTACGGGACAAAGATGTCCGTACTAATCGAAGACTCTGTATCGAATCACTCAGCCTTTGCTGATTCGCGATACTTTGACAGCAAGCTTATTAAGTTCAAGACAAGAGCCACTGCTGAAAAATCGATCGGACGAGGGCCACCAGAACAGAAGAGAGTCACCTCTTACTTGCCCCCTCGCGCCGACCCACCTAAGAGGAAAAGGCTCAGCAAGTCTGAGGCAGCTAAAACCCTAGCAAAGCCTACCTCTCCCCCACCGACTTAGGAGGAGTCAATCCTAGACACGGACACAGGCATTGAGGGTGCCACTCTCAAAGACAAAGTCCAGCGCATCAGCTCTGAAGAGACTCAGTCGGACACAGCTGAACCAACTGAGGAAACATCCTCCGAGTGGACGACCATGCATTCGACTCGGCTCCGAGCCACTGGAGAAGTCACTGCACAGATCCCAGAAATTGTTGACCACAGGGATCTGGTCGAAATTGCTATAAGGGCGAGGACTCAGATGCTACTGAGGTTCCTCAGCTGGGACATGTTTGAAGAGCTGATATAGAATCAGTCAGCTCTGTCCCTACTGGTAGAGGAGCAAAGCCTGCAGTCAGTTATCGGGTTTGGGGAACCCGCTAACCTAGCCTCGTTCGAGGATCTCCGCACAACCATGCTCTATCTTCTGAGCTTGAGATCCTCAGAACATGTCAGCAGCCCTTCACCGCCATCCCATCACGATGATGACAACAACGATGATGTTGATATGGATCAGGCACCACCCAAGGAAGCAGAACTGGGAGGATCTGCCAAGAGTCACACTCCCAGCGAGAAGGGCAAATCACCACCACCGTCTACATCAGGTGATGCCCCGGTTGCCTTGAAGCCTAGTCGAGAGCAACAACTCGCAGCGTCTGAGCAGAGGCTCGGAACCAACAGCTACCAGATAAAACCTATCAGTTCCGTGACCTCAAAGTCCGTCAACAAAGCCATCAAACGACAGGGAGATAAGAATCGTCTCCTTGCCAAATACGTACATCTAAAATAGGCTCAGTACACGAAAGCCCAAACTGAGAAGTGTTGGATATGAGTCAGTAGATGATACTCAACTGTTCGGTTAAAAGAAAATTGGGGGAAATCATAGTAGTACTATGGAATTGAAGATCCCAAAACCTAGCTGATATCAGTAGATTAGTGTGTCGTTAGGATTAGCTGATGTATAGGTTAGACTAGATGTATTGATTATTATTTTGTCTAAGTCCTGTACGGGGTAGTTGTTGAACTGATCTTCTGTCGAAGATACTTTTCAGAACCCCACGTCATCAGTGTAATCGCTTGTGTTCTTCAGTCGGTAGCTGATCTTTCACTCAATCGAAGACAGCGCATCAGCTGACAAATCATCAGTAGAAGACTACTCCCAGCTGATAGTCATCAACAGAAGAACAGAAACAAGCACAGTACCTTCGCAGTCACCAGCTGACCTATTCAGTAGATGCCGTGTCAGCCGACTCAGCTGAAGAAGATAGAGACTTTTCAGTCTACTGTATCCTACGGAAAGCGAGTCTTTTCGAAAAGTTCAGCAGAAGACATACGAGGTTGTTGAACGGTCAACTCTGACATTCTCACCAACTACAAACCTCGACCAATGAGAAGCCGACAACGCTTACCTACTTTACACAGTAAAGCTGCTCTCATGAACAGTGCATTAACTGCCCTGCTGCAACAAGTTCGAATTAATGGCCGTTTTCCTTGGAAGCTTGTGACACGTGGCATCGTCGTCTTCAACGGACATATGCCACAACTCACAACTATAAATAGAGAAGTTTTTGAAGCTCCGAAAAGAAGAACGACGGAATTTCAAAGGGACAAGCTCAAGTTCATAAACGCTCTAGAACACTCAAAGATCATCCAGAGGAAAACTTGCATACTTAGAAGATTTCTTAGTTTTTCTCTCTAGAGTTCTTACATCCCTTACTTCTCTAGACTAAGCTCATTGTCATATTTATAGCTTAGATTCGAAGGAGTTCACATTTAGTGAATTGTTCTTATTGTAAGAACTCCTTCTCAGTTGGAGAAAATTCCCTTCCCTTTCAGACTTAGGTTTGGATTGTAAAGTCGCTAAGGACTATAACTTAGAGGGAAATGTCCAAGTGCAAGTATCCCCTGCCGAGGCTTGCTCGAGAATAATCAACAAGTTCTCTCCGCCTTGTTCGGAGACCGTGGATGTAGGATCTTGCGTATCCGAACCACGTTAAATCGCTTGTGTTCTTTTACTGTTTTATTGCATAGCATTAAACTGACTTAAAAATCATAAGCTTGCATAAAATGTATTTTATAAAGCGCACAGCCAAAAGATTTAATTTGCTAAAACGTGTTTTCAAAAGAGACGAATTCCGGGCCCCACACTTTCCGCACTATGAGTCTCCGACCGATTCTCAAAGTACCGACAACGATCGGTAGGAGAGAGTTCGATGGCCGACTCACTCGTCCCGCGATCGAAGGCTTATTTGGCACTCGTTCATCGGTTGCAATCATCAGCTCAGCTGACCTTCACTGAGAAAAAGAAACTGAGCTCAGGTGTATTCACCCCCCCCCCTACACCTGACTTATCGTCTCCGGACCAACAAGAAGGTTGACAGACTTGCGGGCGAAATGAAGAAGGTCTCCGAAGCTCCTACTTCTATCAATATTCAGGAGATAGTTGAGACCGCCCTCGCAGCTCAGAAAGCGGACCTTGCTGCTCAGAGTCAGCAGCTTCTTCAAGAACTGCATAAGAAATTTTCTGAGCAGCTGACTCAGAGCATGGCAGTAGTCCAAACTACCATGGATGAGCGCAATAAGATGGCCACCTCCAGTGTTAAACAAGCCATAACCAATCAGGCGGAGGCCCTAAAGCTCATTCAGAAGGAAATGACGGAGTCTCATGATGAGTCCCTCCTGAAGCTAAGACAGGAGTCAGCCGCGCAAATCAAGCAACTCCGTGCTGACTAGGAAAGGGACTGGGAACACTACTGCGACGCCGTCAGGGATTTCGATACCACCGCCGCTTCCATTAAGTCTATGGTCCTAAACCTTCAGAAGGAAGTGGTAGCCCTCCGCACTCGCCTCTCCCTGGCTGATGATGCCAAAAAGGGGGAAGGTAAAGAAAAAAGGGAAGGAGTAGAGAAGGCTGAGGCGGAACAGGCTCAGGCGGAAGAAGGACCAGAAATCCAAGTAATAACTAAGGGGGAAGGTTCAGTTGATCAAGCTGGAACCAGCTCAGTACCCCCTCCCGCAACCGTCCAAATCCCAATTGTCCAAACATCTACTGTGGTTGAGCCACCTGCTGGATCTGGAGAAGGATCCTCGGCTCAACACATTGAGGAGGTCGCTCAATTTGTCGACTAGGAGAACGAGCCACTGCCACCGCGAAGGCCCGGGAAGGAGTTTACTACTGAAGCAACTCCATCTTCCCCGATGCCTAAGTTCAAATCCAAGGCGGAGCAGGAGGCATTCGATCAGCGTGTTGCTCAGAAACTTCAAGATGAACTCGATTATGAGCAACAACTCGAGGAAGAAGCTAAGAAGGCAAAGAAGCCCAGGAAGCTGATGAGCCTAGATTTGTAGCCCATTTATTCTTTTGATATGCGCGCTTTTGTTATGAAGATGCAGTTTAATGGCCTGGATGTGGAGAGAGTAAGGAGAAAATGTGGTGCTGCTGGATCAAGAAGGCTTCTGACCAAGAATGATGGAACTGCCCAGAAGGCAGGAGAAATGGCCTGGAAACAGGCCAGAATTAATGCAGTTTCCATCGGGCCAAAATTGAGAAGTGAAAGATGCTGAAACAGACCCAAAACCCGGCCCACATCACTCTGCAAATTATGGCGGGAACTAGGGACTAGGAACTACAGCATAGCCTCACTTCTGGTCAGCATGCCCATACCTGCTACAGTCTTTCTCACCTACTCCAGATATTTTTGTGAAGATAAGAAGGGAAGAGCGAAGCTGATATATATCTTTTGTTACTCACATCTTCGAGGGCGGTAGTTCATTCCTCTTGAGAAAACCTTCTCTAAATTTCCACCATTAATGTAGCTCCAAAAACTTCTTTACTTTTCTGTCTAAACTAGCTTGAAGCTCTCCAAGGAGAAGACTTTCTATTGTGAATGTTATCGGTTAGTTTATTTATAGCACTTAAGTTCAGTCTTTATTGCTTTTATTACTCTTTCATGTTCATTATCGAATTCCTCTACTATTCACAACTAAGTTAATTCACTGCATGCCTTCTGTCATTATCGCACCTTTACATAAATGTCTTTGTTTTCGTACGATGTTGCCTCTTGTATCTCAGTTAACTATTCATGCTAATCCTTTATTGTTTTGCGAAAGTTTGTCGTTCCCATTTTAAGTTTTAGGTCTGCTTCATGCTTTGTCTTTACGTGTTTAGTTTTATATCCTTAGTAAATATGAGTAGCTAATTCCCCAGATCTGGCCGAGGTAATGAGGCACCACCCTTAAGAATCCGTGAGATGTGAAAACGTGCTTGATAATTGGTTAAGTGTAGGTTTTAGTTGAACTCTGTTCTGGATAGCTGAGAACTGCTTAGATCTGATCAACCTAGGTAGGTACGCATCTCTCTGGGCAGACGTAGACTAACTGGGTTTTCTGCTTTGAATGCTAAACATCGGTAGAGGCCTTGATTTGGTTCCTTTGTTCTTAATACTCCCTAGTGCCTCCCTAGTCATTGCTAAACAAGGTAGGGTAGTCACCTGGGTAGGGGACTGTTTCTATGCTCAACATGGCAGTTCCAGCGTAATATAAGGAATGGACGCCCATATGCTCAACACAACGTCCTAGTCAGATAACCTTAACTAAAACTGATTCACATAGTAATCTAGGATCGGACAGGAGGTGGTGTGGAATTACCTTGGCTGGATTGCTTTTATAACTTGTTACTCGATTGTTGGTTATCTTTCTGCCTAGTTATAGAACACCCAAAATTTATGGTGGCTGCTAGCCAAACCCTTTAGGTCAGTGGAAATCGTTGCTTAATATATCGTTCCCTGAGGATCGACCTCTTGCTTGTCACTGTACTTGTCCAGTATAGTTTCTGTGCAAGTGTTCTTACTTATAAATTTATTTGGTGCGCGCGGTTCTAACGACGACGGAACTGCGTGTCCGCATAAAAAATTGGCGCCGTTGCCGGGGAACGACATTTTTAAGATTTAAGTTACTTTTTCTATTGACCAGTTTGTTATTGTCAACAGTGTCTCTTCCAGGTGTTTATGAGCGGTTTTGTCAACCCTAATTTCTGGTATGATCCCGAAATAGAGAAGACGGCCAGGAGAAACCGGAAGGAGACACAACTGCGCAGGCGACAAGTTCAACTGGAGTCGCAAGGCGAAGAAACTGCCCATACAGGAGCAGCAAGTGAAGCTGGTACTGAAGCCAGCCGCCCAGAAGATAGAGATACTCAGTTTGTCCGGGCAGAGGACCAAGCTGAGAAGGACCTAACTGACAAGGAAGAATCTGATTCTGAATCAAAAACAGAATCAGAAACAGAAATGGACGAGGAAGATAGGCAGGTCCTTGAAGTTAATGAGCACACTGCGAGGAAGAGGAGGAATCCTATGCAGATTGCTGCGTATGGAGAGAACCCAGTGGAGCTCAAGGCAGTAGTACTGAATGGTCCGCCCAAATTTTACGGAAAAAAGAATGAGAACCCTTTCTCATTTTTGAACGAGTTTGAGAAGATATGCAGGCTACAAAAGAGAACTGGCCAGCAATCTGAAGATGAAGTAAAGTTAATGGCATTTCCTTATGCCCTGAGTGATCGTGCTAACACTTGGTACTCAAGTTTGTGCAGACACCATTGCCAACTGGCCACAGATGGAGACCACTTTTCTTGAATATTACTTTCCAGCCACGAAGACAAGTGCCCTGAGAAAGGAGATCTCAGGCATCCAGCAAGAAGGTGATGAATCCCTAAGTGAGTATTGGGAGCGATTCAACAGATTAGTGGAAGACTGCCCAAACCACAAGTATAGAGATGGAGAGCTATTTCAATTCTTCTACCAAGGCCTAACCATGAAGTACAAAGACCTGGTGAACTCTGGAAGTGGAGGAGGATTCACTCACTTTAAGGTTAGTGAGGCCAGAAAGTATATCCAGAGACTGGTGGATTCGACAAAAGAATATGATAGAGAAAATGCAAAGAATGTGAGGAAGGTCGCCCAAGCAACCTCCTCAGGCTATGAAAGGAGGAACGAGGATAGAATGGAGAGGATAGAGAGGCTGCTGAACCAAGTAGTGAACAAGCCAACCACAACTGAACCTGTGGAGGTGACTTGTGGTGCCTGCGGTGAGTTGGGCCACTCTTCCATAAGATGCACCATGGGAGTGGTAGAGTATGAAGATGCCAATGCAGTGGGGGGATATCATTTCATGAAAAACAGAGATCACCCTAACCTCCGCTGGAGACAACCTGGAGATCCACCACAACAGACACAACAAAGATATCATCCACCACCACAACCAGACTATCAGCAACATAACTATCAACAGAATCACCAAACTGTACCTCCTCCAAATCAATCATTCTATCAACAACCACCACAACGTTATCACTCACCACCTCCAGCTTATCAAAATCAACCACAGTCACCATCCCATCAAACACAACCCCAATCTTCTTCTTTCCAAACACAGCCCTACCAACAACAACAAGCCCAATTACCTCCTTCCCAACCTCAAAATCTAATACTACCCAACCATAATCAAACCTATAGACCACCACACCACAGAGGAGGTACTTCCCAGAACCAGAATGCTCCACAAAGGTCATACAGAACCAATGAAGAGCTATGAAATGAATTCCAAAACTCCCAGAATGAGCAGAAGGCTGGTATGAGCGCCTTATCCAAACAATTGGAACTATTGGCCAACTCCCTGAGGGACATAAAAGGAGACAAAGGAGCCATTCCGGCCCAGGTTCAGATCAACCCAAGACAGGAGAATGCCAGTGCAGTAACTCTGAGGAGTGGACGAGAATTACCCCCACCAACATGGAAGGAAAGTAGTGTACCTGAACCTAAACAGTCAGAAGAGGAGACGCAAAGGCCGATCGAGCCAATTGCTCCACCACCGTTTCCATCTGCCTTGTTGCGAAGAACAAAGCCGAAGGCAGAAACTATAGACTACAAAGCATTGTTTAAGGGACTGGAAATTAACATCCCACTTCTTCAAGCTCTGAAGTTTCCCCAACTGGCGAAGTTTGTGAAGGAATTTATAGCTGGTAAGGTGCCTGATGGAGAGAAGGTGATCATGCAGAAGGCAGCTTCAGTAATGATACGGAAAAACCTCCCAGAGAAATGTGTAGACCTAGGTGCATTTACACTTCCGTGATTAATTGGAAAGAAGTTGATCCTTAATGCCATGTGTGACTTGGGGAGCATCTATAAGTGTGATGCCACTATCGGTTTACAACACATTGGTGGGAGTAGAACTAAAAGAGACTAGGGTAGTGATGCAACTTGCAGATAGATCATGCATCTACCCAGTAGGACTGCTAGAGAATGTCTTGGTTAAGGTGAACGAGTTTATTTACCCAGCTGATTTCTTTGTCATCAACACCAATGATGAAAGGATAAAGGGGACTGCTGGAGTACTTTTAAGAAGGCCCTTTCTGGACACCATAAGGGCAGTCATCAATGTACACGAAGGAACAATCGGCATATCATGGAATGGGGAGAAATACACACACAACATTTATGCAGCCATGAAGCAGCCTGCCGATGCAGAGAATATGAATACTGTTGATGTTTTTGTTCCAATGATTCAACATCATTTGGAAACAGAATTTGCAAAAGACAAAATGGTGGTAGTCGTTACCCAAGGTATAACAGAATTGGACATTTAGGGGATGAGTGATGAGGAAGTCAAGGAAGCTATTATGAATTTATATTCTCAACCAGAATTGGAAGTTACCAACAGCGTAAGTGGACTGCCACAGGATCAGATACCAGAAAAGCCACTACCATCCATTATCAAGGCACTTGAACTGGAACTCAAACCTCTCCCTGCACACCTCAAGTATGCCTACTTAGGAGAGGGGGAAACATTGCCAATCATCATCAGCAGTAACCTGACACAAGAAGAGGAAGCCAAACTTGTTGCAATTCTGAAGAAGCACAAAACTGCAATTGGGTGGACATTGGCAGATATCACTGGGATCAGCCCAGACATCTGCATGCACCACATCTTGATGGAGTCCAACAGTAAGCCGAGCAGAGATCCACAACGCAAACTGAACCCAAACATGAGAGAAGTGGTCCTCAAGGAGATTCTTAAACTTTTGTCGATGGGAATCATCTACCCAATCTCAGACAGTTAGTGGGTCAGCCCGGTACACGTGGTGCCGAAGAAAGGAGGAATTCAACTAGTGGAAAATGAGAAGGAGGAACTTGTCCCGACGCGCCCAGTCGTTGGATGGCGCATGTGTATTGACTATCGCAAGCTCAACAATACCACACGAAAAGATCATTTCCCTCTGCCATTCATTGACCAGATGATCGAGAGGTTGGCAGGACAAGCATATATGTGCTTCTTGGATGGCTACAACGGATACTTCCAGATACATGTGAGCCACGACGACCAAGCGAAGACAACTTTCACCTGCCCCTTTGGCACCTACGCATACAGGAGAATGCCCTTTGGGCTATGCAATGCACCAGGTACATTTCAAAGATGCATGATGAGCATTTTTTCAGACATGATCGAGAAATGTATAGAAGTTTTCATAGACGATTTTACTGTCTATGGAAGCTCATTTGATAACTGTCTGGATAGCCTAGATAAGGTCCTGGCCAAGTGCGTTGAGAAGAACCTTGTGCTCAACCACGAGAAGTGCCACTTCATGGTGAAAGAAGGCATCGTGCTGGGCCATATAGTATCAAAAAAGGGGATAGCTGTTGATAAAGCGAATGTAGACATCATTTCTCAACTGCCATATCCAACTAATGTCAAGGAAGTCCGTGGATTCCTTAGCCATGCAGGGTTCTATCGCAGATTCATCAAAGATTTTGCTAAAATAGCTCAGCCCCTGACCAAACTTCTTCAACTAGATGTACCTTTTGAGATCAGTGATAGTTGCAAGGAAGCCTTCAACACTCTCAAGGATAAGCTCACCTCTGCCCCAATCATGCAAGCTCCTGATTGGGACCTACCATTCGAACTAATGTGCGATGCCAGCGATTATGCAGTCGGTGCAGTCGTAGGCCAGAAATTGGGTAAGGAGGATCATGTCATATACTATGCTTCGAAAACTCTGAATCCTGCCCAATGCAACTACACAACCACTGAAAAAGAGCTATTGGCGGTTGTTTTCGCCTTTGAAAAATTCAGATCCTATTTGTTAGGATCCAAAATCATTGTCCACGTACACGGACCATTCTGCTTTGAAGTATCTATTGTCTAAGGCAGAGTTCAAGCCTAGGCTAATCCGATGGATACTATTACTTCAGGAATTTGACTGGGAGATTAAAGACAGGAAGGGGACAGAAAATAGAGTTGCTGACCACCTAAGCAGACTGATCCAGCCTGCAGACGGTGACCCCATTCGAGAGACCTTTCCAGAGGAACACCTCTATGAGATCAAGGAAGTATTCAGCATGAGCATAACAAGTCCGCCCTTCTGCCCAGAAGTGACGTACTGCGCCGCAGTCAGCCGAATGGGCAGACTTTCCTGGTATGCTTCCATTGTCAATTTTCTTACCTCAAAGCAAACTCCATCTCACTTCACTCGAGCACAGCGCCTTAAACTTAGGAGTGATAGTAAGTACTATTTTTGGGATGAGCCATACTTATGGAAAATCGGGGCCGATCAAATTATACGAAGATGTGCCCCTGAGTCCGAGCAGAAGAGTATCTTGGAGCACTGTCACACCCTTGCATGTGGAGGACATTTCGGAGCGAAAAGAACAGTCAGGAAGGTCCTAGACAGTGGATTTTTCTGGCCATCTCTACAGAGAGACTCCTATGAATTATGCAAAAGTTGCCACCGATGCCAAATGACATGCAATATTTCCAGGAGAGATGAGATGCCTCAGCAGCCCATGCGGTTCTGCGAAATTTTGATGTTTGGGGAACGGATTTTATGGGACCATTCCCCAATTCATTCGGAAATTTCTACATTCTGCTGGCGGTAGACTACGTTTCCAAGTGGGTAGAAGCCAAGGCAACCAGAATGAATGATGCCAAGGTCGTCTCGAACTTTTTACGATCTCACATCTTCAACCGCTTCGGAGTACCCAGAGCAGTCATCAGCGATCAAGGGACACACTTCTGCAATCGGACCATTGAGGCTCTAATGAAGAAGTATGGAGTCCAGCACCGCTTGTCCACACCATATCACCCACAATCAAATGGCCAAGCAGAAGTTTCTAATAGGGAAATTAAGCAGATTTTGGAGAAAACAGTCAACCCAACTCGCAAAGATTGGAGCCTTCGGCTCAATGATGCCTTGTGGGCATACCGAACTGCTTATAAGACACCTCTTGGGATGTCACCCTACAGATTAATTTTTGGAAAGATGTGCCATCTGCCGGTGGAGATAGAGCATAAAGCCTTCTGGGCTGTCAAACAGATGAACATGCAACACACTCAATGTGGGCAAGAAAGGAAGTATCAGCTGCAGGAATTGGAAGAATCAAGGATCGGAAGCCTACGATGTAGCCAGTTGGTACAAGGATAGAGCCAAGATTTGGCATGATAAGAAAATTAGGGGGAAGAGTTTTCAAGTCGGACAACTCGTGCTATTATTTCAATCAAAGCTCAGGCTTATGCCTGGAAAGTCTAGATCCAGATGGATAGGACCGTTTAAGGTCACTCGTGTCTGGCCTAGTGGAGCTGTGGAGATCACAGGATCCTCGACAGCCCATCCATTCACCGTTAATGGAAACCGCTTGAAAGCTTACCACGATCAGAGTCAATTGGAGGAGACTGACTGCATGGTCCTCCATTGCCCACCTTCCCTCTGATTGCTCAGAAGAACGTCCAGCCGAGGACTATAAACTCTGGCACTGGAGGGCATTCCCCTCATTTCTGAAACTCTAAGTATTTTGCCTGCCCGAAGGGGA
Organism: Lavandula angustifolia; assembly: GCA_028984105.1. NCBI lineage: Eukaryota > Viridiplantae > Streptophyta > Magnoliopsida > Lamiales > Lamiaceae > Lavandula > Lavandula angustifolia. The sequence goes on along the minus strand of CM054806.1, from coordinate 28,421,014 downwards.
ATTTTATCGCTATTTTATTGTTTATTTTTCAATTATGTATTTTCCTATTTTGTTTTCGCTTTTCTTTTTGTTGGATATTGTAGGAGGGTAGCGGAGCAACGCAAAGATGTGCGGGGACCTGATTGCAATTGCCAGGAAATTATTACTGTAGAAAGGCGGAGGGACCAAGTAGCAAATATCGAATAAGATTATAATAATCTTATTTCGACCTAATCGAAGCGAAGGGAGACGTTTGCTATTATTCATCACGTCACATCATCGCAGACGCACCCCTTCATTATCCCGCTATTTCTCCATAACAACTTCCAAGAAACCCCACTTCTATTTCATTTACTCTCTCGCTACTCTTCGCCTTTCTCTCAAAATTCTGCAAAACACATTCTGCTAAAGATCACGCCATGGCCAAAGATCGCACCATGAAATGCAAGAAGAAGTTGAGGCTATCCAGAGGAGAATCTTCATCCGCTGCGGTCGAGGATCCACCAATAGTACAGCAAAGCCCCTCTGACGTCGGTGCACTACCGCCATCTATTACGACCGAATGTCGCCGAAAAGAGAAGAAGCGCCGCCGCTCTCATGACGAAAAGGTCCTGGAACGCAGTCTCAAGAAGCGTCGCTTGGCTAAGCTCGCTCGCCGCCGTGCGCGTAAGCAGCCCACTGTCACGGTCACTGTCACTCCATCCACTCCGGAACACTCACCCATTCCCGAGTCGACCACCGCCGCCGATGAAGAACATGCCTATGCACCGGGGGAAGCTACTCTCGAACAGCCGGAAGAGGAGACTCTCGAACAGCCAGAAGAAGCCATTCCCGAACAACCGGACGATGCCATTCTGGAGCTAACAGAGCCCAGCGCCGCTGAGGCCACTGAACCACCACCGTCGCCAGTGCGTACGCCACCGTGGTCACCTATTAAAATCCCCGACTCTCCTCCAGGAGAGGAGGTGCCCCCTATCAACCCGCAGCCTCTACGCACCTACCCTGGAGTAGAGGAGTTCAACCTACATAAGCACGGTACGGACCCTACCTTCTACTTCCAGAATCCGCAACTCTTCACAGAAGGACGGCGACTAGTTGAATTCCAGTCCAGTGCGGAGGTGAAGGCGTTAAAGCAATTCCCGAACAAGAAGATGCGCCAGGGAGGCAACCGTCAGAAAGCTTTCTCTTCAGGTAGATACTTTGAACCCTCTGTTTTGCACAGCTTGGGAATTCATGATGAATTCGTAGAGAAATTTGAGACCATAGGATGGCCATGGTTGCTAAATGTTATAACGTGTTTTCACATTCTGAGATGTACGAAGAGTTGGTCCCTGAATTTTGTTCCTCATTTAGAATAGAGCGGTTCGAGTCTGTGCATGATCGTTGCATTAGCTTCCGTATTTTAAATGGTTGGTACAAGTTGAGTCTAGCCGAATAGAATTTCTGCCTTGGTATTATCCCGTCTGCTGTCAGTCTGCATGCACCGTATTTGAATGCATTGCGTGGTGCCCCTAATGAAATACCCTGCTATAAGAAACCCCAATTGATATGGTCACAGTTTGCCCCTAGGGCTGGTAAGTTTCGTTCCTCATAGTTCAAAATATACCCTGTTCAAGACCAGGTCCTTAGAGTTTGCCATCTCTTCCTCACATATAACCTGTCTGGTCATTGTACAACTTACTCTAAAGTGTCCTACCAGGAACTGTTTTTCATGTGGTGCATGAGGGAGGGTTATAAAATCGACTTAGGATATTGGATAGCAAAGGGGTTTGCTGAGATTGCTTTGCGACCTACTCGCCATTTCACTCTTTGTCATTTTTTGGGGGAATTTTCCATAAGCACTTCTTACTGCATAGTACACGTCAGCTGAAAGCCATTCCTCCCCCAAAGCCGTTTGGCATTCATCATCTTATTTGTGCCAAAGTGGTCTGTCGTCGAGCTAACAATTCTTATAAGTTTATTGAGCCGGGAGTCAAACCCCCGAGCCACAACATAGCTGCAGGTGTCTCTACTTCTAAGGCAGGACCATCGGAGGTGCGACGCCTAAGGGAGACAAATATTCAGTTGCAAAGTCAAGTCTGCCGCCTGCAAGCAAAGCTCAATAAACTACAGAGAACGCTCACCGACTTGACTAAAGGGAAGGAGATTGCAGAAGAATCCGAAGAGACCCCCACAGATGACAATTTAGCAGAAGCAGAACAACCAGAACCACCTACTGAAAGCAGTGATCAGCACAATGAAGAAGGAACCCCTGAGGCCAGTGAAGAAGGATCAACGGACAGTCAGCAGGAGAGTGATCTTCCAACCACGGAAGACACTGACTCTGAATTCTAGGCTCCTGAAGGCCATGCTAAGTCGGAAGTCGAACCAGGAGAGGTCAGGAGTGAGCAGGCAGGGTCACAAGAGGATAGTGACCTAGAGCTTGGGGAGATCAGAATGTCTGCCACAATAGAATTCGAAGAAAGTGAACTTGAGCTCGGTGAAGTCAGAGTACCACAAAAAGATACCACAATTGAAGCAGACAATAATGCCCCCGCTGAAGTTGACAAGGCTGAGAAGGAAAACCCGCCCGAACATGAGGAACCCCCTACGAATGATGGAGTGGAGCCAGATCCGCAGCAAGAGGTTCAGCCTAAGGACCCCGTTGTGTCCAATGCTGAACCGGATGAGAACTCTCCCAGTAAGACTCAGAACTCTCCCAACCCATGCTGAGCCTGAGACAACATTCCATCCGCTGCTGAGACCCAGAAGGAGTCTTCGCAGCAGGCAGCTGCTGTTCTTACAGAACAGACAATCACTGTGGTAGCTTCATAAAGCTCCAGTGCAGCAGCAGATCAGGTGCCGTCTGGCACTGATCCGGCAGCGGCTCCTGTAGAAGATAAGCGTAGCCCTGTGGAAACCGCTCCTCCATCCAGCGCTCCTCCATCCAAGAAGCAGAGTCCCCCACCTAATCCCGATGCCAGGAAGAAACACGACTCCCAACCCATGCCTGAAGGAAGGAAAAGAGGGGAAGGCTCCAGTCCCGCCACCAAATTCAAGAAAAGGAAGTCCTCCGACACCCAGAAGCCAAGAAAGAAGACGCACCGCGCGGCGAAGCCGCGCGCCAAGTAAGTGGATTAGCTCCTCCCCCAGTTTTTTGTATTTTTGTTTTGTTTGTTAGTCTGTTTGCTTGTTTCTTTCTTTGTTTCTGTGTTTGTTTGTCCCCTCTGTTCTCCTTTAACTTGTCTTACTTGAGGGCAAGCAAGACTCAAAGTGTGAGGAGGGGGGGGTGTCGTTATGTTGTATGTTTCTTTTAGTTCTGGTTGTTTTTCTTCCCCCGAATCCTTGATCTTGTCTTGCTTGAGGGCAAGCAAGGCTCAAAGTGTGAGGAGGGGGGATGCTTTTATTTTATGCTTGTGTTTGTGTCTTAGCATGTCAACCTTTATTCTTTCTGCCCAATCTTCTCATTTACCCTGCTCTTGCGAAATTTTTTCAAAAACTTAGCGAAATCTCTTTGTTAAGCATGAGAGAGTGTAGATTCAACTCCTAGGAACTTATTAGATGAAAAACTGGAACGATGAATAAGGGCAGGAATAGGTCTTAGCATAACCCCTAGCAGTCAGAATTGAGCTTAAAGTTGAGCAGCCTCAACTCTTCCCTTCATGAGCGTAATAGGTTTACAAAGATGCTATATTGTCATATCACATGCATCACATGATAGGAGGCATTAGGGAATCCCATTTGAGCCTAAATTCTTTCAAATCCTACCAAAGAAGAGATCCCCTAGTGAACAAAGATTGTGCCTTGGCCTGTTGATTCATTAGCTCACAAAATTTTTAGCCTAGCCTTTCTGACCTTCCTTTCACCCAATTGTATATGCTTGCTTGTGAACTTTAAGAAAAATTATTCAGACAGAAAATTCCAAAACTTTGTGTTGTGCGAAAAAGATAAAAATGGCAGCAGCTAATAAAGATTCAGTCAAAAAAAAAAAAAAAAGCGATGATGATTCTGAAATAAAGAAGAAAGGGAGAAGAGTAGATGAGGAATATATCTGAATAAATAACTACCTCCCTACTTTGCTGCCTTATACAAAACTGCACACCCATTATGCTCTGACATGCTTCTGTTTGCGCATTGCAGTTCTAGCTCCTATTGTTTACAAAGCACGCATACACAACACTTGTGCTTAATTGATGAAGCCTAGGACCAATTAGGACAACTCCACCTCTGAAAAATCTGTTCATGGTCACTGGACCCATTACAACCTGAAAGGGAAGACCTCCTTGATGATGCATTTGTTATTGACACAATATGGCAGTTGAGCGAACATAGTGCAGTTGAGCGGCTGTCCTGGACTAGAATAGGGGAGTGATGAGCGAATCATGAGGAAGACCTTATTCCTTGCCTGGTTTTTGACCGTTTGATAATAATATTCCTTGGTTTTGAATCCATGATCTGTGCTCTACGAATTGAGAATCGCTATGTGTGCTTCATCTGTTTTTGAGTTGGGGCATATTGCGAACCTTGGGCAGTTTGATTGGTTGAATGCTTTTCTGTCTTTTCTTTTTATTGTTTGTTTGTGTGTCTGGGGGAGTCTGTCTCGGGCTACAATCTAAGCTTTGAAATTCTCTTCATACTTGAGGGCAAGTATTGCTTAAGTGTGAGGAGGTTGATGAGCCTAGATTTGTAGCCCATTTATTCTTTTGATATGCGCGCTTTGGTTATGAAGATGCAGTTTAATGGCCTGGATGTGGAGAGAGTAAGGAGAAAATGTGGTGATGCTGGATCAAGAAGGCTTCTGACCAAGAATGATGGAACTGCCCAGAAGGCAGGAGAAATGGCCTGGAAACAGGCCAGAATTAATGCAGTTTCCATCGGGCCAAAATTGAGAAGTGAAAGATGCTGAAACAGGCCCAAAACTCGGCCCACATCACTCTGCAAATTATGGCGGGAACTAGGGACTAGGAACTACAGCATAGCCTCACTTCTGGTCAGCATGCCCATACCTGCTACAGTCTTTCTCACCTACTCCAGATATTTTTGTGAAGATAAGAAGGGAAGAGCGAAGCTGATATATATCTTTTGTTACTCACATCTTCGAGGGCGGTAGTTCGTTCCTCTTGAGAAAACCTTCTCTAAATTTCCACCATTAATGTAGCTCCAAAAACTTCTTTACTTTTCTGTCTAAACTAGCTTGAAGCTCTCCAAGGAGAAGACTTTCTATTGTGAATGTTATCGGTTAGTTTATTTATAGCACTTAAGTTCAGTCTTTATTGCTTTTATTACTCTTTCATGTTCATTATCGAATTCCTCTACTATTCACAGCTAAGTTAATTCACTGCATGCCTTCTGTCGTTATCGCACCTTTACATAAATGTCTTTGTTTTCGTACGATGTTGCCTCTTGTATCTCAGTTAACTGTTCATGCTAATCCTTTATTGTTTTGCGAAAGTTAGTCGTTCCCATTTTAAGTTTTAGGTCTGCTTCATCCTTTGTCTTTACGTGTTTAGTTTTATATCCTTAGTAAATATGAGTAGCTAATTCCCCAGATCTGGCCGAGGTAATGAGGCACCACCCTTAAGAATCCGTGAGATGTGAAAACGTGCTTGATAATTGGTTAAGTGTAGGTTTTAGTTGAACTCTGTTCTGGATAGCTGAGAACTGCTTAGATCTGATCAACCTAGGTAGGTACGCATCTCTCTGGGCAGACGTAGACTAACTGGGCTTGATTTGGTTCCTTTGTTCTTAATGCTCCCTAGTGCCTCCCTAGTCATTGCTAAACAAGGTAGGGTAGTCACCTGGGTAGGGGACTGTTTCTATGCTCAACATGGCAGTTCCAACGTAATAGAAGGAATGGACGCCCATGTAGTCAGATAACCTTAACTAAAACTGATTCACATAGTAATCTAGGATCGGACAGAGGGTGGTGTGGAATTACCTTGGCTGGATTGATTTTATAACTTGTTACTCGATTGTTGGTTATCTTTCTGCCTAGTTATAAAACACCCAAAATTTATGGTGGCTGCTAGCCAAACCCTTTAGGTCAGTGGAAATCGTTGCTTAATATACCGTTCCCTGAAGATCGACCTCTTGCTTGTCATTGTACTTGTCCAGTATAGTTTCTGTGCAGGTGTTCTTACTTATAAATTTATTTGGTGCGCGCGGTTTTAATAACGACGGAACTGTGTGTCCGCATCAGAAGCCTATTGGCAAAATCGCCAAAGGCAAAGCCAAACTACTCCTGGATGAACAGAAGAGAAAAGCTCAGGATGAGATAGCCAAAGCTTCTGCCACTGACACTGAGCCCTTGGCCCAGAGTACGACTACTCAAACACTTACTCCAGAGCAAGAGGCTGAAGAAAGAGCCACATGGGAGGCCACGCTGAAGGGACTGAATCTCCGGAGAGGAGACACTAGATCAGCAGCCCTCAGAGAGAAGAAGAGACTGGAAGATCTGGCTAAGATCATAGAGATTACTGACAAGATAGCCAGTGATGGAAGAAATAAATTCCAAGGTCATCCAAGTACTACAGGAGAAGCGCTCCCAGAGCAACTTATCTGAAGAAAATCCCTCACCCTCATGTAGACAAGTGGGTACCTTTGGAGCTGAACGAGGAATGGGAGGAACTCAAGATAGAGTTCATTAAAGGGTACTACGTATACTAGTGCTATCCTACTGAGATTCCGGCCAATCAGCTATTCGAAGAATTCCTTCATCAATCCAACGCTAGACTCAGAGCACAGGTACACACAATTCTTGCTAAGGAGAAACTGCCTCTAGTGGCTCCTACATTCAGACGGGTACCTCCTCCCAGAACGACTAGTGGCGTTTTGTGCACTAAGGAGATAGAAGACGAGGTTGAAGCAGCATCACATCATCATGATCTCAGTTCTGAGCTGCCTGAGGACCTCGAGGAAATCAAAACACTTCGCGCGAGAGCCTACAAATATTATGGTTTGGAACCTCCTGCTGACAAGTCTGCGGATTTCAAAAGCAAGACGAAGAAGTTCAGACGCCAGCAGTAGTCTTCTTATTCTTTCCTCTTTGTATAGAAGATAGGAACTCTGTAATTCACTTCTCATTATATATCAGTTCCTGCTTCTAGCCAGACAATTACTCATTGTCTTACGGCTTTCGTTTGTGTTATGTTATCACAACTGATCACTGAAGTGATCTGACACACACTCTCACATAACCATTTCTCTGATTTTGCCTATCTCTCAACAGCTGAACTCATAAAGTTAACTGATTCAGTTTTACTGAAGTCTATCTTTGTCAGTAGTTTAGAACGTATTTTGTATGCTATATAGAGGTTTTGGCATCATCAATTAGGGGAAAATTGTTGGGTTATGAGTCAGTAGAAGATACTCAACAGTTAGTGGGTTAAAATAATATTGGGGGAAATCGTAGTAGTACTATGGAATTGAAGATCCCAAAACCCAGCTGATATCAGTAGTGTAGTGTCTTGTCAAGAATAGCTGATGTATAGGCTAGACTATTCCTTGTTTTGTTTATTCTTTGTGTCTATGTCCTGTACGGGGTAAAATGTTGGATTGATCTTCTGTCGAAGTCCAGAACCCCACGTCATCAGTGTAATAGCTTGCGTTCTTAAGTCATCAGCTGATCTTCGCCTCAGTAGAAGACATCTTATCAGCTGACAAACATCAGCAGAAGAACCCTATGCAAGCTCAGTACCTTCGCAGTCATCAGCTGACCATTCTCAAGAAAATCTCCCGTCAGCCGACTCAGACGAAGAAGACAGAGACTGCTTTAAGTCTACTATATCCGACAGGAAACGACCCAGTTGTTAAAGTCTTTTCGAAACTCAGCAGAAGGCCATACGAGGATTAGGGAGAGTCAACTCCGATGTCTGAAACAATCTCACCTACCACAAACCTCGACCAATGAGAAGCCGTCAACGCATATCTGCTCTGACCAACTAAAGTTGCTCTCATGTACAGTGTCAACAACTCTGCTGCAACAATTCGAATTTATGGCCGTTTTCTTTAGAAGTTTGTGACACGTGGCATCGTCGTCTCCAACGAACATATGCCTGTTTCACGACTATAAATAGAGAAGAAAATCCGAGCTCCACACACGGGATATCAAGGGAAAACGCTCAAGCTTTCAAACAACTCTAGCGCATTCAAGATCTATCCAGCGAAGAACTTGCCCAAGAGTATATCATTAGTTCTTCTCTCTAGAGTTCTTTAGATCCCTCTTCTCTAGCTAAGCTCATTGTCATATCTATTGTTTAGAAATTCGAAGGAGTTCACTTTTAGTGACTGTTCTTATTATAAGAACTCCTTCTAGTTGGAGATTATCCCCACCCTCTCAAACCTCGGTTTGATTTGGATTTGTAAAGTCGCTAAGGACTATAACTTAGAAGGGTCTGTCCAGTGCACAGATTCCTTGTTGAGGCTTGCTCAGATAAATCAACAAGACCTCCTGTTCAGCAAGACCGTGGACGTAGGATCTTGCGCATCCGAACCACGTTAAAAACTGCTCGTGTCATTTACTGTTTTATTGCATTGCATACAAATTGATTATAAAATTATATCTTTGCATAAAACGTATTCTAAAAGTGCACTAGCCAAAACTACTTGACTTGTGAAAATCACGTTTTCAAACTGAGACGAATTTTCGGGCCCCACACTATTCCGCACTAAGGTTTTCGACTGAGTCTCAACAATTGACAAAAGTCAGTAGGAGAGCTCAGTAGTTAACTCACTCTCTGACCCGCGATCGAAGGTTCTTACTTGGCACTGTTCATCAGTCGCACCAAACAGCTCAGTTGTCCTTCGGTTTGAAAAAAAGAGTAGTACTCAGGTGTATTCACCCCCCCCCCCCTCTACACCTGACTCTCGTCTCCGGACCAACAACTGTTCTATGGACAATAGGATTAATTGGTAGGAGACTATTAGATGCCCACCATATGAGTAGGCTCCTAAATTGAGTTCCCTTAGTTCTTAAAGCTGATTAGGTGTTAAATCTATTAGTTGCCCACCAACGTAGGTTGCATTTAATTTAGGGTAGTAGTCGTTTCAATGCTCACTATGGCGATTACCGAATAATTAAGGGGGAATAGAGATGTGTCAGTTTAATTATGGTGTCCTACAACTAATTGATTTAAGGGGATTAATTTATCTTTAGTGTCGAGGATCGATTGTTCGTGTGTGTGGAACATTTTGCTGAACCCGTTTTTCTTGCTTGATAAATTTGATTATTTAATTTTCATTATTTATTTTTGTGCCTAGTTTAGTGAGTTCAAAAATTGCGTGGTTGCTAACCAAAATCTCGATTAATAGGAATTTTAGGTTCAAAATTCTCCGTTCCATGTGTTCGATACCTGTTGCTAGTAGCAGAGCCAATTAAGAGCTTAGGGGTGCTATAGCACCTGTGGAAATGTTTAAATATATTTTTTAGTAGTACCTTAACATGTTTGAGAACACATATTTTTAGCCTATAGGTTTTGGGTTTGATTCCCAACTCCGCCTTTTTTATTTGTATTTTCAATTTTCACTCCCAATTCTTCATATTCTATCTTAATTTTCAATTTTCACACCCAAATTACCATGCATCTTCCTCATTATTTTTCTATTTACATTTTTTTTAAAACTTGTTTCTTTCGCTCTATTCCCTCTTATTACTATATTTCCTCAACCCTCTTATTTTTTCCACTATTCTTGACCCAAATTACTATCTTTTATGTTGACTGTTCTAATATCAATTGCAAGTTTTCTCCTTAGTTTGAATTTCAGATTTATACTCCCCCTGTCCCGCTATTTCTGTCCTACTTGCCTAATCGGGCTGTCCCGCTATTTCTGTCCTCTTTCCTAAAATAGTAAAAATTACTTTTAAACATAAAATGAAGTGGGTCCCCCTTACTCACTACTCAACCCCCACATTCTTATACTCTCTCTCTTTAAAAATCTATCTCTCACTCGATTATGTTCCGCTCCGAACTCAGAAAATTATGATTTTTATCTTTTTGAAAACTTTAGATTATTTCTTCAAATACAATATAAAAAAAATATAAAAAATAAAAATCGATTGTCTTTCATTAGCCTTGCAAAATTTTGGATAATTCTCATTTCTTTCCACCAACCACTCCATTTTCTTTATACAATTAAAACTTATAAAATACACACTAAATTAAAATTTCTTAATCTACGTGCCGAAGTCAACTGGGACGTTTTTAGCGGGACGGAGGGAGTATTTGATTATTGTGAGTGTAATATCTAATTTTTAACATTTTTTCGTTTTATGGTATTTAAAATGTCCTTAGGATGTAAAATAATTTTTTTCAAGTGAGAGAGTCTCAATAGAAAAATTTATACTTGCTTTTATGATCAATACTTATAATAAAAAAAAGAATTTTTTTTTTGGTGGTGGCGCTGCTTATGTTTGTCACTATCGATATTTTTAATATCATTATTTAGCACCCGCGAACAAATAATTCTGGCTCCGCCACTGCCTGTTGCTATATTAATTTGAGTTCTAACATTTCTTGCAGGATTTATTTGGTGAAAACAACGATCACCAATGAGTCTACTCTGATCACACCGCGAGCTTCCAACAACGAAGGCGATGAATTGGGGGAGTGGGATTTCTAGGTGCGTGAGGCCGACTCGATGAAGAATTGTGGGTAAGCATGCATGCGATATATAATTACTTTCTTATTTGTATTAATATCCATTTTATGAATACGTTAACTCGTTCGATTTCCGCTAGGCTGCCGCGTGGCTGAGAGGAGAGAAAGCCAAAGGACGTAAAGGGTACGGACTAATTGAAGTTAATTAAGAATGCTATTTGAAATCTTACTGGTATTTCTTAGTTTAATTTTGATCATCTCTTGTGACTGTAGAAACGCTGAGAGAAGAAGATTGGCGTATGCTGATGCGGTAATTGAATTAGTTTATCACTCATTAAAAAACAAAGTAGCATATGACCACATAATTAAAATTGATTGTGTAGATATTCAAGGTGTTGAAAGAGAGAAGCAATACTAAACTGGGAAGGGAGTACAAATGCATTATCACGGTACGTAGGATAATATATGTATATATATATATATATATATATATATATATATATATATATATATATATATATATATCGAATACTTGAGTTCTGATCTTGATTTACTCTTCTAATCTCAAATCTAAGTTTTTCAATTTTTTTAAGGTGAAGAGCGAAGATGGGTATAGCACATTAATTGATCGCATTGTCGGAATATTGGAATTAATGGTTAAATCTAGGCAGACTTTGCCAGAGGTGGAGCATCCACTGTATAGTAATCTCTAATTTGTTTAAGAAACACTTGTTCAATACTCAACAATTGAATTCTTGATTTACTTCTTCTAATTGTTTAAGCCTATTAATTGATCGCCTTGTCGGAACATTGGAGTTGATTGTTGAATATTTCAAACCTCCAGAGGTAGAGGCTTTTTGCATGATAATCTTAATTTTGTCTCACACGATCTACCTCTATTTTTTTAAAGGATTTAAACTTGTTAAATTAGCACCTGGACGGACACATTTCAAATGTATACGTTGCGAAATCGGCCCGAAGACGTGGCCACGCTAGCAGAATGATGGAGTTCGCACTTTCTACTGCAATGGAGCAAGGTAATTGAACCTTAGGGTTTTGATGGTTAACCATAAGTGACAGACTCACACATAGTGATTTTGATGGGTTTTGAACTCATAATCTCACGTCTACAGGTTACCTACCTTAACTGCTATGCCATCCCAATGGGACGTTAGTTTTGATGGTTTTGTTTATTGCAGGCATGGAGAATATGTGTTTTACGAGTTGCTGCTGATAATAAAGCTGCTGTATGAAAATATGGGATTTAGGGTATGACATGAAATTAATTTGGATTCTTATTTTTTATTTTGGGGTTGTGACTTAATTTGTCTGCAGGTTGTTGTAGGAAATGTTAAAGGCTGTATACTCATGTGCTATCAAGCTGATGCCGACTTGCATTTTGCTTTGAGATGAAATTCTTTTGTGTAAAGATATTAATCTCTCTGTGTTGCAAGATTGGAAAATTCGTTGAGTAGATTGACAGATATTAACAAAAGTCAATTGATTAAGATAGAGTCAACGTTACATATGATGTGTACCGTTGAAGTTTAAATAGAAATTTGGCATAAAATGCTTGAGCCAAAAAAAGTCACCTGACAACTACGGCACGTGTTTGCTTTCATATTCATTTGAATATAACAAAAAATAAATAAAATTCCCACTTTGTTTGATTGATTTATCGTCTGCAATCAATTGACCAAGAAGAATTTGTTGGTAGATTAGATTTCTTATTTCTTTTTTACATGTTTTCAATTAAATGTGATGATGGAATTGTGATATATCACCCCAATACTGTGTTCAATGTAGAAATAAAATATTGTGTTTAGTGTAGAGTTTATTAAAATTTCCATAACATGAAGGAGCGGCTTGTATGTACCACATTCGTATACTTATATACCACACTATAAGGGTAATGACATGTGACATTTTTCATTAAAATAGATGGGTCATATTTACCACATGTCAATACCCTTGTGGTGTGGTACACACAAGAGTATACAAATGTAGTACACACAAACCTTTGTGATAACGTGATGATGCACTGATGCACAATCTCTAATTTATTTTTAGGGATAAATACAATAAACCCCCTCAACTATTCAAGTTTTTCATTTTGCCCCCTGAACTATGAAAAGTTACATTTTGCCCCCTCAACTATTGAATACGTTGCGGAGAGCAACATTCCGGCCAAAATTCCGGCCATACATACAAATTCAAGTATTTAAGGGGAAAATCTATAAGGGTGAAATTCAAGAAATACGACGACTTGTATACAACAAATATTACATGCACACTTTGAATTCGGTGGTAAAGGAGGAAGCAAAATAGGAGTCTTAGCCCCTAACGACCTGTTGGGGATCACCTGTCCCAATTATGGTGGACCACTTGGTGGTCCACCAATCACGCGGCGCCACGCGTGCATTGGTGGGCCACCTTTTTACAACTCAAATATTTATTTATTGGTAACATGACCCACCAATGCACGCGTGGCACCGCGTGATTGGTGGGCCACTGAGTGGTCCACCATTTCTAGGCCAGAAGATTCGGATTGCTAACGACCATGGCGATGATCACACTAGCTGTTGTATTAATTTCATGTCTTAGCTACATATACTCGGGAAAAGAACGAGAGGAGAAACATAGAAGAGGGAGAGAGAAAGCCCTAGCCGTGATATATACTATAAATTCTTGAAATATAGTTTATGGTTTTTTCATGAGATTATTCTTAAATTTGTTTGTGGCCGGAATGTTGTGCTCTACAACGAATTTAATAATTGAGGGGGCAAAGTGCAACGAATTCAACAATTAAGGGGGCAAAATGCAACTTTTAATAATTTAGGGGGCAAAGTGAAAAACTTCGATAGTTGAAGGGGTTTAGTGTATTTATCCCTTATTTTTATAATAATCCATTTGCCTTAAAGTAATGTTCTTTCTCTCATAAAATTATTTTTGGAATTCATGGTGATTTTTCCTTCGAAATTTAAGTAGTTGTTAGAATCTTGCTTTGACATCTTAGAAATCTTGCTAGATGCATATCTACAAGATAATAATAATAATAATAATAATAATAATAATAATAATAATAATAATAATAATAATAATAATAATAATAATAATAATAATAATAATAATAATAATAATAATAATAATAATAATAATAATAATAATAATAATAATAATAATGTATGACAAGCACAATTCCAGTCCTTTAATTCAACGTTCTAAATTGATTTTCTTACAATCAACGTAATTGCCACGAAATAATCTCTTGGAAAAGTTTTGATGTAAATTGAATATATAAATAATTTCTTCGTTAATTTCATCTTTTTTTACGTTCCCACTTCCTCACCTTAATCAAGTCTCTCTCTTCCAAGAATCTCCCGATTAATTTGTCCATGCACGATGACTATTTTAATTTTGCTTACATGTGTGACCTTTTAATTGTATCATAATTTTAAGTCTATATCATAAGTTTATAATTGTATTTTAATTTTCAATGAAAGGTTAGGTAATTAATGATTACATTTTCTTATTTTTTCAATAAAATTGTAATTTTACAAAAAAAAAAGGGCGGTTTTTCCCGCCAGACAACCCGATAGTGGTTGGATTGGGCTTCACAATTAGCGGCCTGCCATAAAATTCATAATTATAATAATGGCATGAATTTTTATAATAATGATAATAATGGCATGAATTATTCCGTCTAATTACTTGTTACACATACAGTTAAACCTCGATAAAGTAATATTCGATAAAATAATAACATCGTTAAGATAATAATTTCTTCCGGTCTCGATATGGGTCAATGCACTAAAATAATATTTGATAAAGTAATAACCTCGTTAAATGAATATTTTTTCTCGATCCCAAGGTTATTACTTTATTGAGGTTTAGATGTACTACTATTAGATACGAACGAGTATATCTACGTGCTTTTGATTTGCCATAAAATAAAACGATTATAATTTAAAGAATATATTCACTCAAGACAGAATTCTTTTCAACTGAATCCATTTTTCTAATTTCGTAAAACTAAATTATAGTATACTTCATCCGAACAAAATATATATGTCTATTTTCCTTTTTCATTTATTCTAAATTTATATGCTTACTAATTTTTTTTTTACCTAATTAAATATTTCACTAACTTCAATAAATTTAATTAAATGATAATATAAAAAAACTATTTAATCCACTTTTATAATAACAAATACAATTATATCACTAACTTTTTAGTAATTTAGTTTAATTTACTCATTCCAATATCAACATTTATCAAATTTATATAGTATTAAATTTTTTCTTAAAATATGTAAAAAAGTAAATTGCATTTATATTTGAGAATATGGGAGTATTTAATTATGTATACGCAATAAAATCGAAGCGAGTATTTAATGGATCTCTGTTCATTGTCATCTGAAGATCTAATATGTACAATGCCATCCAAGATGTAACTTTATTTCCTTGCTTCAAAAGGTTTGTTCTGGATTACAATACCGGTTAATTTATGCCAGTAGTACTATTTGTAAGTGAAGAACAAATTAATATACTAAACTTATCGCAAGCAACATAAAAGTTTGTCCTCATTTGTTACCTGCGGATTGAGAGCAGGCGGATTCTATAATCTGTCTTCAAAGGCTTGACAAGATTTTATAAGAACTGGGGTTGTACACTTGGCTAAATGATTTGATATATATCTTCCCTCTGCCATACAAAAACTAACTTAATGTTTACGATAAGCTGCCTGAAGTAGTCTTTTCTGTGGTTTCTCTCTGCCAGCATAACTACGATACCAGTGTCTATGGATTCAGAGAGTATTTCAAGCGTAATAAGATAAAGTCATCTGACTGAAGTGCATACAACTCTCTCTCTCTCTCTCTCGATCTCTCGATCTCCTAGGCTGTACTTGTGATTTTTACCTTTTTGCATTATGTATGATCCAAATGATTAAGAATTGTCGTCTTCTATCCTTGTAGGGTATAGTTCATAAAATTGACGGTCTACCGTTATCATCTTCCCAATAATGCTTTTCCCTTTGGGTTGATGTCTATTCAAGATTACATGTTTGCTAAACTTGTGAATTTGAAACTTATATTTATTACCAAAGAGTTGGACTCCTGTACATCCGGTTGCAGGTGCAACCGGACGTTTACAGTTAACTAGGCACGATTTGCGCAACATTTTAACAATGCTGTGGTAGTGCAGTTGGCTAAGTTGCTGGGCTCAAATCCAATGTACTCGGGTTCGAGTCCCAGCAGCGAAAATTTGAGTTTTTTATATTTTAATTGATATATTAATTTAAAAAATATACATTTGTTCATAATAATTAATATTTTTATTTCAATTATTTTTTCATATTAAGTTTGTCCTTTTTTTTTGGTAATATTTTTTTATTTTAAATGATATATTAATTTAAAAAATGATACATTTGTTCATAATAATTAATATTTTTATTTCAATTATTTTTTCAGATTAAGTTTGTCCTTTTTTTGATAATATTTTTTATTTTAATTGATATATTAATTTAAAAAAGTGATAATTTTTTTTTAATAAGTAATATTTTTATTCCAACCAATTCATATTTTTTCAAATCAAGTTTGTCCATTTTTTCATTTTAATTGATATATTAATTTAACAAAAGTGATAAATTTGTTTATCATAAGTAATTTTTTTATTCCAATCAATTGAAAATTATCATTCTTCCTTAAGAAAAATATCGTTCTACCTTAAGAAAAGTATCATTTTTCTTTAAGAAATGTATCATTTTTATTGAGCAATAATATCACGTGTTGTCAACAAAAGTATCATTCTTCCTTAAGAAAAGTATCATTCTGCCTTAAGAAAAGTATCATTCTTCCTTAAGAAAAGTATCATTTTTATTGAGCAATAGTATCACATGTTGTTAACAAAAGTATCATTCTTTCTTAAGAAAAATAACATTCTTATTGAGTAATAGTATCACATGTTGTAAAGAAAAGTATCATTCCTATTGAGCAATAATATTTTTCTATTTTTTTACTTTACCCTAGAGGGGAAGTCTAAAAAATAATACATTTAAAAGTGATAATTTTTTTTAATAAGTAATATTTTTATTCCAACCAATTCATATTTTTTCAAATCAAGTTTGTCCATTTTTTCATTTTAATTGATATATTAATTTAAAAAAAGTGATAAATTTGTTTATCATAAGTAATTTTTTTATTCCAATCAATTGAAAAGTATCATTCTTCCTTAAGAAAAGTATCATTCTACCTTAAGAAAAGTATCATTCTTCTTTAAGAAAAGTATCATTTTTATTGAGCAATAATATCACGTGTTGTTAACAAAAGTATCATTTTTCCTTAAGAAAAGTATCATTTTGCCTTAAGAAAAGTATCATTCTTCCTTAAGAAAAGTATCATTCTTATTGAGCAATAGTATCACATGTTGTTAACAAAAGTATCACTCTTCCTTAAGAAAGTATCATTCTTATTGAGCAATAGTATCACATGTTGTTAACAAAAGTATCATTCTTCCTTAAGAAAAGTATCATTCTTCCTAAAGAAAAGTATCATTCTTCCTTAAGAAAAGTATCATTCTTATTGAGCAATAGTATCACATGTTGTTAACAAAAGTATCATTCTTCCTAAAGAAAAATATCATTCTTCCTTAAGAAAAGTATCATTCTTATTGAGCAATAGTATCACATGTTGTTAACAAAAGTATCATTCTTCCTAAATAAAAGTATCATTCTTCCTTAAGAAAAATATCATTCTTATTGAGCAATATTATTACATGTTGTTAACAAAAGTATCATTCTTTCTTAAGAAAAATATCATTCTTATTGAGTAATAGTATCACATGTTGTAAAGAAAAGTATGATTCCTATTGAGCAATAATATTTTTCTGTTTTTTTACTGTACCCTAGAGGGGAAGTCTAAACCATACTTTTTTCTCCGGTTAAAAATGCTCGCGTTCCTTCGGAACACTCGCATTTTTAAAGGGTTTGGAAAAAGCTAGCGTTCATTCGGAACGCTAGCATTTCCAAACCCTTTTAGTCGTGGAACTGCTACGGTATTTTTCCTTATTTTTACTGCACCCTAGAGGGGAAATCTAAACCCCACTTTTTTCTCTAGTTAAAAATGCTCGCGTTCCTTCGGAACACTCGCATTTTAAAGGATTTGGAAAAAGCTAGCGTTCCTTCGGAACGCTAGCATTTCCAAACCCTTTTAGTCGTGAAACTGCTACGGTATTTTTCTTTGTTTTTACTGTACCCTAGAGGGGAAGTCTAAACCCTACGGTATACTTTTGTTAAGAATAATTGATACTTTTATTCATAATAAGTGATACTTTTGTTCATAGCAAGTGATACTTTGATTCATGACAAGTGATACTTTTATTCATAATAAGTGATACTTATATTCATAGCAAGTGATACTTTGATTCATGACAAGTGATACATTACTAGTAAGAAGTGATAATTTTATTCAGAACAAGTGATATATTCAGAATAATGAATACTTTTTCATATAATGTGATACTTTGATAAGGACAAATACTTTTATTATCTCATACATATTCCTCATTATGTTATATCTCTTCTATGACTATTATATATACAATTAGATTTTTTTTAAATTCTATGACTATTATATATACAAGAATAAATTTTAATATATATATTAATATTTTTTGTGTCATATTATTTTTTAAAAAATAAGAAATTAAATTTATTATTTTCCGTGTCATTTGTAGTTGTTTATACAATTATAATTTTTTTAAATATTACTATATTTTTTAACAAGAATAAATTTTAATATACATATTAATATTTTTTGTGTCATATATTAATTTCTTTTAAAATAAGAAATTAAATTTATTATTTTTCGTGTCATATTGTAGGTGTTTATACAATTATAATTTAAAAAAATATTATATTTTTAACAAGATTTTTTTTAATATACATATTAATATTCTTCGTGTCATATTATTTTTTAAAAAATAAGAAATTAAATTTATTATTTTTCGTGTCATTTGTAGTTGTTTATACAATTATAATTTTTTTATAATTTTTTTAAAAAAAAATATTACTATATTTTTTTAACAAGAATAAATTTTAATATACATATTAATATTATTTGTGTCATATCTTAATTTCTTTTAAAATAATAAATTAAATTTATTATTTTTCGTATCATATTGTAGTTGTTTATACAATTATAATTTTTAAAAAAAATATTATATTTTTTAACAAGAATTTTTTTTAATATACATATTAATATTCTTTGTGTCATATATTATTTTTTTTAAATAAGAAGTTAAATTTATAAATGTCAAAATTAAAAAAAATAGAAATGCTGTCAATGGGTATCGAAACCGGGCCTCTTGAAAGGGAGCCCCAGCAACCTACCAACTGCGCTACATGTGCAATTATGTTAATGTTCTTATTAATATTGTAATTACCTGGGTGCAGCCGGTTGCACCTGCAACTGGTTGCACAGAAGTTTTTGCGATTACCAAAAGTAGATCTTAATTACAATTATATATACAAAACTAGAATGTTGTTTTAGGTATGCATCATGCCACTCTAAAGTTCTAATT
Source organism: Lavandula angustifolia (assembly GCA_028984105.1). Classification (NCBI taxonomy): domain Eukaryota; kingdom Viridiplantae; phylum Streptophyta; class Magnoliopsida; order Lamiales; family Lamiaceae; genus Lavandula; species Lavandula angustifolia. The sequence goes on along the minus strand of CM054806.1, from coordinate 28,401,881 downwards.
TGAGTTTGAACAAGATTGAAGTTTCAAGCATTACATGTGTGAAAGATAAATTAAGGGAGCATACTAATTGCTAGGCAGAGTCCATTACCATCATCTTGTAACATTCATTTTAACACTCATTTTGGTACGGGTTGTAACAATGTGAATGCATGTGTACACGACCGACGGACTAAATTGAAAAAGTTAGTGTAATTTTAGAAATCAGGCCGAAATTGGATTTCTTACCAATCTGCAGGATTGATATTAGACTAGAGCAATATAAATGACCAAAATTGGAAAGCTGCCAACATAAAGAGCCAATTTTGATTTTTTCCCTAAAAATTAATAACCAATATTGATCGTATATTTCAATAATATTAATGCATCATTCGGTATGACAGATAAATAGTAAAGCATTCCAACGGTATGATAGATAAATAATGAAGCATTCCAAAAAGATAAATGAAATATTAGCAATAGGATAGAGGGAGTATTAATTTATGAACCACAATTAAATTAAATAAGTCGACTCACATAACAAGATTAACAAAAGAAATTCGAGAAAATTGAAAGTATTTGAAACGGGTTTCAAAACCTAATATAAAAATGGTTGAATTAGGTCTTCAGAACCATATCTTAAAAGATGGTGTTTGTTGGAGGGGCATTGGGTCGCAATATTGTCTCGGCCACGAGATAACCAACCGAAACAACCGTCAATTGAGGGAAATAGTCTTGCTCCGACACCGGAATCGTATCCGTGACGATCACCTCTTGGAACAGCCCACTCGACAACCTCTCGATTACAGGAGGGCTGTAGTAAGCATAACAACACATCGACAAGTAAAGTTTCTTTCATGTCATCAAAGGATCTACGATACTGCAGAATACCTGAAAAACGCTGTCGTAGCACATGCATAGACTTCGCGAACACCTAGCTCGTGCAGCAACTCGGCACTTACCATAGTTCCTTAGAGCAACAAAGGCTAAATAAGTTAGCCTATGAAAATGTATATATGCTTGATTAACATATGTGATTTCAAAGCATAGGTAAAGAAATTGGATAATTTCTAGTTACCGTCTGGATCAATCATGTCATAATCTACCAGAACAACAACTTTTCCTTTAACATCATCACGAACCAGATTCTTTGGCTGGAAACAGACAGAAGATTATATATTTATCAGTTATGTAGCATGTACGGTGGCTATGAATTTGAATCTGACATAGAAATCGAAAATAATAAGAAGAAAGCAAGAAAGATTAAGTACCTCATCATCGAGTAGAATGGGCAAAGGTGGTTCAGATAACCTAGCGGCAAATTCCTGAGCTATTGCAGGTGCACTCCGTTTATGAGAAACCACTACTAAGTCACGGGGACATATTTTCTTGTTGGCAAGATAATCAAGGATGGCATGCTTTTGCACAAAACAAGATAGCAGAAACAAAGCACACTGAGTTAAATGGCGAACAAGTACAAGATAGCAGAAACAAAGCACACTGAGTTAAACGGCGAACAAGTATCAAGAGTGGCATGTTTAAGCAGTACCTCACAATATACATAGTCTACAGGAACAAACAAAGGATAAAAGCTCATGTCACAAGAAACAACACGATTTGCACCCAGTGACACGATAAGATCAGCTACTGTGTCGACCAAATCAGGTCCTCTTTGGATCTAGTGATATTAGAAAAAATAAATTAGCATTAATGAAGAGAGTATTCATCATTCATCATGCATAAATATATTAAGAAGTAGAGTAGTATTCAAATTAATGTGATATACGAGGAAGAAGAAACTACCTCTCCATCAATGATATCATTTCCAAAGTTTGTCATCACTACAGTGATATTTTCTGCGGAAGCCCTCCTGCAAGCCTCAATCATGGACAGAAGCTCCAGAAGATTTTCAATTAGGCAGGCGGGGTGGACAAGGTACACATCACAACCACAGACACACTCTTGCAACTCAGTAGAGAGTTCTCCATCATCAGACCAATTAATGAGGATATTTCCGAGGTTCAGGCCCATAGACAATGCAATTTCCTATATGAGATCAAAATGTATAGTATAGAGAAGACAGAGCAAAACAAAGAGACACTACTACACCAGTTACATCATACATAACATGTTACACTCTTCATCAGGTTTATGTACTCTCTCCTTCACTCCTTCACCCCACCAACCCTTCTACATCCTTCTACATCCCAATTTTTAGATGCATTTCATACAAAAATCTATCGGTGCAATGCAAAACTATTAAAAGAACACAAGGTTAATTATCAATCAGAACACAATCTCCACAGAAATCGAATTTCTCATTTTTAATCAATCAATCGAAATTCAAAAGGAACAAAATGAGCAGAGTTTCACCTGAGAAAGGGCATTATTGGCGGAGCCGGAGAATATCTTGATCATGTTACTACTGTTTTTGCTAACCGCATACTCCGATCGTCTCCGTTGCAAGTACTTGGATTGCATCTGGTCGTTGAGAACAGGAACACGGGGGTTCATGTTCATCTCGCATCTCTATCGACACAAAGGCACAAAAATGGACACACAATCAAACAGAAATTCGCACTATAATGAAAAGACGAAATCGCAATAATAGGAAACGGATGCTTGTTAAATCAAACCTGAATGAGTTGAGAATAATCAGCAAATTGGAATAGAGAGAGAAGAGAACGTACGACGGCGTTGGGCGCGAGGAATCGTGCAGTTGGATTAGGGAAGGCGGCGCGCGAGAAAAGAGATGAAGAAGATGTTGGTACTATTAGTGGTGGCAATAGCAAAGACGCCATTAGAGAGGAGAAGACTGAAGAGAGAGGATGGAGGATTGTATGTATATAATATATACGCCTCCTTTTATTGAGGGGAGTTCAGTTGCAAGCGTAGATTATAAATGGATTTTATTGAATAGATAGAAATTAATAACCAATGTTTTTTATTAAAGTTTAAACAGCCCATGTCCTTCCAAATTAAGGTAGTGTTTAGAATAGCTTAAATAAGCTGCTTTTGGGCTTTTTTTTTACCGCAGAAACACTTTTTTTAATGTTTGGAATTGAAGCTTCTGCTTTTCTGAAGCTTAAAATAAGTCGGAATAAGTAGAAGCCCATAAGCTGGTCTGGGGTGCTTTTTAAAAGCAGAAGCCAATAAAAAACTGAAAAGAAGCTTATAAGAGTGTTTGCAAAACTGTTTTTTTCTAAAATTAAGTTGTTTTTTTCTAATATTGCAAACACTAACAACTTTTGCTTAACAACAACTTTAAACAACTTTAAGCATAAGCTAATAAAAGCTACTTCTAAAAGCTCTTCCAAATACTACTAAAAGTGCATGTTTTGATTTTTTTTAATTATTATCTCTCACAACCTTGCATATAACTTCAAGGGAAGATTAAAAGTGTATATTTTTAAAAACATGATTATATAGTAAATTGAATATATTTGCCAACACTACAAATTCGGAACAAATATAAACATTGCAAGCGGCTTGTGGTTATTCATAATTCCGAATTTTTTATGCACTTCTTAAATATTCATTACTTCATTCCAAAATTATAAAGTAACCTCGAATTACTATATTCAGTTTGTGTTGTATATCATTGTGTGTACCACACCATAAATATGGTAATAAAATAGATGATGATATCAACAACGATTCTTTATTAACATGATATGGACTAGTAACATTTTAATTAATAATTAAAATATAATAAATATGGTAATAGAATAGATGATGATTTCGACAAGATTCTTTATTAACATGATATGGACTAGTAACATTTTAATTAATAATTAAAATATAATAGTAAATAAAAACAAAAATCAAGCTTTTTCAGACCAATTCTAATATGTCTATATTCAGGAATATAGATCCTTTCAAGTCGAAGTTATACGCGTCATATATATAGTACCAAATATCTATTTTGAGGCATAACACACGTACTAGACAGCAAACTCACACACTCTTTCTCCCTCTCTCTCTCAAAATTCCCCACTGTTTTGGACGTAAACAGTTTTGTGAATTTGAGTTTATAACAGCCCAGAAATCCATCACCACTTTCTGCCATACACCCCAACTGGTTTACACTCATCACTAATCCTCCTTAATTAATTTTCACTCATATAAATGGATGCCCTAATCTCCCCAATTTCACCACCATTTCATGCGCATGCAACAATTCAACAAATTGAATTAGTAACAAACTCGCAATCATCAAAATGTCGTCGGAATCCTCGTCTGCTGCGGCCGCGGCTGGACGGAGGGAGGCGGCTGCGCAGCCTCAATTCGCGGCGGTGAGTGTCAATCGTGACTTCGTCGACGATCGAGGATCTGATCTTCGATATGCCGAATGTGTTGATGAGCATGGCTCATGGGATGATGATCAGCTCTCCTCGAATCGGATTTGTTGCCGATGATGATGAAAATGTGGATCATGATAATTTATGGAACTATCCTTGATTTAGCAACTCTAATGGCATGATTTGATCAATGTAACATGTACTGTTACATTGATTTTGCATATTACATGAATGGATAGGTAGTATCCATTCAATTGTGGAAATAATTTCAAATTGATGTCTATATATTTTTTTAATGGTTTAGTGCCTTCTATTGCCGTAATTTTCAAGGTTGACTTTAAAATGTATAGTATACTATTTCCATTTCATTTGTCATGTTTCTTTTAGGTGCGTTTATTTTGGCGAATTGATTTGGATGGTAAAGATGTGAGACACATTGTTATTAAGAGTCGTTTCACGTTTGTTTGGCTTGATACAGGTCTGAGACACATTTCCTTATTTAGAAACAAGATAGGGATGGATAATCCGAAAAAGAATACAAGACAAGTGTAAAAGAAGAGCGGGAGTGTTATATATTAATTGCTAATACAGTTAAACCTATTTAAAATAATAACCTTAAAATCAGAAAAAATATTCATTTAACGAAGTTATATAATGTACATGTTTAAACCCAAAATTTATTATTATTAATATTATATTTTAAGTTGCGCTTTCTAATTTTTGAAGCGGGTAGACTCCATTTGAAACTGAAAGACGGTTTACTTTCGTCAGCAGAAACAGTTATCATAACTTGATTTCCCTCCCACCTTTCTCTCTCTCTTTCGTCAGCAGATACAGTGATCACAACTTGATCTCCCTCCTCCTCCTCCCTCTCTCTCTCTCTCTCTCTAGTAAACTTCAGACTACGAATCTCAGAATCATGCTCACGAGTTCTTTAGCGCTACGAGATTTCCCAAGAATCGCCACCTACAAACCAAGAAGAAATCTCAACGACGAGAGAGATACGTCGTGCTGGCCAGTGTGAGACAATCCAAATCCCTTCCCACCTTCTCGCTTTTCAATTCTTCAATCTTGCCCAGAATCAATCGATGATCTGAATTTCTTCGTTGATAAATGACGAAGAACTCGAGTGTCTTTTACCTTTGCATGGAGTAATTAATACAAATTAATTCGTATACCTCCGTTAAGAAAAACTTGCAGGGTAAAGAAGAATTATTCTGGCTTCGGATTCGGACTATCCAAGAAACTATCCATACGACGTCGTGACAGCGATGAGCCTACTCCCTTGACGATGAACACACCGCGAGCTTCCACCAACGAAGGAGACGAATTGGGGGAGTGGGGTTTCGAGGCGCGTGAGGCCCGGCTCGATCAAGAATTCTGGGTGAGCACGCGTTGCATACCGATGAATCGTATTAATCTCAATCTCGTATTTCATTTTATTAGTGTTTTAAATTGTTCGATATACCGGTAGGCTGCGGCGTGGCTGCGAGCGGAGTGTTATTTCGAAAACAGAGGAGATGAACGGTACGGACTAATTGAAGTAAATAAAATTAAATAGTAATGTTTCGTTGGAATTAATCTTGATTGTGTTTCTTCAATTGATGGATGTTGATTTCTTACGACTGCAGAAATGTTGAGAGAAACAAATTGGAGTTTGCTGATGGGGTAATTGAAATCATGCTATTAGTATTATACATCAAGAAAAGTAAAACATGATCATATAATTAAACCTTTTTTTTTTGCAGTCGTTCAAGTTGTTGAAACAGAGAAGCAATACTAAACTGGGCTTAAAGAACAAATGCATCATCATGGTAGGATAATACTCCCCCGTCCCTCTAATGTCGTCCTTTTTTGGGTTGTTCCGTTATTTTTATCTTTTTCGCAAAAAGGAAAATTAATTTGTGGACAAAACACCTCCACCCAATTTCTTAAATTACGCGTCGAACACTAGTGAGACAAGAATAGTGGAACGGAGGGAGTATCAAATTCTTGATTTATATTACTTCTTCCATCTCAAATCTATGTGTTTTTTAGGTGAAGAACGAGGATGGGAAGAGCACATTAATTGAACGCGTTGTCGGAACATTGGATTTGAATGTTGAATATTTCAAACCTGGGAAGACTTTTCCAGAGGTAAGAGTTTTTGCACAATCATATCTCAATAATATCCCACATCGATCTCTAGCTCTAACTTGCTGATGAAAAACTGGTTTAAACAGCAAGTGGTTGTGCCTCCTCCTGGTTTCATGGGGCCAATGGATAGAAGAGATCGCTCAAACAGCTACGACCACATTTCGAATGTATGCGTGGCGAAATCGGCCCGACGACGAGGCCACGCTAGCAGAATGGTGGAGTTTGCCCTTTCCACTGCAATGGAGCAAGGTAAAAAACAGAGCATACAATGTGTTGTGATCGTAATGAAGAGGTCATTTTGGGGATTTTGTTTGTTGTAGGCATGGAGAAGGTGTTCTTACAAGTTTTTGCTAATAATGAAGCTGCTATGGGGTTGTATGCAAAGATGGGATTTAAGGTATGAGATATTGAGATTATGTTGTCTTGATTTTTTTTAATTAATTTTTTATGATTTATTTAATTTCTCTGCAGGTTGTTGATGAAGCAAATGGTGAAGGGACTTCTGATAGGCTAATGTTGTGCTATGAAGCTTCACGCTAGCTGATGTGGACTTGCTTTTTGCGTTGGGATGAATCATTTTGATAGACTTGTGATTTCTTGGTTTGGTGATGTGCCAAATTGTTGTTGATTGTGTAGAACTGATCATATGCCATGAATTCTCTACTCTATTACAAGATTAACATGCATTACCAAATTCGTTACGTGTTATGAAGTCATTTTAAAATAAAATAAACAATTTAGTTGCTAATCGAAAAAAAAAATTATGCTCAAGTACACATTAATTGGAGGACGATGAAGTTAGCTTGGTTATTATTTTCTTAGTTATAATTCTGTTAGGGTTCATTTAAATTAGGTATTAGATATTTTAGGGACATTTTTCATAGATATTATCATATCTCCAAAATCCTTAAGATTTTGATGGATTTCATTTACGTTAATTAGGATTTCTGTAGCCTCTATATAAGAGGGTTCTATTACGAGGTAAACCTCGTTCCTGTGCAATAGCCTGCAAACCACACAGAAGAGTTAAACCACCCTTAATGTGACAGGGTGACAGGCTCACACATAGCGTGTCCAGTGGGAATTGAACACATGACCTATCGGTCCCGGGTCACCCACCTTCACCGCTATGCCATTCCAAGGGGCCAAGAGATATAGCTCTTTCTTAATATTGAGCCACGCGATGTAGACTCCCTCGTTAATTGAGTCATATGATGGTACGGGTTAATAGTAAGATATTCTAAATCACCTTATGACAATGAGAATACAAATATTGTGATATAGAAACTTTTTTGGTAAGCAGTTCGGTCATAACTATTCTAAATGAAAATGTCCGAGATAAATTAGATGTAAGATTTGTATTTTTAATAATTTGAGTGATTTGTATAAATGCATATCTTATCATATGTATTTTTTTCCCTTACAACATAAAACCCATTTTTAAAACGTTGTAAAACTAAATTTTATTGCGAAAATAGCATTAAAACCCCCAAACTCTTGCACTATGTGCAGTATGCCCTCTAAACTATCAAATTTGATAACTACCCTCCCAAATTATGTAATAATGTGTAATGTGCCCCCTCAATCAAACTTTCCGTTAAAAATTCAAGTGAGGAACAAACATAAAACATCAGCAACACTTCACAACAAATCAGTTTCGTGCAAATTAAATGAGAAGAAGATGATGAAGATTGAAGAAACAATTAATAGCTCAGCGATTGAGAGAATAATGGTGGGACGAGGGGACTTGAGTTTGAAGGGCTTATTGCCGTCGACCGGAGAGCCCATATGTCTTTTTTGGGGGAAACGAGAGTTCCGATCAAGGATCGACCATAGTTCCACATGCCAAAGTTGGTCCTTGCACCCTCAAGCGATGGAAGTAGCAAGATATTGACAAACAAGCGGAAGCTTTAAATTTAGGAGAAGAGAATAAGAGGGAGGGGAAGACTTAGAACGTGAGGTGAAGTTAAGAGATTAGGAGACTAATACTAGTTTTTGGCGGCGATGGTGGAGAGATGATGCCATGACATGAATTCAGTTAACTACACAGAGGCGTAAAGAAAGGAATATATATAGTTGGAGTCGAGAATGGCCTTTTCAATAGTATAAACAGAATGAGTTTTCACGGCTGAAATTTCCGGTTTAAAAATCAATCTATTTCATTAAAACTCAATTTTCTTCATTTTGAGTTTGTATTTGAACCAGGGTTCATCAAGATCCATACAAGGAGTTCGTGAAAATGTCAGAGTGGGAATGTAGAAAATGCTGATGCTTTTGTTGTGAGTTTTAACGGTGACTGACGGAAATTGCCATCAAAGGGCACATCGCACATTTTTAAATAGTTCGGAAGGGTAGTTACTAAATAATTTAGGGGCATATCACACTTAATGCAATAGCGGGGGGGGGTGTTTAACGTCATTTTCGCAATTTTATTTACACCCAAAAAATTTGGAAATTTGTATATACATGATACATCTCTGTTTGGAGGTTTTGCGCTTTTGAGTTTTGAGTGAAAAGCGAAAACTCGCGTGTCCGGCAGTGTGTAGAAAATCCGCACTACGCCGCCTTCCGCCGCCAGGTTACCCGCGTTTCTTCTCCTCGTTTCCTTTGTTCTTGTTCTCTTATTTTTGCTGGCACTGATGCACACACACAAAAAGGAGCAACTTCTATTGATGTAGAAATGCCTAATTAAAAATCAATCAGATGCTGGTTACTAATAGTTTTTCAAAAAATTCAATTTGATTCCTAGGGTTTTGCTATTTTTCGCCTTTCTAAAATTCTGCAGGATGGAGGAGTCTTCGTTGCTGAACAAGATAATGCTCAATCTTCGTGCAACGTGCAAGTATGTTGTAAACACACCCCAATCATATCTACTTGTATCTGCTTGTGTCGTGTAAAACTGTTCTATTTTCATAATTATGTTATTATCGGGGTCATCTGTTTGATACTTTAGCTAGTCGTGATTTGGTAATTAAGTAAAGTGAATCGTTTTGCTTCTGGAGATGGTTTCTCAGGAGAATATGATCATGTTCTGTGCATTTGCCTATTTAGCTTCTCTTCGTTGGCTCCTTATGTAGACATGAATGTCTTGGAAAGTTCCATATTTGTGTTGCTTAGGTCTCTCCTTAGGAATTGATTGTTATCTGCAGCCTTATGCTGGTGGAACAATGCTGTTTCTGTATCTTGGTTTATTAAATCGTCGTGCTCGTATGGCATGTTCTGGGATTTGTTCATTGGTTATTTTAGAGGGCTAAGTATAAGGTTTGAAACAGTAGGAGATGTAACTGTTGCATTAGTTCTGGTAACTAAGTAAAATGGATCATTTTATGCTTAGTTAGTTAGTCATCCGCATAAAAGTTCTCACTCGTTGACGTATAATCTTGAAGGTACTATACTGGCTATCCAAAGGATCTAGGACCATCAAAAGTTATTCATTTCACCTCAGAGCGTGAGTTTGTACAACTCCTTCACCAAGGTCACCCTGTGGTTGTCGCATTTACACTAAAGTAAATTGCAAACTTTATCTCTTCATATTGGTTAACAGGACCTATGCATTAATTCACGACCTATATAACGTTTTCGGTGGCTGCAGATGTAACCTCACAAAACGTCTTGACAGAGTACTGGAAGAAGCTGCAGCAGAGTTTGATCCTCATGTTAAGTTTCTTCGTGTAAGTAACCACTGCATATGCTACAAGTTCTAACCCTTATCTGGAATAGATCCACCTTCATCTTATACGAAAGAACGCTGTTGGTAACAGAACTTCCTAATGTTATGGTCAATATTTTTGCATATTCATCAGTTGAAACTGTATTGCTCTTGATTTTCTTATGTATGTCATTGTACGAGACTTGTATCTTAGGCACTTCTCTTTGTTCACGTAAATATTCCAGAACAAAAATAAGCTTCTCTTCGCTACTTCTATAATCCCTTAATTAGTTATCTATTTTTTTGGGCTTTTTTTTAGGTTGAGTGTCCAAAATATCCTGGATTCTGCATAACTCGCCAGAAGACGGAATATCCATTTATAGAAATATTTTACAACCCAGAACAGGTAAGTGTGGTTATTCATCTCCCATATTATATTAATTTGTCAATTCTCTTCATTTAAAGATCATTGCTAACAATTATCTTGACATGATATAATGCTGATTTTTTAATGAGCAACTGGGACTTATATCATGCCCCCGCCCCACCCGGCATAGCATTAGCTGCTTTTCATCCTGATGTGAATCCTAGGAGAGGAATATCCCGATCGTAATCAGTAACAAACTTCACTATGCTGAATGGGCACATTTTAACTAGAAATCAGCCTAGAAAAACAATTATTTTCAACATATACATCCCTTTTGAACTTCCTAAAATTCTTCCATCTTGTGTCCTGCTGTTTTGTGTTTTCCATCTCCAATAAAAGCTCTTTTTTTTCCTCTGCGCATCATGACATCTTAATGCATCTCTCTTCATTATTCAATCTTTTTAACGCTGAAACCTCACTTTTTACCATTTATATGCAACTTTACAATGCTTTAGGAAAGTTGATGAAGGTTTTTTGTCATCTGAAGATTTGGTTTATGTACAATGTCAGCCTTGTACTTTACTACTGTCTTTGATTGTAATCTGCGAATGGTATTTTGTGCAGGCAGCTAATCAAGCTAAGGCTGTTGATCCGAATGTCACAAAGTACTCTGTGAAAGTCTTACCTGTAAGTTTTTCTATTTGTTTACATGCCAACTTATCATACCTATGATTCACTTCTTGCCTTAACAACAGTCATTTAGGAAATTGAACATTTTTGCCACAATGCCCCTATGACTTTTTTCCTAACGATATCTATAAAAATAATATTTGCCAATTAGCATTGCAGTAGTCCATCCAAGATGTAACTTCATTTCCTTGCTTTAAAAGGTTTGTTCTGGATTACAATACCGGTTAAATGTTATGCCAGTAGTACTATTTGTAAGTGAAGAACAATCCAATACTAAACTCATTGCCAGCCACATAAGTTTATCCTCATTTGTTACCTCCGGATTGAGAGCAGGCGGATGGTGTATAATCTGTGTTCAAAGGCTTGACAAGATTTTGTATGAACTTGGGGTATCTGACTTAATGATTTGATACATATGAAAAAACTAACTTAATACTTAAGATAAGCTGCCTGAAGTAGTCTTTTCTGTGGTTTCTCTTTGCCAGTATAACTACGATACCAGTGTCTACGGATTCAGAGAGTATTTCAAGCGCAATAAGATTAAATCATCCGACTGAAGTGCATACAACTTAGTCTATCTCTCTCTCTCTCTCTCTCTCTCTCTCTCTGGGAATGCATAATACATCAGGTTTGTCTTGATCTCCTAGGCTGTACTTGTTACTTTTTCCTTTTGCATTATGTACGATCCAAGTCATTAAGAATTGTTGTCTTCTATTAGGGAAATCAACTATCTACCGTTATCATCTTCCAAATAATGCTTAGAGATGGACTGTTTTCGTTTGGGTTTCTCGCTCGATGTCTATTCAATATTACATATTTGCTGAACTTGTGATTGGACATAGGCATGTTATGAATAGTGTGCGACCGCACAAGTATTAGTCTACAATTTGGTAAAGCAAGCTTGTTAATTTTGATGTAACTGCTGGCCTCGGACTTGCACATCTAATGGTGTGTAATCTTCACGTGGGGTTGGACAAACTAGTACTCATTTCCTAAGTACAATTATGCTATACAACTAGAATGTTGATGTTGTGTTAGATCTTGCCACTCTAAAGTGTTCTAATTTGAGTTTGAACAAGATTCAAGGTTCAAGCATTACGTGTGTGAATGATGGACTTTTTTTTAGCAATTTCAATTAACTATCTTTGATAAAATAAGGACGTGTACTAGTTGCTAGGTAGAGTCCATTACCATCATATTTTAACACCTAACATTTTATGGTAGATTTGTAGCATATTTTATTAATTACTCCCTCTGTTCTATTTGACTTGTCTCATTTCTTTTCGGCACAGAGATTAAGATGTGTGGTTGGTTGTGTGTAGATAAGTGGGTCCTACAAAGAAAAAACGAGAGTTGGTGTAGTAGTAATTATTTTTCTTTTTTTGGAAATGGGACAAGACAAGCCGTACAATCCTAAAAAGAAAAACGAAACAAGTCAAGCGGGACGGAGGGACTATAGAAGAATAAGTTTCTTACTAGATATCCGTACCGAAAAGAAATAAGATAAATTGGACGGGACGGAGTGAGTAGTATCTTTTGTTATTATGAATAAATAGAACAAGAATAAGGTGTTCGATTACTTGGGGGTAGTAATGGTAGGTTGATCATTGTTGCTATGGAGTAAAATTCTATATATTCAATTTAGATTTGCTAAAGTTACCAAATCTATGATTATTTTATTAAAAAGTGCATGTCAAGATCAAACACAACAGTATTAAATTAAACTGACTCGTTTTGAAGATTTTGTGATAATGAGGTACTATATTACAATATTTTTCGTATATCCTGAATTAATTTCACTTTTACCGACGCATATTACTTTTATGATGACATAAATCAAACTTTTCTTAATATAAAGATTTAGACGAAATTCGGTGCTTTACCTTTACTAGTTCTTTTCCTTGTAAGGGAACTAGAAGGAAAGCAGCAAGCTATGTCTGTAGAATCCAATATATACTCCGCGCCACCCATACAAAACAAAACCATCTCTCTCTCTCTCTCTCTCTCTCTCTCTCTCTCTCTCTCTCTCTCTCCAAATTTACATAATCTGCGCCATTGCAATCTCCTCAAATGGTACGTGCTTCCCTCCTCTATATCTCTCATGTTTTCCTGTTTATGTGATTATGTTTATGTATAGGCCTATTTAGTTTATAATATTCAATGAAGTTTCCGAAGAATCTGTTTTTGATAATGGCATGATATTTCCGGCTAATAAGGTGGTTTTCCGGCACCTTAGTACATCGGAAAACCGCTGGCGTGATGCATATAGATAATACTATCTAGCATCATAATTTATACAAAATACGTAAATAAACATGAATCTAGGGGCATAATCTGATCGTTTAATACAAGAAACTTTGTTACGTAATGACATATTATACACTATCATCGATTGCGTAAAGGGCCCGACTGCCACCAAACACACTTGAAGAAAATTACAAAACAATTTGCAGTTTATATTATATCTCTAACAAACTTTAGTTTCTAGCTCTTGTTCTTGTGCTATCACGAATCCCTCTTCTCCTATAAGGGCGGAAAAAAGGGAAAAAGTAATCAATGGAAGTATGATTGTTTATAAATTAGCAATTCTCGTTGCAAAAAAAAAATATAGAAAAACGTACACAACATGCATATAAATTTGATCTGGAGGAGTAACGAATAGTATAGGATATGATAAGATGATACAGGTAGAGGAGTCGTCGCAAGCAAAGTCCGTCGTTCTCACCGCGCCGTTGTCTCTCGAAGGCGACGAATCGCAGTCGAATTACAAAACTCCCAACATCATCCGGCGCATTCTAAGCCTTCTCGGTAGTGTTAGGCCGGGAACTGACCTCACGCGCCTCCAGGCAACTTCTCTCTCTCATGATTAATTTCGCACGTGACAAGACTTGTTATGCAAGATTAATTTCTTACATTGTTGGTGTGAACAAATTAAATGCACAGCTTCCGCCGCAGTTCAATATTCCAAAATCTCAGCTGCAGTGCTACGGAGAGTCAGTCTACTCCACCAACTCCAATTTGTTGAGCAAGTGTGCGAAGGAGGAAACGCCAATCGACCGGTTCGTATCGGTAGTAGCGTGGAGTATCTCCACGCTACGACCCTTGCCTTTCGGGGTGGCTCCTTATAATCCGATACTCGGAGAGACTCACCACGTGTCTAACGGATCGCTTAATGTGCTCGTGGAGCAGGTATGCGTTGTTATAAGATTATCTGACGGGTCAAGATTTATGATCTTATGAATTTAGAAAGAGGGCTAATGTTGAAATGTTGGAAAATTAGGTTTCACATCATCCACCAGTTACTGCGCTTCAAGCAAGTGATGAGAGAGATAACATCCAAATCATATGGTGTCAATCTCCCATACCAAGATTTTATGGTACACCCAAATCTTGAAATATACGTAGTTTTAATGGGTTGGGATCTTCTATCCCACTCCCTATCCCCACTACATGTCCCACCGGTAAGGTGAGGACATGTGTCATTTTTACTTAACAACTACATGTCACATGTCCTCACCTTACTAGTGGGACATGTAGTGGGGATAGAGAGTGGGATAGAAGATCCCCTCCCAGTTTTAATAGACTTTAATTATTTGAGTTAGACCCGACCAAAATAACCGTAATCGGTGGTTCAAACCATAACCGTCGCAAATGGCAAGATGGTACGGTATTTTTAAAAATTTGTATTCACCAGTCTGAACTAAAACCGGTGGTTCCATTTGGCCATCTCAATATATCCGAGCTGTTGATTTCAAATTTCAAATTATAATTATAAGTTTTTAAATGTAATGGCACAGGCAGTCACATTGAGACAGAGGTGCAAGGAAAACGGCAGCTAAAACTGCTCGATAGGAACGAGGTTTACTCAATGAACTCTCCGAACCTCGTCATCCGGTTTCTCCCGCTCCCGGGAGTCGAATGGCTGGGAAACGTGACAATCAAATGCCAAGAAACTGACCTCCAAGCAGAGCTTTGCTACAGAGGCAACTCCTTCTGGCCAAGGCCGTCCGTACACAGATCCATCAAGGGCAAGATTGTAAAAACATCCACTTCACAAACCATCCATGAAATCACCGGCCACTGGGACAGGTAAAATTTCAATTCCTACAAAAAATAAAACATCCTTAACATGTTGTCTCTCTCTTTTGAGTTTTGATCTTCAAGTTGTAAAATTTAGAACCGTGATGATAAAGGACGTCTCAACTGGGAAAACGACAACGATCTACGACGCGAAAGGAGCTCTTTCGAGATTGAAAACTCCAGTTCTTGACAATGCAGAGGTAAGAGTTAGTTTATGCTACATCCATCACGTTATTAACATCTTTTTTTTTTTTCGGGTCGTACTAATAAAATTATGTTGTAATTAAAATAATATTCTACTCAATTCTAGTGGACATTACTAGTTTTCACTACTTTCCACGTAAAAGTCAAATTTCTTAATAACCGTGTCCAAAAGAAACAGGATGCTAATAACACGATGGAGGTAGTAACTTATAAGTACTAACAATATCTCTATGCCGTTGAAGGCTAATACGGTAAATATCTCACTTATATAGGAGGTTTCTTCGAGCGAGTCGAGCGTTGTGTGGAGGGAAGTGAGCCGGGCAATCATGGAGAAGAGGTGGGAGGATGCAAGGGAAGGGAAGAGTCGCATCGAGGAGAGGCAGAGAGTGAAGGCAAGAGAGAGGGAAGTGAAAGGGGAGGATTGGGAGGCTAAGTATTTTAGGGTGTTTTATAGCAAGGAAAGTGGATGGGATTGTTTGCCAAAGGAAGAGAGGCTTGCTCCTGCCCCTATCGTTGTGAAGGACTGATCAAACTTGTAAAGGAAAGATCTTTACTTCAATTAAGCAGTATTTGGACAATATTGCATTAATAGAAGCAAAGAATGTTAATAAATTATAATGGACTTACTGAAACTAACAGGTACATATTGTTGTATTGTTCCATTGAACGGTTAGATTTATTTTACTAAAAATTAGAAATCGAATATAGTTTCAATGTTTGCAATAAAAGGGAAAATAAATAAATGCAGTTTAACAACTCGTACCTAATTCTAAAAAAAAATAAAAAACTACTTTATTTTACACTCCAAACACCGCATCACATCCTTAGCTTTTAGAAAATATCGTGTCCAGTGTCTACATCGTGTCGTATCCCGTATTATGTGTAGTGTGTACATGCAACGTAGCTTCACATTCTATGTTTTGTATAGTCTTGGCCCTAAAATTCTCTATATATGCTATAATTACTTTGTAAATACGATGTAATTGAATGTTTATTTACCTAAAAAAAAGCCAATATATACCTCAATTGACTAAATGAAAACAAAATTCTGCTAAGCGCTATTTATTTATCATAGTTCAGGCACAATTGTTGTCTGATAGGAGGCGAGTCAGCCGTGTTGAGAGCTTCTGGATTGTATCCGGAGGTTGTGCAGTTTCTTACGTGCAGCCGCGTATTCCGGCGACAATTTTCCGGTGATCCTGAAATTTATAGCCGCCACCCGCAGCACGTCGCAGCACAAAATAATCTGATGCATCGCCGAGTAAGGATCGGATAGAATCTTTACGCACTCCTCCATGAACTCCGCTTCACGCGGAGGCGCTGGTGGTGGCACTGAACTGCTTGCCGTGGAAGTGAACAGAATTGTGGCGGAGATTATTAGGATGATCACCGTGGAATTGACGGCCATGGTGTACTAGAATTTTTATCAAAGTTATGCCAAAAGTGATAACTATTGAGCTTTATATATAGCTCCACGATTATTAAAGTCAGAATTTATTTTAATTGAATCCTAATACGAGAAGAATTCCTAATTAAAAATAAATCCTAATATTGCTTAGACCAAACATTCTCATAGCTTATCAACAACTTATTTTTGCTTATTCTAAAAAATAAGTATTTTTACACGTCTTTGGAAAGACTTATGAAAACGTATTTGGAAAAAACTTATGAAAACAGTTTAGGCCATGTTTGAAAGAGCTTATCTGCAGCTTCTTTCAGCTTATTCTAAAAAATAAGGGCTTTTACACGCGTTTGTGAGAGCTTATGAAAACAGTTTATTCTAAAAAAATAAGTTGTTTTCGGCTTATTTTCATAAACTAGTAGAAATAGCTCATGAAAATAAGCTAAAAACAGCTTAGGAAAAACAGGTCATCATATTAAATCTCATGGACAACAATTTTTTAAACTATATTGTTGGATATGAGTCAGTAGATTGATACTCAGCTGTTCTAGGGTTAAAAGAAATTGGGGGAAATCATAGTAGTACTATGGAATGGAAGATCCCAAAACCGAGCTGATATTAGTAGATTAGTGTGTCGATAGGATTAGCTGATGTATAGGTTAGACTTGATGTAATGCTTATTATTTTTGTCTAAGTCCTGTACGGGGTAGTTGTTGAACTGATCTTCGCCGAAGATACTTTTCGTAACCCCACGTCATCGGTGTAATCGCTTGCACTCTTCGTCGGCAGTGATATCAAACTCGGTTGAAGATCCCGCATCGACCGACCGGACCTCGCAGAAGCATTCTCTACAAGCCGATGGTCATCGGTAGAAGAACCAGTAAGCAAGCAGTATACCTTCGCGATCGACCAACCGACTATCGAAGCTCACTTTATCGGTCAGACGACTCGACCGAAGAAGACAGACTTTCAAGTATCGTATCCGATAGAAAGCGACCCAAAGACTAAAAGTCCTTTCAAATGTTCGGCGAGAAGACATACGAGGTAGTTTGAACGGTCAACTCGACACTCACCAACTACAAACCTCGACCAATGAGAAGCCGACAACGCTTACCTACTCTACACAAGAAAGTTGCTCTCATGAACGGTGCATTAAGCGCCCGCCGCAACAAAGTTGAATAGTGGCCGTTTTCTTTGGACGCTTGTGACACGTGGCATCGTCGTCTCCAACGGACATATGTCACAACTCACAACTATAAATAGAGAAGGATTTGAAGATTTCGATAAGAGGAATATACGCGAAATCAAGGGAAATCATTCAAACTCACAACGCTCTAGAACCTTCAAGCTTATCCGAGAGACGAACTAGTTTTCATAGAACACTTCTTGTAGTTCATCTCTCTAGAGCACTTTGATCCCTATCTTCTCTAGACTAAGCTCATTGCTAGATTCATAGCTTAGATCCGAAGGAGTTCACATTTAGTGAATTGTTCTTGTTGTAAGAACTCCTTCTCGGTTGGAGAATATTCCCTCCCTTCTAAACTTAGGTTTGGATTGTAAAGTCGCTAAGGACTATAACTTAGAGGGAACCGTCCGGTCACGCAGTATCCCCGCCGAGGCTTGCTCGGAATAATCAACAAGTTCTCCCGCCTTGTTCGGGACCGTGGACGTAGGATCTTGCGTATCCGAACCACGTTAAATCGCTTGTGTTCATTTCTTGTTTTATTGCATTGCATTCAACCGACTTGAAAATCATAAGTTTGCATAAAACGTATTTTATAAAGTGCACGACTAAAAGTTTTAACTTGCAAAAACGCGTTTTCAAAAGAGACGACTCGGGCCTAACACTTATCCGCACTACGGTCTTCGACCGAGTTTCGTAATACCGACATCGGTCGGTAGAAGAGCTCGAAGGCGACTCACTTTGACCCAGTGATCGAAGGCTTACTTGGCACTCGTTCATCGATTGCAAACATCGGCTTCACTGACCTTCACTGAGAAAAAGAAACAGAGCTCAGGTGTATTCACCCCCCCCCTCTACACCTGACTTTTCGTCTCCGGACCAACAATTGGTATCAGAGCACACGGGGTTCAACTGATCGCCGGTTCGAAATACTGGTCCTCTCGAACTGATCCTGAAAACCGTTTTCACTGCATAAGCATCTTTTCAGCATCCTTATACTCTTACTCTTACAATGTCTGATATGTTAGGTATTAGGATGGTGCCGATGTTCTCAATAGAGAACTACACGGTATGGCGCGTACGTATGGAGGCACACCTAACGTCACTCCACGACAGCATGTCAGATGTCCTAGAGTCGGGACCGATCATTCCTATGATCGACAGCATAGTATTTGCTGCTGGAGGAGGCGTGGGAGCACAAACTGGTGCTAAGGTTCCCAAAGACAAATCTGCCTTCACGCCTGAAGAAAAGAAGTTGCACAACCTTGACCGAGTTGCACGTAATGCCATACTGACTACGCTAAGTGACTCACACCTCGGAAGAGTACAAGATTGCAAAACGGCGAAAGAACTATGGGACGCCTTGGCTGTACTGAGCCATGGAACCCCTCAGATCAAAGAAAACAAGCTCGAGCTAGAACTTCAGAAGTTCGACGCCTTTGCAATGGAGTCTCATCGAAACCATTGACGAGCCGAGTGTCGGATTCACCAATCAAGTCAATGTCATCAATGGGCCGGGGAGGTCGTTCACCAACAAGGAGATGAACACCAAGATCTTGAGAGCGTTGCCCTGACGAAGTGGCTTCCATTTGCTACTTATTTACGTCGCTCCGATCTAAATGCTCTAACTCCCGATGTTATATTTTCGTAATTAAAATCGGAGGAATTCGAGCATAGCCTACCCCAAAAGTGCTTAAGCGCTCCGGTGACACACGGTTCGACCACGCCTTCAAGGCAACGATCAGCAATACCGGAGCCAAGCCTATTTCCTCAAGCAAAGCTGTGGCCACATCGTAGCAAAGTCTTCTCGAGACTTCGGGCCACGACCGCCTAGCACCGATGGCTCTCAAATATCGGAGGGAAAAGGAGAGAGTCGAAAGCCGAGGAAATACAACCGAGATTCTTCCTCGGGTAAGAAAGACTATCATAAGAAAGAAGAATCTAATCCTTCTACCGAATGCGGGAAATCGGAGTCTGCCGCCGGTCCGTCTAAAGACTCGGTGGTAAGAGCAAAGCAGAACATCTACCTGCTACAACCGCAAGAAGGAGGGACACTATCGCACGATTGTCCCGAACTCTCGACTGCTCAAAGAGCGTAACGGCGAGCCAGGAGAAAGAAATTCGCCGAGAGACGACAGGCCTATATAGCCGGAGAGATATCCGACAACTCAATTGAGGAGGATACATTCATGTATTCTTCTGAAGATGAAGCCGCGTTCGTCGCGAGTTGAGGTCGCAGAGACGGTTCTCGATGAGTCAGCCGAATACTGTCTGATGGCCGGAGAAGAGGCTGAGGTGCATAAAGACCCGTGGATAGTGGACAGCGGCTGCTCGAGACTCATGACTTACCAGAAGAGCCTGCTGACCAACTACGTACAAGAAGATGGTCCTAGAATTGAATTCGGTGACAATTCCAAAGGCTACACAAGGGGATACGGAACGCCGAACATTGGGACTGCCACGGTTCCTAAGAGTAACATATGTTGAAGGACTTCAACATAATCTCCTTTCGATCGATCAATTCTCGTGATAATCTTAACGAGTAATCTTTGACGCTAGTTTACGTGATATTGTTGACAAATCTACGGGGAAAACAGTGTTATCGGGTTCGCGGAGGAAGAACATCTATGTTGCAAACCGGAATACCGCGAGAACCCGAGGCTTGCTTGCTCGCACGGACTAAATCGAGGTAACAAGTCGGTGGCTATGGCACAAGAGACTCGGCCACCTGAACTTCAAAACCATGAACAAGCTTGTCAAGAACTCTAAAGTCGAGGACCGCCCAACGAATCGTTTATCAAAGACGAAATTGTGAAGCGTGCCCGAAGGGAAAGCAAACAAAGAGTAGCAATCCACCTATTCCGTCACCTTCCACCGATGGAATCCTTCACCGCTTCACATGGACTTATTCGGGCCGGTCTCTCCAGGTGACTATAAGAGGCAAGAAGTATGCCCTCGTCGTCATAGACGACTACTCGAGATATACTTGGGTCATCTTCATCGCCAACAAATCGATGTTCGGACCGAGTTACCTAATCTACTCGAAGAAACTCAATGTGGAAAAGAACATCAAGATTAAGAAGATAAGCTCGAGACGGAGGAACAGAGTTTCTAAACTCGGTAGTCAAGACATACTTGCGATAAAGAGGGAATTCAAGCACGAGACATCCAGGCGCGCACCCCCTCGGCAGAACGGACTTGCTCGAACGTAAGAACGAGAACTCTCAAAGAAGCAAGCAAGAACGCTCCTCGTAGATTCCGGACTACCCTCAAAGTTTTGGGCCGATGCTACCGACACCGCCCTGTTACACTCGGGAATCGATCACTACCGACACAAAGAACACATGAAGACGCCATACGAACCGTGGAAAGGGAGAATTCCTTCTATTTCTCATTTTCATGTTTTCGGTTTGTCCTTGCTTTATCCACAACAATGGGAAAGATCAGTTGAAGGTCTTTGATAGCAAATCGATCAAGGAGTATTCTTAGGATACTCCCGAGTCAATAAAGCCTTCGAGTTTTTAACTATCGAACTCTTTGCGTGGAGGAAAGCCCTCATGTTGTTTTTGATGAATTTGTTACCGAGAACGAGGAAAGATACAAAGTCAAGCACCGAGGATGTCGGCAGCAAGCTACGGGATCTCGAACTAAATGACAAAGCTGAAAAGATCCAAGCATTGTTGGGATGATGAGTCGGAAGATGAAGAAATTCGGACTCGACCAACAAGCAATGTAGCTAACCTAGTTGATTCTATCGAACGGAATCAACAACAGGTAACTTCGGTCGATGAGGAAGCCCCGTGGTAACCGAGACCTCTACCGAGAATATAAACTCGGTGGGGAACGATAAATGTTCCCGAGCTAAATGCCCCGAACCCGGAAACTCGGTAGATCCTAACCTTCTTCTTGAATTACTACGATCGCAAAACAAGACTACTCGAAATGCCTAATACACCTACCGACGGCGTGCGAAGTGGTATCGAAGAAGAAGCCCGACTCGGGCGTTCGTGGCTCGATGCTCATTCTTCGGATCTTATCATTGGAGATCCATCAAGCAACTATAAGGACGAGATCAAGATTAAATCAAGGAGAAAGCTCACTTTACTCTTGTTTTCTCGTCTACGTAAGAACCTCGATCGATAGAGGACGCACTTAAAGATGCTTGGACCGGGTCATTGCTATGCAAGAAGAGCTGAACCGGTTCGTCGAAATGAAGTTTGGGAGCTTGTCGACGCAGACTGCACATCGGCACGTGATTGGAACTAAGTGGGTCTTCAAGAACAAGCGAGATGAAAACAACGTCATTGTCGAAATAAAGCTCGACTAGTTGCTAAAGGATACGGATCGAGCGAGAGGGAATTGACTTTGATGAAACATTTGCTCCGGTCGCCGATTGGAAGCCATTCGTCTTTTCCTAGCTTATGCAACACATCGGAGATTTAAGGTATATCGGATGGATGTGAAGTCAGCTTTTACGAACGGCGTCATGAAGGAAGAAGTCTACGTGGAACAACCGCCCGGCTTTCAACGAGGGACATCGAGTGTACGGGCCGAGGAAAGCTCAGTATGGGTTAAAACAAGCACCCGGTGGCTTGGTATGATACCCTATCAGACTTTCTACTTGTAAAGGTTTTCAAAAGGGGACGGTAGATCGCACCCTATTCAAGCATAAAGTCGGAAGATGACATTCTACCGGTGCAAATCTACGTGGACGACATCATTTTCGGGCGCGTAAACGAAGTCATATGTCGGCCAGTTCGAGAAGATGATGAAGGAGAAATTCGAGATGTCCATGATGGGAGAGATGAATTATTTCCTTGGATTTCAAGTAAAACAATCGGTGAAGGAATCTTCATCAATCAAGCCAAATACACTCGAGATCTTCTCAAAAGATTCGGCCGTGATTCCAAAGCAAACCGGTCAAGATCCCCATGAACACGAACTTTAAAATCGATCTAGACAAAGAGGGAGCTTCGTTAACTCTACCGATTATAGAGCTATTATTGGTTCTTTACTTTATTTAACAGACTAGCCGACTCGACATAACTTATGCTTTGTAGGTGTATGCGCAAGATTTCGGAGCGAATCCCAAGTGAAGTCATCTAGACTCGGCGAAGAAGATTCTGCGATACCTAAGAGGAACACCCGAGGTGGGTTATGGTATCCTGCCGATGATAATCTAATACCGACAAAGTTATTCGATGCCGATTATGCGGGATGCGGGATAGATCAAAAATCAACTTCCGGAACATGTCGGTTCCTAGGCAGCAAGCCGATATCGTGGTTTTCAAAGAAACAAGCACTCGGTAGCTACGTCCACTACCGAAGCCGAGTACATGGCTGCAGGAAGTTGTTGTGCCCGGATCCTTTGGTTTCGACAAAGAATTGAGAGATTATGGTATAACTCGGGATGAAGTGCCCATCTACCGTGACTCCACCAAGGTCAATAGCTATAACTCGAACCCGGTTCTACATACCGGATGCAAGCACGTGGACATTCGACACCACTTCATCGGAGACCATGTCGAAAAGAAGGACATCGGGATGGAGAAAATCCATACCGACAAGCAAAAAGGGCGATATACCGACCAAACCACTAGCCGAGAACAAGTTCGAGAGAACTATCGGTTGAGCTAGGTCTGCTAGATCCTACTGAGACAAGTCAGTAGAAGCCGACTACTGATAATAATATACTTAGCAACAATGTGTATCAGTATGGAATCAGCACGACAGGTCAGAAAACTTAGTACAGTGACTCAATTGGGAGATGCACACTGTACACAACAAGGGAGAACATGGTCATCAGCACAACCATCCTCCTGATAAATGATGGTAACCAGCTGATAAGTTCGACGAAGAGGTTTGCGTAGTATCGTTACTTAATTTGTTCAGAAGCATGCCGCATGTAATGCATCAGTCGCTTGCATTCAGTTGCCTAGGAGCATTTATTCCTTACCATTTATTATGTTTAAGGTTTGAGGAAAGGTCAGCAGGACTCCTCGCCTGCGTAATTAATGCTCTCTGTCGCGCATTTAATGCATGTCTTCTCCATTAGCTTTATTACGTATATCTATATTTTTGGCGGCTATTGTAATCATTCTTTTATAACATTTAATCTTAGCCGCCCCTTGATTTTGAAAGATTAAATTTGAACCGTGCGATTCAAACTGAAGATCAAACGAAATATACAAAATCTTTCATCTTCTAACAACTCCTCATTTTTCGCCATTCTTCATTTTCTCAAAGAGCTTATCTCGCAACTTTGTTTTCTTATCCAAATCTCCTAAACAACTTTGCTTTCGCATCTCTTAAAGCTCTTATACACGGTAATGTATCAGATGTCTGCTAGCAACTACTAACTTACTCTATTTTCAAGTGCTAATATGTTGTTTTGCGGATTTCAATGGCGAACGTTCAAACTCCGAGACAACATTGAGGAGATTGTAGCCTCCGAGGATTCTGTTTGAACCTACCTTGGCCTTCCGCCAAGTGGAGATCTCTTTCCTTGAACCCGTGTTTGACGCTTTGGAGCGTTCGGGGTTGGAGATGCTTGGTTTCGAAGCACCCCCGTGCTTATCTCCCTCGGCAATGTCGCCGAAGTTTATTTCAACCGGAAATCTCTAGCGTCGGGAGGAGAGGAATCGTCCTTCTCTTATCAGAAGGAAGTCGATCAAGATGAGTGGGAGTCAGCTGTTCTTACCTTCGATATTCAAGATGCTCTAGCTCTCTCATTCGATCTTCCCAACTCCGGCATTTCTCCGATTGGATACAAGGAGAATGAGATCAACGCATATGTGCAGAAATTCTGTGGACGCAAGGATGTGGCATTCAAAACAGCTTTACCGAGGAATATGTTGCTACCTCAGTACAGAGGTCTAGCTTACGTGGTATCGCACATTCTGACAAGTTCAGCTGGATCATATGATCAACTGTCCAAACCTAGGATTCAGCTGATGATGGCAATAGACGATGGGGTTGAAGTGAACTGGGCCGAGTATTATACTACTCAGATGAAGGCACAGGCTCAGAAGTTCACCACATTACCCACTGGCGAGAGGAGGATAGCCATTGTGGGTAAACTTCTATTCGGAACAAAGATGTCTGTTCTGATAGAATGCATAGTTCAGAGGAACTCAGCTGTTGAGAACTCAGCCTTTGAGGACTCCAAGTACTTTGACAAGAAGTCTATCAAATTCCAGACGAAAGCTGGAGCTGAGAAATCCATAGGCAAGGGACCGCCTGAGCCTAAGAGAGCTGCGTCTGCTCTGCCCCCATCTATCCAAGTACCAAAGAAGAGGAGGTTGGCTAAGAATCAACCTGCTGAGGTCACAGTGGCTCAGCCACTTACCTTTATTGAGCCAGTTCCTCCTACTCAAGAGGAGCAACTACTCGATTCAGATACTGGAATCGAGGGAGCGACGATCAAGGACAAAGTCCAAGTGATCAGCTACGAGGAAACAGAGTCCGACAAGAGGGAACCGTCACCCGAACCTACCTGCTGAGTGGACAACAACCGACACCACTCGATCGCGTGCTGCACCTGAGATTCAAGCAAGAGATACCGGGAAATTGCCGAGCACGCAGATCTGGTTGAAATAGCAAGAAGGACAAGAGCTCGGATGCTCTTAAGGTTTTCGCACCTTTGGGACATTCTTATTGACTTTGCCAAATCCCAGCAGTCACCGGATGAGCTGCGACAGAGGAGCAAGAGCTCCAAGCCAAGATTGGATTCGGAGAGCCGACCGATGTGGCGTCTTTCGAAGATTTGAGAGCCGCAATGCTCTATTTACCGAGCTTGAGAGCTCCGATCGAAACTGACTCCGCCCCCATCTCCACCTTCTGATAAAGGCGATAATGATGATCAAGATGAGGAGATGGATGGCAAACCCAAGGAAGCAGATCAGGGAGAATCTGCAGAGGGACAAACTCCCCAAGAGAAGAGCCCAACACCACCCATAATCCCATCAGGTGAGGCTACAACTGCTCCGAAGTACAGTAGGGAGCAGTTGATCTCGTTCTACGAGCGAGAGGCTCGGAACTAGCTCTTATCAGATACAACCCATCGGTTCCGTGTCCTCACGTTCTGTCAACAGGGCTATCAAACGCCAAGGTGAGAAAAATCGACTCCTAGCCAAAGATGTTCATTTCAAATGGGAGAAGTACACCAAGGCTCAGAACGAAGTTCTAAGTAAGTTGGCCGCTGACGTCTCAACTCCTAAAGAGGCTTCTCGGCCAAATTTCAAGGAGATAGTTGAGCGAGGCCCTAAGTGCTCAAAAGGCCGATTTATCGGCACGAGTCGGCATTGCTTGCCGCCACAGCATAAAACTTTCTCGGAGCAGTGACTCAAGCCATGAAAACAGGTTCAAGGCTTCATAGATGAGAGAAACAAGATAGCAACCACCTCTCTTCAAACGGCCATCAAGCAACAGTGAGGCCTTGAAAGCCATTCGTAAAGAAATGACGAGAATCAAATGATCAAGCTCTGCCGAAACTCCGTCAGGAGTCGGCCGCTCGATTGAAGAAATCTAGAGCCGATCGAGAGAAAGACCGGGAAAACTACCGTAACTTAGTCGGTGATTTTGATGACACGATTACCCGGATCAAAGATTACGTGCACAACTGGAGCGGGACGTAAAAGCTATCCGCACCTCCCCGGCGAATATTGCCGATGCCAAAAAGGGGGAAGATATTGTGAAAGATGAACCCGATACGGATACGGTGACGTCCGGATCCTCGGGGACGAGCTCGGGAGGCGGGACCCTCCTCGGCCAGCAGAGCCCTCACCCGCAGAGATTCGGGGGGGAACGAGGCTCGGGAGGCGGGACCACCTACTCGTAAAGGTACATCTACCGAGGTCCTTCTCCTTGATTTCCCACTACAAGCCACCCCCATCTCCTCTTCACTGTGCACATAGACGAAATCGCTCAATTCCTTGAAGAGCCGATGAAGAAGAAGAGTCTCAACAATTGCCGCAGAGGTCGGGGAAGGAAATCGCTATCGAATCCACTACTCCTTCCTCCCCGATCAAGAAGTTTAAATCAAAAGCGGAGCAAGAGGCATTCGACCTCGAGAATAGCCCAAGAGCCGCAAGACAAGTCTGGACCGGGAGCGTCGGCTAGAGGAGGCGGTGAACGGCAAAAAAAAGCCTAAGGGCAAAGCCGTCGGGGGCAAAGGAAAGAGAAAGGTCATTAATACGGTCGAAGAGCAAAAGAAGAAAGCCCAAGAAGAATTTGCTAAGGCTCTTCCGATCGAAATCAAAGCTACTCGCTCGTAGTATTCCCATATCTACTCTTACACCTGAGCGGATAGCGGTAAGATCAAACGACACGGGAGGCGACGGCTGCAAGGACCGAGTCTCGGACGAGGAGACACTAGAGCAGCCGCTCTCCGTGAGAAGAAAAGGATGGCCGACCCGGCAAGAATGAAAAGCCTATCGATAAACCAAAGCCCGATACAAGAAGGCGGATCCCGAGAGGATCTAAGTTCATCGGGGCCCCCACATCAAGCAACAACCGATTCGGCATGTGGATAAGTGGGTGCCGGCTGATATGAATGAACATTGGGAGAGATTGAAAGAAACTTTTATCAAAGGCTACTACGTATGGCGCATTTACCCACTTGATCGCCCGGCCGATCAGCTCTTTGAGGAGCCGATTACGAGATTTAATGTTGAATTCGGTGAACGGCTGAAGCAAGTCATGGAATCACGAGAATGTAACCTTCCGTGCCCCGGACTTTCCGACGTATTCCACCGCCGAGACTTGCTAATGGATCTGCCGAGCACTAAGGACATAGAAAGAGAAGTGGAGGAAGCCGCCTACGATGCCCGAGTCCGCTCCCGAAAGGCCGGATGATAACTTGGAGATCCGGGAGATTTGAGCTAGAGTGTATAAATACTATTACACGGATCCTCCCGAGGAAAAATCCACCGACTTCAAGAAGAAAACGCAGAAGTTCAAGAAGCAAAGCGGTGATTTTTTTTCTCCTCATCTTTTGTAATAGCATAGGAACTCGTAATTCTTGATATATATATCGGTTCCTCGCTTGCTAGACAATTACTCATTGTCTCTCGGCCTTTGTCTTTGTGTTTACACAACCGATCACTAAGTGATCGACACACACTCACATCGGTTTCTCGATCTTGCCATGCTCTCACCCTTGAAGTTCGTTTATGATTATCGGTTTTTTTTTTTCCTCGGAAGTTTAAAGGGGGAAATTGTTGTCGGTAGGACAAGTATCCTTGATAGATATTAGAGTATAGAGGTTTTGGCATCATCAATTAGGGGGAAATTGTTGGATATGAGTCGGTAGATTGATACTCACTGTTCCAGGGTTAAAAGAAATTGGGGGAAATCATAGTAGTACTATGGAATTGAAGATCCCAAAACCGAGGCGATATCGGTAGATTAGTGTGTCGATAGGATTAGGCCGATGTATAGGTTAGACTTGATGTAATGCTTATTATTTTTGTCTCGAGTCCCTGTACGGGGTAGTTGTTGAACCGATCTTCTGCGAAGATACTTTTGAGAACCCCAAGTCATCGGTGTAATCGCTTGCACTCTTCGTCGCCGGTGATATCAAACTCGGTTGAAGATCCCGCATCGACCGACCGGACCTCGGTAGAAGCATTCTCTACAAGCCGATGGTCATCGGTAGAAGAACCAGTGCAAGCAAGTATACCTTCGCGATCGACCAACCGACTATCGAAGCTCACTTTATCGGTCCGACGACTCGCCCGAAGAAGACAGACTTTCAAATCGTATCCGATAGAAAGCGACCCAAAGACTAAAAGTCCTTTCAAATGTTCGAGAGAAGACATACGAGGTAGTTTGAACGGTCAACTCGACACTCACCAACTACAAACCTCGACCAATGAGAAGCCGACAACGCTTACCTACTCTACACAAGAAAGTCTGCTCTCATGAACGGTGCATTAAGCGCCCGCCGCAACAAAGTTGAATAGTGGCCGTTTTCTTTGGACGCTTGTGACACGTGGCATCGTCGTCTCCAACGGACATATGTCACAACTCACAACTATAAATAGAGAAGGATTTGAAGATTTCGATAAGAGGAATATACGCGAAATCAAGGGAAATCATTCAAACTCACAACGCTCTAGAACCTTCAAGCTTATCCGAGAGACGAACTAGTTTTCATAGAACACTTCTTGTAGTTCATCTCTCAGAGCACTTTGATCCCTATCTTCTCT
This sequence comes from Lavandula angustifolia, assembly GCA_028984105.1. NCBI lineage: Eukaryota > Viridiplantae > Streptophyta > Magnoliopsida > Lamiales > Lamiaceae > Lavandula > Lavandula angustifolia. The sequence continues at coordinate 28,372,683 of CM054806.1, read as the reverse complement.
AGACTAAGCTCATTGCTAGATTCATAGCTTAGATCCGAAGGAGTTCACATTTAGTGAATTGTTCTTGTTGTAAGAACTCCTTCTCGCTTGGAGAATATTCCCTCCCTTCTAAACTTAGGTTTGGATTGTAAAGTCGCTAAGGACTATAACTTAGAGGGAATCCGTCCAACTGCACGATATCCCCGCTCGAGGCTTGCTCGAGAATAATCAACAAGTTCTCCCGCCTTGTTCGGGGACCGTGGACGTAGGATCTTGCGTATCCGAACCACGTTAAATCGCTTGTGTTCATTTCTTGTTTTATTGCATTGCATTCAACTGACTTGAAAATCATAAGTTTGCATAAAACGTATTTTATAAAGTGCACAGCTAAAAGTTTTAACTTGCAAAAACACGTTTTCAAAAGAGACGACTCCGGGCCTAACACTTATCCGCACTACAGTCTTCGACTGAGTTTCGTAATACTGACATCAGTCAGTAGAAGAGCTCAGAAGCTGACTCACTTTGACCCCAGTGATCGAAGGCTTACTTGGCACTGTTCATCAGTTGCAAACATCGGCTTCACTGACCTTCACCGAGAAAAAGAAACGAGCTCGGGTGTATTCACCCCCCCCCCTCTACACCTGACTTTTCGTCTCCGGACCAACATATATTTTATTTTATTTTTCTAATTAAGTGCTTATATATAAATGTATCCAAACGCAATAGCTTATTTAATTTAAGCGTTTATAGCATAAGCACTTATAGTATAAGTACTTATTTAAGCTGTTTTTCCCAAACAGGACTTTATTCTAAAAAATAAGTTGTTTTTGACTTATTTTCATAAACTAAAAACATATGGAAATAGATCTGCATATCAAATCTCAGCTACAACAACTTTAAAATTATATTCTTTATTTTTTTCTCTATTTAAGTGCTTATATATTAATGTACCAAACGCATACAACTTATTTAACTTAAGTGCTCATGATATAAACATTTTTAGCATAAGCACTTATTTAAGTTATTTTCTCAAATGGGACCTAAACAAATAAAACATTTACTTAATTCTCAAAGTGGATTAGACGTTTACTTATATATTTGGATTTCATTATGGGATATTAGCATGTAAATCCACGAAGTTTGGCTGAAATTTGATTTTGCACACGACCTTTAAAACGCTCATCAAAATACGCGATTTTTTAATTTGTTAAAAATTGCACACCAACGAAAAACTCCGGCGAAATCGAATCTAACGTGGCGGATGACGTGACGTTTTAGTGCTTAGTTGGAAAATATATTTTCCAAGTAGGAAACTATTTGGTTTTTGTTACTTGAAAATATACGAAGTTTGAGTTTATTCTAATTTTGCACATGACTTTTGAACTTTAATAAAAATATGCTTAAATTGTATTTTATGATTAGTATTTAATAAAGAGTGTGAATAGAAGAACTGAATATTCGAATTGAACCGAATAATTTGAATATTAGTAACAAATTGAATACGAATCAAGTTTAACATTCCAATAATATCGTATAAGAATACAAATATGAATATAATACAATGATATTTAATTCAATTCGATTCATTATTTTTCAAACCGACAGTAAATGATCAATTTTGGAAAAAATATTTTAGATTTATCATATAATTCTAATTCATGTTAATTAATCATATATTCACACTTTCTATTAAATACTGAGCATATAATACAATTTATACATATTTTTATTTAAGTTCAAACGTCATATGCAAAATTAAATTAAACTCAAACTTCGTGTATTTTCAGGTAACGAAAACTATATAATTTTCTACTTGGAAAAATCTCTCTTCCACCTAAGCACTAAAACGCCATGTCATCCGCCAAATCATATTCGATTTCATCGGAGTTTTTCGCCGGTGTGCAATTTTTAACGATTTGAAAGTTATATATTTTAGGGAGCATTTTGAAGGTTATGTGCAAAATCAAATTTTAGCCAAACTTCGTATATTTACATGCTAATATTCATTTGATTATATAAGTAAGTTGAAATTCATTTTATTTTCCTAATTTCGCAAAATGAGGAACTTACATTTTGATCTTGTTGATAGAGACTTCTTAATTAAAAAAAATCAAGGGGGAGTTATGATTTTGATTCTTTATACAATTAAATCTTAGGTCGGCATATAAAACTACATTTTTAGTTACTTTGATTCCAATAAGCTAAAACTAATTCTGTTTGTTTGCTACAAAATTTAAAGACACCAAGACCAACATAAATCAAAGATCAAACGTGCAATAGGTAGGTATTCTCTTACAGATAATAAGTAGGTCCCTTCATTCTAAAGAAACTAATTTCATCAAGAAAGGAGACAAAATTCAATATAACAATTACAAGGAAGCAGAGGAAGAGAGAGAAACTATCTGTCGAGGCCATATTTGCAACTTCACAATCTAACTTGTACAAAAGGCCAGCCTAGGATGCTGCCCTAAATGTGACATAAATATAGCCCAAATGGAGGGATAAAATAAATATCAAATCATTGTCCCCAAGAAGGCAACACTGGCCCTTCACTTTCAGCTTCTATCCACAACTTCACTTTCTGCCAACTACCCATGTACTAAAAATAAGGCCATCTTTACCAGAGCAGAAAGTTGGAACTGAAATGGAGACTAAGGGTGTGATGCTCAATTGAATCCACAAAGAATCTGATTCGTGAAGCCATCTCATCACTTCACTCAAATTGATGTATAATTGGGGAAGAGTTGCATTAAGTTGTCGAGTGTTTCGGGCAAAAATTTCCTTCCGAACAAGTAGCACGGACGTGGGTTTCCGTTCCATAGGCATGGTTTAATCTGGACCTCTTTCTGTAGGGTATAAGAATAGTTTCCATAAAAAATATTGAACATAACTTAGCCAGTTATGGTAGATAAGAAACTTACCCTTCCGTCACTTGTAACGTGCACACTATCCGTGATAGACTGCAAGAGAATTGGATATGAAGAGCATCAGTTCGTAAGACTTTTTAGCCAATTGCAACACAAAATAAAGCAAACTAGCCAACCATGCTTGTTGCTTCCTACAACTATACAGTGGGAGGCCAAGGTAGATGAATGCATAAATGGATGCTAGAGGAAAAAGCAGATGAATGCAAAAATGGAATAAGAGTAAAATCTAAAAATAACATAGACATACTGTGATATTTCTCATCAGTTCATAAGACACGTCTTGTGCCCTGTACGATTTTGGATGCCATTTTCCTTCGGACCAGTCAACATGGGTTATTGACCAGTTTGATATTCCAGTTGGGTCAAGCATCTGAAATGATGGGGAACTTGCTCAAACACAAAATAAATAGAGAAAGGAAGAGATTTTGATAGCCAAAAGCAGAGAGCAGAACAGTTCGCACGTAGAAAAAAGTTGGCAAATAGTGTTCATCCGAGTAGCAGTTGCGTCCCTTTTCCATGCCTGGCTGTACAAACGAAGCAAAGAAATGTCATGTCAGAGAGTAACATATGCTTCTTTCCAATCACTACAGAGCACCAAGGAGAATGAAAACTAGCGGGCAGCAGAGAGAACTGGTAACTTAATCAGAAAATGCCCCAACAGAAGAAAGATAAAACCCTGAACCAAGCCAAAGGCAATTAGCAGTTACTTATCAATAGGAAGAATGTTACACGAGTGATGAGGACTTCAAGCAATATATCAAGTTTTCTTCAAAAGCCACTATAGGTATCTTGATTAAATGTACGATCTAAACCTTGTGTCCTCACTAGTATTAAATTTTAGCTCCAATAAACAACTACAAGGAATGTTAGATACATCTCGTCCACTTTGAGCAAAGTAGCAGATTGTTTTAAGCGATTTATACCAGGAAAAATATATCTAGATGAATTTCCTCATTCCATCAATATCTATCAAAAGATTCAAAACATTATATTTATCAAAACTTATAAAAAGAAAGTATTGACTCTGATTACCCTGCAATAATCCCGGAACTTGGAATAGTATAGACTATCAGCCATGGTGATAATAGCATGCTGTCGCTTCATTGTGAACCACTGCTCAAAACAGAAAATGTATCATGCATAGGAAAATTGAGGATTGACAAAGAGCAAGCTCTAAAAGATAAACCTGATGCGAGATCATGTAAAGGGAACAGAGTAAATTAAGCATTTACATAGTTACTGTTACAACTTACAATAACTTGATCGTGAACATCTAGGCACGAATCAACGAGGTTAAAATTTTATTTTACATCCTACTCAGCCAGGAAAGAAGATTTTTTATTTACTGTATTAGGACGATGGTGAAGCATCTTTACTACGGATTAACAAGTGAGAAAACACAATTATTTTGCTACATATTCAAAAAAAAAAAAAAAACTCACCTGAGCGCCCTTTCGGAAGTCTTTTTTCTCAACTTCAGGTAACATATTTTCGCTGTATCTGCCACTTCCATGAGGACCAGGATCCTCAAAGCTGCACAAAAAAGGATTGGTCATTATATTTAAGATCTATCAAAGGTTATAATTAATGAAATAGTTCCAGTGGTATTACTTAAATTATAAAAATAAACTCAAAGCTTTAAAGTTTAATTAACAAGGATAATCACAAGAAACTAGCCCTGAAGATGATATAAACCCATCAGAGAAGTTGATATAAACCCATTAGAGAAGTTGGGCCATCGAAGAAGCTAGAAAGACAAGAGGTGGAAAAGCCGAAAGTAGTGGACTTACCAATCTACAAAGCTAACATTTGTGTACATGAGATAGTTGTACACATAATCAAAATCACGAAGTGGTACACAGCTGCATTTAAGAAAAATAGCATAATCAGTAAATAAGTAAATCAGTACATGAATAAACAAGTTCCTAGTATAAGGCAGAAAAAAAAATCCACAAAGCCTATAATATGGCAACCTGTCTGAAAGCAGTACAAAATGTTGGTTGTTGGGATCTTTTAGTGCATGAGCTAAAAGCCTTCTTTCTGCATCAACCATTGATATTCTCCCCCATACCACCTGCAAAAGCAACCATTAATAAGGCATTTCATAGTTATAGAATTACTATCATGGGTTTTAAATATTTATTTGGCCTGAAGATATAAAAGTATAGAGAAATTAAACTTTCAATTTTCCCAGTCTTAGAAAGAGACACAAACTTATTTAAGAGCAAAATATAGTAATTAGGTAGTAAAAGTATCAATTGGTTCTCATAATTACCGAAAGTCATCCTGAAAATGATTTTTAATTCACCATAACAACCCAAGGTTTCCAGCACAATGCACAGTAAACATATTGAAGGCACATAATTGATTGATCGGAATTACATTATGTTAATAACATGTAGGTAAAAATAAATAAAAAATTGCATAGGAACCTCACCATACTTATAGTGTGTACAAACATTTTATAAAGCATAACTTATGTTTGTTATTCAACTAAAATAAAAAAGAACAAGTGAGAAACAAGAAACACACCGAGCTGCTACGAATTTCCCGGTTGATAAAGTAACGGCTAAAATGTACAGGTTTATCCTTGGATGCATGTACATAGACTGAGAATCTACCTTCATGACCCTGCAAGGTAGGGAAAAACTTTATTAAGATCTAATTAAAACTTATAGCAGATTGTTATCACCCAAAATATACAACAAAATAATCAGGTACCTGGAAGAATTTATCCCACAGCTTCTCAAATGGTAATGCACCTGGTGTGAGATACATGAAAGCAATTTTCGGAGTCTGTGGTATAGCAAGAGGCATATTCAAAATATCTCTAATTACAACACGAGAAGCTATTTCATCATCAGTTAGTTCTCTAACTGGCGTAGGTGGAAGCCAATTTTGCATCCCTTTACAACCACCAGAAGAGAAAACATAACATGTTGCATAATCGTGAGGTGGATAGACATAAGCACAGACCAGGAACAAGCTAACTAAAGACACCAACATGATAATCCATGTTGGCTTTCTCAATTGACCACGCTGGCGAGACGCTTGTAATATTTGCATGTCTTTCATTCCTAGCCGCCAGGCCTGAGCTGATTTCATCTAGAAGTTACGCATCACGGGTCCACTCCAACAAATAGTTCATGTGTTGCTTCACGCCTCTCCCGAAACTGCAATAACGGACAGGGGTATTAACCCTGTCCTATCTGCCTTAAGCAGACCGTTCAATAATGGATCCACTAAAACTTGAACCTGTAGAGAAGATCCATGAAAAAATCATTCACAGCTGCACGGAATCAAGAATACAACAACTTGAATTTTCCAGTACCATACATTTGTCAAAAAGAATAGTTACCCAAATTTCAGATCAACTGAGTTGTAGATAACATCAAGAAGTACTTTACAAATGAATCGCATCAATACAGCTAAACTATACAAAATACCCCAACTCAGATCAAGATACGAGAAAAGGAAAAGAAAAACCCAATCATAGAGTTCAAGTTGGCCAATGGAAGAATCTATAGCGTCAATAAACTGCTATCGAGAATAATCAAAATTGGGCCCAATAGAAATATAAAGCGTATGACAACTAACATCTTGTCAAAGTCAAATTTCCTAAGCCGACACGCGCGCACAACAAACTACAAGTATATACACAATCATTGAAACAAGAATTTATAAGCATGGGGAAACTAAGGGAAAAAGTAGTCCAAAACCCTGCATCTCCACCCCCATTCCACAACCAAAAACTAAAACCCCATTGACGAAACAAGGTAACTAGTAAAAAAACTGAACAATCTTCATTACAGCAATCCGAGGGCAAAATCTATGAAAAATACCTGATTGACCGCGCGGCGAAGCGCTAGGCGAGGAGATCGGGGAGTGGAGGTGGAAGCCGTAAGATCTGTATGTATGTGTGTATACGTATGCCCGTATAGTATATGTGTTTGGATCTAAGACACGTTTGAACAAATCAGAGAGTGTGTGTATGCTAAGACGATTCGTATATGAAATCTGTATATATAACCGGAAGAATACAGATTGGTAGCTATAGTATGTGAGTGGATTTTGCTGGCGGATTTGGAGGATTCGGAAGGAAGTCTGGGTGTGTGTAGTGCGTGTTTTTATTGAGAGAGAATAGTTGAACGTTATTATACGCATAAAAATCATTGCCCCCCAATTTTATACTCTATTAAAAAAATGATATTGAAGTATTACCATTTAATTTATAATTTTTTAATTCTTGTTCATATATTTTCTTGTAAAAAACAGTAGACTTCTAGCAAGACCCCTCAATAAAAATAGGGCGTTTTAAGTGGAATGGAGAGTTTTAGTTCTGTATGGACGGTATGAACTACCCAAACAAGAATTGTTGAATAGCGAACAATCAGTTTAGATATTCATGACCACCAGTTCAGATATTCATGATCAAGAAATATTGGATTCTCTTTCGGATAGGCCTTGAAAGGAGAAGGAACAACAAACGTCTATTATTGAATTGACCGACCCGATTGTACCCATTTTGGGAACGTCCAGTCCCAAAGTCACTAAATGGGTAAGTCATCAATCCCTAGACTATGTAATGTACTTTATCCACTAGGTGACAGGTGGGCATTTTACCAGAGGTAGCTAATTATGATGTCGATAAAATGCTATTGACTACTTTAGATGACATAACGGTTAATGTATTTAGTATGTAGCCGAAGATTCAAAACTCATCCAAATTATGGGTAAATTTATCATATACGCACCATAACACTTTTTAGAAAAAATGCAAGTAAAATGGAGCGAGCTATTTATATTAAATAAAAGAACTTTTAGTAAATAAAAAAATAAAATAATATATATATATATATATATAGGGTATGGATCTAGGGAGATCATTTGTGCAACATCATTTGTTCTGAGAACTTTTATCCAACATCATTTGTGCATCCGCACCCTCAACGCATATACGAAGATCAAGGTGAAAATTTTTAAAATCTACTCCATCACAACCGATGTTCTGATAACTACCAACCAACTCACTAAACATTCTATATGACCTAATCGGACCAACATTAGAACGCGCACAATTAAGGACGAAATTCTTGTGGACAGAAGTCATTGTCCGATTGTATCTCATGAATTGTTTGTGAGTTGATAATAACAAAGGATGTGTGTGTGCCTCGTGAAATAAATCAACTACAAAACCTTCGGGGTGGGATTTAAATACAACGCGTGCAAAGCAAGATGACCGTTTAGAATTAAACCTTCGCTTTATTTTCTTCGAATTAAGATTATCAACATCGCAGTATTTCTCCCCTTCTCTACTGCACACTAAATATCTACGCATAATAGACCCATCAACATACCGTTTTATCGACCACTTACGTATATCAAAACCACACAAACCTCCGTAGTCTCTATAGAAATTTTCGGCCTCATCAAGATTAACAAATTTGCGTCCAACATACGGTTTCAATTCGTCCGGGCAATCAGGAATATAAATAGATTCATCGGATTCAAGCGAAACAATTGATTGACACGGTTCAACCATTCCAAAAACTGAATGCATGAATATGTCACAGTATCAGCATAAACTAACAAATACATATGCATGAACATTGTACTTACGTATGCAAAAATTATAATAGTGAATCTACAACATAAAAATTCAATACTTCATATATACATACATCTCATTCTTCAAAAACAAAACCAGCTTTCTCGATTTTGAACCCAACAAAGCAGTAAATATAAACTTCCTTAAATAAAAGCATATTATGTAAAACACAAAGCATTTTTCAAATATTATACTAGAATGCCCAAGGAAAATGATTACTATTACTTCATGTTCTGCATATAATGTAAAAAATCAAAAAAGTACAGAAAACAATCTTCCAAAATCGGAATTAATCGGGATAAATAGAGAAGGAAAACGACCATTGATGACTTAAGAAACATAAAAAATCGATACCCACCTTCAATAATCAACTTCCAAGAATTATGTTGGAGTATCTATGGACGACGATATTCTCTGCAAATATGAGGGCACCGCTTGATGGTGGTGAAGGGAAGAAAGAATCGTTTGTAGGGGTGTGGGTAAAAAAGAAAATGCAATTTTACTGATTTACCCTTAATGAGGGCATTTTTTTTCCTTTTTTCATTTAATTTTAAATGATTTTGGAGATAAAATGTGAGCTTTAGATTGCCGAAATGGAGAGCCGAGATCGGTTCTCGTATCTCATATGAAAATTGGTTCTCATAATATCCATTTCCTATATATATATATATATATATATATATATATATATAGAGTAGGGATCTTTTGAGAACACCCCCTTAATGGGAGAAATAAGAACAAATCCGGGCCATCCATTTTCGTGATATGTGGTTGAGATTGAGTGTTGATTAATCAATTTTTTAATAGAAAAAGAGGTCATTAAGGGTAATATTGTCATTTTTCTTTCATGTGTTTTGAAATGTAAAAACCTTTTGTCTCTCTCTTCCTCCATTATACCCATTTCGAGTGCCCTCTCTTTTCTTCAGCTTGCGCAACTTCGACACTTGTTTCAGCATTGTTTTCCCTTGTTTTCACCATTGTTTTCGCTGTGCAGATACAGACATTTTGATTCGCCATTGTCGAAATATGGGTAAGCTTTAATTTTCGGAAATCGCCATTGTCATCTTTCAATCTTTTAATTCGCTTATTGAATTTTTTTTTTGAAATTGTAGTGTTTTTGCGCATTGTAAGCCTATTTACGAAATCAATACACAAAGATAGTATATTAAGCAACCACCCATTCAAAAAATACGAGAAATGTGCGAGATATTATTCCCGCATGTGCATATATAATTTCGTAAATGTGCGAGATATTATAAGTGCATGTGCATATAAAATATAGGCAATGTGCATATAATTTATATTAAATGTGCTCATATATTACCCGCATTAATTTAGTTTTGTTTCATTATTTACCGGTGATTCAACTGATTTTGAAGATTCTATTATGGATAGCACCGAACTGTGTTATAGTCCTGTTTGTCCCGTTGAACTTAAACCTTATGTTGGTCAAAAATTCAGTCATTTGGATGATGGTGTTCGGTTTTACAAAGTGTAAGCTGGTTTTTGTGGATTTGATGTGCGCTTGAGTACCTCTCGTGTTACCGATTTGATTATCAAGCATAGGTATGTGTTATGTAACCATGAGGGTCATGGAACTTCCCATTTCTGCAAAAACGTCGAGGAAAGAAGCTGCTATTCGTAAAGCAAACAAACCAAAGAGGAAATGCAGTAAATGCAAACAATTGACCAATCACGACGCTTGTAATTGTGATCAAACGACCATTGAAGATGAATGAACAATTCTAATTCTGCAATATGACATCTTTAAATGTTTTTGTGGCGAATTTGTATCGCATTTGAAATTATTCGTGTTGGATCCTTGTTTATGAATTTGTTGTTGCAAAGCATACAGATAATATTGTTATTTTGGTTAATGTGCATAACAAATTCAGCAAATGTGCATAAGAAATACCTTACATGTGCATAACAAATACAGTATTGTAGACTAAAAATTCAGGGAATGTGCATAACAAATGTGATGCATGTGCATAACAATTGCTGAAAATGTGCATAACAAAACCATTCGTTTTTCCAAGTCTGTAAAATCACATCTGAATATGTCCTAACTTGTACTTCTACTATGAATTCAACTGAATTTCAAAACAACATCTGCAACCACCATCACAACAAAATAATATGATATTCAAAAACATCAACCAAGTAATTTTTTCAGCACGTCTATATTTCTTCCGACGATCATCTTCTCATAGTGTTCTTCTGCCGCTTGAACAGTCTGCTCACTTATCCGGTTATGGGGCCATGTCAAAAGAAAATGTGCACACAAAGAAAATGTCTTTCAGTATCATTTGTAACATTCAGATTATTAGCATAAAGACAAAAGCCTTCTAAACTAAAGAAACATCAATCGAGCAATGTCTTTTTGATGTGTATATCCTTGGCCGAGTCATTTGAGATCATCCAACACTGAAGCTCAGTCCAACATGTTCTCTGTGCTCTCTTTTATTAATTGACTCTTCTATTTCTTGTATTGAATGAATCACTTGTTCATCTCTCAAGAAGCTTCCATCTTTAAAGTCATCATTATTAACTGCATTAATAAAAATAATGTAGTGATACCTGATTCATTATTAAAAATATATTACAATGTGCATAAACTTGACTCTAAATGTGCATACAAAGCTTCCAGAAAAGCATAACAGATTATGAAATAGATATGTGCAGAAACTTTAGTCTAAATGTACATACAAATCTGAAGTGCGTGAACCACACCTTATGAATGTAACACATGTCCAAACAATATCACAAATTCATAGACTAGCCCATCAAAGAATCGAAATTCAAGGCATATGAATGAACTCGAAAAACACAAATGCTAGGAAATTCGTTACCCACGATAGCTATTCCAAAATCAATAATTAATTCGAAACATATACCCCCAATTACTAACATTCTAGATTTTGTGGGTCAATAACTTCGATTCAAAAAATAACAAGGCTCCTGAGTAAATGTGCAGAACAAATTCGCATCACTTACCTTTTGATTCGTGAAAAACCCGTACCTTTGACGAACCAACAATGTCCTCTCAATAAGTTATTAGATGAGGGACAAGTGACCTTATATATATGTAGCTTATTTTCACACTCTTGCAACTTCAAATTCATTTATCAACACCTTCAAGGTCTCTAATGTAGTGATACATGATTCATTAAAAAAAATATTACAAAGTGCATATAAATTAACAAAAATGTGCATGAACTTGACTCTAAATTTGCATACAAAACTTCCAGAAAAGCATCACAGATTCTGAAATAGATATGTGCACAAATTTTAGTCTAAATGTGCACACAAATATGAAGTGCGTGAACCACACCTTATGAATGTAATAAACGTCCAAACAATATCACAAATTCGGAGACTAAAATCGTCCGGTCCATCGAATCGAAATTCAAGGAATATGAATGAACCCTAAAAACACAAATGTTAGGAAATTCGTTACCCACGACAGCCTATTCCAAAATCAACAATTAATTCGAAACATATACCCCCAATTACTCAAATTATAGTGTGAATTTAAACCCTAGAACTTGATTCCAACTGCAAATGATGTACCCACTATCTCAATTCAAAAAATAACTTATAAAAACAATAACAATCACACGCATTCGCTTTCAAAATCAATTACATGGATAGAATTAATCTTACACGTTATGTGCTCTTGGTCGCAACTACAAACAACCATTAAAGTCGACGACGCATCGCATCCATAAATCTTATACACGCCGGTTACAAGGTCGTGTCCCCTTGCTCGCGTCGCGTCGGCTGTGGAAGGAGAATCGAGCAGCATCGACTTTCAGAGCAATTGAAGAGAAATGAGGAGAAATGAGGCGAAAATGGCTGTGGAAGTAATGCACTCTTCTGAAAATGGCATCTCCCACCCCCCAATTTCTTTTCTACAACATTTGCCATATTTCTCCCATTTATGCCCTTAATGAGGCGAAAATTTGCAAAAAAAATGGAAAAAGAAATGAGTTTATGAAATGATCTCAACCATCCATGCTTGTTAATCAATGGCCTATAAGTGTTCTTATTTCTCTATGTAAGGGGTGTTCTCAATAGAACCCTCCCCTATATATATATATATATATATATATATATATATACATAGTGGTATGGTATGGTTCTAGAGAGATTCCCTTCAAAAGAGATATGAGAATCATTCCCTACCATAGATCCCTTCCAAATCAAAGACCAAGATTACACTACTAGTTTGAATTTTTTTTTTTAAAAGGTAGAAAGGGCAAAATGGAAAAATTAAAATAAAATAATTTGAATCCAATTCTCTAAAATCAGCAATCTCTCTCACTCTCTCTTACTCTCCCAACGCACGGCTCCATTCTCTCTCACTCTCTCTCTCTTTCTAAAATAAGAAACCTCACCCAAATCGAAAACCTACAAAAATGCGCTCGATTTCTCTCCCAAAAAATCAATTTTTTTGGCTTCCGCATGAGTTGTTCCTGATTTTCGATGACCCCATCCAAATAGAGGTAATTTTAATCCATCGAAATTGTGTTATGCATGAAATGGAAACATATATATTTGTGCGAAATTGAAATCTTAAATCTCTAATTTTTCGATACCCATTGTGTAAATCAACGTTTCATGCTTCGAAATCATGAAATAATGTTCATCTGGTGTTCGATTGTGCAAAAATCGTTGGATTCAATCAAATTGAACTCTTGATTTCTGAAATTTTTGGATAATGCAATTAGTTTTGTGCAAAATCGCATTATACATGAATTTATGCGAAATTGAAGCCTTAATTCTCTAATTGTTCGTTACCCATTGTGTAAAATCGCATTATACATGAATTTGTGGTTCTGTAACTGTGAATATGGTGTTTTATTGTATAAAAAGCTTGAGTTTGTTTATTGTTATGCCCTTTTGTGCACGATTTTTTTACCAGATTGCTCCATTGCATTAGACAGAGTATGCATAAAATATGTAAATGATATGCATGAATTACTATACAGGTATACATTAAGCCAAAATCAATGAACCTATATATGTATGGTCATTCTCTCTCTCTCCCTCTCTCTCTCTCTCTCTCTAAAATCAAAAACCTCCCTAGCCTAAATCCCGTCAATTTCTCTCCTATTTATGTTGTTCCATCTCAATTCCACAGAATCTGAAGTTCGTTTCTTCAATTTCGAAGTCGATTTGCTGAGAAATCGAAGGTTGATGGAGTTGTAACTTAGAGTTTTTGACGAAAATTTGGGGATTTCTTCGCAGTTTGTCCTTCCTATCGAGATTTTTAACCCTAGATCTATGATTCTTAAACCTAGATCTGTGATTTTTAACCATAGATCTACGTTTTTTAACCTTAGATCTATGGTTTTTATCCCCAGATCTGTGATTTGTTTTCGGATCTTGTTATCTTGATGTATTTTTTGGTCTGCTTCTAGATATATTCGTCGAGTTCCGCAATTATTGCCCTGTTTGGAATGTCTTTTCGCGATTCTTGGCCTTTTTGGAAAAATATGCATACGTAGCATTAATATGCATGAATCTGTATAATGTTATGCATGGATGAGATGTTATATATGCATGAAAATGAATGCATTGTGAAACATGTGACGAACTGCGTTTCATATTGTGTTCGAAGTATTATGCATGAATTTGTAGAATGGTATGCATGGATGAGATATATATGCATGAAAGTGAATGCATTGTGAAACATGTGATTTTGATGGACAATATGCATAAATATAAATAATAATATGAATAAAATGTGTTGAGGTTGGAATGTATTTTTGTTGGATATTGTTTCATTTACTTTATATGCATGATTCTTATCAATGGTATGCATAAAATTGATAGGAAGTATGCATAAAAGTGAGTGGCGATTTGCATGAAGTGTAGATTGTTGATTTCAAACGTTATGCATAAATATTATATTGTGTATGCATGAATTTGCTATGAGATATGCATAAATATGTTGAATTCCCCATATGCATAAACATGTTGCTTTACATGTATGAATCTTTATCTACAATATGCATGAAGTTGTTTTGTATAGAAAAGTTTATAAAATATCTGCAACATGCAGAAAGTTCAAGATCAAAAGGAAAGAGGAAGGTAAACAATTGAATAAGAAACATTTAGCGATTTCAAGGACATGAAGTTGAATACCAGAGAGATGGATAATATATTTCTAGACAATGAGCTTTGAGATCTGAAGGATACTCATGTTTTGTTAGAACTTTTATTTTTATTAGAAATATTTTCAATGTGTGATTCGTTAGAGAATATTTTTTTTATGAGCTATGCATTGTTATAAAACAAGTTATGCATTAATCTGAGCGGAGATATGCATGTAATTAAAATGAAAAAATATATATAGTAATTGGGTCACCAATTTTATGCATACACAAGTATTAATTTATGCATATTTCTAGTTAAACTTATGCATAACAGAAACTCGTTGTTAGGGAGAAAATGAGAGAAAATAAGCTGGGAAAGAAGAAATGTATGAAGGAACAAAAAAAAATTACAAAAATGCCCTTAATGAGTCCAATTTCTCTTTTTTGCTTTATTTTTAAATGCCTACCAAATGAAAAATGCTAGCCATGGATGAGATCGGATCTCATATCTCATATAAAAATAAAATCTCATTTAATTCATATATATATATATATATATATATGGTAGGGTTCCCATGAGAACCAACTTCTATATGAGAACTAAGAACTAATCAGGATCATAGATTATAATTAGATTAACGGTCAGATTTCCCTATATATTATTAATATTTTCCTAATCTATATTAATGTAAGGGTATATTTGTAATATAAATAACACATAATATCTCTTTTTTAGGAAATATTAAATTCAATCTTATCAAAATATTGGAATGAATCAATAAACAAATAGTATGTAATACAATTTGCAAAAATATTGGAACATTTCCATAAACAAATACTCCATAAATAAATATTGGAGATATTTCCGCAATATTGGAACATTTCCGCAAATATTGGAACATTTCCGCAAATATTGGAACATTTCCATAATCAATAAACAAAAAGTAATATGCAATACTATTTAGAGAATATTAAAATGAATCAATGCATAATTTCGAATGATGCATTATTTTTTTTTCTTGTGCATAAATTTATTTTGTTTGATGCATATGTATAAAGTGTTTGATGCATATGTTTATTTAGTTTGATGCATAAGTTTTAAAAATATATCTTCTTCTCCGCCAACAATGAAAATAATGCATAGATAGTAATTGTTTAATGCATATGTATAAAGTGTTTGATGCATATGTTCTTTTAGTTTGATGCATAAGTTTTAAAAATATATCTTCTTCTCCGCCAACAATGAAAATAATGCATAGATAAATAATTGTTTAATGCATATGTATAAAGTGTTTGAGAGAAAAGTCCAAATTTAGTCCTTTATTGTGGCCTCCATCCGAATTTGGTCCTTTATTGTGACAATGTCCGAATTTGATCCTGTAAGTTATAAAATCGTCCGAATTTGGTCCTCTACCGGAGAGTGTCGAACAAACGCCACCATTCTAATATTAAACTCACGAGCCTGATTTTATTTTTATTTTATTTTTGTATACTTATTTCACTCATATTTGTTTCTTGCAAAAAAACAACGAATTACCCCAAAATTTCTTTCTCTCCAACTGCAAAGCCTTCTCCCCCAAATTTAACATCATCGCATTCCCTGCAAAAAATCTTTAAGTGGGCAGCTCCATTTGAGTGGTTGTAGAACGATGACACAATACGAGGTTTGGGGAGGTGGTCTCCACGGCTTCGACTGTGGGCAGTAAATTCTTGATAAGGCAGTGAGTTGTGATTGGCAGACAAAGCAGTACTTCCCATCAAGAATTAAGTTGGTGCGAGCATACATCGTAACTACGACTTGCGCCTTCGTCATAGACTTCACATTGTTGGGGAAGTTAAGTAAATTGTTAATCACTGCCTTCTCGGATTGCCTGGGGTTAGGAAGCAAGTTCTAAAGCGCGTATTGAGCCATCTATAGATAACCATCCATACATATTTAGAAATGATAATTATTCAATCAATACTTTATATTTCTTTATTTATATAGATAAATTCAATCAAAAACTAAAATTAATTTGGCCTCAACAATTAAGATGGCCCCTAATGTTAGGAATTATAGCCGAAATTCATCTAAAAAGTAAATAATTGGTGGTTTCAGGCACTTGATCAGTGTGAAGTTTTACCTCAATGCGTTAGGTGTAACGAGAGTCACTGCAGATGATCCTGCTCATGCGGCTCATGTATCAGGTTTAACTTTTCTATCCTCTCACATCGTATTCGATTTTGGTCCTCTAATTTGCAAATTTGTCCGAATTTGGTCCTATAATTTATAACGTTGTCCCATTTTGGCCATCTGGTGGAGAGTGTATCTCACACGCCTTTTTCTGGTTAAGACTTTCCAACAGAGGACCAAATTCAGACGATTTTATAACTTACATGACCAAATTTGGACATGGAAACAATAAAGGATCAAATTCGGACGAAGGCCACAATAAATGATCAAATTTGGACTTTTCTCAGTGTTTGATGCATAAATTCGAATATTTTGATGCATTCATATAAATGAATATGTACCTACTTTTTTATGCATAAATTTATCAAATTTGATGCATATGTATGGAGAGTTTGATGCATAAGTTTATTAAGGTTGATATATATGTTTAAAACAAACATTCTTATAACATCTCTATTTATTAATGAAGAATTCTACTTCTTATATGCTACTAAACACGTAATTTTGATGAATTAGTAATTACATTTTGTTTCATTTTGCTTCATCTATTATATTTAATATGTATTGTCATTTCCTAAAATTAATTGATTAATTCTTTTACGAATAGTTATATAAGGTAATAAATTAAAGTATTAATGTATTTGATGATATGAGAAAATTAATGTATTTCCATGTATGAGAACTCTTTCGTAAAAAAATAATCTTCCACTAATGAAGATCATGGAACAAAACATGTTAATCTTCTTGAATTGAGTAATTATGATATTAATTAATGGGAAAGTTTCGAACCGTCCAATTTTAGTGAATCAAAATTAATAATGTGAAATGGAAACATAAAGAAACTAATATAGAATATGAGAAAAATGAAATATTTCCATGTATAGAAAACACATTAATTATGAAATGAAAAACAAATTACAACAATAACCTTCTCCTATTGTTTAATAAATAAAAAAAGCATTGAATGATAGCTTTAAAAATAACCATAGATCAAAGAATATAAATGGTTAAGATTGGTTCTTAGTTCTCATATAGGAGTTGGTTCTCATTTGATCATTCCCCTATATATATATATAGGGTAGGGTGTGGATCTGGTTATAATCCACACTTAACGTGAGAACTGCGAACTATGCATAATTCTTATATAATTAATGCATACTCATTATATATATTATGCAAAAAATCTATAATTTTACACTTTTGTCCTTCTACATTAAAATATGTATAATGTAAAATTTTATATTTTTTGAATAAAATATATAACGATTATGCATAAATTATATAAACATTATGCATGGTTTGCAGTTCTTACGTTAAATGCAGGTTATCACCAGATCCATACTCTCTCTATATATATACCTAGTATTATGAGTGTCCATACTCGATAACCCTTTTACAATTCATTTGATTTTCTTACATTATATAATATGATCCATGATACATAAACATCGCAACAGTAAAATTGATTTAGTTTGTTGAAGTCCATTCGTGTTAGTGAAAAGGATAATAGATTTAAGAATTTATAATCAGATTTTTTTAGCTACATTTGGGATAACCTTTATGATTGTAGATAACGAGATGATAATTTAATAATTAAGTAATAGTTAATAGTTCAATGAAAATGGATCAATGAGACAGAGCTAATAGTTTTGGTGAAAAATAAGAACTAATTTACCTGTTGATATATGTGAATCAAGGAACATGTTAGTTCAGACGATTAATGTTTTTTTAAATATTGGAATATTAAAAAAAGTCATTAGTGTAATTTTCAATTATCTAACTAATAACAAATCGTGTAATTATGGAACATTATCTTTTGGATATGGTACTATTAAATTTATTTCTTTAATTAACAAATTAATAATGCACCACAATCGTAATTAAAGTATTCATTATTTTAACCAATCTCATAATAATATTTTAGTAAAGATTTATTAAATCATATACCATATTAATAAGAGATAGTTAAAAAATTATTATTTAATCACTAAATCTGCTGATGCACTTATGCGTTTGGTGCATTTATTTATAAAGTAATATCACATTGTATTAAGGAGTGTTTTCTTAAATACCCAAATTGATATTACAAAATTCAAATTTACCAAATCTTTATATTTGCTATACAAAATACCCACTTTTACTTTAAAACCCCTACTTTTCAGACTTGTCAGCCTGCAATTTTGTTATTTTGTTTCGTTTCGTGCGTAAATGATTGGAATCGGGTATGTGAAGCAAAACACGGAATCCCGCTCGTGTCCCGCTCGCGCCGCCAAATCCCGCTCCCTTCACAGTGGAATCTCGCTCGGCCTGTCCCGCTCGGAAGTCCTGCTCGGCTGCCCAATTCCCGCTCAATTTTGACTTGACAGGGAGCAGAATCCCGCTCGGAAAATTTCGCTCTACCTGTCAAGTCCCGCTTGGCTTTTTGACTTGGCAGGGAGCAGAATCCCGCTCACGGAGTCCCGCACGGCCCTGTCAAGTCCCGCTCGTTCCATTCATAATCCCGCTCATTCCATTTATATAGTCCCTATCATGAAATTTTCTCTATTAATATCGTGATTGAAGTCCAAAATCGAACACACTCCATCCTCGTTCATTTCATTTTCAATTACAAAATAACTCCATAAAATTTTGCTTCCATACTCCAGAAAAAAATGGAAAGTTGGTATAATATTATTGTTCATTTTAACGGACAATTTAAAAATTTGTTTGAGTATGTTGGCGGTGAAGTTAGAGTTGTCTGCATTTCTGGGAACATCGTTTCGAGATTTGGATCACGTTGTGGACTATCCACTTCGTGAAGGGGCGACATTTTGGGAGAATGATGATTTGTTTGTTGCTGTTGCACTTCAGTACATGGAACAATGTCTCGATTTCAGGGTGGCTCGTTCTAACCCTGTCGGGTTGAGTACAAATGCAAACGGAGTCGCGATTGCCTATTTTTTATACGACCATCGTTTCGCATAGATGTATTGTAGATTGTAATCTGCTTGCATGCCGAACACACATCTAATCGAGCTTTTTCGCAGACTGGTCCAAAGAGAGTGCGTGCAAAGGCGCTCGCTGCTTATGTTGTTGGTCAAACCATGTATGATTATTCCACCGCGCTCTAGGAAATTCTCCTACTGTCCATTATGTTGCAGTTCTTGACCATGTATTACGTGGTTTTTGTCCATGTATGGATTTTATGATTATGTTAAGTCCTAAAATTAACCAACATAATGGAGGAAGATCAATAAAGAGGTTCATCTATTACGTGGTTTTTCTCCATGTATGGATTTTATGAGTAGTGGAAACCATGTATGATTATCGCAATAGGGAGGCGCCCTCTTTTCCATTATGTTTTATGAGCAATGGTCGATGAATGCGCCGTAAAAAATTCGTCCTAAAATCGAAAGAAATTATGACAGCTATTCAGGGGGAATTCGACTTTCAAGCAAGCTACAGTGTAGCTCTACGAGCACTGAATTATGCTGTGGCGATGATTTTTGGTGGACACTCAAATTCATTCAAGATGTTTCCTCGTTAACTCTACGTACTGAAAACAACGAATCAATGTACAATGACTGATATCGAAGTCCATTCAGAAGGTCGTTTCCAACAATTATTGGTTGCTTTTAATGTTTCTCGTAGCCCATGGGTATTTAACCTCTGAGATCTGATTGTGGTCGATGCGACTCACTTGAAATGAAGGAATAAAGAAGTGTTATTTGTGGCTGCTATGATAGATGGCATCTACACAGTAGCTTGCTTGAAAGCCAAATTTCCCCTGGATAGCTACCATAATTTCTTTCGATTTTAGGACGGATTTTTTTACGGCGCATTCGCCGAGCAACATAAGATGCGAGCGTCTTTGCACGCACCCAATTTGCAAAAAATCTCGATTACATGTGTGTTCGGCATGCAAGCAGTTTACAATCCACAGCACATCCCTGCGAATGCATCGAGAAGAACAAGTGGAAGTAAACCATCACTTACTTATTCGCCGCCATCATATATTATTTCGTCGCTTGGAGGGTCACGGTTGTCCAGCATGAGCATAGATATCAGTTGATTCACACCACCTTCTCGTCGGATCCCTGCCGCGAAGTCTCCAAGCGTACATTCATTTAAAGCACCAGGTACCTCATCGTATTCTTCATCGGATGAACTAT
This sequence comes from Lavandula angustifolia, assembly GCA_028984105.1. NCBI lineage: Eukaryota > Viridiplantae > Streptophyta > Magnoliopsida > Lamiales > Lamiaceae > Lavandula > Lavandula angustifolia. The sequence continues at coordinate 28,351,741 of CM054806.1, read as the reverse complement.
CCAAATTATTTTCTTCGTCACTGTCGGACACAACATGAGTATCCTCTCACTAACAAGGTTTCTGTTCGCGAACATTCTCAGCCTGATTGCTACCACCCGCTTGCTCTTGAAAATTGAACCTTGAACCAAATTGTTCAACAACATCGGGTGTACGATAAGATTGAACTTGGAGTGCACAAGAAATAAATTCATCTCGATTTGTGTACTACAAATATGAACTATGTTCATATAGGTCGCGAGAATGGACCTAAGCGTAATACCATGACGAGAAACGTATGTGTAATAAATTTCATAATTTTATGAAAGTGAAAAGGGATTAAGATTGTATTGAATGTACGACAAACACTGTTCTTAATAATGCAGACAACTCTAACTTCACCGCCTACATACTTGGACAAATTACTAAATTGCCCGTTAAAATGAACAATAATATTATACCAACTTTTCATTTTTCTTTTCTGGAGTGTGGAAACAAAATTCTACAGAATGATTTTGTAATTGAAAATTAAATGAAAGATGATAGAGTGTGTTCGATTTTGGATTTAAATCACGGGTATTAATAGAGAAAATTTCATGATAGATCGATTTCCACCATATAATTTGTTGTAAAGTGGAGCAGGATTAGGAATGGACCGACTGGGACTAAAAATGGAACGAGCGGGACTTGACAGGGTCGAGCATGACTCTGTGAGCGGGATTCTACTCCCTTGCCTAGTAAAAAAAGTCGAGTGGGACTTGGCAGGTCGAGCGGGATTTTCTTAGCAGGATTCTGCTCCCCTGCCAAGTCAAAAAGTCGAGCGGGACTTGGCAGGCCGAGCGGGATTCGGTGTTATACTTCATATATCCGATTCCAATAATTTACGCACGGAACGGAGCAAAATAACGAACTTGCAGGCTGATAAGTCTGAAAAGTTGGGATTTTTAAGTAAAAATGGGTATTTTGTATAGTAAATATTAAGATTAAGTAAATTTGACTTTTGTAGTACGAATTTGGGCATTTAAGAAATTGCCCCTATATATATTATATGATGCATATATTGTAATTGTTTGATGTATTTATTAAAGTAAAATCACATAGTGTTTAATCTAATAAATATTAGTATATCATGCATAGATTTGTACGGTCATAGATTTGTATCCTTCGTTGCATAAATTAGTTATGAATAAAGGTGTCACAGTCTTTAGGTCGGGCTAATTCAACTATCCTAACAGGCCATCACATAAAATCGAATCGGGTCGGCCCAGCCCATGAGTCAAGTGAGTTGCTTAAAACGTAGCCCACCTAATCTTTCATAGATCACTGGACCACCGGACCAAACTGACTTATAAATTAAATTATATTTTTAATAATTTTATTAATTAGAGATTAAAATCACGCTATTTTATTTTAGCATACAATTATTTATCATTATACTATAAAACTATTTAATAAAAATATACTCTCTCCGTCCCGCTATTACTATCTCATTTGATTTCGGCACGGAGATTAAGAAACTTTGTTTAAGTGTGTATTTTATGAGTTTTAATTGTATTAAGAAATTAGCACAATTTTCGAGGAGTGATTGGTGGAAGAAATGAGAATTTATCCTAATTTTTGCAGGGCATAGTTGAGACATCGATTTTTTTTCTATTTTTTTCATATTGTATTTTAAAAAATAATCTTAAGTTTTCGAAAAGTTAAAAATCATAAATTTCCCAGTACATAGTGAAACGAAAATCGTATGAGAGATTGAGTATGATAATGTGGGAAGAGTATTAAGTAGGAGGACCAACTTCATTTATTATTTAAGGGGCCGTTTGGTAAGAATTCGGGAATGACAATGGTAATGGGTATGATAGTAGGGTGATTGGGTATGGGTATGAGTAATTCCTTTAATGGTGTTTGGCATTTGTTAGTGAATGGGTATGATAACCAAATATGATGTTTGGTTGTACTTAGGCTTCAATGGGAATGAATAATTTTATATAAAAAAATTATGATAATTTTGTGAATATTCTAACGTGATAAATAATAATAACATGAGTCATGTTTTTTTTATTTTGTGAAATTTAATATAGGAATATTTTAATAAAAAATACATTATCTTTTATTTGATTATTTACAAAAAAATAATCTAATATTTTAAAAAAATAATTGTAAACGGTGTATTTACTTTTTATTAAATTAAAACATTTTGATAAATTATGTTTAAATATTTTTAAATAATAATGTTTATTATTTGATAAACATAAGTGTATATATTTTTATAAAGTTATTTATTTCAAACATAAGTGTATATATTTTTATAAAAATATTTTTATATTAATGCTAAAATATTTCTAACTAATGATACTTGTTATTTATAAAATTGAAAATATATATTTATATCATTATTATTTTTAAATAATATTATAAAAATAAATTTCAATTTTAAAAGATAATACATAAAATATAATTTTGATACCCATATGGGTATCAAAACTCATACCCACCTATCACTTGGGTTTCAAAAAAATCATTCCCATATGGGTTTGATACCCATAGTAAGGTATCGATACCCACGTACCAAACACGATATATGAGTATCAAACCCGAGTGATACCCATAGTAGGGTAGGATACTCATGAACCAAACACCCCCTAAGAGTAATTTTTGTTATTTTAAGAAAGAGAATAATAATAATGAGATAACCCGATTAAAAAATTATGATAGTAAGATTATGCATTTATAAAAATAAGTTAGTGAACGAATTTAATCCACAACTCATATATTGTATATATATTTTTATAGCCCAATCGGCCGTTGGGACATTGTGTTACGTAATTTAGGCCCAATTTTCTGAACCTCTAAATTCTTAATCCAACCCTGCCCAGTATATGGGACGCATGAGTCATATAATTTTGGTTCAATTTTGACATTTATAGATATGACATGAGTATGCATAACGATATATTGGGGCACAATAAATAAGACGTACCTTCAAATTTTGCATGTGTATTATTTTGACCGGTAGATTAGATTATTTTATAATAAATAGTCAAATTGACACAAATGGTCCCCAATGTTTGCTACTTTGGATGAATTGGTCCATAATTTTTTTTTTAGTTTATTGATCCTCAATATTTGTTAATTTGGATAAATTGGTCATTCTGTTAAATTTTAAGTTAATTAAGTGTTAATCATAGGGATATTTACGGAATTAGCAAACATTGGGGACCAATAAACTAAAAAAAAAGATTAGGGACCAATTCATCTAAAGTAGCTAACATTGAGATCATTTGTGCTAATTTGCCTAATAAATATTCCTTCCTATATTAATAATATAATTGATGTAGAATTAATATAACCAAAAATGAAATTATGTTTTGTATGTGCATTATTTTTTATCTACGGACTGTGAGATTATAACAAATCTTTCCTAAATTAATGGTCGATACGCAATTAATTTGACCGAAGTTAAATTACCGTTCTGATTTGGTGTCTAATTTTCTTAAAGTTTTGCCCTTCAAATATACTCAATTATAAAAAAATTAGTAAATTAGGATGAAATTTGACCGCGGATGAAAAATTGAAAACTAGATCAATGATCCATATTAGTTCTTAATTTATATAAGGCTTGCTTCTTTCAATTTTTTTTTACATAGATAATAAAATAAAACAATCATAAATAGATATTGTTAGAAGCCCTCGATTTATTTTATTTTATGAAAATATATATTAATATTAACTACTGGTAAAATAATACTCCCTCCGTCCCATTATTAGTGGTCACCTTTCCTAATTCGGATGTCCTGCTATTAGTGGCGACGTCTCAAATTGGTAAAAAATTACCATTCTCTTTCCTACTTTATCATCTTATCTCTCCTACTTTATCATCTACTTTATTATTATACTTATTTATCTCTCCTACTTTTTCATCTTCTCTCTCATACTCTCTCATTATTATACTCATTTCTCTATCCTACTTTATTATCTACTCATCTCTAATAACTTATTATATATTCTCTTAATTCCCGTGCCGAAAAGAAAGGCGCCACTAATAATGGGACGGAGGGAGTAGTTATTTATTTAGGGTTTTCGACTGCAAAATTCATTCCGATGATTAGGCCTCAAGGAATTTAGATCGCCCTTATTTTATGAAAATATATAGTACTCCCTCTGTCCCAACGAGCTGTGCTCGTTTTCCTTTTTAGTTTGTCCCACTCATCTGTTCCTGTTTTCAAAAAAAGCAAATTTTTACACACAATTATTCACTCTCTTTTTATGGGACCCACCACTTCACTCACATCTAACAACTCTTCTTAATCTACGTGCAAAAAAAAAATGAGCACAGCTCAATGGGACGGAGGGAGTAGTATTCATAATTGATAAAATAATTTATTAAATTGGGAAAATTCTCATGCGTAGCCTCCACGTACTGCTGCTCTATATATTGTTGAATCAACAGAAGCTTTAACACAACCGTCTCTTTCACAAATCAATCAATCATGGCCGCCGTTGTTCTCGTCGGACCACCGGAGATCTATCAAGCCACTACCACAGCTGCCGCCCCCACCACCACTACCACAACTGCCGCCCCCACCACCGCCATCGGTGATGCATTCGTCGACCTTATGGAGGCAAATTTCGACGACGCAGCAACCGACTACAGTCCACCGATGTGCTTGACGGAAAACGAATCTCCGACGTTCCTCTCGACCGGAGATCCATGCTTGGATTTTTGCTTCCACGTCGTCCCCGACACGCCGCCGGAAACCATGACCAACCGCCTGCAACTCGCGTGGGGTCACGATCCGTTGAAGGCACTGAAGCTCGTCTGCAATCTCCGAGGAGTGAGAGGCACCGGAAAATCCGACAAGGAAGGGTTCTACACCGTCGCTCTTTGGCTGCACGAGCACCACCCCAAGACTCTGGCGGCGAACGTGGCTGCCATTGCGGAATTCGGCTACTACAAGGACTTGCTGGAGATTCTCTTCCGCCTTCTCGAAGGTTCCGAGGCGCGACAATTGGCGAAAGAGATGGGGGAGAAATGGAAAGCTTGGAATTCGGCGAAGGAGAATTGGAAGGGGGTGAAAAAGGAGTTTGTGGGGAAGAAGAAGAAGAAAAGCTATATGCACCGGTTTAGGTATAAGATTTTGAAGCAGCGGATGATTAGGAGGAGGGAAAGACCTCAAGCGGCTCAAACCCTAACTCGCGAAGAGAAGAAGATCGAAAGGGGGAAAAGGGTTGTAGAGAGGTTTAATCACGATCCCCAATTCAAATCCCTACACGAACAAATCTCCAATGTCTTCGCGCAGCATTTGAGATCGGATATGGAGATGCTGAAATTGGGGAAATTGAACAAAATCAGCCTCGCTGCAAAATGGTGCCCCTCTCTCGATTCCTCCTTCGATAGAATTACTTTGCTGTGCGAAACCATTGCGAAGAGAGTTTTTCCGAGAGAGGAATACGCAGAATACGAAAGCGTGGAGGAGGCGCATTACGCCTATCGAGTGAGGGATCGGTTGAGAAAGGAAGTGTTGGTGCCGTTGCGTAGGGCGCTGCAGCTGCCGGAGGTTTACATCGGAGCTAATAATTGGGGATCTATACCCTACAACAGAGTCGCCTCTGTTGCTATGGAATTGTATTCCAGGTCATTCTTTAAGCACGATAAGGAAAGGTTTCAGGAGTATCTGGATGACGTGGAATCCGGCAAAGCCATAAGATAATTGCTGCTTTGGACGATGAAGACGGCGCTCAAGTGGCGGAGCTCCAATGGAAGAGAATGGTGGACGACGTGGCGGAGAAGGGGAAATTGAAGAACTGCCTCGCGATCTCCGATGTATCCGGGAGTATGTGGGGGATTCCGATGGAGGTTTCGGTGGCGCTCGGGATTCTGGTGTCGGAGTTGAGCGAAGCTCCATGGAAGCGGAGGCTCATCACGTTTAGCGAGAATCCAAAGCTTCACAAAGTGAAAGGGAAAACCCTAAGAGCAAAGACCAATTCCGTGAGAAGAATGGATTGGGGTGGGAGTACTAATTTCCAGAGGGTGTTCGATTTGATACTGCAAGTGGCAGTGAGAGGGAAGCTGAAGGCGTCGGAGATGATAAAGCGGCTGTTCGTCTTCAGCGACATGGAATTCGACCAGGCGTCGGAGTATCCATGGGAGACGGACTACAAAGCCATCGTGAGGAAGTTTAAGAAGGCGGGGTACGGCGAGTGCGTGCCGGAAATCGTGTTTTGGAATTTAAGGGATTCGAGGGCGACGCCGGTGCAGGAAACCAGCCCGGGGTGGCGCTCGTGAGCGGCTTCTCGAAGAATCTGATGACTATGTTTCTCAACGAGGGTGGGATTTCGGATCCGACGGCGGTGATGGAGGCAGCGATCTCCGGTAAAGAGTATCAGAATCTGATTGTGCTTGATTGATTCACGATAGGAAGGATTAGAATTTGTTCATGTCCCCTTGGGATGGCATAGAGGTGAAGGTGGGTGGCCCGGGACCGATAGGTCATGGGTTCAATTCCCACTAGACACGCTATGTGTGAGCCTGTCACCCTGTCACATTAAGGGTGGTTTAATTCTTCTGTGTGGTTTGTAGGCTATTGCAGAGCGAGGTTTACCCTGTGCGCACCAAAAGTAGCGGCTGAGGATTCCTCGTCAACAAAGAAAAGAATTTGTTCATTCGTTCGTTGCTTGTTTTTTATTAAATCTATCACTACTACAACTATTTTATGCCATCTCTTCTTATAGTCGAATATCACATTTTTTATACAAAAAAGAATTCAATTCATGAATTCAAGACAAACAAAGGTGACGAAGCCTTTGGGAGAATTAAAAGAAGAAAGAGCAATATTTAGTTATAATCAGGCAGTTCCAAGTTTATATGCGTATTTTCCATTTTTAAATTTATATATCTATTAACAATTTTTTTATCTAACTACATATTCTATCCAAGTTTTATAAAATACAATATATCATTAATTTTTTAGTAATTTATTTTAATTTATTCAAATTTTAATACCACATTTATTTAACTATTGTATTATTAATTTTTTTCTTAATATGTGTGAGAAAACAACTAGATGTCTGCGGTACAATAGAGTAGCCTCTGTTGCTATGAAATCGTATTCCAAGTCATTCTTCAAGCACGACGAGGGGAGATTTCGTGAGTATCTAGATAAGGTGAAGTCCGGCAAAGCAAAGATTGCCGCCGGCGCGTTGCTTCCTCATCAGATAATTAAGGCTCTGAATGATGAAGACGGCGAACAAGTAGCGGAGCTTCAATGGAAGAGAATGGTTGAGGATTTGTCGAAGAAGGGGAAATTGAAGAACTGCCTCGCGATCTGCGATGTCTCCGCCAGTATGTATGGGACTCCGATGGAGGTGGCGGTGGCGCTAGGGATTCTGGTGTCGGAGTTGAGCGAAGCTCCATGGAAGGGGAAACTCATCACTTTTAGCGCGAATCCGCAGCTTCAAATAGTGAAAGGGGAAATACTCAAATCAAAAACAGATTTCGTGAGAGAAATGGAATGTGGGTGCAATACTAATTTCCAGAAAGTGTTCGATTTGATACTAAAAGTGGCAGTCAGAGGGAAGCTGAAGGCAGATGAGATGATAAAGAGGCTGTTCGTGTTCAGCGACATGGAATCCGACCAAGCGTCGGCCAATCCATGGGAGACCGATTACGAAGCCATCGTGAGGAAGTTGAAGGAAGCCGGGTACGGCGAGTACGTGCCGGAAATCGTGTTTAGGGCGACGCCGGTAACCGGAAGCCAGCCGGGGGTGGCGCTTGTGAGCGGCTTCTCGAAGAATGTGATGATTATTTTTCTCGACTGAGGGTGGATTTCCCGATCCCGTGGCGGCGATGGAGGCTGCAATCTCCGGGAAAGAGTATCAGAATCTGATAGTGCTGGATTGATTCAAGATAGGAATGATTAAAATTTGTTCACACACATTCGTTCATTGCTTTGTTTTTGATTAATAAATGACTGCTAGTACTATTTTACGCCTCCGATCTTGTGACCAAATATCACATGTTCGTGAAATACGAAAAAAAGAGAACAATTACAATGGTGAGGAAGCCTTAGGGGAAAGTTAGAAGAAGAGACAAATATTTAGTCCTAAGGTTTACCAAAAACTTTTCCGGCAACAATTGCAGCTTTCATGGCGGCGTTTATGGATTTTATAACTTCATCAACTTCGCAAGTGTTGCCTTTGAACGAAGGCGCCTTTGATCTCCTCACAACGTCGACACATGTCAGGAATTCATTACTGCACTTCTGGCTCAAGTAATCATCTGCACCACCAATTATTAAATTATTCTCAAATTCACAGCTTAATTACAATTAATTAATCACCCCCTCTCTCTCTCTCTCCCCCCTAAACCTTGAAAGATGGAGTGTTATCATGCCACTTGTCGTAATAAAAATATCTTGTCTGTTAGGGATGAAGAAAATTTGTGCATTTTGAGGTTCGAAAAAGTTTAAACAAATAAGCCTTATGTAACACATCAGGAATCAAGTTCAGATGTCACCATCAAATCAAAGCCAGAGAGTCAAATTTTAGGCATAAAACACCGACAAATTAATTAAAATATAATTATTTGGAATTAAAAAAAAAAAATGAAGAACGTACTTCCCATCTTGGATATGCATTGATCATGATGCATACAGCATGAGTCCAATCGATCACACGGCTGCTCTCCTGGGCATCCACTGTACAACAGGCCGCAGTATTTCCCATACCGTAGGAATGGAGGAGCTGCAATTACCAGAAATTCAAAAACAAAGAGCAATTTCATAGATTAGGATGCTCAAATTACAACTGCTTCCCAAATTGTTCGAAGAAAAAAAGAAGAAATTAATTACCTCCGCAGAACATCGATTCACACGTTCTACTGCACTGCTTGAACTGCCAAACGATTTCGATTTTGTTTCAATTTGAGAACAAAAACCGATTGTGTTACACGAACTCAAAGAAAAACAATTCCAGCTAAAGATCTAAAAATTGAGCAGAAAAGATTTACCAAGCTAAGGCCTGCATTCGCATGAAGACCAATGTTTAGCGCGCGAACCGGAAGAACAGCATGAAATCCGACGACGAACAGCAAGATTAGGGCTAGCTTCGAGTACGCCATTGGGAAGAAGGCGAGAAGAAAATTGGAAGCTTGAATTTCCTCAAAAGCTTTGGTATATTATAGGAAGGAGGTAGAGTCAGTCTGGGTGGTCACACAAAATGTGAGGCTAGAGAGAGAAAGCGCGTGTCTGAGGCTGCAAAATGATGGAGGAGAGGGGTCTGCTTGCTTTGTCCTTTAACATCCCCGTGACTTGTGTTTTTTGTTCTTTAGCTTCACACTTCTCGGCAAAGGAGAATCATTTTATAATCATTTTCTTCGACTAATTTAATCACTCTTTAATAACAAGATTAACCAAGCAAGCTACTTACCTAATTTGATTAAAAATAATTTCAGTTTGAGATTTACTGTTTATTCTCCCATTGCTTGATCAGATCTGCATATCCTTCCGCAGAGCTCCCAGCGAACTCCGTCACGGCGTTAACGGCGGCCGACATTCCGGCGTAGAGCACTCTAACGGCTACCTCCGCCGTCATAGCTTCATCTTGCCGTTCCTTCAACTGTAAAGAGCCGAACCCTGTTGCAAAGAAGTCAATCCCATCAACCACAGGGGATTCATCAACGGCGTCTAATAATTTACACCATTGGATGCAAGTGTTGAACAGAGGCGGGGTGGCGTCAAACGAGTCGTTATCAGAACGAACGCAGCGCGACAGCCACGCCGTCAAGGCATGCACGTAGGATCGTTGAGAGACAATCCATGCTTCAAAGGAGGAGCTCCAGTTCTTGAGCTCTGTTTCGAGGTTGGCGGATGAATTCACCATCTTGTGCGGCTCGGAAGGGGATACGGTCATGTATTTACGCAAACGTAAAGCCAATAAAACCTTGGCTTCATCTAGTGTGAATTTCTGAATTTTATGGCATTCTGCCATTAGCTTCCACATCCTTGCCAACCTGCAAATTAGTTGAACTTTTAGTTTTAATCCCTTCATTTGAACATCATTGGCCTAATATCATCAAGAGGAAAACAAAGGGTTTGAAAATTGAAACTTGAATATACCCTTGTACTAATTCTAAGATTTGGGGATCGAGTTCGTCGTCCCTCAAAGACTCAATCTTCTTTGAGATAGCTTCAACTGAGTGTAGTGAAACTTTTATCTGAGTTTGGAAGTCTCTAATGGCAGCCCTTGTTCTGTCCACAAAAGAAGGGTTTTCACTTTTACCATCATGATTCCTTAGTTGAGCACACTTCTTTTCGTATGCTAAACGAACACGAGCACCAGTCTGTTGACATATAGAAATACAGACAAAATGGATAAACCGAATGAGTATTGTAGTTAATTGGTCCTAGGATTGAGATGCATCATACCCTGACTTCATTGTAAAGCTTCTTTTCCCAAGCGTATAATCGATCCAAGGTCGATTGGTGACTACCGGAAAATGTGCAGGACTCCTCTGAGAAGTCACTGCTGCTTTCATAACCTTCATCTCTTGAAGTTGAATCACTTCCAAAAAATCTTGAGGATGCTGATAGAGATGAAGTTGACCTAAACAATGCTACTGGATTGAAAATCTTCATTGCTACAAGAAAATAGTTGTAGATCAGAAATCAAATTTAGAGGGAAAATCATGACATGATGTATGCTAACAGATTATTGATCCAGAAAATTGAAAAACTTCAGTCACCAATATTTCATACCATACTAACAAAGTAGATTTTCGACACACAAATTTAACATTAACAACGAACTTTAAAAAAAGATAAGGAAACATAACTTCAAATGCATAATTTACAAGATAACTGAAGATTGTTTTGAAAACCTGTGATATCATTGACTGATGGGGAACACTGAGCTCTGCCGGAATCCGATAAGCAGGATATCTGACTAGCCACATTGCAAGCAGAAGTGAATTGGTCTTCAAGATCCTTCATAACTTCCGCCATACTTGTCGGCCTTCTATTTACGTACACCGTGAAGCCAGGAGTTTCCTCTTTTGATTCATCATCGGTTACATCTGTTTCCTTTTTACTCAATTGCCGTATATTTTGAGCTTTTTCAGCTTCTACGGTATCATGTTCCTTGGATGATGATTTTTCCTGATGCTCCTCTGTTTCATGCCTCCCCTCAGTTTCAACATCACTATCACTATCATTAACATCTTTCATAATAACATGTTCTCTATCAATGCTCGTTTCAGGTTTACCATTCTCTTCTTTCTTACTCATCTTTTCACCAATATCTTCATATTCTGTTTCCTCTTCTAACTGAGGTGCGCCTTCCTCCTCTCGAACTTTTTGCAGTCCAGCCTTCTCATCGTCCATCATTGCCTTATCAAGACTGTCCCTCGTTGGATACCCATAATAATCAAGTGAAGAAAAAGGATCCCAGAAGTCCCATTGAGATGTTTGAGGTGAAGGCGAAGGACACTTTGGTCTATTGTTGGGAGAGTACTCGAAAAACGAAGATCTAGCAGGCGAGGTTTGCATTGCAAACATGCTATCCGTTCCAAAATTATGTATGGGAGAATAAGCTTCAACTCTATGAGTTTGTGGTGAAAGAGGTGGTCTCTCCTCCACAGAAACTGAAGCATTTCCACCAGACTGGTAGTAATTTACTTTATAGGATGATTTGGTTTCAGATTTAATTGATGTCACTAACAAAGAATTGGGAGATATAGAGATAAAACCGGGATTCGTTTCTTTTATAGATGTGAAGGCCGGTGTTGTAAATGAATCCAAAGAATCACCATCAACATATTCTCTAAGTGCAGCAGAAACTCTTTTCATGGCTTGTATATAAGCAATGTGTCCGGACACAAATTTCATCCTATACTCAACGGCTTGTTTAATGAATTTCTTCCGATCCTTACAAATCTGGACAGCCTCTTCATTGTCCAACTTCGATATAGAACATCCCATATCTTGGATTCAACTTTTCCTCCTCCTACTCTACTACCTCTTAATAGTTTTTCAGGGTTGAATCGAAATGCTAATCACAAAGAAGCAGCTGTATTGATATTCCAACCAGATTAATAAAGCTACCGTCTATCTGAGAAAGGAACACATGTATATGCAGCAGCAAAATCATTAGGCAGCAATGGAATATAAGAACAAGATAAAGCTAACCAGTGGCAAAGTACCAAAATAATAACAAAGGAGAAGACTCAACTTAAGTCATAAAAAGTAAGATGGAAGTGCAATTCAAATCATTCAAAAAATCAGAATCTGAAATATCCAAGCAAAGCAAGCATAAATTGCATGAGGGAGATATAGATTGTAAGAATGCTCAATTAAGACACTAAGTGATACTAGTTTCAAGATCTTCAACCATCCCAACCCTAGATTAAGCTGCAATTACAAGAATTTAATTAACACAAGAAGACCGAAATTTCTGTTGGAGTTTACCTTGATAAAATCGAAAAGAAAAGAGGAAACAAGGGGCAAAAAACACCACGAACGTGATTCGCTATCTTTTCAGTAAATTTCACAATTAGGTCTCGAAGAACATGAGAAAATCAATCGAACAGTGCTCACAAGATTATCAAAATCAAAGAATCGTCCACCTAGAACGATTTGGAGTAACAGATAAGCCGAATAGCAGAGAACAAGAATGAAAGCCACAGAGATGAGAACGGATGAGGGGACACACTTACCCCAATTCAGAAGCCAGAAGTTGCTTTAGCTTGATTGATCGAAGTCGTATGGGAGCGTGTATCTGAGAGAGAAAAAGAGAGGAGGAGGAAACGCAACGGTCGAAAATTTGTGTAGAGGTAAACAAAAGGAAGACCGAAAATTAAACAAATGAAATAAAGCAAAATAAAGTAAACGCATGACACGTGTCCGGAATATTCCCCCTCTTCTCATTTATGTCTCATTTATGCTTTCTTATTTTCATTATTGTCCCATCTATTTTATCTTATTTAAAAATAATAATTTTTTTACACATAATTACCCACACCTTCACTCAAAACTAACAATTAAATAAGAAAATGAAAGGAGAGAAAACTAAAAAAAAATGGAGGGAATACTATTTAAAGCTAATGAAAATTCGGCCAAAAGGATCGGTCCAGTCCTACACCAATAATATTGCGCCACGTTAACAGGCCATCTGGGCTCCCTGTTGGGCCTCTTAGTCAGCCCACTGAGCCCATCAACCGCCACCTCTTTCCAACACAACCAAACACCTATATGGGAGTGAATTGTCAAACTAGTCTTCTCAAAAAAATTAATTCCCAAAGTAATCTTCCCCAAAAAATATATCCCAAACTAATCTTCTTATACCACATATATAACTAGACAACATGGAAATTATTTTATTATTTCCTTTAGTATAGAATATCTCTATTTTCTATTTTAAGTTTATTTTATGTATCATATATTTTTTCCTAAATGTAAAAATAATTTATATCTGTATTTAATAAAAATATCGATATGATGCACTAAATTATTAAAAATAAATTTTAATTTTACTTAAAAATAAAATTTTTAATTAAAAGAGGTGTCAATGGCAAATATGAAATTTAAAAAATAAAAAAAAAATGTGATTAATATAAATATCAAGGGCACGCAGTAAATTTAAAAATTTATATTATTTAAATATTGATATTATAAAAATATATTCAATCAAATGAAAATTAATAAATTTATTTTTTAAAAGATAGTAATTTTTTGGGTTAATTTTGACATTTTTATTAGTTAGAATTTTTTTGTCGATATTTTGATTAAATGAAAGATAAATTTTATTTTTAGTACAAATTGAAGATTTACATTTTTTATATTTACTGTGAGGTTGATATTTTTATAAAATATAATTTTTATTTACTATGTGCCGTAGAAGATTAGTTTGGAATATATTTATTAAGATAAGATTAGTTTAGGAAATAGTTCTTTTAAGAAGACTATTTGAGAAATAAAATAATTTACTTATTGGTAGCTTATGTGGAATAGGAGACTAGTTTGGGATATATATTTTTGGGAAGACTAGTTTGGTAATTAATATTTTTGAGAATACTAGTTTGGAAATTCACTCCCTATATGGTCCACTAAATAAAACTATTTAGTTTTGTATTTACATAATTCAAAATATAGTTAAGTCCCACTACATCAAAATATGTAGTTTTATATTTGTATAATTCGTTAGGATCTTTGGACCATAAAAAATGTGACGAACGGGTCCATGGAATCCAACAGAGACAATAACAAAGAATAACACAAAGAGAAAAAAAAATAGGCACAGATGGTTTTGTCAATCTATCTACATCCAGGGGCGGCGGAGAAACAATATGCTAATAAAGAAGATAATATAAAATTGGCCTCCGGAATATGGTCCTAGACCCTAAAACATATACCCACAAAAATATGGTCAATTAGTCCAACTAACTAATCTCATAACATGTGGGCTATGAGGCGTAATGATAAACTTCATTAATTCTCTGATGTGGGATATGACTCAATTTCATCTTCACATCGACCAAAACTCCAATCGCGAACACAGAATGATCTTGAACACATAACGATCTTGCTCCACCGCCTCCGCAAAAGTCTCAATGGGCTTAATCCAAATCAGAATACCAACAAAATCGTACCGTCCCTCGAACAAGGATCATTCATCATTTAAATCTTCAGAACTGGAATCTTCATTGGCAAAACGGTACCCCGATAACGTGAAACTTCACGTCATGGTGCTTCCTCCTCAAACATGCTCCACCTCCTTCAAAATCCTTCAAATTTCTCGAACCAAAATCATTGTTATTGTCATTGTCACAACACGAGTCAAATTTTGGCTCTGATACCACTTGTTAGGATCTCTGGACCCTAAAAATGTGATGAATGGGTTCTTGGAACCCAACGATAATAACAGTCAATCGACCTACATCCACGGGCGACGGAGAAACAATCTACCAATAAAAAAGATAATACAGAATGGACATCCGGAATATGATCCTAGACCCAAAAGCATATAGCCACAAAACAAGGTCAATTAGTCTAACTAACTAATCTCATAATATGTGGGCTATGATACGTAAAAGCACATTTAATAAAACAATTAGAGAACCTATTTATTTATAAGTGAAAGTAATGATAAACTTCATTAATTATGCGATGTGGGATATGACTCAATTTCCTCTAAGGATTATGATTTGAGCAAAGTCATAACATAATTCACTTACACTAGTGGGTTGTCCAACACTCCCTTGTGACACTGTTCGTGTATGTAAGCATTCGGACAACTGCAGTTGCAGAGGATTGTGTGGTGGCAAGAATGGCAAAGATTGTAGAAGAGGCTCAAACCAAGAAATCAGAACTCAAAGGCTTTTAGACAAGTGTAACTTTGTAAGATACTAAGATGTAACAAGAAAAGAAAATCTTGATCATGTGAAAACAAGTTGATTCATACTACTATTAATCTCTTGCAGCTCTTATACTGGTGAAACTCTTTCCTTCTTTCACTTGAGATTGGAATCAAGAATTAACATGAAGTTTGATATATCTTTGTAGGATATCAGGCATAGAAAGCAAATCAAGCCATCCAATGGCGGCTGCTGTAATTGAGTTTGCAAGAAGACATTGAGTAGAGGCTAAGCCAGATAGAGTTGAGAAATTTTGTCAACTTTCCTGGTGAAGGGATTTTTGGGGAAATTGAAAATAACAAAGTTTATATTGGGAATTCAAAGATTGCTTCAAGAGCAGGATGTACTGCAGGTAAAATTAGTACTAATTGTCCTTTAAAGTTTATTACATCTAATACTAATTGTCTTAATTCACATCCAGTTCCAAGATTAGAAGGTTATTATGACATAGAAGGGAAGTCTATTGGTCATCCTTCTCCTGCTGCTATCTTCTGTCTCTCCGACACGTGTCGAACCTGGCTGAAGGAAGCAATCTTGGAGCTCGAGTCATTAGGCATCAAAACAGTAATGCTAACTGGAGATTGCTATGGAGCTGCCAGACATGCACAACAGCAGGTTCATAATGTATCTTGAAATAGTTGAACCTGACCACCAATTAGATCGGTTGTTTTTACTCTTAAATTTACTATGTAAAACTCAACATTATTATAATTATTAATTATATATGACCTGAAAAACTCGGTCAGGCATTTTCACACACACTTGGAGAGCAAACAGTCTTGTTCCAATTCTAACCTCCAATCATGCTAATCCGACCATCATCATCATCAAGATTTGGAATCAAACAGCCATGAAAACAGCACAATTTATAACGATATTTCTACATCATCGGCCATGGAAGATGCTTCGACGTCGATCAATCGCAAGGATGATCATCATTGCGATGAAATTGGACGTACACACAGTGGTGGTACCTTGGGCTGTGATGATTTAGAGGAGGCTTATCAGAAATAATAGTCATTGATTAGTACGTGATGATTTGTCCCAGAATTGTGATTTGCTTATTTATTAAAGTCACAAATCATGGCTGATAAATTATCTAAAAGTCAGAATTGTGATTTGCTTATTTATTAAAGTCCCAGAATTCAATCCGGACGGGAAAAAGTTTATTTATCTAAAATTACGATGGGATTATTGCGGGATGAAATCACCTTTCAAATAAATTAATGTCTAATTGGTGTTCGATTTAAATTTACATAGTTTGGAATTAAAAAATAACATATTAAAAGGAGAAGATTGAAAAAGAGAATCCTTTTTATTCATTTGATTTATTAATTGTAAAGTCGTAAAGAAGGAGGATAAAATAAATAATTAAAGAATACAGTTTTTTAATTCAAAATTATATAGTTTTAATCGAACACCAATTCAACATCAATTTATTGGACAAGTGATTTCATCTATTCTTACAACCATTATGATTAAGACATATAAATTGTGTGACAAAATAATTTTTCTGAATGCCGACACCTTTGTGCAAGAATCAAGATCCATGCAATCTTTTGACGTTTTTGGCTTGTATAGAACCAATTCTTTCGATGTGGATGTGTATAATCCCTCAATCCCGTTGCTAATGACCCTTTTTTTCCCGTTGATAATGACCCTTTTTTCTTTTTCGAATTGTCTCATTTAAAATGGTCCCTTTTCAAAAAAAGAAAAAAAAACTATATTATTTCATATTTTATTATTTATCTCTCATACTTTATCATCCACCGTCTCCAACTTTATCATCTAGTCTCTCGCTCTCTTATTCATCTTCTCTCTTTTACTTTATCACATACTCTATTTTCTTAATTCTTGTGCTGAAAAGTCAATGAGTCATTATCAATGAGACGGAGGGAGTATAATTGATAGTCAAATAATGACGAAAATAACTCACCGAAAAAATGGTTAGCTCCTTCCAGACGTATGGATAAGGTTTTATATGAAAATTACGTAATTTTAACTGTGACATGGTTGATATATAAAATTTTATGACATCGGATCTCATCCCTTCTAAAAATAAGGTTTTGCCTCTTCTCCGATGAATTTAATTTCCGGTCTATAAACAAGATACACACATCTATATGTATATTAATTACTTACAGTACATTAGATTTCTAGTGAAGAGTGAATTCCATTCTAAGTTTAAAATCTCATTTTATTAATAAAATGTAGCATTTGATGATATTATCACTAGCTAGGTTTACATATATGTGTATTAGGGATTCAGGGTTAGCAGCAAACAAGAATTAGAGGAATTGAAACAAGAATGGCTCTAAAATGCAAGCATTAAGAGTTAGACAAACCAACCTTAATCAAGAAAACGAAAAATTACGTTGAACACGAATCTCGAAAAATTGATCGCCGGAGACTTGCATGGAAAGTAGAGGGCCAAATGTAGCCAAGGACAGCTTGCCGGCAAAGCCATTCTCCGGTGGCGCGTCGTATCGGCCGGCAAGTCATCCTTGGCTGCAATCCACCACTCTATTTGTCCATGAAAGTTTCTTGGATGACATGGAGTGTAGAGAAGAAATGTGCAGATATATATAAATAAATGCAATTTCAGTAAATAGTAATTCTTGCAAGTGGGTGCATTTCAATTATTGTGAAATCTCCTCTTTTTGATCAAATATTCTGTTGGCAGAATGATGGAACTCAACCCAATTTGCAAAGACAGCAAAATAAAGGGGAGTGTGGTGTGGGTGAGCAAAAAAACAGCCGGAAATCAGAAAAATTCCAGTCTATCTTTATTGGCTGGATAACATTGGCCCTACTTGCTATAAAACGGTGCAGGCCATTAATGCATAAATTTCTATTTTTGAAATTAATACTCCATCCGTCTCATATAAAGTGTCTTCCTTTCCTCTTCGGGGTGTCCTATAAAAAGTGTCTTATTTCCTAAAAAGGAAGTGGGCCATACACCTTTACCAATTCAAATTAATTCAATACAATTAATTAATTGCATGGATCCCACATTTCTACCACATAAATCAATTCTAAATAATTTATTAATTGTATGGGTCCCATATCTTTACCAACTAAAATAAATTTCCTAAAACTCCGTGTCCCATAGAAAGGAGACTCTTTCTATGGGATGAAAGGAGTACAAGATAGCAAGTATATATATATATATATATATATATATTCATCGTGTTATCTGACATAGAGATACGGGAGGATTCAAGTGGGGCGGGTCGATCGTGCAAAATCCTCTGAAATTGCAGATTTTGCCTTAATTAACTCTTTAGTTATGGATCGACCCTGCCACATATCATCTCTTACAATTTTTGCACCAAATGTACTTCTAAAAGAAAGGTCAAATTCCAATTTGGTGAAGCATCAAGTGTTATGTTTGCGAGAAGTAAAAATACAAAAAAAATATACTTTATTTGTCCCGCTATTACTGTTTAGTTTATTTTCGGCATGAAGATTAAAAAATTTTATTTATTAATTTATTTTATAAATTTTAATTGTATTAAAAAATGAATACATTTTTTTTTATAAATGGTTAAATTTTAGGATTAATATTTAAATTTGTTTATCATATTTGAAAATAGAATATTAATAACGAAAGAGTCCGATTAGAAAAATAGAAAAATAATAGCGTGGATGGAGTATTACAAATTTTTTTTATACAGACGATATTATAAAGGAAGTGAGATGTGAGAGGGGAGCGCAATTTATTAGGCGGAAGTAATCGACATATTTGTAAAAGGGTAAGATTCAATGATGAGTGATGGGGGATGCATCAGCAGCGTTATCTTTATATCGATATTTGTCTGGAAAAAATAGCAATGACAAAAGCACCGCGTTATTACGCTTTCTATTTCCGTCTGTCCAAAGTTGTTTGTAGGCTACTTTTTGCCTTTTCATTTCTTCGATTAAAACATAGATTTGCATGCTTCAATTGAATCATTTGAATATATGTTAGATGTTGGAAATTTGATTTTGACTAATTAATATATTAGTCTAGTTATGATTAAATTGTTGTGGTCATGTTCGTATTCTCAAAATCGAATTTCGGTGAGTGAGAATGTATGTTTTAAGTTGGTCACTTATAGGAGCATTTTATAATTGGATGAAAGTACTATCAGTTAGTCCGGCTCATTGTTTGGCTCGTGTCTGGGCAAGTGGACTATGTCATTGGACTTGAGTTTGGATCTAAGGTTGTGGGCTGGTTGTTAGCAGGTTTGACTGAAGCTGTTGACAAACTAAGTCTATTAGGCTAGATGTTATCTGAGCTAGTAGTGGATTGGGCTTGATGGTGAGAACTCCAGTCTAGTTGATCTGCAACTGGCCTGTGTGGCTGTTGAGCTGCATGCGAGTTGTTGGCACATCAAGGGCCTTGATGACCTAAAAGCATCCATGAAGACTTGAAAGGTCTAAGTAGTGGCTCTTAATGAGCAAGTAATGGAGAGACACTTTAATGTCTTCCCTTCACATGGTGGATGTTACTTTTATATATAGATGCATCTACAAGCATTTCACATACAATACACACAACAAATACAAGATATCATGAAAATCACAAAAACATTTTATTTGTATCTATAGTCTAGTTCTATGTCCGCCTAGTTTGTGCCTTGATTCAGTTTGCCGGAGCCTTTCCAGTTTGCGGTGCTGCTACCGGGATGGAGGAAAGTCGTTTTATATTTGGGGACAGATTGTCAAACCGTGAGTACTAGCCGGGGCAATACTATTTTGTGGAAAGAGGAAACTCGACTCGACTTTAGTCAGTTCATTCCAGTCTAATCAAGTCTGTCCAATTTGTCGTTTCATATCCAAGAGAATCATCAACCCGGACGTTCTGTCCGGAAGATCTATAAAACTTTCTGCCCTATTAGATACGAAATTGGTTGAATCTAATACCTCAATTATTATTTTAGTTCTATTACTTATTATTATTTTGTACATATTTTCATTACTTATTATTTTGTAAGCATTTTCAAGATTATCGACTATTTTAACCAAAAGTTGATAGCCTACTAATTGAAGCGATTGTTTTGTTCCTCACAAAAAAAATAATAATCATAACTTTAATTGAGCACTAAAACTGAAATATAAGCCCAAATTATGAAACTATGGATTATTTTGACATTGTTAATTTCAATCTTTAGCAATTCTTTTTTGGGCAGGAACGTAGAAGTCAAAACTCAAAAGTCGTAATTTGATTAATTTAGCCCAATTAGAGTCCAGGCTATGAATAAACTCATATAAACCCGGGCTTCATTATCTACAGCCCAAACTATTTCCACTTGGCCCAGAACAGCAGAACTAGAAGCAGTTACCCTAAGGCTTCTTCACCATTGTATGTTATACTTCGTCCGGACATTACCCATTATGATTGCGATTTGAAACTGCTGATTACAAATTGAAACTGAAAATCAAACCCTACTTAGACAGTTAACTGTTCCGGTGATTTCACGGTTTTTATTAAAAAAAGAATTATTTACTAAATTAATTTTATTTTTTTAAATAGAAACTGTAATTCAATTATAAATAAAATTATACTAGCAAGAAAATATATTTAATTTAACATGCAAAAGTTGAACTATTAAATATATTTAATTGCTCCTGTTGTTGATTCTTCATTATCATCATCATTTTTCGATTTTCAGCCGTGCAATAATTTTTAAATAATATTTGATATTTTTGAACATCTTTCATCCAAGACATATATTTGGAGAAGTTAATATCCATTTGCAATTATACTAAATGTTGGTCCCGAGTGTACGGTCAGGTGTAGAGGGGGGGGGGGTGAATACACCTGATTCAATTTCTCGATTTCGAACTCGAACAGTCCTATTCAGGATGGTGTCGGATCGAAACTTGATTCGGGCCAGACTGCATATGTTCGAATCGAGTTAAAGGCTAAGAGTACCGACTCAGCTGAGATCTGCTAACTGACTACGTCAGAATTCAGTATCTACAGTAAGAGTTCAGTGCGCGGAAAAGTGTAGGCCCAAATCAGTTTTTGTGAGAAAACGTTTTAAGTCTCAGTTCAGTAGATTAAGAGTTCAGTATGCTGAGACAATTGATTGTTTTTAAATATGATGTTCAGTATGAATAGTAAAATCAATGCAACAGTTAAGAAAGCAGTAAGAGACACAGGATTTTTAAAGTGGTTCGGATATCGCTCAAATCCTACGTCCACTGTCCCGAATGATCAGGAGGCTATTTATTATCCTGAGTTAGTCTCAGTCAGCTTGCACACTGGGCAAAGCCGCGTCTTGGTTTTTATACTGATCCAAGTCTCAGTTTACAACACTATCAAACTTGAAGTGTTTGACAAACTTCTCCAACAGTGAAGGAGTCCTTATACAATAAGGATTGGGTTCAAATGTGAACTCCTTCGTCTAAGCTATGGATATAACAAGTGAGCTTAGGGTTAGAGGGATAAGGAACGAGAATGTAGCTATCTAGAGCGACGAACAGCTGAGGGTTTAGCTATAGGTTCGTGTCAGTCGCTTGGATACTAGAAGCTTATGTCGGTTCAGCTTGGTTCCTTTTGAGCTGGATGTAGTCTTTCGCCGGAGATAACTCGGTTGTTTCTTGCGGAAGACTTAGTCGTTAATATCGCTCGTTTGAATGCTCTCTCGTGTTCTAGGTATGCGCATTCTCTTTTGTTCTTTGAATGATCCCTCTATTTATAGAGCAGAGATTGAGATAGATCCGTTGGAGACGATCTTCTTCTCTCTCTCTCTTTTTGGTAGCAAACGGCTCTTTTGGTGTAGGTAACAGTGTACTTTCCCACCTTTTTAGGTAAAAGGTTGGATGCGGCTTTAGCGGTGAGAAGACACGTGTATGCTTGTCATTCGTTGAGGTGGATGGAGTGGTTGAGAGACAAAGACAAACTTCGAGACGCACCGAAGCCGACTTCTCTCTTCCTCGTACATGCCAATGCCGATTGTCTTTCAAAGGATTTCGACAGTCCCCGAAGACTATCCGCCGTTCTTGAGTCCGACCTTGTATTCGGTAGATAGGCTGGCCGAGATAAGTCTATCGAAGATCGGCTACGAGTTCGATGAACTACTCTGCCGAGTTCGGTTCAATCGACTCTCTCGCATATCTGCTCCCGCCGAGTCCAAGATATGCGAGTCTTTCGATATCTTGCTCCCGCCGAGTCCAAGATATCACTGAGTCTTCTACACTGGTGCTGAGGCTGATGAGCTACTGAGCGCCTTGACCAGAGCAGAGTGTCTACTGAGTCTGAAACCTCAGAGAAATACGAATACAAAGGAATGGTTCACCAATCAGATAGGGTTTTGGGATCTTCAAATCTTCTCAACAGTTCAGAGCACGAGGCTACTGAGCGTGATTCAGTATAGAAGATAGAGTCATTTCCCACAAGTATGATCATGCTGAGGATTGAATCATCACCCAACAATTTCCCCCTATTTGATGATGCCAAAACCTATCATCTATGTCCTATCAACTATGCTAAACACTAACTTACTCAGAAACAGAGCTCCTTACAAAAATTACAAGTAGGATCAGTGGAGTTGTCTGGTAAGTGCTAGACTACTGAGGGAGACAGGGCAGAACAATTTCCCCCTTTACAATAATTTCCCCCATGCAACAATTTCCCTCTAAGAGAAATAATAACTCTCCGAAAGTCTAGTCTATCAGAGATCTAACCGAGCAAAAACTGACAAGTAAATAAACAAAGTGTGTGTGTGTCAGTAATCACTTCAGTGATTCTGAGTGTTAAAGCATAAAGCAAACACGGCTATTTAGACAACAAGTAGTTGTCAGAGCCAAAAGAAGATTTGTATATATATAATAAACAGTTCAGTACATTACAAATCTTGCTAAGCTAAAGGAGAACTAAGAGGGAGAACCCTTAAACTGCTGAATCCTATTCATGAAACCTTGGGATTGATCTTCAGGCAGTGGGACTCCATACATTCTGAACGTGTTCTTCCTCGCCTTCGGTATTTGGCGAAGTCTCTTTGGATCATCTTGTTCTAGTCCTCTGTTCAACGCAAGCATTCTTCACTTCTTGTTCAATCATTCCGAGATGTACCGAGTCGTCTTGTCTTTCGGGTGGAGGAATGATCCTTGCTTCGAGAACGCCGATCGCTACCCCTTCGATTCTTGCTCGTGCATATATGGGTAAAGATCAGGTTCAGTAATGGTCATCCACTCGACATAGGCATCAGCCTTAGACATTTCAAGGCCGAATCGCCAGAAATAATTTCTCTTGATAAACTCTATCTTGGCCGATTCCCATCTCTGATTGAACTGAATAGGCATCCATTCGTCTGATCTCGGCCATCTATGTGTTTTCGGATCGTTTGGCTTCCCGAACCTTACGTATCGATAAGGAATGTCGGCTTTCGAAGGAACTCTCGGCTGGCCTCTTGTTCGGCACGCTTCCCGAGTGCCTCAAGGTCCGCCAAATGTATCCTCCGTCGGCGGCCTCTATCCGTCTAGCTTCCTCTCCTCTCGTAGAGATATCTATCCATCTCGAGCAAAGATTTCTTCAATTTCGCATCTTGCTCTTGAGGCTTCGAGGAGCTTGTTTCGATTCGGCGGGGTACTAGATCTAGATTTGGATGTACCCCGCCTTTCAGTATTCTTCGCTGCTTGCTCCTTTTCTTTTTCTCTGTCCTCTTCATCCGTTATGATGAGCTTTCTCGGAGGCGATCTAGCGGTTCTCTTTCCTCCTCCGGATGGGGCTTTAGTCTTTCCTTTGGCGAGCTTAGACTTTGGCTTGTTAGCCGCTTCGGCCTCTCGCAATTTCTCCGGCCGTTTCTCATCCGCAGCCTATTTGGGCTTCCTCCTCGCCAGATATGTACCTTAATCGCTTTCTTTGGAGGGGTTGGAATTTTAAGCTTTTGTTTGCCCTTGCCTTCTTGAACCGGTGGTGGAAGAGGAGCATCTTCTTCTTCGAGTCCTCCACCGCTGTTCGGCGTACTCCAAGCAACCTCCTTAATAATGTCTTTGGGAGTCCGGGTTGCTCGAGTAGTCCGCTGGGGTCCTGAGCCACTTGGGCCGGTTTCGGTGTGCTCGCGGCCGAAATACCCCGGGCCTCACCCTTCGAGCCCGAGTTTGAGTCGGCTTCTCGGTACTCTTCTTTCCTTCCCTTTTTCCTTCACTTTCCCCCTTTTTGGCATCATCAATGAGCACCGGGGTAGGGACTAGGACTGACTTCTTCAGACTTTTGTAGGAGGTTGACAGCTCATCAAGACGATGGTGGAGCTTAGTCAGAGCCTCATGCAACTCGTTCCTCTCCATGGTAAGGTTTTCCTTGTACTTGCTTGTGAGAGAGGTCATTTGCTTCCTTGAAGTCTTTCGGCTTCTCGGTGATCTTGTCTTCCAAGGCCGGTTGGATATTCTCAAGTCTTTGTTCGGTGGCATCGATTGTTCGGTGATAGCGTCGGTATGAGCCGGTTTAGAAGCCAAAAATTCATCAAGTAGCTTGGCTTGGCTCTCCTGAAAGATCTTGAGCTGAGCTTCGAATTTGACTTGCTGTTGAGCCAACGCTTCTGAAATAAGCGCGGAAACATCAGGGGCGGCTGATGAAGAGACAGAAGACTTCAGCCCCTGAAGTTCTTTAGTCGTGGCTTGAGCAGTCTGCTTCCATGTCCTATGGATAGCCTTCGCAAGATCTCGATTTTTGATCCCTTGGGCGGTTAAGGCTTTTGCCACCGATCGAGATCTCTTTGCGGTCCGGGCCGGGCGCCGCTTCGAAAGTCGATCGCAGCAGAAGAGCCGAGCGGGCTCGCGAGGACGAAGCACCGGCCTTGGACTTCTCGGGACCAAGGATACCGAGAGGTGGAGCCAGTTTCGAGTATGGGTATCCTTGTCCCGTGGATGTCCCTCATCGGGCTTTCCGGGGGCTCGAATCCGGGTGGGTCATCATGGTCCGACCCATCCGAGGGTCTTCGGGCCGGAGGCGTGCTTGCCGATCGTGAATCATGGCCGGCATTGCAGCCCTCGGGATTGTCCATTGAGCTGAGGTCTTCAGGCTCTGAATAGCCTATCTCCTCTCTCAGTCTCAATTCCTCTTCATGCAGCTGCTGACAGGAGTAGTGGAGGACAAGGCGCTGTAGACGAGGCCACTCCTGATGTCGCAGCAACATGTGGAGCCTTGCTGTCTTGGCGATGAGCAACAAGTCTGAGTAGTCAGCAAGCTCCGGAACTAGTTGAAGAATTTCTCGGGATGCTCTGGATATAATCACTGAAGCTTCCATCCCGATTGATTCACCTTCGGATGCGGTCTCGGACTCTAAGTCCATGTGTGAAGTCTCGCTCTTCGGTTGGAGGGACCGAGCCGAGTGGAGGGACGTAAAGGGGGCCTGTCTAGGCGGCCGAATATCTCGCGCTCCGAGCTTCGAAGCATCCCCTTGGTCCCTTTCGGTGGAAACAATCTTTTCCACCGACCGAGTCTTCTCGGAAGACTCGGACTCATCAACCAATTGCATGGGCCGAGTAGTCTTCTCGGGAGCCCGTTCGGCAGGGCACTTGTGGAACCTCCTCAGTAGCTGGCACCTCAACGGGTTTCTTCAGTTTCTTTGCCGGTGCCTTAGGAGTTTTAGCGGGAGGGGTTCTTTTCTTTGTAGGCGTAGCCTGCTTGAGACTTTGATTTCGGAGAGACCGCCGAGGGTCCCGACCCTATCCGCCGAAGCGGCTTCTTGTCTTGTTGTGAAATCCGACCTTCTTCACATTGAAGTACTCCTTGTCACTGTAGGTGATAGGCTCGAGATCCACATAAATCTTCGATCATAATGGGACGGTTTGAGTCCATACAGCAATTTGCCCTTTGCGCTCGGCATGTTCGATGCTTTGTCGAACTTAGCGGCTGAGCCATGAATTCTCGGAGAAAGAACTCCGTCCAATTTATCTGGGCTCAGTCGTATATGGCTATCATCATCTGAATCTTAGGCCTCGACACCTGGTCAAACGACCCTGCTTGGCTTGTCAGTAGCTGCGTTACTATATAGGCAAGTGCCCTGAACTGAGGCAACATGCTGTTCTTCGGAAAAGCGGCTACGAATGTAGTGGGCTTTCCACGGTAAGACGGTAAGGTATTCATCAACTCGGTCGCCTCTCGTACCCGATCTGATCGGTTCCTTCGGAGGGCAGATCAAAACTCCGCTTCAAGGCATCCTTGATGGACATCTGCTTCAGCTCCATAGTGGCGTTTTGGATAGAATGGGCAACAAACCTTGCCACTACGTCTCCAGACACTGCGTCTGAGTTCAAGTACAGCTCTGCAACCTGTCTCGGGAGGAAGAACGAAGGCCTCCTAGACAGAAATTTCTCCAGCCCTGACTCGCGCAGAGCTGAGAAGATCTCATCCATATACTCCAGATCGCATGAATAGAAATCCATGGTGGGTTCAAACCACACGCGATCCTTCTCCAGAATATTCTGCATATCCGCTGGAGATATCATTGAGATATTGGTTTCCGCCATTGTACCTGTTACATGAAGTTGTTATCAGTATCGATTTCTTTTTTTTTTAAATAAACCCTTTTATATATGATACTAATCAATAATGATCAACACATAAGAAACTACATGTAGGCATACCGAGAATTTGATCGAGGTGAAAATAAGCAAATGAGGGTTTTTGCACAAAGGTATTCTCGGATTTTTGGAGGTAAGATATGATCGAAATGTTAAGTGCGAATATGGCGGTTCTTAAGATTTGATCTAAATATGTACATGTCTAGAAGATGAACAGTTATCGATCTAAGGCTGAGTTTAAACCTACTTTATGAGATGGACGGTTAAGATTCAATATTATAAAAGGTAATGATCACAAAAGCCGTCTAAGTCAATCCAAGTTGTAAACATGCCTAAAGAGTAACTATGATAAGACATGCATTTAATGCGCACAGAGTTCAGCAAAGTTGTGCATAGAATGTCGTGTATTAAATGTAATCTGTTATCAATAAATGACAAAATAAGAGATATTTAAATCATGCTGAATCTCCATAATAAATGCTTATCATTGTTGCATTAGATACTATAGAGTAGAGATACGCAAACCTGTCAGCTGAACGTAGTAGTCAGCTGATACCTCGTGTAGATGGTTTTCGAATCTCTACGTCGAACTTACTCGATCGAGAGTGATCATTCCCCGTCACCGGAATGTTCCTCTCCCGAAACCTCTTATTACCGACCGGGGTCAAGTAGGGTCCAGCAGAGACCTAGCTCTACCGAAAGTTCTCTCGAATACGGATTCGGCTAGAGGCTTGGTCGAGTATATCGCCCTTTGTTTGTCGGTATGGATCTTTTCCATTCGATATCCTTCTTTTCGACATGGTCACGAATGAAGTGATGTCGATGTCCACGTGCTTGCATCTTGTGTGAAGAACGAGGATTTCGAGTGATTGCAATAGCACCGGTACTGCGTCGCGAGAAGATCGGCACTTCATTCCGAATGACGTCATAGTCTCTCACCGCTTGTCTCGGCCCAAAGGATTTGGGCGCAACAACTTCCAAGCGGCCATGTATTCGGCTTCGGTAGTCGACGTGGCCACCGAGTGCTGTTTCTTTGAAAACCATGAGATCGCTTTGCCGCCAAGGAACCGACACGTTCCCCGAAGTTGATTTTCGGTCTATTCTACATCCCGCATAGTCGGCATCGGAATAACCAGTTAGTTCAATATTATCATCAGCTGGATACCATAAACCCATGTCAGGTGTTCCTCGTAGATAGCGGAGAATCTTCTTTGCTGAGTCCATATGACCCTGCTTGGGATTCGCCTGAAATCGAGCACAGACACCTACAGCATAAGTTATGTCAGGACGAGTAGCTGTTAGATATAATAAAGAACCAATTATAGCACGGTATTCAGTTTGGTCTACTGATACTCCCTCTTTATCAAGATCTATCTTCATATTCGTGTTCATAGGGATCTTGATTGATTTGCCGGATGTGCAGCCGAATCTATTGATGAGGTCTCGAGTGTATTTGCCTTGGTTGATGAACGTTCCTTTTTCAGATTGCTTGACTTGAAAACCAAGGAAGTAGTTCATTTCACCCATCATCGACATCTCGAACTTATCCTTCATCATCTTTTCAAATTGCTGACACATGATGACATTCTTTGATCCGAATATAATGTCATCCACATAGATCTCGCACAAGTAATAGGTCGTCTTCCGGCCGAATGCTTTGAACAACGTGCGATCCATCGTGCCCTTCCGAAAACCTTTTCGAAGAAGAAACTCGGACAGGGTATCGTACCAAGCCCTGGGTGCTTGTTTTAACCCGTACAGAGCCTTTCTGAGTCTATATACTTGATGTCCCTGCTAAAAGCCGGGCGGTTGTTCCACATAGACTTCTTCTTTTAGCACGCCGTTCAGGAACGCAGACTTCACATCCATTTGATAAACTCTGAATCGTTGATGTGTTGCGTAGGCGGGGAATAGTCCGATTGCCTCCAATCTTGCAACCGGAGCGAACGTCTCATCGAAATCTATCCCTTCGGCTTGACAAGTAGCCTTTAGCCACGAGTCTTGCTTTGTTCCTTACTATAACGTTGTTTTCATCTCGCTTGTTTTTGAAGACCCATTTGGTTCCAATGACATGTTGATGCCGGGTCCGTCTACAAGCTCCCATACTTCGTTTCTCGTGAACCGATTCGCCTCTTCCCGCATAGCAATAATCCGAGCCAACATTTTTAAGTGCATCCTCAATATTCGAGGCTCTTCAGTAGACAAGAAGCGGGGAAAATAATGCGCTTTCTCCTTGACGAGAATCTGGATCTTGTCTTGACATGTGCTCGAAGGATCTCCAATTATAAGATCGCGGTGTGAGCATCTAGCCACGATCTACGATGTTTTAACTCTTCATCCGAAATTTGTTCAACACGAGATAGTAGGTGAGTTAGGCATTTCGGTTGTACTATTCGAGATTGAAGAATTTCGGTGATAAGAGTATGATCTACCGAGTCACTGGGGCATTCGGCTCGGGGAACATTACTAGACGTTCCCCCCCGAGTTGTTATTCTCGGTAGTGGTCTCGAGTTACCTCTATGGTTTCCTCATCGACCTGAGTTACCCGGGATTGATTACTGTTCGGGAGAATCAATCGCTCGCCTACTTGCTCCGCTGGTTGAGATTCGAGTAGAGTTGTCTTCGGTTTCTTCGTCGAATCATCATCCCAACATAGCCGGATCTTTTCGCATTTGTCTTTTAAGCTTAGATCCCGTAGCCGCTTCGATGTCCTCGGATTCGGAATTTGAGTTATTGCTCTTGTCTTCGATAGCAAACTCGTTAAAAACAATATGAGGGCTTTCCTCCGGTGCAAAGAGTCCGATAGTTGAATACTCGAAAGCTTTCTTCGACCCGAGAGTATCCTAAGAATACTCCCCGATCCGACTTGCTATCAAAAGTCTTCAGCTGATCTTTCCCATTATTGTGGATAAAGCATGAACAACCAAAAATATGGAAATAAGATAGAGAAGGCTTCCTGCCGTTCCATAGTTCATATGGTGTTCTCTTATGCTATTTTGTCAGTAGAGATCTATTCTGAGTATAACATGCAGTATCAGTAGCTTCTGCCCAGAATTTGGTTGGGAGTCCTGAGTCTGCGAGTAGAGTCCTAGCTGCCTCTTTTAGAGTTCTCGTTCTTTCGTTCAAGCAACTCCATTCTCGCCGAGGTGTGCGTGCGGTGAAGTCTCATGCTCTATTCCTTCGCTTGCGTAACTCCTTTACCATGGAATTAAGGAACTCGGTTCCTGCATCCGAACGTATTTTTCTGATCTTGGTGTTCTTCTCGACACTGAGCCTTTTCAGAAGCGTTGGTAACTCTGTTTTGACATCAGACTTGTTGGCAATGAATATGACCCATGTGTAGCGCGAGTAGTCATCTATGACCACTAATGCATATTTTTCGCCTACGATCGTCACCGGGGAGACCTGGACCGAACAAATCCATATGTAGCAGTGAAGGATTCCATCCGTGGAAGGCGATGGAACCGGAGGATTTTGATTCCTTGTTTGATTTCCCTTCAGACATGCTTCACACTGAGTGTCTTTGCTGAATACTTCATTCGGCAGTCCCCTTGCTAGAGTGTTTCTTGCAAGCTTGTTGAGCGTCTTAACGTTGAGATGGCTGAGTCTTTTGTGCCATAGCCACCCCGTGCGGTTGTCATTCTTCGCCAATAAGCAAGCTTCGAGGTTGCTGAGTTCCGATCGACCACATATATGTTCTTTCTGCGCGAACACGATAACACTGTTTTCCCCGTGGATTTATCAATAACATCACGTAAAACCAGCGTAAAAAATCACTCTATTTGAGTTATCACAAAATTGACTATAGAGAGAAGATTATGCTGAAGTCCTTCAACATATGATACTCTTGGAACTTTGGCAGTTCCTATGCAGAGTGTGCCGTATCCTCTCGTGTAGCCTTTGGCATTATCTCCAAACTCATCTCGGGTCCTTCTTCGGTGATATAATTCTTCAGTAGACTCCTTTGGTATGTCATGTGTCTTGAGCATCCGCTGTCCACATACCATGGGTCTTTACGCACCTGCAAGACAAGAATTATATTCGGGTACCCTTCATTTTTGATTTTGGGTCCTTAGATGTTGTTTTCATAACCCAAATCTGTCTAACAACCCTGGTGGTTTCGGACATTTTCTTTCCATTAGAGTCAACATATCGACCACCGGATGGTCAAAGGTGACTTCGAGGCTTCGAGGTTCGGGAGTCCCGATCTTCCGAGTTGGTGGACCGCCGACCTTAGCCTTACGTGTGGCTTTCTTTTTCTTCGACCTTTGGAGCCTCTATCGACTATAGGTTCATAATAGTATGACCCATACCGAGCTGGATGTGTCGGCTTTGGAGGTCCATCTTGATCCGCCAATTTTAATTTGCTTGGTTCCCCCTGATCGAACCGGGGTTTCTTGGCACCGATCTTCTTGTCGGAATGCCGATGTGTGGGATGAGGTGCTTTCATCTTCTCGTTTGTTCTTTGCTAGGGGGTTCAGTATATCTGCGTTGATAGTCTCCCCTCGAACAAATCTATCAGCAAGCCGTACTTCTGAGTGTACTGGGGCAGATATGGAAGCTCCTAGACTGAATCCAAGTCCTTCCTTGCAGTGCTTTGGCTTATTGCTTGCTAGCATAGCTTCTAATTTCTTCTCAGCACCCATGTACCTCTCAGTCATCAGGCTCCTCCAGACATCATCATTCTTCTTTAGTGTGTCGTGCTCGGTCTGAAGTCCTGACATTTCTTGCTTCAGCAGACTCAGTTCAGTATCTTTCTGAGTTAAGTTATTGGTCAAAACTGAAATCCGATCTTCTTGATGCTGAGACTTGGCCATCAGAGAGTTTATCTCCTCCCCGAGTCTCAACACAAGTCCTTCGGCCTCGGAGCAACCCGACTCTCCCGAGAAAGTGTCGATTCTCTACTTTCAGGGTATCCAACTCCCGAAGAGTCTTGCGTTGAGCTGCAGACTCATCTGAATTTGTTCGTCGAGCGAGTTCTTCGTATGCGGTCGCGACGTCCAAATTCTCATCCGCACCTGAAATAGTGTCGTGTGTGCAGTGTGAAGAGGAGTTAAGTGGTTCATGAGAATTTACCTCATCCTCTTCGCCCGCCATCATGCACTTTTCGGTTGATTCTTCGACTTCAAGCTCTAAGGCCATGAAAGCCGCTTCATCATCGGATGAATCCATAAAGGAGTCGACCTCTTCGAGTCATCTCGAGATTTCGCCCGGCTATGTAGGATTGTCTTTTCGGGCGAATTTCTCTCTCCTTGCCTTACGTGCTTGCGCGTTCAAGCACTATCGAGCTCGGGACAATCATACCGATAATGTCCCGGCTTCTTGCGGTTGTAACAAGCGATGACTCTTTCTTCTTTGCTTTCGCTATTCTTTGATGGTTCGAGTCATCTTTCTTTCGCATTCGGAAGATTGTGAGTCGGGAGTGTGTTTCGACATATAATTTGACTTACCTTTTGTTTCCCGATAGGCTTTAGTCACTTTTCGCGTCGCTCCTTCTCCTTCGATACTTTATAGCGAGCGCATACTTCGAGCGAGACTTCCTTCTTGTAGATCATTGAGTGAAGGTTCGGTCTTACTCGTCGTCTTGCTCGTTCTTTGGAGATCTTTGTCTGACCGATGCTTTGAAAGCATGGTCGATTTTTGTGTCGGCTTCGGCTCTGCTTTCTTTGAGGTCTGTCGAAATCAAACTCCTCCGCCCGTAATTACGAAAAGATATGGTCGGGAGACACAACATCTAAGTCGAATGTCGCAATAGAGTGGCAAAAGGTGTCCAGGTGTCCGTCCCGGCGGTGCCCTCGAATCTTCAGATTCATCTCTCGGTTGCTGAATGTCTTTCCCAGCCCATTGATAGAGTTCATCAGATTGGTAAATCTGACGTTTAGATCTTCGATTTTATCCCCGGGCATGAGAGACAAGCTTTCCAGCTTTTGGAGTTCCAGCGCTAATTGGTTGGCTTTAATCTTCTGAGTCCCTCGACTCAGTAGCGCAAGAGCATCCCAGACTTCTTTAGCAGTCTTGCATTCCTGAACCCTGCCAAGATAAGAATCACTAAGGGTGGTTAGTATAGCATTAAACCTGGCGACACGGTCTAAGTTGTGAAGCTTCTTCTCCTCAGGAGTGAAGAGACTTATGTCTTTGGGAATCTTCTTCCCGGTCACCATTCCCCCTCCTTGAGCTTGGTCCTGAGTTACGACACTATCAATCATAGGAATGATAGGTCCATCTTCAAGCACTTCAGTCATACTGTCATGGAGGGATGTCAGATGTGCTTCCATTCTGACTCGCCATACTCCATAATTCTCCACCGAGAACATGGGTACCATCCTTATACCTGACATATCAGCCATGAAGAATATAGATATGAATGTAGAGTGATATGTAGTGAAAAAAAAAACGTTTTCCCTCGGATCCGTTCGAATAGACCAGTCTCAAAGATAACAAGAGTCAAAGAACTCCTGCTCTGATACCAATTGTTGGTCCCGAGTGTACGGTCAGGTGTAGAGGGGGGGGTGAATACACCTGATTCGATTTCTCGATTTCGAACTCGAACAGTCCTATTCAGGATGGTGTCGGCTCGAAGCTAGTTCAGCAGACTGCAATTACTGTTTCGAATCGAGTTAAAGGCTAAGAGTACTCGACTCGCCGAGATCGCTAACCGACTACGTCGACCTCGGTATCTACAGTAAGAGTTCAGTGCGCGGAAAAGTGTAGGCCCAAATCAGTTTTTGTGAGAAAACGTTTTAAGTCTCAGTTCAGTAGATTAAGAGTTCAGTATGCTGAGACAGTTGATTGATTTTAAATATGATGCTCAGTATGAATAGTAAAATCAATGCAAGCGGTTAAGAAACGATAGAAGAGACACGGGATTTTTAAAGTGGTTCGGATATCGCTCAAATCCTACGTCTACTGTCCCGAATGATCAGGAGGCTATTTATTATCCTGAGTTAGTCTCAGTCAGCTTGCACACTGGGCAAAGCCGCGTCTTGGTTTTTATACTGATCCAAGTCTCAGTTTACAACACTATCAAACTTGAAGTGTTTGACAAACTTCTCCAACAGTGAAGGAGTCCTTATACAATAAGGATTGGGTTCAAATGTGAACTCCTTCGTCTAAGCTATGGATATAACAAGTGAGCTTAGGGTTAGAGGGATAAGGAACGAGAATGTAGCTATCTAGAGCGACGAACAGCTGAGGGTTTAGCTATAGGTTCGTGTCAGTCGCTTGGATACTAGAAGCTTATGTCGGTTCAGCTTGGTTCCTTTTGAAGTTGGATGTAGTCTTTCGCCGGAGATAACTCGGTTGTTTCTTGCGGAAGACTTAGTCGTTAATATCGCTCGTTTGAATGCTCTCTCGTGTTCTAGGTACGCGCATTCTCTTTTGTTCTTTGAATGATCCCTCTATTTATAGAGCAGAGATTGAGATAGATCCGTTGGAGACGATCTTCTTCTCTCTCTCTCTTTTTGGTAGCAAACGGCTCTTTTGGTGTAGGTAACAGTGTACTTTCCCACCTTTTTAGGTAAAAGGTTGATGCGCAGCTTTAGCGGGTGAGAAGACACGTGTATGCTTGTCATTCGTTGAGGTGGATGGAGTGGTTGAGACAAAGACAAACTTCGAGACGGCATCGAAGCCGACTTCTCTCTTCCTCGTACATGACAATGCCGATTGTCTTTCAAAAGATTCTCGACACCCCGAAGACTATCCGCCGTTGTTGAGTCCGACCTTGTATTCGGTAGATAGGCTGCCGAGATAAGTCTATCGAAGATCGGCTACGAGTTCGGTGAACTACTCCCGCGAGTTCGGTTCAACCGACTCTCT
Source organism: Lavandula angustifolia (assembly GCA_028984105.1). Lineage (NCBI taxonomy): Eukaryota > Viridiplantae > Streptophyta > Magnoliopsida > Lamiales > Lamiaceae > Lavandula > Lavandula angustifolia. The sequence continues at coordinate 28,317,026 of CM054806.1, read as the reverse complement.
CGATATCTTGCTCTGCGCGAGTCCAAGATATCGAGTCTTTCGATATCTTGCTCTCCGCGAGTCCAAGTATCACTGAGTCTTCTACACTGGTGCTGAGGCTGATGAGCTACTGAGCGCCTTGACCAGAGCAGAGTGTCTACTGAGTCTGAAACCTCAGAGAAATACGAATACAAAGGAATGGTTCACCAATCAGATAGGGTTTTGGGATCTTCAAATCTTCTCAACAGTTCAGAGCACGAGGCTACTGAGCGTGATTCAGTATAGAAGATAGAGTCATTTCCCACAAGTATGATCATTCTGAGGATTGAATCATCACCCAACACTAAATTATATAACAATGTTTTCTCATTTTTTACTCTACTTTTAAAAATCAAAATTATTCAGATTTTTTTTTGTAAAAGTATATATAAAATATAAGTGAAAATTTATTTATTTATCTAATTCGTTGAAGATGTAATCATTGACGGTTAAAATAGGTGAAATCGTCAGTTTGATCCGATTTAAAATCAACAATTTCAAACGAGAAAATAAGACATTACAATATTAACAACGAAAGGAGTAGCTATTTCTTCATCATTGATACATCTTCTTTTTTTTCTTTTTTATTAGTTATAGAAAGAAGTAATATTCGGCTATAAGGACTGAGAGCAGAAAGCCAGAAACTACTCATAGACTAATCTAAACAACAAAGCACTGAGCATGTATGAACAAATTTTAATCCTTCCTTCATGAATCAATCCAACACTATCAGATTCTGATACTCTTTACCGGAGATAGCAGCCTCCATCACCATCACCGGATACAAAATCCCACCCTCGTCCAGAAACATAGTCATCAGATTCTTCGAGAACCCGCTCACAAGCGCCACCCCCGGCTGGTTTCCCGGCACCGGCGTCGCTCTCGAATCCCTTAAATTCCAAAACACGATTTCCGGCACGCACTCGCCGTACCCAGCTTCCTTAAACTTCCTCACGATGGCTTCGTAATCCGTCTCCCATGGATTGGCCGACGCTTGATCGAATTCCATGTCGCTGAACACGAACAGCCTCTTTATCATCTCATCCGCCTTCAGCTTCCCTCTCACCGCCACTTGCAGTATCAAATCGAACACTTTCTGGAAATTAGTGCTCATCCCCCAATCCATTCTTCTAACGAAATCGGTCTTCGCTCTTAGGTTTTCCCCATTCAGTATTTGAAGCTGCGGATTCGTACTGAAAGTGATGATCTTCCCTTTCCACGGATCTTCGCTCAACTCCGACACCAGAATCCCTAGCGCCACCGCCACCTCAATCGGAGTCCCGTACATACTGCCGGAGACATCGCAGATTGCCAGGCAGTTCTTCAAATTCCCCTTCTTCGCCATATCCTCAACCAGTCTCCTCCACTGAAGCTCCGCCACCTGTTCGCCATCTTCATCCTCCAAATCCAGATCATGAATTATCTCATGAGGAAGCAATGCGCCGGCGGCAATATTGGCTTTGCCGGACTTCACATTATCTAGATACCCACGAAACCTCTCCTCGTCGTGCTTGAAGAACGACTTCAAATGCGATTTCATAGCAACAGAGGCGACTCTGTTGTAGGGCAGAGTGTTGCAAAATTGAGAAGAACATAACTGAAGAAGACAACTCCTCTGAAGAAGACAACTCCACCTCACAGTTACCTGAATCTCCTTCCATTGTCTACATTGACACTGAAACTCGAGAATCCACATCCTTACCTACTGAACAGCAGATAGAGTTAAGTGTTGACTTCTTCAGTGGAGTTGTCTTCTTCAGAGGAGTTGTCTTCTTCAGTTATGTTCTTCTCAATTTTGCAACACAGAGATCCCCAATTATTAGCTCCGATGTAAACCTCCGGCAGCTGCAGCGCGCTACGCAACGGCACCAACACTTCCTTCCTCAACCGATCCCTAACTCGATAGGCGTAATGTGCCTCCTCCACGCCGCCGTCGTATTCTGCGTATTCCTCTCTCGGAAAAACTCTCTTGGCTATGGTTTCGCACAGCAGAGTAATTCTATCGAAGGAGGAATCGAGAGAGGGGCACCATTTTGCAGCGAGGCTGATTTTGTTCAATTTCCCCAATTTCAGCATCTCCATGTCCGATCTCAATTTCTACGCGAAGAGATCGGAGATTTGTTCGTGAAAGTGCTTGAAATTCGTATCATGATTAAACCTCTCTACAACTCTTTTCCCCCTTTCGATCTTCTTCTCTTGGCGGGTTAGGGTTTGAGCCGCTTGCAGCCTTTTCATCTGCCTCTCCAAATTCTCACTCCTTAACTTAATATGTTGTTTATCCTTCTTCAAAATCTTACTCCTCCTTAACTGCTTATCCTTCTTCTTCTCCGCAAAATTCTTTTTGAGTTTCCGCAACTGCCCCTTCGCCATAACCCAATATTTCCAGCTCTCCCCCATCTCTTTCGCCAATTTTCGGGCCTTGGAACCTTCGAGAAGGCGGAAGAGAATCTCCAGCAAATCCTTGTAGTAGCCGAATTCCGCAATAGCAGCCACGTTCGCCGCCAGAGTCTTGGGGTGGTGCTCGTGCAGCCACAGAGCGGCGGTGTAGAACCCTTCTTTATCGGATTTCCCGGTGCCTCTCACTCCTCGGAGATTGCAGACGAGTTTCAGTGCCTTCAAAGGATCGTAACCCCACTGTTATAATGTGAGATTTGGGATAAAATTGTGGTGTAGAACCCTAGCTACAGTCGAGCGGAGGAACAAGTTTGAGAGAAAAAGTAAGAGCTCATATTATTCTGAATTGAAAGCATAGTGTCTTCTCTGCATACAATACTGCTATATAGCATATGGAAACAGTTCTAGAAGCTTCGGCCGTTATAACCAACTACAAGTGGAAAACGTAATAACTAGAAAACGTAATAGCTAGCTAACGTGTTTCTATTAGTTTGAATCTCTGCCGTTCACTTCATATCGCGCCACTTCAACGTTTTGGATTTGATGACATGGCATAACAGACTTTAACTACCATCGTCTTCCTTCACTCTGCAACTACCACACTCTGTTCTTTCATGCGCAATCTGCATGCCAAAAACAACCGCGCACAGTAACTTAGTTATGAATCGGAACACCCCCCCACAAGATGGACGCTATGCAAATCATAGAGTCCCATCTTGGAGAGTAACAATCGGAACCGTGGGCCTGCCAAAACCTTAGTAAAAATGTCGGCAAGCTGGATAGAAGTATGAATCGGAACAGGAACCAAAAAACCCTTTTTGAACTGATCCCGGACAATGTGGCAATCAATTTCGAGATGTTTGGTCCGTTCATGAAATACCTGATTTTTGGTGATTTGGATTGCGGCATGATTGTCACAATGTAAGGGAATAGGTAATGGGATGGGAATGTTGAGATCAGCAAGCAGATAAGACAGCCATAGCAATTCTTTAACAGTGCTTCCCATGGCCCGATACTCTGCCTCGGCCGTGGAAGCAGAGACTGTTGATTGTTTCTTGCATCGCCAAGAAATGAGGGAACTACCAAGATAGACACAGAAACCAGTTAGGGACCGGCGGGTAGATGGACACGTTCCCCAGTCAGCATCACAATAACCCTGCAACTTGAACTCAGAATGAGAAGAAGCAAAGAAAAGTCCCAATGAAGGACAGCCCTTAAGATACCTTAGAACATGTTGAAAAGCCTGCCAATGAATATCTTGAGGCCGAGCAAGATGCTGACTGAGTTGCTGGGCTGCATGGGTGATATCTGGTCTAGTGAGATTGAGATAAAGCAATTTCCCCACAACCCGTCTAAATTTATCAGGATCACTAAGTAAAGGAGACTTGGAATCATAAAGAATAGCCCCTTGAGGCAAAGGAGTAGAAGCAGACTTGCAACCAAGAAGGCCAACCTCATCAAGCATATCCAAAACATATTTCCGTTGAGTAAGGTAAATACCTTGATCACCCCTTGCCAGTTCCATCCCAAGAAAATAGCGTGCTTCCCCTAGAAACGACTTCAACTCATCAATCAAGCTAAGGTTTGGCCCTGCCAAAAGAATATCGTCAACATAAACCAAGAGAGCTAGAAATGTATCACCAGTTCCCATGGTAAAGAGGCAATGATCATTGGCTGACTGCTGAAAACCGAATGAAACAAGTGCCCTACAAAACTCATTATTCCATTCTCTCGAGGCTTGTTTAAGCCCATGCAAACTCTTCACTAACTTGCAAACTTGGCCTTTACCTGCTTTGTGATAGCCTTGAGGAGGAGACATATAAATCTCATCAGATAAGTGTCCATGTAAAAAAGCATTATTCACATCTATTTGATGCAAAAACCAACCATGGCATGCAGCTAAAGCAACTAGTAAACGAATTGTAACAGGCTTAGCAACCGGTGAAAAAACCTCCTCATAGTCTATGCCATGTTCTTGTCTATACCCTTTAGCCACAAGTCTTGCTTTAAACCGTTCCACTGTTCCATCAGGTTTTAGTTTAACTTTATAAACCCACTTAGAGCCAATAGTTCTCTTACCGGGTGGTAAAGGAGTAAGAATCCAAGTTTCATTCTGCTCCAGGGCCTCAAGTTCTGAATGCATGGCTTGTTGCCACTCCACTGTTTGGCAAGCCTCTGCATAAGAACGAGGTTCCTGCAGATTGGTCACATTCGAAAGAAATGTGGTATAAGATGGTGATATTAAGGGTGAAGTGATATATGGGAAAGTAAGAGGAGTGAGGCTAGAAGTATGCTCAAAAATAGAAGATGAGGAATATGTATGACTAACAAAGTCATTTAACCAAGCAGGCCGTTTGGTGACTCTTCTTGCTTGCACAGGAGAGGAGTTTGGAATAGTTGAGATAGCCTCATCACCAGAATTGGGAGTATTAAGACTAGTGACTGGAGAGGAATCAGAAGAAACAAAAGAGTCATTGTCTGAAGACTCTGAATTAGCAAGAGAGCCTTCTGAACTGCCCATAGAATCAGGAACAACTTCAGGAGAAATCAGAGGAAAGTATGTAGTGTCACAAGAAGTATCAGCTCTGCGATCCATATCCTCAAGGTCTGCAAATGGAAAAACATGAGGGAACACCTTCACATCTCGACAAATAATAACTTCATGAGAGTCTAAACCATAAAGCAAATAGGCTTTGTGGGTAGGAGCATAACCTAGCAGAACACATTTAGTCCCCCTGCTGTCAAATTTTCCTTTATGGGGTATAGTGTTTGCTGCATACACTAAACACCCGAAAGGGTTAAGTAGAGCAAGATCAGCAGAATAACCAAATAAAACAGAGTAAGGTGTATCCCAATCCAATACTGCACTAGGCAGTCGATTCAAAATCCAGGTAGCAGTCAAGATAGAATATGACCAAAACCGCTCAGGTAATTTACTCTGGAACATGATGGCTCTAGCAACTTCCAAAAGAGACCTATGCTTGCGCTCCACAGTTCCATTTTGTTGTGGACTGTATACACAACTTTTCTGATGAATTATACCATAATCCTGAAACAGCTTTCCAACCGCAGAATTCACAAATTCAGATCCTTTATCAGTCTTAAATCCCAAAATAGATTTTCCAAACTGAGTTTTCACCATATTCACAAAGGTAGAAAGCAAATTTGGAACTTCTCTTTTTGACTGCATCAGGTATGTCCATGTGCATCTAGAGTGGTCTTCCACCAGAGTTAATATGTAGCTAGTGTTGGCAATATTTTCAACCATATAAGGCCCCCATACATCGGCATGAACCAGCTCAAAGAGAACAGTTGACCGTTTATTTAATGTAGGGAAGGGATTCCTACACTGTTTTGTAGCATGACATATATCACAACTGGCTAGTTTCTGCTGGAGCTTAGAACAACAGATGTCTTTCAGTTCTGGAATGTGGGAAAGGGCCTGGTATGAAGCATGCCCTAACCTCACATGCCAGTCCATTAATGCATTACCAGAAACTGAATTCACTTCATGAATCTTAGGTTTGGGATCCAACACATATAACCTCCCAACTGACTTCCCCATACTCAATATGTGATCATTTTCTATGTTTTGAATCAAGCAGTGTGATGGATAAAATGTACATCTGGCCTTCAAATCATTCGTGAGATGATAAGTGGAGATCAAATTATGAGTGAAGTTAGGAACATACAACACTTTCTGAAGAAATAAGTCTGTTCCCAAGTAAGCTTCCCCTATCTCAAAAATAAACTGAGTAGAGCCGTTTGGAAGATAAATGATCTGTGGAATCTCTAGCTTCCTTATATTCTGCATGAGATTCTTATTGCAGCATATATGACTACTAGCTCCTGAGTCAATTATCCAGATAGATTTACTTTCCATCGCATTAAGAAGACTGAATGCATAATGTCTGTCTAGACTACTAAGAGGAGTACATGTCTGTATAGAGTTAACAGTTGTACCTGGTGCAGTCTGCAGCTTGTTTAGTGCTTTAGCTATTTCTTGTTGAACAATATGTCCAATTTGTGAGGCATATGTGGAAGATAGAACCTCTCCTCCTTGAGAAACACAATTCACTTGCTGTTTAACCTTCTCCTCCTTCAATTTCTTAAACCACTCCGGCACTCCATGCAATTTAAAACACTCATGGCGCTCATGGCCAATTCCCTCACAATGTGTGCATTTCAGCTTTCTGCGTTCCTCTTTACTCACCTTAGGCCTTGAATGAGCTCCACGTTCCCTTCCAACATTTCCTGAATATCTGGACTGCATTTGCATTACTCCACGCTCTTGAGGTGGAGTCACAATATTCTGAGGAATAACAGCTAGAGCAGAGTGATCAGTAGGGTTAATATTGCTAGATGTTACCTTTCTTTGATCCTCGTCTTGTTGAACCATATTATACGCCCAACTGAGAGTAGGTAAAGGATCGTGTAGTAAGATCTGACTTCTAACAGTATCATACGCATCACTCAGCCCTAAAAGGAATTGCATTAACTTCTCATTTTCATGATAGGTATTGATGATTTTTCCAGCAGCACAGACGCAACTAGGTGGAGGCAATAGTAAGTCAATTTCATCCCACATGGCAGTTAAATTGTTGTAATATATCATAATGGATTGATTTCCTTGCACAAAACCAGCTAGGTCCTTCTTCAACTTAAAAATCTTCGGACCATTACAACAATCAAATCGCTGCCTCAATATAGACCATAGTTGATATGAGTTATCTTTCAGGATGAAAAATTTAGAAATCTCAGTAGATATGCAATTCATTATCCATGAAAACACCATGAAGTCAGGTTGTATCCATGAATTATAGTTAGGATCAGTGGTAGAGGGTTGAAGAAGTGTACCATCTATAAATGGCAATTTATTTCGTCCAGCAAGAGCACGTCGAACCGCGCGACTCCAAGCGTAAAAATTTGATCCATTAAACTCAGCACTCACCAGTTTTAAACCAGAATGATCATGCGGGTTTAAGTAATACACATCATTGATTCTATGTTGTGCATCATCATTAGTCGTATTGCGACCACCAGTAGCCATATTATGAGAAAAATCACCTGAGTCAGACGCTGAAGAAGATGAATCACCTTGATCCCTAAGTTCCTCACGCACCAAATCGCTCCAAGCTACCTTCCTTTGCCGAGGCATTAGGCTCTGATACCATGTTATAATGTGAGATTTGGGATAAAATTGTGGTGTAGAACCCTAGCTACAGTCGAGCGGAGGAACAAGTTTGAGAGAAAAAGTAAGAGCTCATATTATTCTGAATTGAAAGCATAGTGTCTTCTCTGCATACAATACTGCTATATAGCATATGGAAACAGTTCTAGAAGCTTCGGCCGTTATAACCAACTACAAGTGGAAAACGTAATAACTAGAAAACGTAATAGCTAGCTAACGCGTTTCTATTAGTTTGAATCTCTGCCGTTCACTTCATATCGCGCCACTTCAACGTTTTGGATTTGATGACATGGCAAAACAGACTTTAACTACCATTGTCTTCCTTCACTCTGCAACTACCACACTCTGTTCTTTCATGCGCAATCTGTATGCCAAAAACAACCGCGCACAGTAACTTAGTTATGAATCGGAACACCCATGCGAGTTGCAGGCGGTTGATCAGGGTTTCCGGCGGCGTGTCGGGGACAATGTAGAAGAAGAAATCCAAACATGGATCTCCCGACGAGAGAAACGTCGGAGAATGGTTTTTCGTCAATCCCATCGGCGGACGCCGCCGAACTGCTATGTTGTTAAAATCCGCGACCATATAGTCGATGGATGAATCACCCGTGGCGGCGGCGGCGGCGGCGGTGGAGGCGCATGTGTCTGGTGCTTGATAGATCTCCGGTGGTCCGACGAGAGCAACGGCGGCCAGGGCTGATTTCGGAAGGAGGGTTTTGAAGATCGCAAGAGGTATTGTGAGAGGACTTTTTGTGATAATTGCTCCGAAAGGGTGAAAAGTATTTATAGGAAATAATTACTTGTAGGCTACGCATAATATATTTGTTAAAAATTAAGTATATTTGTTAAAAAATAGGTTTTAAGAGATTTTAGCTGGATAATAATGGTAATATTAATATTAAATTAAATATTGAAAGTATCTCTAACAAATATTCGGAGTTCCAATAAAAATAGAATAAGAAATTAAAAAAATTGGACACCCCCTCTTCAACTATACATCATATGACATGAAATTATAAATTATTTCAAATCATACACAAAAATAAGTTTACATATTTTCATCAATTAAAATAATCGTGGATCCTCTTGACCTCGATTAATTAAAAAAGTAACAAAAATAGTAATCAAATTTGTAGCGAGGATTACTAGGGTTTTGTGTAGATTGTAATAGAGTCAAGACGAGGCGAACTTCGCGGAGGATTAGTTTGATTAGCTATTTCGGGTTCGGGGTCGAACTCGATACGAGCTTTTAATAAATGTTCGTGGTCGATTTGATAAATAGTTATAGTATTTGAGTTTGGTTCGAAAGATCGATAATTTTTGTATTTTTTTAAAAATTATAATTATATATATTTATTTAAAAATAAAAATAAAAATATTTATTATTATCATTTACTCCCTCAGTCCCATAATTCTTGTCCACTTTCATTTCGGCGCGGTATTAAGAAGAATTGTTAGTTGTGTGTAAAATTATATAAAATTGTTTGTCCCATAAAAAAATTGTATGTGATCATTTGCTAAAAAAGAAAAATGGAAAATAATTTTGGGGTAGCCTAAAATGTTAGAGTGGACAAAAATTATGGGACTGAGAGAATAATATATTATATAAAATAGAATGATAATATAATTTAATCGAGCCGAGCTCACGAACTTTCAAGTCGAAGAGTATCGAAGTAGAATTCGACTCAAAAAAACTGATGAATATTAAATGGGGCTTGAGCTCAAAACTTTCGAATTCGAGCCGAGCCTTATTAAATTCAAACTCGAGCTATTTGAATAAAATTTGGCTCGTTTACAACCCTAATTTTGGGTTAGCTAGGGTTTTAGGACTTCCCGTTCTTTCCTCATTAACCGGTGAAGAATTGGAAATGCAATCTTTGCACGGTAAATCTTCAATAGATTGTTTAGGATTCTTGGATGTCACGACTATTTTTTAAGGAGTAAATTGGTTTTAGGTTCAAATAGATTATTTTGATTTTAAGATTTTAATTTTTTTGGAAATTTACAGATTTACTCAGTCAATCAAAACAAATAATTGTTCCACAGATTTCTCTAGTTTCCAGCGGTTAATTTCTACAGAAATACATCAAAATAATAAATTATTTTAAAATCACACCAAAATGTATTTACATGAATGGATGCGTATATTCAATTTCATGTGCCTTCATGAAATTGTATCATCTTGATGTAGTCTTACTAAATAATTAAAAAAGTGAAAAAATATTTAAATTGCGACGACGGAAACAATAGAATTCCTCAAAATTTAGGTATATAACTACATTTATCATTTGTGATTTCTTATGTTTGCTGATTGGTTGGACTGGAAATGATTATTTTTCGGTGAGCTATTCAGTTTTTGAACTAATGAAATCTACGGGATAGTTTTCCTTGGGACAGCAAGGGGAGAGGGATTATTTGGGACAGCAGATCCCATCCCGATCAAATTCGTATTTTTAGCATATATTTTCTTTTTTGGATGATAAGAATAATCGAGCGGCCGCTATCAAAATGCGTACTGAGTAAATCTGCACATAATACAAGAGGGCTAATAACCCTAACTAAACCAAATTCGTACTTTTACTTTTTAGAAAAATCGATTCTGAGAAAACAGGCATAACTTATTATTTAGTTCCTACAAAATAAAATATTTTACCATCAATACTAATGATTAAGACTTAAAATGATCAATATCTCAACAAATGTTTGGAATCAATCCAGCACTTGCAAACTCTGATACTCTTTCCCGGAGATTGCAGCATCCATCGCCGCCGCCGGATCGGGAAATCCACCCTCGTCGAGAAACATAGTCAGCAGATTCTTCGAGAAGCCGCTCACGAGCGCCACTCCCGGCTGGTTTCCCAGCACCAGCGTCTCCCTCGAATCCCTTAAATTCCAAAACACGATTTCAGGCACGCAATCGCCGTACCCGGCTTCCTTAAACTTCCTCACGATGGCTTCGTAATCCGTCTCCCATGGATTCTTAGACGCCTTGTCGAATTCCATGTCACTGAACACGAAGAGTCTCTTTATCATCTCATCCGCCTTCAGCTTCCCTTCCACCGTCACTTGCAGTATCAAATCAAACACCTTCTGGAAATTAGTGTTCACCCCCCATTCCATTCTTCTCACGAAATCAGTTTTCGTTTTTAGGGTTTCCCCTTTCAGTATTTGAAGCTGCGGATCTCGGCTAAAAGTGATGAGCTTCCCCTTCCATGGATCTTCGCTCAACTCCGACACCAGAATCCCTAGCGCCACCGCCACCTCCATCGGAGTCCCGTTCATACTCCCGGAGACATCACAGACCGCGAGGCAATTCTTCAATTTCCCCTTCTTTGCCACATCGTCAACCATTCTCTTCCACTGAAGCTCCGCCACTTGTTCGCCGTCTTCATCCTCCAAAGACCCAATTATTTCATGAGGAAGCAATGCTCCGGCGGCAATCTTCGCTTTGCCGGATTTCACCTTATCGAGATACTCCCGAAACCTCTCCTCGTCGTGCTTGAAGAATAATTTGAAATACGTTTTCATAGCAACGGAGGCGACTCTGTTGTACGGCAGAGATCCCCAATTATTAGCTCCGATGTAAACCTCCGGCAGCTGCATCGCACTACGCAGCGGCACCAACACTTCCTTCCTCAATCGATCCCTCACTCGATAGGCGTAATGCGCCTCCTCCACACCGTCGTATTCTGCATATTCCTCCCTCGAAAAAACTCTCTTCGCTATGGTTTCACACAGCAGAGTAATTCTATCGAACGACGAATACAGAGAGGGGCACCATTTCGCAGCCAGGCTGATTTCGTTCAATTTCCCCAATTTGAGCTTCTCCATATCCGATCTCAATTGGTGCGCGAAGAGATCGGAGATTTGTTCGTGTAAGGATCTGAATTGGGGATCCTGATTAAACCTGGATACAGCCGTTTTGGCCCTTTCGATCCGCTTCTCTTCACGGGTTCGGGTTTGACCTGCGTGCAGTGTTTTCCGACTCTCAATCTTCTCCTTCCTCAACTCAAACAGTCTTTCCCTGCCCAGCTTAATCTGCACCTTTAAATCTAACTTATCCCAATATGGTATTTTCTCTTTTTTCTCGGAAAACTCCTTTGCTAACTCCTCCATTTTCTGTTTATTCTCAGAAAGCTCCTTTTCCACCTCCTTCATCTCCTCCTTCGCAAAATTCAAAGATTTCCATTTCCACCCCATTTCTTTCGCCAATTTTCGCGCCTCGGAACCTTCGAGAAGGCGGAAGAGAATCTCCAGCAAATCCTTGTAGTAGCCGAATTCGGCAATGGCTGCCACGTTCGCCGCCAGAGTTTTAGGGTGGTGTTGGTGCAGCCAGAGAGAGGCGGTGTAGAACCCTTCTCTGTCGGATTTTCCGGTGCCTCTCACTCCTCGGAGATTGCAGACGAACTTCAGAGCCTTCAAGGGATCGTGATCCCACGCGAGCTGCAGGCGGTTGATCACGTTTTCCGGCGGCGTGTTGGGGACGATGTGGAAGAAGAAATCCAAGCAAGGATTTCTCGACGAGAGAAACGTCGGAGAATTGTTTTCCGTTAAGCCCATGGCTGTGGTGTTGAAATTCGCGACCATAAGGTCGACGAATGGATCACCCGTGGCGGCGGTGGTGGTGGCATCGATCTTCGGTGCGGTAGCGTCAGTGGTGGGGGCATCGGTCTTCGATGCAGCGGCGGTGGTGCTTGTGGGTGGTGTTTGATAGATCTCCGGCGTCCGACGAGAGCAACATGATGAGCGGCCCTGATTGATTTGTGGACGAGGCATTTCGGTGATTGGAGTTGTGAATGCGAAATGGTCAAAAATCTAGTGTAGCGAAGCATTGCGTGGTGTGAAAGAAAAGATTGAAACTTTTGAAGCAAGGAAGCAAGCGTAAAGAAGTGAACTCCCAATCGATATATACATATAATAAAAAAGAAACCCTAACCCTAGCTAGCATATTAGGAAACTAACTTAGGATAAGGATACAAAATACAGACATATCTACACTTATGTTACTTAGAGCACAAGATATCTATTTATATTAATTAAAAGACTTAATTTGTAGATTTGTTTTAAATAAAAAATCATTAAAATTAATCACAATTAATTCTACAGTTATCTTTTTAAACATCAACCAATAAATTAATCGCATTTTGCCGTAATATCTAAGTATAGAGATGGCAATAGGAACCGTACCCGTTGGACCCGACTCGTCCCGCCCCGTCCCGCCTCGTGATGGGGCGGGTAATAAGTACAGGTTGTATTTGGACCCAACCCGAGTGGGTCCGAAGCAGGTTTAGGTCCAATTTCTCTATGCATCCCGCCCTATCCAGCCTCGTTTCAGACCCGCATTATTAATATTTTTTATTAATTTTATTATTTAATCTTATTTTATTTTATGTTATTTAAATTTTATTATTCTTCAATTCATACTCTTATATAATAATAGATGACAACCATAATAAAAAAATTCAAACAAAAAGACTTCCACCAACAAAAAATAATAATAAAAATAAGACAATTCAAAATTAGCAATCTAAATCACACCAATGGATCAGGGTCGGGTAGACCCGCCCCATTTGGATTCGGGATTGGTTCCAAAATTTTGGACCCGTGCAAGTCTGAGTCCGAATCTAGATCCCTAAGTCCAAGATGCAGATCGGGTCCGAGTACTATACAACCTAATCCCTATCCGCAAAATTGTCATTTCTATTATTTGTTAACAATTAGTATATAACTTTTTTCATTATCATTAATATCATGATTAAATTATTGTCTATGTTACCACAACGAGTGTACTTGTACACTCATCCCACATTAAGGAAGAGTTTATAAACAGTTTATTTCACCACTTTTCAACTTTTTTTAACCCATATCATATTTTAATTTTATATCACTTTTCACTCTCTTGGAAATACTATTTTTTAATTTTACAACATTTTTTAAAATCTACCACTTCTTATTTTATATTCAATTCATTTTTTTTTCATTATACTCAATATCTTAATCTCGTGCTCATTTAGATATGCATAATAAAACGGAGGATAGATATACATAATGGGACTCAGAGAATACAAAATAAAACATTCTACGATTAATGATTAATATTCAATACAGCACAAATGGTTTCGCAGAGAATCGAGAGAGGGGAACCATTTTGCAGCCAGGCTGATTTTGTTCGATTTCCCCAATTTCAGCATCTCCATATCTGCGCGAAGAGATCTGAGATTTGTTCGTGCAAGGATTTGAATTTGGGATCCTGATTAAACCTCGATACAACCGTTTTCGCCCTTTCGATCCGATCCGCTTCTCTTCATGGGTTTGAATCACAAACAGTAATTTCCTCATCTGAGTCCTCAGCCGCTTCTCTTCGTACAGTCTTTTCCTCATCTCTTTCAATTCCAACCTGCTCTCTTTCATCTCCTCACTCAAATCCTCGCTCCAATTAGCTGGCATTTAACTTTCATCTCAGAATACTCCTTTTCTATCTTCTTAAACCTCTTCTTCGCCGCAACCCAAAGGTGCCAATTCCGGCCCTCCCTTCCGCCGATCTTCGCGCCTTGGAACCTTCGAGAAGGCAGAAGAGAATCTCCATCAAATCCTTGTAGTAGCCGAATTCCGCAAAAGCAGCCACGTTCGCCGCCAGAGTTTTAGGGTGGTGGAGGTGCAGCCAGAGGGCGGCGATGTAGAACCCTTCGCTGACGAATTTTCTCCGGTGCCTCTCACTCCTCGGAGATTGCAGACGAGTTTCAGTGCCTTCAAAAGATCGTAATCCCACGCGAGCTGCAGGTGGTTGATTAAGGCTTCCGGCGACGTGTCCGGGACGATGTGGACGAAGAAATCCAAGCAAGGACTTCCGGTCGAGGGAAACGTCGGAGAATTGTTTTCCGTAACCCTATCGCCGGACGTGGCTGAACTTGTGGGGTGTTGAAATTCCGGTCGACGAATGGATCAACCGTGGAGGCATCGATCTTCGGTTCTGCGGCGGTGGCGGTGGTGCATGTGGGTGGTGTTTGATAGATCTCCGGCTGTCCGACGAGAGAAACATGATGAGCGGCCGCGATTGATTTGTGGAAGAGGCATTTTGATGATTGGAGTTGTGAATGAGAAATGGTCAAAAATTTAGTATATAGAAGCATTACGTGGTGTGAAAGAAAAGATTGAAACTTTCGAAGCAAGGAAGCAAGCGTAAATTTCAAGTATTAAAGAATTGAACTTCCAAGAGATACAACAAAAAACCTAACCATAGCGAGAATATTAGGAAACTATACTAGGATAAGGATATAAAATATATACATAACATATATATCTATGTTACTTAGAGCACAATAAATCTATCACGATCGACCAATGTATCATTCTAAGGGAACGTGATTTTCATTTCTTTAATCGCACGTGTATGTTATAGAGTTGATTATTGTTTTGTTCTTCGAATAATTTTTTCATAATCATTATTACTAATATTAATTAAAAAGATTTGTAGATTTGTCTTAAAGAATAAATCATTAAAATTCGAGCATGATTACTCCTACCGTTATCCTTTTTAGACGCTAACCAAGTACCCTTCGTACCACTGTAAACGATACGTTTCTTTTGGGCGTGGGAATCAAGAAATTGATGTTATATGGTGTAGATTGTTTGATTTGTTAATAGTTAAATGTGGTTCACACAAACTTTACCATTTTAGAAAATACGTCGCTTTTAATGGGACGACTCAATAAGGGATAACGACTATTTAGCACCCATCCTCTTTCCTTTAGTATCTAATGAAGTTTCATTTTTTACTTAGTTACATAATTGTGCATTCATTTTTACATAACATTAATTAGTGCGAGATAGATATATGTAGAGGTGTCAATACTGGCCTAAAATGGCTCGATTCGATGGGCCTACTCGACCCACCCATACTTCCGGTGGGATTAGGCTTAGAATTTAATAGCCCAAAACAATCGAACATAAATTACCCAGTTCAATCACTCGACGGACAGACTTATAAGACATTTAATTCATATTATTCAGCTCAAGACATTTTGGTATAGACTTCTTTCATTTATATGTCATTATGATCAAGTTTATCATAATATATTTGATGAATTATGCTCATTTATTTTTTTATTTTTTTAGAAATAACCGAAATCAATAAATATTTACCATTAAAAAAAACTCATTTCCTTTGCGCAGATACTTTTCAATAATTCTAATGTATTTCATTTTTATATAGCATACAATAATTTAATTAAAAAATCCTAATTTTCTAAATTCAACCTAGTTAATCGTATTTGAAAAGTAGGAACATTATCATTTTGCACCTTCAAGTGATGCTAATTAAAACATCATAATTAAATTATCTGACATTATTCTTTTTTACCCAATTTCATATAACAAAACTCAAATTTACCCAATACTTATATTTGTTACACAAAATACCACGCGAGTGGGATGAGCGAGATGCAAGCGGGACGACAAGCGGAATTCCGTGTTCTACTTCAGGTACCCGATTTCAATCATTTACACAAACAAGTCTGAAAAGTAGTGATTTAAAATTATTGTGTGGAGACAGTGCAGAATCGAATGATCAATCACATCTTTTACTTTCGGCATTTACTTCTTTAACTCGAACAAAAACCATCATCTTTCCTATTAATAAAATCACTAATTTCACTAATAATAATAATTTTAAAACAAAAAAAATTAGTTAAGAAAACGAAAGGAATAATTTAAAAATCAATCCCACCATTAATTTAAAAACCAATTCCACCGTTTTGTCCTTTGTCGTTAGATCAATCCAGCACTTGCAAACTCTGATACTCTTTACCGCAGATTGCTGCTTCCATCACCGCCATCGGACCGCCCTCGAGAAACATACTCATCAAATCCTTGGAGAAGCCGCTGACAAGCGCCAGCCCCGAAAAGTTTCTGGCCACTGTTGCAAAAGAAGATCAAGGAGGAGATGGATCTAGATCTAGAAGAAAAGAAGTGCGGAAGATTAAGCTTATTTCTGATAATCGGTTTTACAAACGACAGAGCAAGCCTATATATATAGATAAGCAAAACGAGAAAGATAACTAACATAACTAACATCTAACGAAATAAAAGCAAGAAACGTAATAAGGGAAAACGCGCTTTTATAAGTAAGCCGTCGATAAGACACAGAAGACATCCAACGGCTACTGGGTGATCCTAGTCAGCTAAGTTGATTATATAGAATCAGCTTCATCTTCTTCTTTCTTTTCTTTGATATTGCAACATCCCCCCGCAAGATGGACTTGGTGGAGATCAGCAAGTCCAATCTTGGAGATAAGAAAGTGGAAACGAGGTCCAGCAAGAACCTTGGTAAAAAGATCCGCAAGTTGGAGAGTTGAGGGGACGGCAGTGGGTGAAACAAAACCAAGCTTGTATTGATCTCTGACAATGTGGCAGTCCATGTCGAGGTGTTTGGTACGTTCATGGAAGACCTGATTACGGGTGATATGAATGGCCGCAAGGTTGTCACAAAGAAGAGGTATAGGATAAGAGATAGACACCTGCAGGTCCTTGAGGAGGTAGGAAATCTAGAGTATTTCTCTAACTGTCATTCCAAGTGCACAATACTCAGCTTCAACGGTAGAGACAGAGACTGTATTCTGCTTCTTGCAACGCCAAGAAATTGGTGAGTTACCTAGGAAGATGCAGAAGCCAGTTAGAGACCTTCTGGTGACAGAACAACTACCCCAGTCTGCATCAGAATAAACTCTCAATTCCAAGGGATTGCTGGAAACTGGAAAGAGAATACCAAGAGAGGGACTGCCCTTAAGATACTTTAGAACATGTATGGCCCATTCCCAATGAACCTCACGAGGTTTAGCAAGAAACTAACTGAGTTGCTGAGTAGCATAGGATAGATCAGGTCTAGTGAGGTTAAGGTAAAGCAATTTGCCAAGGAGGCGTCTGTATTTGTCTGGTTCAGAAAAATAAGGTGAGACAATGGATCCCAAGTCTAAACCAACAGGAAGGGGTGTAGGAGCTGATCTGCAGCCTAGTAAACCAGTAGTTTCCAGTATATCAAGAACATACTTCCTTTGGTTTAGATAGATATCTGTAGTGCCTCGAGCCAGTTCCATTCCTAGGAAGTATTTTGCTTCTCCCAGATCTTTGATTGTGAATTTACCATGCAGGTAGTCCTTTAGAGCTGTAATGGATGAAAGGTTAGGCCCTGCTATAAGAATATCATCAACATAGAAGAGAAGAGCTATGAAATCTTCTCCAGTGCCTTTGATGTAAAGACAATGATCATTTGGTGACTGAGTAAAGCCATAGATGATAGGATGATTCAGCATAAACAACAGAGTCACAGATGTTTTGAGCCATGCAATTAGTAATCCAAGTAGCAACCATGTAATCTGCTTGGACCCAATCATGATAACTATCATCTTCCTCAGAGGAAGGTTGAGGGATCTTACCATCAATGAAGGCAAACTTATTTCGTACAGTAAGCGCACGGCGAATGGCCCGACTCCAGGCATAGTAGTTGGATCCATTAAACTGTGCTCCAATTAGTTTGATGCCGGCATGGTCATGAGGTGAAATGGAGTACACATCTTTGATCCGATTGTTTAGGGTTTGGGAGGAGTGAGATCCAGTGTTGGTGGTGTTAGATTCACCGCTTCCAGGGTTGGATCCAGCTCCCGGAGTGCCAGTGACAACTGCTGCCCAAGCAGGGTTAGGTGGACGAACCATGGAGGATGATTATGAGGAGGTGGAGGGTGATTGTTGCTCTGATACCATGTTGCAAAAGAAGATCAAGGAGGAGATGGATCTAGATCTAGATCTAGATCTAGATCTGAAGAAAAGAAGTGTGGAAGATTAAGTTTATTTCTGATAATCGGTTTTACAAACTACAGAGCAAGCCTATATATATAGATAGGCAAAACGAGAAAGATAACTAACATAACTAACATCTAACGAGATAAAAGCAAGAAACGTAATAAGGGAAAACGCGCTTTTACAAGTAAGCCGTCGATAAGACACAGAAGACATCGAACGGCTCCTGAGTGATCCTAGTCAGCTGAGTTAGATTATATAGAATCAGCTTCATCTTCTTCTTTCTTTTCTTTGATATTGCAACAGCCACCGCCGTCGAATCGCTCAAGTTCCAAAACATGATTTTCGGCACGCAGTCGCCGTACCCGGCTTCCTTAAACTTGCTCACGATGCTTCGTGATTCGTCTCCCATGGATTCAGTGACGCCTTGTCGAACTCCACGTCGCTAAACACGAACAACCTCTTTATCATCCCATCTCCTTTCAGCTTCCCTTTCACAGCCAATTACACTCTTGCAGTATCAAATCGAATACCTTCCGAAAATCAATTCTCAACCCCCAATTCATACTTCTCACGGAATCTGCTCTCTCTTCTAGGCTTTTCCCTTTCACTAATTGGAGCTGCGGATCGGTGCTGAAAGTGATGAGTTTCCACTTCCATGGATCTTCGCTCAACTCCGATAACAGAATCCCAAGCGCCACCGCCACCTCCGCCGGAATCCAATGTGACATACCAAACCAAGACTTCGACATACTCGGCGAAACATCACAGAGCAAGGCAATTCTTCAATTTCCCCTTCTTCGCCACATCCTTAACCATTCTCTTCCATCGGAGCTCCGCCACTCGGGCGTCGGCGCTATATATTTTATCCAGATCACCGATTATCTCATGAGGAAGCAATGTGGCAGCAGCAATCTTCGATTTGCCAGACTTCCCCCCATCGAGATACTCCTGAAACCTTTCTCCGTCGTGTTTGAAGAATAATTTGAAATACTATTTCATCGCAGCAGAAGCGACTTTGTTGTGGGGCAGGGATCCCCAATTATTAGCTCCTGTAAACCTCCGGCAGCTGTAGCGCTTTACGCAACGGCACCAACACTTCCTTCCTCAATCGATCCCTCACTCGATAAGCGTAATGCGCCTCCTCCACACCGTCGTATTCTGCATATTCCTCCCTCGGAAAAACTCTCTTCGCTATGGTTTCGCAGAGAAGGGTAATTCTATCGAAGGACGAATCGAGAGAGGGGCACCATTTCGCAGCCAGGCTGATTTTGTTCAATTCCCCTAATTTCAACATCTCCATATCCGATGTGGTGCGCGAAGAGATCGAAGATTTGTTCGTGCAAGGATCTGAATTGGGGATCCAAATTAAACCTCGATACAACCCTTTTCCCCTTTTCGATCTGCTTCTCTTCACGTCTTAGGGTTTGACCCGCGTGCAGTCTTTTCCAGCTCGCAATCATCTCCTCCTTCAAACCCCATCCTTGCCGCCACTGAAAATCTGCCTTTTTATAAGCTTTCCAATTCTCCCCATTTTCTTTCGCCAATTTTCGCGCCTCTGCCCCTTCGAGAAGGCGGAAGAGAATTTCCAGCAAGTCCTTGAAGTAGCCGAATTGGGCAAATGCAGCCACGTTCGCCGCCAGAGTTTTAGGGTGGTGATCGTGCAGCCAGAGAGCGGGGGCGTAGAACCCTTCTCTGTCAGATTTCCCGGTGCCTCTCACTCCTCGGAGATTGCAGACGAGCTTCAGAGCCTTCAATGGATCGTAACTCCAGGAGCGTCGACGTAGGAGATTGAGCAAGGTTTCCGGCGGTGTTCGGGGGACGACGAGGAGGAAGAAATCCAAGCAAGGATTTCCCGACGTCGGAGAACGGTGTTCCGTGGGTGGTGTTTGATAGATCTCCGGCGGGCCGACGAGAGCAACATGATGAGCGGCCCTGATTGATTTGTGGAAGACACATTTCGATGATCGGAGTTGTGGATGCGAAATGGTCAAAAATTAGTATTATAACGAAGTATTACGTCGTGTGAAAGAAAAGATTGAAACTTTTGAAGTACTCCCTCCGTCCCAATTTAAATGTCCCTTATACTATTTTTTGGTGTTCCAATTTAAATGTCCATTTTCCCTTTTTGATAAATTTTAACACACAAATTTTTTGTAGGACCCACACCTTTTTAAATCTCTACTCACATCCACCAACTCTCCTTAATCCCCGTGCAAAAAGGCAATGGGACATTTAAATTGGGACGGAGAGAGTATTAAAGAATTGAACTCCCAAGAGATATAGAGCTACAACAACAAACCCTAACCCTGGCTAGAATATTAGGAAGCTATCTTAATTAGGATAAGGATACAAAATATTACATCGTCTGTTTAATGATGCACTCACACATAGCAGTTCGGTTTTGGTGAATTTTGAACACATTACCTTCGGTTACAACTTAATGCGTCATCCAAGGGGTACATTTATGATTTATTTACACATTTATATATCTAAGTTACTTTGCATCTGTGCAGGGTTTATCACGATTAATATGGCCAATAAGACCGTTCAATATAGCGCATAGACGTGTACGCCATGAAGGGAAATTTGTGGAGGTGAGCTTGATTGGTAGATGATGGTGTGCATAAATTGGTACCAAGGTATTGACGTTGGTAGAATTGTAAGTCATTGAGAGAACTAGAGTTTGACAATGAAGGGATAAAGAAAAAAAAATCTCGTGAGAGAGGTGACAAATTTGACACCATATAGAAGTAATAGTATCGAGTATATTAATCAATATGTATCCCCATATATATTACAAAGATAAAGAAAAATAAGGAATAAAATAATGTACATAAAATTTAGATAATGACAACTAACAAATCAACTATTATCGGGAATTTTGATTGCCATTATTTTTGGAATAAGAGATGGCCGAGTCTTCCTTAATAACTTTGAGCACAACTATCAATTACTCCCTCCGTCCCACCCGACTCGTCTTATTTCTTTTCACCAAGGAGATTAAGACCAGTGGTTGGTCGTGAGTAGATAGGTGAGTCCTACAAATAAAAAGTGTGAATATGTGTAGTAATCATTTTCCTTTTTAGGTTCCCAAAATTCTTGTCCATTTTTTCTTTTTAGCAAATTATTGCATTATTTTTTTATGGGACCCACAACTTTACATATCTTTAAACACATCTAAATAATCTTGGGACGAAAGGAGTACAAGGCACGTCAAACGAGACGAAGGGAGTACAATATATCAACTAAATAATCTCCTTCACCTTTAATACATTTATGCACAAAAATTACATACTGCTATTGTTGGCATGTTTTCGGAAATAAAAATAATTTGTGGGTCACCATTAAATATAATAAATGAACTCTTACCATTTTAATACATATTCTCACTTTTTTAGTCTGCATCGAAAAGAAATAAGATAATAATAATGAAATGGAGGTGTAGCAGTACTATTTATTTGTATTCAATGAGATCCGTTATTTTTTCATGTAAATTAATTTCTAGAAAAGAGAGTGGCCCTAAATTGTTAACGTGGCCCAATCACAGACTCAATTCTGGGCCTGCAATAGGCCTCTTTCAATCTATTTCCTTCTTCCAGACCACCACAACTTTCTTATTGAATCCATTGATTTATTATTATATTTTTAGGAGCAAAATAAATTCAAAATTTGTATATCAAATAGAAAATTGACCGCTATGGAGTAGAAGTTTACCAGATAAATTCATAACGTTAAAGCTACAAATTAGGGAAAAATATATTAAGGTTGTGATTGTAGATCAGACCTACAAGTCCGAATCGTAGCCATACACGTGGCGTGATATGAGTTGGGTTATCATAATCGTAGCAAATAGAAAATTGACCGCTATGGGTTTTGCAGTAGCACAGCAAACCCATAAACCTAGCAGTCGAAGTTACAGTTGGGTTATCTTAGAATCGGATAGAAAGAAGTATTTGAGAGGTCCTCTTTTCTTCTCTCAGATAATACTCTCTCGCTCTTCCCCCTCTTCACTATATCTCCCTCCCTATCTTCTTCTGCATTTCACTCCCTCTCCCTCCCTCTCTCTCTCTCTCTCTCTCTCTCTACAAACCCCTTATCCACCATGGCCTCCGTCACCGCCGCCACTGCCGCTGTGGGTAAGCTCGCGTACGTCGCCTCAACTCCTTCACTCACTTCGTCCAATTCCCCCAAATTAGTCCTCTCCTCCTCATTCACTCCCTCCACAGCCACCCTCTTCCTTCACCCAGCCACCAATTCCACCCCCCTCACCTCCCGCCGCCGCTTCTCCGTCCGCGCCGCCCGCGGCAAGTTCGAGCGGAAGAAGCCACACGTCAACATCGGCACAATCGGCCACGTCGACCACGGTAAGACCACCCTCACCGCCGCCCTAACCATGGCCCTAGCCTCCATGGGAAACTCCGCCCCCAAGAAATACGACGAAATCGACGCCGCTCCCGAGGAGAGGGCCCGCGGTATCACCATCAACACCGCCACCGTCGAGTACGAGACCGAGAACCGCCACTACGCCCACGTCGACTGCCCCGGCCACGCCGATTATGTCAAAAACATGATTACCGGCGCCGCACAAATGGATGGCGCGATTCTCGTCGTGTCCGGCGCCGACGGCCCGATGCCGCAGACGAAGGAACACATTCTGCTCGCCAAGCAAGTCGGAGTGCCGAGCATGGTCGTCTTCTTAAACAAACAAGATCAAGTCGATGATGAGGAGTTGCTGCAATTGGTCGAATTGGAGGTAAGAGACCTTCTCTCATCTCACGAATTTCCCGGCGATGATATCCCAATCATTTCCGGCTCCGCCCTACTCGCATTGGAGGCTCTCACAGCAACCCCCGGCCTCAAAAAGGGGGAAAATGAGTGGGTAGACAAAATCTACAAATTAATGGACGAAGTCGATAACTACATTCCAATTCCACAAAGGCAGATGGATCTCCCCTTCTTAATGGCGGTTGAGGATGTATTCTCCATCACCGGAAGAGGAACGGTGGCGACTGGTAGAGTCGAGAGAGGGACAGTTAGGGTTGGAGAGACAATTGACCTTGTAGGATTGAGGGAGACTAGGGCAACAACCGTTACCGGAGTTGAGATGTTTCAGAAAACCCTAGATGAGGCCATGGCCGGAGATAATGTGGGTTTATTGTTGAGAGGAGTTCAGAAGATTGACATTCAGAGAGGGATGGTGTTGGCTAAGCCTGGGACTATTACTCCACATAGGATTTTTTCAGCCATTGTTTATGTGTTGAAGAAGGAGGAAGGTGGGAGGCACTCGCCGTTCTTTGCAGGTTATAGGCCTCAGTTCTACATGAGGACCACGGATGTGACCGGGAAAGTGAACAGCATTATGAACGATAAGGATGAGGAGTCGAAGATGGTGATGCCCGGTGACCGTGTGAAGATGGAGGTTGAGCTCATTACTCCCATTGCTTGTGAGCAGGGGATGAGATTTGCTATCAGGGAAGGCGGGAAGACGGTTGGCGCCGGTGTCATTCAAGCCATTATTGAATGATGGAGGGTGATATTTTGGTCTGATTTTTGTGAATTTTTGTTATCAATTGTCATATATGATGGAGGTGTTTTGGGCTAAGATTTGTTATGCTTTAGTTGTATTAGTTTAGCAGCTCAAGAACATTGTTGTGATGATTCAATCAAAATGTTACCTTTTTGTTTAGCAACTGGAAGTAAGGTAATAAGAGACTTATGCAGTCTGTGATTCTTGTTTGATGCTATTTGAATCTTGAAAACTTGCATTGATTTTCTTGATTGGTTTTGAGCATGTTTTTTGATTTTGATCAGCAGCTTATCTTGCTCTTACTGTTGAAAGAAATCTCAGATTCTGCTTGTTATTGCTAGACATTTGTTCTTACTAGTATGTAGATTCTGGTAAGATTCTTACTTGATTGGTAAAAACTTTATCTACCCTACAATTTGTACCTCTTTTATTGAATGATTTGAAAATGAAATGCCTAAATGAAATGTATTATTTGCAGTAGAGCAGGTGAAAATCTGTTGAATAGCTCATCTTAATGTGACAGCATGTTGAAGTAAATATTACAATTTCATTAGCTCATGACATTCTATTACAGATTTCTAATGTTACTTCGTAAGAAACCTTGCACTACTTATAACATCTCTCCAGAATGCTAAACAATGGTGGAGATAAGAAGCTCATGAACGAATGCAACGTGTTGCCTTATTTCTTCGTTTTTGAGTGCTTTAACTTCATCCAGACAAGATGATTTGCTGTTGCAAGAAAAAAAACAATAAAGAAGGCATCCACTTCACCACAAGCTACACAATCTACTTATCTATCTGCTAATGTAATAATAGTTCAGATTGAGAGTAGACTGATAAATGAAGAGACTGCATATCTTAACTAGCATGAATTTGAATTCAAAATCACTCTTAGAAAGAAGATTAAACTGTACAGGAATGCCACCATTTGAGATCTGAAATGCTTACCTTTCTGCATCAGTCGTTGCAGAAACACGCGAGGATACGCCTTTGTGACTGTCTTCAGGGACAAGACAATTACCACCAAGAAATGAGCTCAATTCCCTCAAGTCTTCCACAATATTTGAAGATTTTTGAGACTTTTTCCTCCTCTGAGACAAAATGAAATAACCTTCCTACTCATTCTTCACATCTAATATCATTCACAAGTCATGGAGAAAAATCAAACCTTGATAGAATGTGGATGCTGCAAGGTGAAATGATCAACTGCATCTTTGCCCAAGCTTGCTGCACAGATGGGGCAAACCTATAGAAAACACAAGTAAAATTGATACCAAATCCATCAATGTCTAATAGTAATTCTAGTATTGTAATTCATTCTTCAAGAAACTACGAAAAGGGCTACATCGAATTGGATTAATGGAAACAGCAAGAGAAACGCGAAGCATTACCGCGTTTTTCAAGTTAAAGTAGTGCTCTTCTTGGAGATGGATACAGAGCACAGGAAGCTCAACTTCAATGTAGCAGTAAGGGCAAGGGAACCAGTCTCTCACTTCATCTTCCACCACTAAATCGAATCGTCATCATTAATTTCGATATTCATGAACCACCATTTCTACGCAAAATTTATGCAAGATTTCAACTTATGATACTAGGGCCCTCTTTAGATTGTCTCTTTTCCTAAAAGATAACCTTTTTCAGTGGCACCATTTCCACACACACACACAAAAGTTAAATCTTTGAAGAACTGATAGAATTTGAGCTAGAAAATAGTGAGGAAAAGATAAAAGTGATTGGAGCAAAGACAACCTTTTATCATGGCTAACTCAGGAATAACATCCAATTGTCAAACCAACTGAAAAATCTTAAACAAAATTCAGAATTCTCACACTAATGAAGATGATTAAACTGAGATACAACATAATTTACCAGAGTTTCCAAGGCTAGAAGATTGGACAGAAGGGATATGCCTATGAACTCTTGCAGCCCAGAAATCCACATCCATTACTTCTTGAAAAAGGGATTATTATTTGTCTGATGATTCTCCCCCAATATGAAGAGGATGAGCAGAAGATCCACTCAGCACCCAGAAATAAATTCTCAGACTAAATTTAAGGATTCTAGTGCGAGAGTGAGAAGAAAAGCCAGTTGTTTTGCAGAGTAGAGAAAGATTGTAATAAAACAGTAACCTTTTTAGTCTTGTTTTTTTGAAGAAAGCCAATATATATCGGCATGACGTAGTAAAGCTTTTCTAACACACAAAAGTATGCATAAATATCTGACACGTGACATTCACAAGGCTGTCAAAATTTAAATTAAAAAATTAAAAATCTGAGAAATGGGTAAACGGGTCGGACCTGGATTCAACCCGAAGACCCATATCTTCGAACTCCTCATATCTAAAGACAAACCCTTTCAACACCTCAGAACTCCAATATACTGAGCAGCCATGAATAGAGCTAACAGAATCCTGACTCACCGCCGACTCGCTAACACGCTCAGCTCGAATCGTCCCTCCCCAATTCGCTCCGTTCACAAACAGGTTACTCATCTCGCTCATCTCTCCAATTTTTGTCCGGTAAAAAGCGATTCTTTAATCAATTTCACCTCCTACAATCAAAGATCCTTCTTTTCGTCAAACCCAGAGCCATTTCTGGAGATATTTTCATCCGATGATTGGCCTGAGAAATTGGAGAAAGAGCTGAGTGACTCGAATTTATCGCTAACCCATGAAACGGTAGTTTACGTGTTGAAGAAACTGAGCAGAGAGCCAAAGAAGGCTTCAAGATTCTTGAAATGGGTTGTAGGGGAGAAAGGGTTCGAGCCAAATTCTTCGATTTATAGTTTGGTTTTGAGAATCTATGCGAGTAAGGGTTTGATGAAGGAGTTTTGGGTGACAATTAAGGAAATGAAAGATAAAGGGTATTTCCTAGATTTAGAAACTTATAAAACTATTTCTTCGACTTTTCGTGGCTTGAAGATGGAGAATGAGGTCACTGCTTTAAAGCATTTTTATGAGAGATTGGTTCAAGAAAATGCTATGGAAGATAGGGTTAAAGAAGTAGTTGATGTGATCAAGAGTTGTGAATGGGGAAGAGAGGTTGAGAGCAAATTGGAGGAGATGGAGATTAGGGTTTCGGATAATGTTATGTTGATGGTGTTTAAGGAGCTTAGAGGAAAAGATTCCACTTTGAAAGCTCATAAGTTTTTCAAGTGGGTGGAGAGGAGTTTGGGTGTCAAGCATAATGGCATCACTTATAACGGCATTCTTAGAGTACTTTGTTGGGAAGAATCGATTTCTAAGTTTTGGGAAGTGATGGAAGAGATGAAGGAAGCCGGTTTTGAGATGGATATCGATACGTATATTAAGGTTACAAGGCAGCTTCAGAAGAACAAGATGTTGGGTGATGCTGTGAAACTTTATGAGCATATGATGGATAGTTCATTTAAGCCCTCGGATAGCGAATGCAACATGCTTTTACGGGCAATTGCAACGTGGAATTCCCCGGATCTTGATTTAGTGTATAGGGTAGTGAACAAATATGAATCATGTGGGCATTCCATATCCAAACATATATATGATGGGATTCATAGGTCTCTCACTAGTCTAGGAAGATTTGATGAAGCAGAGGAAATAGTGCAAAAGATGAAGGATTCCGGATATGAACCGGATAACATCACCTATAGTCAATTAGTGTTTGGCCTTTGCAAAACAAGGAAGTTTGAAGAGGCTGAAAATGTGTTAGAATTGATGGAAGAAAAAGGCTGTACTCCTGATATTAAAACATGGACTATTCTAATAAAGGGCCATTGTGCAGCCAATGAGATTGACAAGGCATTGCTCTGTTTCACCAAGATGACAGAGAAAGGCTTTGATGCTGATGCTGATCTTTTAGATGTTTTGATAGATGGGTTTTTCAAACAATCCCACATAGTGGGTGCTTATGAATTGCTAGTTGAGTTGGTGAAAAGGGCTCGATTGAGGCCGTGGCAATCGACTTTCAAGAATCTGATTCAGAAGCTTTTAGCTGATAGGAAGCTTGAAGAAGCTATGGAGCTTCTTAGGCTGATGAAGAAGCAAAACTACCCTCCTTATCCGGAGCCATTTGTGCAGTACATTTCGAAATTCGGGTCGATAGAGGATGCTTGGGAGTTCTTGACTGCACTTAGTGTTAAGGAGCATCCAACTGTTGCAGCTTATATGCATCTATTCAAATCCTTCTTTGATGAAGGCAGACACTCTGAGGCTAAAGATTTGCTGTTCAAGTGCCCACATCATATTCGGAAGCACCCAACAGTTTGCAGTCTTTTTGGTTCTGCTACATAACTAATAAGTTTCACTTGTATGTTTCATTCTTCTGCATGTTGTGGCTTCTGCTGGGAATTGTTAGTTTTTAACAGCAATTAGAATCTTATTTACATTTCTTGATTTCCTTTGTTCTTGTGTTTCTGGTATGCTCTTCTACTGGGAATTATATAAGTGTATTTGGTAAAATAAACATAATTCAAACTTTAAAATTTGGCATACTAATGCATTAAATTTATAATATTTGGTACTCAAAGCATGCTTTTATCTTCAATTTTTTATGACCGTTAGAAAAAGTTAAAACAATGTCGTTTTGTTGATTTAAACACTTAACTGGACCAAAGTGCCCCCATGTAAATCATTACGACGTTTTGATGATACTTTAGTAAAATTGTTACTCATTATTTTTTACGTCATTAATTTATTAATAAAGAAAAATGACGATCATCGTTAGTTGCAATAAGGCAATTTTCACCTTCAATAAAAAGTCGATTCTTATATTATACTTAGGCATCCAATTCAGCATTCTGTCACCCGAAATAATTTAAGAATTAGAATTTTTCTTAAATTACAAAATAATAATAAATTCATTAATACAAAAGTTTAAAGTTCATCGTATTAAATTTATTAATTTAAAATAATTTACGATTTATTCCACCAATACCTCATTCTATAAAGAATAAATAAATCTCATTTAATTGAATACAAGAAAAAGATAAAGAAATAGACAATTGAAGCAATCCATATCACCATATTCCTTTATGTCATTATGAGCCACTCATCTTGAATCACAACACTTCTTGAACCTCGTCATCATCACCAACTTAAACAAGAGGCTCAGATCAACCCCAAAAAAATAAGCATGGCCCATAAACAATCCTCTGCAACCCAATAAAAAGATTCAAAAAAGAGCAAAAAAAATAAAAATGAAGAAGAATCAAACGCATGGTGATGAGGTTGATGCCGAGATCCTCAAGGCGGTGGCACAAGCATGGCACGGCCATGCCAACACCTGCAAGGCGGCGGAGGAGAGATCGGAATTCGACGCCCGTCGGATGTACTTCAAGGGCAAGCCGAGCAGGTTTAAAGTGGAGGCATTGAGCAGAGCAAGTAAGAAAGAGCAGAGTGGGAAGAGCTGGGATTTTGGGCAGTCTTTGTGGGATGCTTATGAGATCGTTTCGGTTTCGAAGAAGCTGGAAACTGGGCTGGTGAATGAGGAGCCACGTGGCGTGATGAGGAGGAGAGAGAGCAAGAATAGCTTGAGGAGTTTGTTCAACCGGGTGTCAACAACAAGATTTACTGAAGACAGTGAGTCTCCATGAGAAGTGAAGTGGATTAGTTGAATCTGTCAAGACTGCATTTTTGTAAGTTTAGTAGAAATTCATGAGGAATGGAATAGTCCCTCTTTCTCTCACCTCAATTTTAATGAGGCGAGATGATGGGAATATTGAAAAGATGGTGAATTGTGAGCATCATGTATTTTTTTTGCATAAAAGTTGTGATCTTTAAGTTAAGGATTCAGATTCTGCATTGAATTAATTACACTGTTTAGCCCAATAGATGACTTGCAATGTTCCTATTATCATGTGATTCACATGAGCACTAAGCAACTTGGTTTGGGCATATGTGGTAGGATCAAATTGGTATATGCTCAAGATTGCAAAAAACAAAAATGATCCACCCTCCTCCTTCCTCCCTCTGCCCTGCTCAACATCATATCAAGACAAGACCACATTATTCTTGTAAGGAATCTAGTGCATTTTGAAACGTGGTAAATTGGGCTTGGATATTTTGAAGCTTAAGGTATTCCCATTTAGAGATCAGATTTATCAGATAAAAATTTCATGTTTTCTTGCTTCAGTGTACATTGATTAGTTTCATAAAATCAAGAACTATGTCTATAACCAAAAAAGGGGGTGTTTTGTTTCGGGTTTGAATCCCACCAACGCCGTTGTGTGAGTCTGCACCTATTGGTCAGCCTAGGACAATTTTACTATTGTGGGTTCCCTTATTATATAAAAAAGTTGATGTTCTGTGAAAGTGAGACATTTGTAGTTCTTGAAGTTTCTTGAAATAGAGTACAAGAAGAGTAGAGTAATGGAAGCAAGATTTATACTTAGAAACTGAATTACATTGAAGGAAATCAATACATAGTGGATTCTGCAATCGCACCTATATATGCGGGAAAGAAAATAAGTAGTACTATTAACTAGAGAGGGATATCATGTTATTCATGTTGAGCTTAAACATAGCATTACTATTACTGCAAATACCAGTAGCTTTAATTCCCCTTGAAGGTCTTGCATGACTCATAGCTCTTGTGCCACTTCTTGAGGAATCCATCAGCCTGCATATCAATGCTTTTGTCTTCATGCTTATCAATCTCAACATGCTCGGCTATGTGGACTTTCTTGCGGACCACCTCAGGGGCCGGATGGTGGTGGTTATCGCGGAAGATCTGCACGGGGTAGTCGTTGTGTTTCTCTGGATACGTGTTGTGAGGAGGAAGGTGGGTGTGGGGGGGCATCGAGAACTCGTCGATCAAGGTGGGGGCTCGGTGCATCCGGTTGATGCGGTCCAAGTACTCATGGATGGAGTTCCCTCCTCCATACTCGTAGATCCTACTCATTTGTATTGAGGAAGTTGTGGTGAATGATTGTGGCTTTATAGGGAGCGGAAAGATATTATTCCCTTTGGAAGATATTTGTTTTGTCTAATCATGAATCAGATGCTTCTCTTTTGAAGCAGTTTTCAAGTGTTTGCTTTTGAATTTTGATCAATAATTCATTATGACTGTAGTTGCAAATGATAGTGAAGGAAATGGTAATTTACTATAGTTAGGAAAGAATTTCCAAGAGAGAGAGAGAGAGAATTAAAGATACCAATCAATCAAAAAAACTGCAATTTTGAATAGATGAGTCTGATAACAAGGATAGTAGCATAACAAATGTGTTCTCAAAGAGCATACAAATACAAATGAAAAGAGTGAAGCTCCTCTGTTTTTTCTGCCTAACTGCAGCAAAAGAATTCAAAAGACATGGTTCATGAAAACAAGATATTAATGAAAGAGGATGTCTGAAGATGAACTTATAGCTGCTGGTTAAGGTAAGGGTCTTCGTTCGATTTTTCAGCGCTTCCAAAGTACCCCGAAACATTTGAAACAACATTACTCAACCAGGAAGTGCTTCGAGTCAACAAACTGGGCTCGATTTGCTCATGCACTTGGTTCATGCTCTTCTTCCTTTCCTCCACCAGTATATCAGCCCACCTTCTGGCCATATAACCCTTGATAGATACGATCCCTTCAGCAATGACCTCCTTGGGGGGTATCACAAGAGGGTTATGCTCCACGTTAAGCTTAGTTAAATCCACGAGCCGACCAAAGGTGTCAGGCAATGCATGAATCTGGTTGTTGCTCAGATCAAGTTCTTTCAAGCTGGTGAGGTCGGAAATTGTTTCAGGGAGTTCAGTGAGGTCACTGAAGTTGCTACTGAGATTCAGAATCTCAAGGTTTCTCAATTTCCCAATTGTGCGAGGAATACCACCAAGCTCGTTGAAATGCAAATCAAGAAACTGCAGTGACTTCATCTCACCAATGGAGGTGGGCAGAGAACGGATCTTGTTCAGGTTAACTGAGAGCCGTTTAAGATTCACCAGTTCGAAACCAATGTTTGTTGGTAGGTAACTGAGTTTGTTGAAGCTCGCATCCAACTCCTCTAACGACCTGGTAAGAGTAAGGAAATTCAGTAAGCATATCATGGGAAGTGAGTTTTCATCTTCTATACTATTTGACTTACCTGCAATGAGAAATACTGTCGGGCAGGGCATGAAGCTTGTTTCTTGAAACATCTAAGATTCGCAGCTTAAACAACAGACCAATGGAATCAGGCAATGACTCCAAATGATTTTCTGAAAGATTGAGCTCTTCAAGATTTTCTAGCCCAGCGATTGAATCAGAAATTGCCTGTTTTGGTTTAAGAAAAGCCAAATTTCAACATCCAAATTACTTGCCTCTAATTCCATCTACTTTGGAAGATCATCTTCTCTTAAGATCAGAATGAAAAAGAATAAATTTACAATTACAAATGGATACTTATACACTGGATCTTAAAATAAAAGCAAACAAACTCATTCACAGTTAATTTATATTCACATTTCTGTATAGGAACTCTTTCTCATATGGCAAATTATAAAGCATCAGTAACTTGCTCTGCTATGTGAAGTTATTTAGCTAGAAAACCAACTAAGAACAAACTAGAATCACATAGGATCAAATATTTGAAGTTCTTCTCAGAGTTAGATAGAATCTAGAGCACAAAAAGCATCCAGAATGCTTGCAACTTACGTTGTACTACCTCCGTCCCGCTATTTCTGGCACACTTTCACAAAATGGACGTCCCGCTATTTCTGGCACACTTCCTAATTTGAAAATAACTATCATCTCTCTCACACTTTACCATCTTCTCTCTCATACTTTTTCTTACTTTATCTTCTCTCTCTTACTTTACCATCTTCTCTCTCTTACTTTATTATCTACTATCATTAATCTTCTCTCTCCTACTTTATCATCTACTATCATTAATCTTCTCTCTCCTACTTTATCATCTACTCATATTTCATTCTTAATCATCTAATTTCTTAATTTCCGTACGCAAATGAAGTGTGCCGGAAATAGCGGGACGGAGGTAGTAATTATTATTTGCAATCTTCCTAGATTGTCATGCATCAATACTTAGGGTATAATATCTGTACATCAATACTTAGGGTATAATATCTGTAAGTCAAGTCAAACTCAGTTGATATTGATGGCAATCCTAGAAATTCCCCCAATTCCGGTCCTACAATACTTCTAGCTAACAGCTCAATTAGCTTCTCTAACCACATTCAAACGAATAGGATGCAACAACAAAGAAACAGATTCAAACACAGCAGGCATTTCAAACATAATCACAGTATCAAAAACTAAGTGAAATAGTTCAAATATATTATGTCAAAATTTGTAAGCTCCGGTGAAGCATGACTGACCTCGAGCTGGTTATTTGACAAATTCAGCATAAGCAGTGAATTCAACCTCCCAAACGCCTCTGGGAAGATCCTCAACTTTCTCCCAGACAAATCAACACTCTGAATCACTTTCCCCAATTCGGCATCCTTCAAAATCCCCACCACTTCTTCATTCAATTCCCCCTCCCCCACATCCGTCCCTCCGACGCCTTCACCCTCACTCAGCTCCTCCCCCGCCACCGCCGCCTCATAGATCTTCTCCAACCTCCGCTCCGCCTCACTAAGCATCTTCTCATACTTATCGTGCATCTCGTCCAAATCAATCACCGCCTTATAAATCTCATAGTCCTCGTTCTTCTCCGCCGAAGACATCGAGGAATTCGCCTCGATCTCAGACAGTCTCAATCGCGCCTTATCGACGGTCTCGTGATCGGGTCGCGTCCCCAGGATCTGCAGAGTGGATCTGGTCTGCGCGACGTCACTGACAGTCTGGCGCATGGCGACTATGAGTTTCTGATTCCTTAGGTAAGGCATCCTCTCGGCGATCTCGAAGTTAGGTTCATCCGCGGCGTATTCCACCGGAGGATTCTCAACGTCGAAATCATCATCAGCGGCATCGGCGGTCGGCGAGGCGCGCTTGAAGGTGGGGAGTTTGGTCATGACGTAGGAGAGGATCGGGAAATTCTTAGGGTTTGGATCCATGGTTGATTCTCACTGCGTGTGGAAGAAGCTCAAATTTTGTTCGTGGATGATAACGGAAGTTGAATCGGGAGAGAGAGAAAAGAGTAGACTGATCGAGTTAATTATTAATAGGCGGACTCTAATTACTGCCGGCGGATAAAATCAAAGATGATATCGCAATCAAGTTAAACACATTAATAATTATTTACTATTTTATGTATTATTTGTAAGATAAGATTAAGACTATAAGAGTAACTGAATTAAATTTGGATTAGAGAAGATTCGGATTCAGGAAGTAAGATTATAAGGGCCTAATGAGCCCGGCCCAAGTCATTATAGTGCACCTTTATCCTGGGCCTTGAGCCCATCAATCGTGTCGACGTTAAATATATATATTTTTTATTTATGTAGTTTTGAGCCTTTTATTTATTTATTTTTTTAAAACGAGTAAACTGCATTTTGGTCTTAAATGTGGTTTTTCATTTTAATTATGCAATGTGATTTTCTCATTTATGGTCCTTTAATACGTTATGCTTATGCAAACCTTGTTTTGTCTCGATAACTTGAAAGGATTATGTAACAGAATTGTTATTCTTAATACACGCCCACGGGTTGAAATTATATCCAACTAGTGCTGCACCCGTGCGTTGCACGGGTTTGAATATCATCAATATTAAACTAATAAAAAATTACATAAATTATTATGAAACACTAAGCATTTATCCGTAATACGACAAAACAATTTTAACATTGCACAACTGCAATGAAGATAAATGAATTAATCTGAATTAAAATAAATATATAACCTTAATAAGATTAGCACAACTTCGATATCACATGCTTTTTCATTCATTACAAATAACCAAGTTTTAGGCCAAAAATGCTACCAATAAACTATGGATGATGGTTCTACGATGGAGTGGTGTAATGGTTTCTTACTTTAATGTGAATGAAATCTTGAGTTTGGTTTGATCTCAAGATAATTTTCCATACATGGGAATATTAAAAAAAAACATATAGAGCCGTACACAGTCAGTTATTTAAAACTTGTAGAAGTTCGAAAAACAAACTACAAAATAAAGATGTCCACTAATAGAAAGACAACACTAACAGAACATTTGAAATATATTCCCTCCAATCTAATCCTGTTTAGCACCAGTACTGGTATTCAACAATGGCAGCTCAGTCTTCAAACATTCATTAACACCAAAGATCTTAACGAAAATATGCATATTAGAACTGTTGGTCCCCGAGAGTAGACGAGTCTTCAGGTGTGGAATACACCTGAGTCAAAGTTCAGCAACGAGCGCGACGGTCGGTACTGCGAATCGATCTTGCCGAACGCGTGGGCAGAGAATCCTTCTACTGAGTACGGTCTACTGAATTTAGTCAGTAGAACAGTAGTTCAGTATCAGGTTTCGAGTGCGGAAGAGTAGGCCCAAAAGAATATCCGTCTAAGTCTGAAAACACCGTTTTTATGCTATTTGATTTAAAGTCAGTTTTTATGCAAGTGAGCAATTAAGCAGAGCGACAATAAATCAACACAGTTTTTAAAGTGGTTCGGATATCAAACGATCCTACGTCCACTGTCCCGAAAGGTCAGGAGGCTATTTATTATATTGAGATAGTCTCAGTCAGCTTGTACACTGGACAAACTGCGGCTTGGGGATTATACTGAGCAAGTCCCAGTTTACACGGTTATCAAACTAAAGTGTTTGACAAACTCTCCAACTATGAAGGAGTCATTTTACAATAAGGAACAAGTTCAAATATGAACTCCTTCGTCTAAGCTATGGATATTACAATAAGATCAGCTTAGATTAGATAAGGAACGAGATAGAACTCTAGAGAGAAGAACTATAAGAATGTATCTATGAAAGATTAAGTTCTTCTCTGGATATGGCTTGAATCTTCTAGAGTGTTTGTTCGGTTGAGCTCGGTTCCTTAGATGTGTCCATCATCGTCATGATTGACCTCACATCTTCTGCTCTGCGTGAAGACTCTTCTCTATGTATAGAGGTGACCTAGGCATATGTCCGTTGGAGAGGACGATGCCAAGTGTCACTCTATGGGGTAGCAAACGGCTTTATTTGAATTCTGTAGAGTCCACTATCTTTAATGAAAGTGGTTGACTTGCAGCTTTATGTCGGAGACTCTGCCAGCTGGCTGCTTGTCATTGGTCGAGGTACAGAGAGTGGTTGAGACCTATTCAGACTTTAAGGTGATACTGAAGCTGACTTCTCATATGTACGATCTCAGACAACTCTACTGAATTGTTCTTCTGAAGTCCATGGTCAGTTAAAGTAACTCACCGACCGTTGCTGAGTCTGATCTTGATTCAGTAGATAACTTCTGCTGAGTCTGCTTTACTGAAGATCAACTCTGAGTACAGTGAACTACTCCTGCTGAGTTCAGTTCGACTGACTCCTTTCATTATACTGCTCCTGCTGAGTCCAGTATTTACTGAGTCTTCTACTGAATGCACAACTGTTGAATTTTAGCTAGTCTACTGAGTTCCTAACACGGTGAACTCAGTTAAGCTATAACAATATCGAAAGCTCATCATCCAGCGAGGGTTTTGGGATCTTCAAATCTATCATAGTGAACCTAATTCCCAACAAGAACGAGGAGCAAATGTTAAAAAGTTATGCAACGACACATCATTCTCACGCAAAAACTGTTTCCAACCATGTTGAAGACACCAATTACCATCTCCATCCACTTCTACGTCGCACTTCCATTGACCAAAGAAAGTCTCTACCACAATGTTTTCACAGTTGATTGACTAAAGAAACGGTCCAAATTCATATGGAAAAACCTACATACAATATAAAGAACAACATACATGATCTCCACATTTTCCATAAATACACAAATGAC
Source organism: Lavandula angustifolia (assembly GCA_028984105.1). Taxonomy (NCBI): domain Eukaryota; kingdom Viridiplantae; phylum Streptophyta; class Magnoliopsida; order Lamiales; family Lamiaceae; genus Lavandula; species Lavandula angustifolia. The sequence continues at coordinate 28,280,289 of CM054806.1, read as the reverse complement.
ATAATCAAAATATTAATAAAAAAACAAGGAAAGCAATGTAAGAAATAAATTTGCAGATTCTTAAATACAACATACTTACATATTGATCACCGAATCATTCTTTCAGAAGTTGACAAAAACCCGCATAAAAGAGTGCACGTGAATCTCGGAGAGCCAACATTTTAAGAACTGGGACATAATAAGGAAAATAGAAATAACAGAATTATAAATTAGTTTAAACAAAGAACAAACAAAATAATACCCCAAGACAGGAAAATACAACAAAATCACATCATATTTACAGCATAAATATGCATGTATAGAATCTGCAATCTATTACTTATAGAAACAACTATTGATTTATTGTACAGTTACATAATTTTATTGACATTAAATTAAACGACAAAACCGTACAGTTTTTAGCAGCTATTCCCCTCACAATGCAAGTGGAATTTCAATCCACAAACTTTCTTTAACGATTAATGAATATTCGGAACAACAAAAAACTAAAAACTACACTAATCAACCAACAAAAAGAAGTGGGATTCTTCTACGAACATCATAGTGATTACATTCTAACCTTAAAATTAGCAATATACGTAACAAAATGCCTTGTTTCTATTAGGTGAAGCTTCTTCTGAAGCTGGCAATTGAATAAAAAAATCATCAGAAGCATTTGAATGCAAGCAAAAGCCATAAACATTAATGCAGTTCTGGTATATGGTGTTGGTATCTGTAGAGGATTGATACCTATTTCATTAATTAGTAAAATTCTTCGGAAACAAAACCTACAATAACAAGAAATCCATTTATTTTAATCTCTATGTTACATATCTAACATTAAATAGAAAGATAATCATAATCAACAAGTAACGGCATACATAATCATAAAAACCCATAACAAGTAAAGCATATATACTAATACTCTCTAAACAGGCTAATCTGATTTACGCTATGTAATTAAATTGGAAGAAGGGAAATCCCACAACAAGTAAAGCATATATACAAGGTAAGTTTCCCAATTTCCGGTTGATTATGGTAATTTAATGTTTACGCATTTATAACCGCATTTATAACCTCTAATGAATCGTGAGTATCTAAGAGAATAAAATAAAGAGAATCAAATCAAATCAAGCTAGTGCAGTATGCAAAATAGAGGTTTTGCAAATCAGTCCGTGTATCTGAGAGAATAGAATAAAGAGAATCAAATCAAACTCCACAACACCATAAATAGAGGTTTTGCAAATCAGCCATTTCTCCACATATCAGAGTATGAACGTCACCTGATTTTTTATCTTTTAATCTGCTTAGCAAACCATTTCCATCTAATTTCTGTTTCTCCGTTTCCTCAATCAAGCTAGTGCAGTCTGCAAAAGGAGTTCTATCACTCTCTACAATCTGCACCAAGAAACTACACATTGAAGCACATCCAAGCCACAGACCCAGCTAAAGACCTCGAAACTAAGAGTGATAAACATAGTGAGAGTTTCTTCAATAAGTCACATCCAGTTGAAGAGTAGGGTGAATTTTACCCCCCTATGGTTTCGCGAAGGTGCAATTTACCCCTCTATGATTTAGAAAGGTGTTGTTTACCTCCCTATGGTTTATATGTAATAGCACACAGCCTCCCTCGTGTCCTGCGTGTAGTGTCACGCGCCCCCATTATATTTTTATTATTATTATTATTAATTTTATTCTAATAATTTAGCCTCTAAAATTTCTCCCTCTTGGTAGGTTTCCCGTTACTGCACAATCCTTCGTTCCCATGGCCGCTTTCTTTGCACCTACTCAGCCTCTGAAATTTCTCCATTGAGATCTTCCTTCTCCGATTCAAATTCGCAACTGGGATTATCAATTTCCTCCTCCTCGGCGGCGTCGCAGCCGCATCCCTAAATTTCTCCATTAAACTGATTTCTCCATTGAGATCTTCCTTCTCCGATTCAAATTCGCAACTGGATTATCAATTTCCTCCTCCTCGGCGGCGTCGCAGCCGCATTTCCTATTTTCTTGAAGCCGTCTTCAACGAGCCACGGGAATCAAACTGTGTTGGCTCTCCAACCGACAGTAAGAGGCATAAAGGTGTGTTGTTTCCCTTTTCCTCTCTCATCTTCTTTTTTTACCCAATCTGCAAAGAGTGGCTGCTGTCTTGGGGATTTTGATATATCAAAATGTGTAAGACCCGAGTATTACAACTGAAACCTGTGTCCTGTTCGGTGCTCTCTACTTTTCTTCCTAGGAGATGATTGGTTTGGGGTAAATAGAATAAGGGGATGTGAATGAGAAGCGGATGCTTCCCATTATTGGTGCTTGGTATGGCAGTCTTGTTTAAAAATGAGTTAACAATTACACATTTCTTTATTTACACCTCCACTTGCCACTATAATAAATCGAACTTTAGAACACTAGTCTCAATGATCGCGCGTGATCTTCAAACTCGATTACGGGGGTAATATTCACCTTTTTAAAAACTATAAGGGGGTGTTGTGCACCTCTTAAAAACACAAGGAAAGTATTTGCACCTTGCCCAAACCACAGGGGGCTCTATGCCAAAAACCCCCAGTTGAACAGGAAAGTTAATTACTTTTTGATACTCCATAATATCGAATGGTACTTGAAATCTCGCTCAGAAATCAGAATCACACAAGAACTCAATTACACTGATGCAGTCATTTTTAGCGAGTAGTTTACTATTTCAGGAAGAAATTTGCAATTCATATCGAGACCGCCTAATCCACACAAAAACATTCAACGTTCTGCACTATAATGCGTAACAACAGAACAAACCCTAAACCGTGTAGAAACACGCAACATACCTTGTGGCAGACACATTCAGAGAGATGATGAGAGAGTTTAGCATTCTCATTTCTAATTGCTGCAATTTCAGAAATAAACAAAGAAAAAAAAATTAGTCTGGGAAATTTCTAGCCAATTGACTACTACATGACAAAGAAATTCATGGATAAAAAGGAAGCAACAGAATTTGATACATTAATCCTTTCACAACGGGATTCAATATGAATTCGTAGCGAATCGACGAGTTCGATGTTGGGTTTAACCTCCATTCGTGTTGGCTTGAAGAGAGTTGCAGACCAACTGTTTGAAATTGGGTCCTTGTAAGACTACCTTTATCGGCCAAAAAATCCAAGCGGTTGGTCGAACGCTTGAATTAAAAAAAATGATTAATTATTTAAATACAGCAATATACGGCCGACCTGTTTGGCAAAAGACTTGTCGGCAAACACTTACCCAGCAAAGGTCATCCAATGAGATAGCGCCATGTGGCGCTTTCTCATTGGTTGGCTATATTTTTTTTTGTGCAACGGATAAAATCGGGTATATCTTTTACATACTTTCGTAAAAAAATTAAAATTATACCTAAATTCGTGTTTTTTTTCTCTATAAATAGAGACCAATTTTGCCATATTTTTTCACACACTCAAATCCTACAATTTCTCTCATTTTGTTATCATTCTACAAAATAGGGACCAAGTTCGGAATAAAGAAGAGCACAAGACTCTTCAAGACGACTTGATTGAGCACATATGGCAAAAATTCGGCAATGATAACTGAACTTTTTCTATTTCATCATTTGTAATTTCAGTTTTTTGTTAATTTAATTTCGCTTTTCGCTTTCAATTATTGTTGTGTGTTTTATTAATATTAATTTATATGACTTTTACATTTTGTTCTATTAATTTAGTTAATTATTATTATTAAAAATAATAATATTATAATTACGAAATATAAAATAATTAAAAATATATAATTTTATAATTGAGTGTTTGGGTGTTTGGGCTGGTCAGGGATAAGAGATAAAAGTGGATGTGGTTGGATTGAGTTAAAATTGGTAGTATATGGAGGAGTGAGAAAGTAATTAAATATTGAGATGGTTGGGTGTTTGGGTGTTTGGGGTGGTTGGGGATAAAAGTAGTCTAAAGAAGACAAGGTTTCCAAATAAAGGTAAACCAAATATATTAACTCATCCACAATCGAAACAGTGTACGCGCACCTAAAATTCAACGAAGAATGGGAGAAGGTATGGGCAATGACCAACCACGACGAAAACAATGACTGAGACGGAATAGAAATTCAACTACCCTGTAATTGAGAAGAAAATTGAAAACCTACTACCTGGAATTGAGAAGAAGAAGAGAAGATAGAGGAAAAGGATTAGAGCTTACCTTGCAACAGTAGGGCAAAATCGAATTGCGTCCAGAGCAAGTAAGCGCGTCGGATCCGTCTCGGGACTGAGGACTATCGCTCGACGACGCCCTGAACGCGCCGAAGAGTCTGTCGAAAAACAAAGGCAAGGCGCGTAAGAGCACACAACGAAAAAATCGTTCTAGAATTTGGGGTATTTGAACAGGTCTTTCGTATGTACAAAAAGGTTAAAGGTATTTTGTGGAGACACAGTGTTTTTGTGAGGGGGAGGCATACGAAGTGACCGAATGAATAGTGAAAAATGGGATGCTCCTTTAATATTATACTCCCTCCCTCCCGCTATTACTGTCCTACTTGCCTAATCGGGCTGTCTCACTATTACTGTCCTCTTTCCTAAAATAGTAAAAATTACTTTTAAACATAAAATGAAGTGGATCCCCCTTACTCACTACTCAACCCCCACATTCGTATACTCTCTCTCTTCAAAAATCTATCTCCACTCGATTATGTTCCGCTCCGAACTCAGAAAATTATGATTTTTATCTTTTTGAAAACTTTAGATTATTTCTTTAAATACAATATAAAAAAATATAAAAAATAAAAATCGATTGCCTTTTACTAGTTTTGCAAAAATTTGGATAATTCTCATTTCTTTCCACCAACCACTCCTCGAAAACTGTGTCATTTTCTTTGTACAATTAAAACTCATAAAATACACACTAAACTAAATTTCTTAATCTCCGTGCCGAAGTCAACTGAGACAGAATTAGCGGGACGGAGGGAGTATAAGATAATAGAAAAAGAGCTCTTGAGGTACACTCTCTATTACAGAAATAAAACTGACGTTTTATCAAAAAATATATAAGAAAATAACATTATAAGATCAACCAAAATTTTAAAAACATGTCACGGACCATATCATATGATCAAAACCCATTTTATTTTTTGTTCCTTTGGATGACATAGTGGTTGAAGTGATTAGTTTATGACCGAAAAGTTATGAGTTCAACATGAACGAAATTTACTTAATATGTACTTTGATAGCGAATGCGGTTACCTCGTCATAAAAAACATACTTTCTTTTGAACTTTAAGGCATGCAATTAATGGAGCTGAATATAAAGCGGAAATTGACAAAATTTATTAGCCTAAATATTAATTCACCAAATTCAAATTTGAAAGATGTTCCATTTCAACCAAGAAAAAGATGCTGCAATACCCTGCGTTCATGACTCAGTACCCGTGGTCGACTCGGGTCATTCCGACGTCGTATCTGCTGCCGGCTCAGTGGCCGCAGCCCCAAAATGACGAGCTCCTTCTCGCCATGGAAGAGTCCGAGTACGAAGAGAAGGTCCTTCACTCACCAAGTCTTCTGCACGTATGCTTAATTAATTAACTTTTTTTGGAATTTTGTGATAATTCATGATCGCTGATTTATAATTATGAACGATTTCCTCCTCTATTTTGTTCGATGAGAAACTTTGAATTATTCGTTTATCTGACTCTGGCGGTCGATTTCCTTATAGAAAAAATTAGGGTATTTGAGAAAAGTGGGTAAATTGGTCGGGTTCTTTATTTGGGGGAGTTCTTAGTAGATTGGTCTTGAATCTTGATAATTTTACCAATTATTTCGGATTTCTTGTTAGCTATTGGTGTTTTGATGATGTTTATCCATTTTTGCTTTAGGGAGCCATTAGCTTCAGACTTTAGAGGAATATTTCAAAGTAGATTGGAGAATTACTGCTCTGATTAAGAGTGGAGATTAGTCATGAGTGTTAATATGAACTCTGCACTAAATTTAATATTTTTTTTTCTTGGAAAGAATTCTAAGTTAATCTATGCCACCGGGTGAGGCAGTAGCTATTTGATTTAACATTGTAAAATGAGATCTTGTAATCATCTTCTACAACAAAATGACAGATTGCATTGAAATCCAAATCCACGGTTCCAAGTAGTTGAGATTAAATGAGTTTGGTTCCTCTAAATGCCTCAAGACTTGCACAATGTGATTGATCTTTTGCATGGCATGTGTTATATCGTATCGTAGTTTTGCTCTCTTAGAGATACTCCTTGTAGCTGCATAATCATGTGTAACATTAGTAGAAGAAGCAGTCAAGTAGCTCTAGAACTTGTTAATAGATGGTAGAAGTTAGAGTATTTGTGAATTTGGCGAGTCGTAATACTCCTACATGTTGTAATCGTAATCTTGACTACAAGATTATGAATAACTTGACATTGTATGGTTCGTGGCTAAATCTCAGTTGTTTGAGCTGTGAGATATTGTATATATAGCGAACGCAACTTTTGAACGAACGATATGGATGGGAGTTCCTTCTACAACTTGCTATCCCTTGTTCTCTCTACGTTCTTTCTTTTGCTTTCGCTTCGTGTATGTCTTACTCTGAAATCACTCGTTTGCAATAGCCATCTGGTCTTAAGGTTGAATGCTGTATAGATGAGGAGGTTTCAGCATATCTATATCTTGATAATATCTCCTTTCTTCAAATGACATATTCTTCCCTTGGATTTTGCAGTGCAATGAAATCAGGAAAGCAAACAGCAACTTAATCATCATCGGGAAAACCACAGCTGATAACGACAAAGAAGAGTTTGACAACGACGCGGATGATGATGATGCTGACAATGCAGAGGAGTCTGAAGGTGATGAATTTGAGCAGGAGACAGGTTGAAGCAGTTCATACAGTTGCTCTTTATTCCATGACATACAATGGTTCGAAAGAGCAAAAGCTATGGATTCTTTTTGGTGTATGCTTTTGTTCTTAATGTTGGTATAATTCAGCATCGTACGTTCATTATTCTACTTTTCTCTTCTAGAAGTGTGTTGTTCCCTTACTTTTCTAAAAACATTCACATTACTAAGATTCCTAGTTGGTCATAAATGAAGTTTCTTACTTGCATTCAAAGTCGACTCTTTTATAAGTTGCCTCACCAACTAGGTTTATTCGACTTCTCTAAGCGTAATAGACGCGTAAATGTGTCCCAATCATGGTGCCAACTAAAAATAATCAACCAATTAATTTTAATTATACGTCTTCAAAATCTTTAAGGACTTTGTAAAACGGTTTTGAAATTTAGTATAAGTACTTACTCCCTCCGTTCCATTATTTATGTCTCATTTGCTACATTTATTTGTCTCATTATTTATGTCTCATTCCAAAAGTCAATATAAATGAGTGGTCCACAATCATTTAAATAAGTGAACCCCACCACTTTACCTTTCCACAATCACTTTATCTCTTTCTACAACCCGCCTTAATCTTCGTATTGAGTGGCTATAGGACATAAATAATGAGACGGAGGGAGTACTTATTTGGTATTTCAATTATTTCAATTATGTATTGGAATAATAATTTTCTTAGTGAGGAATCACATAATCCAAACTTTTCACAAGCAAAGGCCTCATGTCCACTTATATAATGAAACTGATCGAAACAAATGTATTTCCATGAAAGAATAACGTTTATAATGGAACGTAGGGAGCAGTAGTTGAATCCCGTCACACAAATCAGTCAACAGTCCAACAAATTTGAGATATTATCGTACTCCGCTGCTTTAGGAGACTTCCTCCGTTGAGAAAAACCTGCAAGTGGCAATTAACAAATAAAACAAATCAATACAAGAATGGAAAAATCAACAAGATAATAATAAGTAAAAATCAATAATAAGTAAAAATCGAGTTAACCCTAACGTACCAGCAACACAAGAAAACAAAATTACTGCAAATCCATCCCACGCAACGATGGCACACCACGCGCCGTCACGAGAAAATACACACCGTACGTAACAACCACCGCGTCCGGTTGTAAACGAATATATTTATTGAAAGTCTTGCTCGAAGATGGTTAAAATACTCCCATCGAAATCGGACTTCAGATAATTATGAACAGTTTTTTTTTTTCAAGAATTGAATATATTTCCATAAAAAAACAGCAGCACATCAAGAAAAAAAAAAGAAGAAATTCTTTTTCCGCTCTCATGGTTTGGTTCCTACAACTATTGAGTACGAATCCGTAGTGCCGGATTGCATTGATGCCTCGAAAACCTTGCATCGTGACAAAAGTCTCTCGCCGCGGAGGGGGTGACTGGATATCCAACGACAGGAGTTACATTTGAATACCGGTGCACGGCGGCGGACGGCGGAGCCGTACGACAGCGCAGCGTATTTGTATACCGGTGCACGGCGGCGTGTGGCGGAGCCGTACGAAAGCGCGGGGCGTAGGCAGGGGTAGCCGCGACGTAGGATTTCCGAACAGAGGGGAAATCAAAGCACGACATAGGAGACGACGGAGGAGACGGAGAGACTTTCTTCACCGGCTTCATCGGAGACAATACGGCTCGGATCTTCGATTCAGGCGAAACTCTTTCGTACTCTTCGATTAGAAGATGAAGTTCTTCATCTGATTTGATAGAAACCAACACATCCAGATCTTCGGTAGGTAACTTGCACTTCAATTTCATCGAAGATCCACACAATTCACCAAACTTCACCAACAACTCTGTACCAAAACGTACAAATTCAATTTCTCATGAACAAGGAAATCCGAAATAAAAAAAATCAACGAAATCCAAATCAGAAGAGGAAGAAAAAAAACAAAAAAAAGGAATCATATTAAATACCTGCACACGAAATGGAACGATCAACGGCGAGAACGCGAGTGCATCCGCCGTAATAGCGGAGAACGCCGTCGGTAGGCCGGGGAACAATTTTTCCGCCGTAGCTGTAAAGGAATTTGACTGTCTCGCTTGAGGTTACTTTCTCTGTCATACTCGAAGGAATTTGTTTCCGTGGGAAACCAGAAAACGGCGCTTGATGGGGAAGAGAGGAGAGTAGAGGAGAGGAGAGAGAAAGCTGCTGAACTTTGGACTACTTCAAGAAACAGGTATTGATTGTGGGAGGCCTATTTATAGAATTTCGAAACCCCAAAATACTTGAAATATTCCCAAAATTAAAATTCAACACGGAGAAGGAGTTTGTCAAACGTGACCAATATATATTCGAATATTCGTTATTTTTGGTTATTTTAAAAAAGTCTCAAAAGGCAAACAAAATATTAAATTCGTTGGGAAATCGTAACACCTAAAAAGTGATTATTTGCCTTATTACCCATAGATAAACATTGCTCACATGGACAAATAAATACACAATATGATTAAAAGGTAATTTTCGTAACAAACATTTAAATTAAGATCATATAAATCTATAAAATCTTCTACTTTATTGTGAAATCACGAATATTAATTAATATTATTCACCTAGAAATCTAATGACATATATTGTAACTTAACTATTAATGATCCGTTTGATTGCCATGAAAGTAATACTGTTAGGGAATCTGATTATGTGAAATATGATTGCGAGGAAAATAATTAAAGAAAGTAAAATTACTGAGGAATTTGATTCATGAAATATGATTCTAGAGAAATCAGATTACTAGCACTTGTTTGGTTAATATTATGAAGGCAAATTGACAAAAATAGTCCTCAAACTTCGCGTTTTTGCGAAATTTGTCCTCAAACATTTTTTTTTGTTTTTTTGACCATCAACTCCTTGTTTTTTCGATTTTAGTCATACCGTTAGATTTTCCGTATATTTTAACGATAATTCAATTTTAATTTTAAAAAATAAAAAATAAAAATGGCAAAATCGGAACTTTTATTTTTATGGACTAAAATTGCAAATGAAGAATTGTTTGGGACCTATTTAGCAAAATTAAATAGTTTAAGGACTAATTTCACAAATTTTACACAATAAGCTAATTGATTCGTATCGAAGTTTGATGACTATTTTTGCCAATTTGCCTATTATGAAATGTAAAATTATGTTATCAGTAATATGAATAAAATATATTTATCATCAATTATTTATTAATTATTATATTATTATTTCATAAATATATAAAATCACCCAAAATATTATTATTGATAATGTTGTGGTGGTTGCTGGTAGAACGGTTGAGTTGGAGGAGGTGCAGTTTAGTGATTCTGTTGATAATTTTGTTGCTGATAGTCTGGTTGTGGTGGTGGATGATATCTTGGTTGTGTCTGTTGTGGTGGATCTCCAGGTTGTCTTCAGCGGAGGTTAGGGTGATCTCTGTTCTTCATGAAATGATATCTCCCCACTGCATTTGCATCCTCGTACTCCACTACTCCCATTGTGCATCTAATAGAAGAGTGGCCTAACTCACCGCAGACACCACAAGTCACCTCCACATGTTCAGTTGTGGCTGGCTTATTCACTACTTGGTTCAGCAGCCTTTCAATCTTCTCCATTCTGTCCTCATTCCTCCTTTCATAGTCTGAGGAGGTTGCTTGGGCAACCTTCCTCACATTCTTTGCATTTTCTCTGTCGTATTCTTTTGTGGAGTCCAACAGTCTCTGGATATACTTTCTAGCCTCACTAACTTTGAAGTGAGTGAATCCTCCTCCACTTCCAGAAGCTCACAAAGTCTTTGTACTTCATGGTTAGTCCTTGGTAGAAGAATTGAAATAATTCTCCATCTCTATACTTAAGGTTTGGGCAGTCTTCCACCAATCTGTTGAAGCGCTCTCAATATTCACTTAGGGATTCATCACCTTCTTGTTGGATACCTGAGATCTCTTTTCTCAAGGCATTTGTCTTCGTTGCTAGAAAGTTGTATTCCAAAAAAGTGGTCTCCATATGTGACCTGTCAGCAATGGTGTCTGTGCGCAAACTTGAATACCAAGTATTTGCACGATCGCTTAGGGCATAAAGAAATGCCATCAACTTCACTTCATCTTCTGATTGCTGGACAGTTCTCTTTTGTAGCCTGCATATCTTTTCAAACTCATTTAAAAATGAGAGAGGATTCTCATTCTTCTTTCTGTAGAATTTGGGCATAGCATTTAGCACTACTATCTTGAGCTCCACTAGGTTCTCTCCATATGCAGCAATCTGCACAGGATTTCTCCTCTTCCTCGCAGTGTGCTCGTTGACTTCAAGGACCTACCTATCTTCCTCGTCCATATCTGTCATTTGTTCGGATTCTGTCCTGGACTCTGAGTCAGATACCTCCTTGTCGGATTGTTCCTTCTCCTGGTCAGAGAAGTGTTCTTGGTCTCCTTGATTGCTGGCCTCAGTACCAGCTTCACTTGCTGCTCCTGTATGGGCAATTTCTTCGCCTTGCGACGCCAGTTGGAATTGTCCCGCAGTCGTGTCTCCTTCCAGTTTCTCCTGGTTGTCTTCTCTATTTCGGGATTGTACCAGAAATTAAGGTTGACAAAGCCGCTCATAAACACCTGGAAGAGATATTGTGTACAATAACAAACTGGTCAATAGAAAAAGTAACTTGAATCTTAAAACACTGCTCCCCGGCAGCGGCGCAAATTTGATGCGGCAAGTATTTATGTTGTACAAATACTCGACAAACAAATAAGCGTGAACACCTGCACATAAATTATACTGGACAAGTACAGTGACAAGCAAGAGGTTGATCCTCTGGGAACAGTGATAAGCAACTATCTCTACTGACCTAAAGGGTTTAGCTAGTAGCCACCATAAACTTTGGGTGTTATAAAACTAGGCAGAAAGATAACATAAAATAATCAACAAGCAAATAACAAGTTATACAAGCAATCCAGCCAAGGTAATTCCACACCACCCCCTGTCCGATCCTAGATTACTATGTGAATCAGTTTAGTTAAGGTTATCTGGTCAGGACGCTGTGTTGAGCACATGGGCGTCCATTCCTTCTATTAAGCTGGGACTACCATGTTGAGCATAGAAACAGTCCCCTACCCAGGTGACTACCCTACCTTGTTTAGCAATGACTAGGAAGGCACTAAGGAGCATTAAGAACAAAGGAACCAGATCAAGGCATCTACCGATATTGAGCATTCAAAGCAGATAACCCAGCTAGCCTACATCTGCCCAGAAAGAAGGTTACCTACCCAGATTGATTAGATCTAAGCAGTTCTCAACTATCTCAAACAAAGTTCGACTAAAACCTTCACTAAACCAATTATCAAGCACGTTTCCACATCTCACGGATTCTTAAGGATGGTGCCTCATTACCTCGGCCAGATCTGAGGAGTTAGCTACACATATTGATTAAGGACATGAAACTAAACATGTAGAAGTAAAGCATGAAGCAGATATGGGACATAAAACTGGAATAGTAAACTTTCTTAAAACAGTAAGAAATTAACATAAGAATTTAACTAAAAACAGCAAGAGACAACTTGGTATGAAATCGAAAGCAAAGAGATCTAAAAGTATGATAACGACAGAAAGCATGGAATAAATAAAACAAGTACTTGTGAACAAGAGAGAAGCTTAATAACATTCTTGAAGAAGTAAATGCAACCATGAAAGGCTGAAATCAAGTGTTGAATTTAAAGCTAACCGTTAACATATATAAAAGGAAGTCTTCTCCTTTAGAGAGCTTCAACTATTCTAAGCAAAAAAAATAAAGTTGTTTTTAAAGCTACATTAATGGTGGAATTTTGGAGTATTTTCAGAGGGGGAGAAAACGAGGTACAACTATGGAAGTGTAAGTATGAAGATCATATCAAGATTAGCTTCCTTCTCACCCTTTTAGCTCTCAGAAAATATCTGCTTTGGTAGGTGGGAGAATATTGTTCCAAGCATGGTCTGCTGGTCAAAGTCGAGCAAGGTTGTAGCTTCTAGCAGCCTACTTCCCGCCATAGTTTGACAAGATGTTGGTGGGCCGGGTTTGTGGGCCTTCTTCAGCTTAACTCTTTCTATTTCTGGCCCAATGGACATGCATTGATTCTGGCCTCCTTTCAGGCATTTTTCCTGCATTCTGGGCAGCTTCAGTAATCTCGGCCCAAAGTCTTCCCCATCCAGCTGCATCATCTTTTCTCCCTTTTTTTTCCTTCTCTAAGCTAAATATATGCATTATCACAAAATAAAATGCACAAATTAAATGGACAAATGAGCTACAAATCTAGGCTCATCAGTTTTCCATGTTGAGCGGGAATTTCCAGCTGTAAACCTCTACCACATCTTCCTCTATAAGAGGAAGTTCCTCTACCTCTGGCGGACAATCCGGCAAAATTCATTGGATATATTCCCGAGTTAAGAAATTATGAAGATTATTTTCTTCCCCTTTATTATTAACTAATTATTATTCTATTTTTATTATTAATAATAATAATTATTATTATTATTATTATTATTATTATTATTATTATAATAATAATACTTTCCTTGTACCAAGGAAAAATAATACATATTCTGAACAAGGAAAAAGAATCCATAATTATTACACTATTTTCCTTATTTCTATTACTTTCCTAGTATTTTGTTAAAATTGAACCAAACACAGAATTTTAAAATCTTGGAATCAAATTACTTTTTGTATACTACCAAACACATGCTTTTAATGATTTGGAATCAGATTACTTTTCTGAGGCTGAATCTTTGACAACCAAACAGGGCCTAAGTAGTAATCGTTACAAACTAATTATGCAATTTTGCTCTAATTTACTCCAATAAGTTTTCAAAATATTGCTTCCCGAAAGAAATTAAATAATTCCCCATGTTGCTTCAATATAAATATATTTCGAAAACTATATATTGAAAAGTTTATTTAATACTGCCATGTTCCGTGAATTTATTCAATATAAATTAAATAATTCCCCATATTCTTAATTTATTCAATATAAATTAAATAATTCCCCATATTGCTTCAATAATTACCCATAATGTCTTAATTTTCATTTTTGGTTGTTTCGTTAATCTTGTATTCATCTAAAAAAATGAAATTAATTTGTAGTCTATCTAAACAATGACTCACTACTTTCACAGACTTTAATATAAATACACCCACTTTCTTAAAATTCGAGTCGAACATTATTAAGACAAAAATAATAAAACGGATGAAATATATATATATATATATATATATATATATATATATATATATATATATATAGTGTGGATCTGGTGAGAACTCACACTTAATGTGAGAACTGCGAATCATGCATAATTCTTATATAATTTATGTATAATCGTTATATATTTATGCAAAAAATCTATAATTTTACACTTTTGCCCTTCTACATAAAAATATGTATAATGTAGAAATTATATATTTTTTGCATAAAATACATAACGATTATGCATAATTATATAAGAATTATGCATGGTTTGTAGTTTTCGCGTTAAATGCAGGTTCTCATATGATCACTCCATATATATATACTCCCTCCGTCCCATTTATCTTGCAACATTTTCCTTTTCGGGCCGTCCCACTTATCTCGCAACGTTTCCTAAAATAGAAAAAAATGAATGGACCACAATCATCCTAAATAAGTGGACCCCATTACACTATTACTTTACACTTTTACCCCACTATCTTAAAATTCGCACCCAATCCCAAATATTGCAAGATGAGTGGAACGGAGGGAGTATATATTAGTAACCGTGGGTAGATATACTCTCTTAACCCTTCAAAGGATCTATCCATAAGGAAAAGGTGGAAAACCATGTTGCTAGTACTTCAAGTACTAACGATAACACTTTTATAATAATATTCACTATGCAACATGTACTTTTATAATTTTGCAATTATAAGACGAATTTGTAAATTTGACGAATTAAAGCATGAAGTTTTTATTTTTTGCCATTAGAGACATTTTCTTACCTTCAAATTTTTCCATCTGCTAGAGAATACAAAAACGGCATTGGCTTTGTCACGTGTTCACCAAGCTGGACCATTTTGCCAGATCATTAAAATACAATACCATTGTTTTGGAAAATCACAAAATATAAATAAGATTTCAGAAAATTCACAATACAATCAATTAATTAAAATGCTTAATGAAAAAGACAACGAGTTGGACCCGACCTTTAACAAAAAACCCTTGTAATCTTCACCTTCATCTTCGCGACTTCGCGCTCTCGTTTGGCATTGTCCATGTAGGCCCCCACCTCAGCTTTTCGGCGGCTGGAAAGTTTTGGGTATCGGAGTATGTCTCGAATTGTAAAAAGTTAAAACTTCATGCTTTAATTCGCCAAATTTACAAATTCGTGTAAAATTACAAAATTTTAAAAAATTCGTGCGATATTATGTGAATAGCTAAAATATCTCCCTTCTGCGTATGCATTAGCTAAAATATCTCCCTTGTGCGTATCCAATAGATAGTTATTGAAGAATAAAGAGACGTCATCGGTGAGAAGTATGAACCCAACCACGAAAGTTGGAGTCGATCATTAAAAGACAAATTAGGTGACTTTACATCACTTTTTGATGGTGTGATAAATTCTCAAATAATATTAATTATTAGATATTTTTTAGACAACAATTCCATCAATTTTGTTTTAGGATGTCTTTGTAAAAAATTATTTCATAGTATTTATCTATCTTTTAACCGTATAAGTAATTTTTTAATATTTATAAAATTTAAATTTTATATTTATTTCTTTAAAATGCTGTTAGATTGTTTAAATAAATAGTCAATTTTAAGTACATTTGCCCAAACAGACTGAAAAATCGAACACAATCAAAAATTAAATCAAGCACAATCTTGATGTGTTTTGAATCCTGACCTTCAAAGTACAAACTCTTCATCTTAATCGCTATGATATCCAATGAAACATTACTTTTATTATTTTTATTTTTTACTTGGAAAGTCCTATGAAAGAAAGGAAATAAAGCAAAAGTCTTAGGAAATATGGTCGTATGGGGCCAAGAGTAGTGGCAGCAATGAGGTGTAGTCGTTACAAAAGCGTTTAAGTCTCACCCCTACAGAATCGCCACGTGGAATTAGGTCGACTGTTGCGCCGGGTTATGGTTGCCTGTTGCCGGCTCACACCAAAACCACTCATATTTCGACAAAACTAACCACCTCTATATAATAGAAGTAATTTCCTTTTCCATTTTTTTTAAGGTGAGCGTTTCCTACGAAATCCCTGATGTTGGGCCCCATAAAATCAGTCGTCGACTCCTTATCAACGATTTCTAATTTAGAATTTTAAAACATACCGCTCCATTCCGTTCTTCATGTTTTTTCTAATCAGGTTATACTATTGATTTATATCATGTTTTAAAAAAAAATGTAAAAATTAAACTTTTATTATAAAATAATTTTTGTCTCTCCTTATCATTACTCATCCTAATTCTTATACTCTCTCTTTAAAAGTCTCTCCCACATGATTATGTTATTCTTCAAGCTCAAAAATTTAGCATTCTAAATTTTTTTGAAAACTTTAGATTATTTTTTCAATTACAACATGGAAAAAAATAATAATAATAAAGAAATAAAAAAAATCAATCGTCTCAACTATGCCTTAATAATATATGAATGAATTCTCATTTCTTCATATCAACTATTACTCGAAAATTGTGTCTATTTCTAAATACAACGAAAATTCATAAAATAAATATCTAAACAATTTTTTTAATCTCCATGCCAAAAATAAACAGAACTGTATTAACATAACGGAGGGAATAATATAAGGTGATTATATTGTGATGTTCCATAGCTGAGGTAATTGACATGGGTGTATTTGCAATTATTTACATTAAGGACTTTTTTATTTACTTTTGTTTAAAATTGAAAATAATGATCTTTTGAACAAAAGTTGGGATTAACATAAACATAGATATTTTTGGTAATTACGAAAGTTATGGTTCTTTAAGCACCAAAAATATTGCAAAAGATTTTTATAAGAAACTATTTAGTTAAGCAGTAGATGCTTAAGTTTAGAGAAACCGACAGGAAAACATATTCTGAAAACATTAAAAAACTATTTATGTGATAAGAAGCAAATAATTACTTAAAATAAGTTCTTGCTAATACACCATAAAATATACTTCATTCCTCTCATTGATCTTGCAACATTGGCTTCCGACACGAATTTTATGACTAGTTGATTTAAATGTTTAAAATAATAGTATAAAGTAAAAACTAGTGGGGTCACTTGTTTAAATGATTGTGATTCACTTGTTTTTTTTTATTTTAAACAACATTGCAAAATAAGTGGGACTGTCGGAAAATGAAATGTTAGGAGATCAATATGAGGAAGGAGTATATTTTTTGAATCGCTGATATTTGACAAATTGTTAAGTGTTATATATTTGTTGTTACATATTATTAGTTTAATATAATTTGTATATATTTCTTTTTAATTATAATAATAAATAGAGATATTTAGTTAGCGTGTGTCACGGATATGAAGGGTTGAATAGTTAAACTCTTCATGGTGAAGTAATTGGAAGATGGATATTTTGAGTTTAGTGGTGTCCAATGATCTGAATGGCTATGACTTGGTGGGATATGGCAGCGCCATCTGTCAAGGAATTAAACATGTTGGCATTCCTGGGCAAGAAATGCAATTTCCACTTCTTATCTAAAACACCAGAAAACAAAGCACTTGTCATTTTTTGTCAGCATTCCATATTTTCCAAAATAATATATGATGTTCCATCAACCTCAATTTTATCCACAAATTTGAAAACTATTATAAAATTATTAGAGTTATGGGTGAAATAAAACATGAATTATAATTTATACATAATTTTAATACGAACTTTAGTTTTTAATAAATTAATATACAAACTTTCTAATTTTTATAATGCTTCGATCCAAAAAAACTCTGGCACCAAGTATGTTGAGTTGGATGCCTACACGAACGACATAAAACAACATTATTTTTATAAGCCAAAACTGTCATTTGGACGATATAAACCGATGTCCTTTGAGAGAGATTTAGATAATGAGTCACGAAGTTTCAATTTATCTGATGTGGCCAATAAAATGACGTTTTAGTTTTATGACATGACAATCTTGTATTTGTGGTGGCCGAAGAAATTAGGGATCGGAACATGCATTCAATTGCAAAAATTAGAAGGTCTGTACATTAACCCTTTGTTTGTTTTAGAGAAGAAAATGAGAACATAAAAAAATGTAAAAAATAAAGTGAAGGGAAAGAAATAGGCGACATAAAGAGTTAATTATATAAGTTGTTTGGTACAAAAAGAAAAAAAAATAGAAGAGGGAAAAAAATGTTAAATTGAAAAGATAAAAATATCTTTAAAACAAAGAAAAAAGAGATATTATTAAGTGTAGAAATTTTTTTGAAGTGGATCCCACCATTTTTTTCTTTCTTCTATCGTTTTTTCTCTTCTAACCAAACGAGATGAAACTTCATTTCTCTACTATTTATCGCTCTCTAATTTATTTCCTCCCAAATTCCATTCAATCAAACAAGACTTAGAGTTCGTGTTGAAATTGCAAATGAGCTATACTTCATAACTTATTTTACTAATAACTCAAGCTATAATTGATCCGACCAAGCAAAACATTAATATTATGATATAATTTAAAAAAAAAATAATAACAATGAAAATTTATGAGTTCACGTGCCGTTGATTTAATTAGGCGTAATTATTGGCACTAATTGCAATTAATTAAAATTATCCGTGGAAGTTTGGGGCAGCCCCTCGAGCAACACACGTACGTGGATTCGTGGACTGTCCGCCGAGTTTACGACATTCGTTTCCCATTCTTTTTTATGTTAATGATTCTTATACGCTAATTGCGACATTATTAACTAGCGCATGACAGACGTAATTAAAAGATTCTTGTCGTGATTACATTTTAAGAAGGATGCTGCATTATCATGGCATATCATGACAAACAATATTTATCTTAAAAGTAAAGATTCTTGTCGACTACTTAAGATTAAACTGAAACATAATGATGATGAAATTAATTTAACTCAAAAGAACATAGATATTAAATGTAGGTCATAAGTCACGATTGGTCTTAATCACAAAGTCACGATCGAGTTCTGATCATGAACAAGAAAATAATCATTGAATATGTGACAGATTAAACTCCATCGGCCCTGATCGTAAAGTGAATTTGAGTTCAAAACATGAGCAAGAGAATAATTTTTGAATATGAAACGTAAGAAGTCTTGGGAACAAATGCACAATTGAGTCCGGATCGGACACAAGAAATAGTTGCAAAATAGTTACATGGTAGGCCACCGCCGCTGCCGCTCTCTCAGGTCACCGTCGCCGCAGCTCCCTCAGGCCTCTGCCGCCGCGGCTTCCTCATGCCAATGCCACAGCCGCCGCTCCCTCGCGCCACCGCCACCTATTAAATTAACTGCCGCTGCTCCCAAGTCAATTGGTAAGTGGTTTTGATTCTTCAATTCTTGAATTGATTTGGCCATCTGGGTTAATGAGTAGTGGGTAGTAACTAGTAATTGATGATGTTTAATTTACTTGGTTTTTGGACAATATTTTATGATGTTCAAGTCTTTTGAACTTATTTTGTTGATTTGAATTTGGAGAAATTTGATTTATGTGCTATTATTTACTGTATTTATTAGGCAAGAAAAAAAAAATTACGCCTCGGTACGTTTCGAGTTTTACGCCTCAATGAAACCCAAGAAAAATGCCGAACCCGTTTACGATTTTTAAAACCTTAATAGGGCAGCCTTATTGTGTATAGAAAAGTTATCGAAGTCATTGAGTTTAGGAGCCTTACAGACAAAATGAAAAAGGACCAAGTAAAGTTCCTTACAACAACTCTCATTTTTGTTCCAAGCTTGATTAGAAGCAGTAAGTGAAGAATAGCAACAAAGAATGGCTAGTCAATCAAATCTTAACTATCAATAAAACAAAGAAAACATACACAAAAAACTGGCAGAACATGTCTGAACTCAAGTTAGGACCATGAAAAGATGAAGTTTCAACCATCACAACAACAATTGAGACTCGTCAGTTGCAGAGGGAGATACAAACAGGTATGTAATGCTAATGTTCATGTTCCATTCATGACTCGTCATTCTTATTCGCACCTTGATACATGAGATAATGCTTTACTTCTTTAGCATATCAATTTACAAATATTTTGAAGTTCCTTATAGTTTAGGATGCATGTGATATGATGTCTCTATGGATACACACTTTTATATCTTGGTTCTTGGATAGGATTGTCTGTAAATGTGAATCATGTGATTTTTACCAACTACAACATAGATGGATTTAGTCTCTGTTCTGAACTAGATTATGCTAAGTATTGCTGTTTGGAAGAGAGAAGGTATTTGCTGCTGTAAACTAAGTTTGATGAAAATTAACTTTGGCTGGTATGTGATAAGAATTTGAGACTTGATATAAATTGATTTTGTAGATCATGAAGGGTATTCCCTAATTGTATATATACCATCTTTTGATTGTTTTGAAACAAGATTAAGATGGAAGAATGGTATATGTTTCATGGCCAAGACATTTGTATCCTAAGATGCTTGAAAATGTTTGTCACAAAACATAATTTTGGTTTTATGTATCACCAAGCTACTATGTGCTGACATCGATAGCTCATTACTTTGATATGCATATCTGAATTGTAAGAAACTTGATTATTATGGGATTTGAAAGGATGGTAACAACCAGGGGCGGATCCAGGATTACGAGGGAGGGGGGGCGAAACTTAAAAAATCGGTAGAGAAGTGGGTGAAGTGTACACTCGGGCGCCAGGGGGGGAATACGAAATTTCTTACATATATAAAATTGCGTTTCGACACGAGTTGGGGGGGCCAGCGTCGACACCCCCCCCCCCACCCACCGGATCCGCCACTGGTAACAACATTCTCTCAAGCATATCGTCACACGGTTACAAGTTGTTTCTCTACTTTTTAAACAGTTTTATTGATAGATATGTTTTCTATCTCTGTTTCTAGGGTGAGAGTAACTGCATTAGAGTACTGAACAAGTTAATAAATTTGCTTTGTTGATATAGTATGGTCTTGTATTAAATATAAGGTGAAATATTCAAATTTATAAGCTATCATACACATTAAGATTGTAAATAGGATATCGAAATGTTACTCTTGTCTCAATTCTGTTCGGCATCATCCTTTGCAAAAGATATTGAAATGGGGTGTTTGTGTTTGGATATTTTTTTTATTTTCTTTAAGTTTTTAAATCTCATTAGTTTGTTTTGATTTGTACAAATGGGATTGGGTTTTTAGTTTGGGTTTTGATCTCGAATCCAGGATATTGTTTTCTGTTTAATACCGATATGTAGTTGTTGATAGGGATAGAGGTGAAGAAGAGAAAGTGTTGTTCTTGCTGCAATAAACTTCCTCTTTCAGCTCTTTTCTTTCTTTCAGTTTAGCTTATGTTTAGATTTTCCATGCAAGAGGATAAATGCAATCGTTTAGTTGTATATTTCAAAATATATATTTAATTCTTAAGCTTGTCATGATCACATGTAGAGAAAGAACCATACCATATGAAGGATATAATATCATCTAATGAGATGGGCTTATGCCTCATGAATTATTATTAATTTAATTGACTCTAATAGGAATCGAACACTATATCAACTCTATATCAACTACACTTACGCTTCATGATACATTGAGGAGATGAGATCACATGTCCAATAAATCACTGTCCAATTGGTGTCTGATTTAAAACAACGTAGTTTTGTATTAAAAAAATACACTCTTTAATTATTTATTAAATCCTTTTTCAATCTTATCTATTTAATTTATAATTTTCAATCGGACATTAATTAGACAGAGATTTATTGGACATGTAACTTCATCCCCACATTGAGTGTTATGATTTTTTAAAAAGTCCTGATTTTTTGTTCTATTTATTTCAAACCTTCGCCTACATTTTCAAGACCAATTCAAACTAAAATATCTTCGGGATCCCAGAATTAATTTCGATAAAGATATTCCATTAAATTGTATATTAAGTTGTTTCATTTTATTATTGTTTTATGAACTTTTTTCTACAGTAATATAGATTCGAAAAAGAATTACATTTTGGCTGCAAAATACATAGAACCAACAAAATATTTTTTTCCCTGTGACAGTTAAAATGAGAAGAATTTTTTAAGCAGCCATTAATGTAGGGACATAAATATCACCAATATCTTAATTTGCAATATTGAATAGTTTAATTAAATATCAAAATCATTCTAATGTATTAATTGTTTTTTTTTAACAAAATCCAAACAAACAAATGCGCTGGTTTATTTATTTAAAAGTAATCTGACCTTGTGCCCCTTTATCGCTAGGGTTTTAAGAGTTGAATTTCCCCCTTCTTGAGTCTCTCTCAAGTAAACGATTGGACCAAAATACTTCGCAAGAACTTGTCGCGGGCAGTTTTTGAGGAGTTGGAGAGATGGAAAACGGAGGCGAAATACCTGAAAATGCCAACGAGCGTACGTATAATCTTATTGTTGTGAATCTTTTTGCTGTGGGATTGATTTGTTAATAATTCTCCGTTGAATTTTCAGATTGTCCAGGACCGCAGTCGGAATTGGCCGGAAAATCCGACGATTGTGCGGGATGCCCTAATCAGGAAGCATGTGCTACTGCTCCAAAAGGACCCGACCCAGGTTGATTTTCAATTACTATGTTTAATTGTTATTAATTCGGATTATAATTTCAAGGATAAAGTTATGATATTTTTTTTGCAAACAATTTGAAGACAATTAGTTTATAGCTTTTTAGCCGCCTTTGTATCTTGGAATGGATGTGAATAACTCCTTGAGGGCTTGAGTAATTGACTGATTGTGTATACATTGTAGAAGGAATTTTAAAAAAATCAAATCCTTTTGGGTTTAGTAATGATACTTATTTGTAAAGATTGTAACTTTTAGTTATCATTGCTATGATGTTTTATCGAGCAACTGATTTGTGTTTGAAATCTGGTGTACATGTCAATTATCGATTTTGATCGATGCCTTGGGAACACTGGGAGTTGGGAATTGCCTTTTAATGTTTTACTTTACCAATTGCTCTATCTTTCTTGCAAATGTCACATAATTTCATATGAACTCTGGTGCCTCTGTTGTTTAAACTTATTTTAGCTTGCTGGTTTGCAGTTACAGTTGATTAGGTTTGATATTCGTTCTTATACCTATGAGTTATATTTATACATTTGAATATGTTTCATTGTAGACTTGGTCTCTATTGCTGAAAGAATGGCCACAGTTAAACACAAAATACTAGTCTTGTCCGGAAAGGGTGGTGTTGGGAAGAGTACGTTTTCAGCTCAAATATCTTTTGCCCTGGCAGCCATGGGTTTCCAGGTGGGCCTTCTCGATATCGACATATGTGGTCCAAGCATCCCAAAGATGCTTGGTCTCGAAGGTCAAGAGATTCACCAAAGTAACTTGGGATGGTCTCCTGTTTACGTCGAGTCCAACCTTGGGGTCATGTCGATCGGATTCATGCTCCCCAACCCCGACGACGCTGTGATATGGAGAGGCCCTCGAAAAAACGGAATCATCAAGCAATTTCTCAAGGATGTTTATTGGGGTGATCTTGATTTTCTTGTAGTGGATGCACCACCCGGGACCTCAGACGAGCATATCTCTATTGTTCAATTTCTCCAAGCAACAGGAATAGATGGAGCTATCATAGTCACTACCCCTCAGCAGGTATCTCTCATTGATGTAAGGAAAGAAGTGAGCTTCTGCAAGAAGGTTGCACTACCCGTTCTTGGAGTTGTTGAGAACATGAGTGGTCTATGTCAACCCCTGTCGGATCTCAAATTCCTTAACGTATCCGAAACTGGTGAGCAAAAGGACATGACAGAGTGGGTTATCCAATACATGAAAGAGAAAGCTCCAGAGATGTTAAATTTGTTTGCTTTTAGTGAAGTGTTTGATAGTAGTGGTGGTGGTGGTGCGAAAATGTGTAAGGATATGGATGTCCCTTTCCTTGGGAAGGTTCCACTTGATCCGCAGCTGTGTAAAGCTGCTGAAGAAGGGAGATCTTGCTTTGATGATATTAAATGTCGCGTTAGTGCCCCTGCTTTGAGGAACATCGTCGATAAGTTGCTGTTGGAGCTGAAGGTATCGAGGTTGGAGATAATGGAGGATGGTGCTTGAGGATAATCTGCTATCAGAACCACCTCTCCTATGGCTAGGTG
Organism: Lavandula angustifolia; assembly: GCA_028984105.1. NCBI lineage: Eukaryota > Viridiplantae > Streptophyta > Magnoliopsida > Lamiales > Lamiaceae > Lavandula > Lavandula angustifolia. The sequence continues at coordinate 28,256,231 of CM054806.1, read as the reverse complement.
ATGTTCTTCTCTATAAACTCATGTCTTTATTGATAAATTAACCGAATAGGGTTGTTGGAATGGTTATGTTCTTTTTCTTGAATCCAATAAATAGTGAGGAATTTATGAATATTGAGCTTGGTAATGGTTTTGCTAAAGCTGTTTTTCATGTATAGTAGTATTGTGTAGTTTGAGGATTAGTATTTATCATTATCATTATTATTAATATATCTACAATACTACATGCTATTTGTTTTTCTCCCAAATTTATACTCCTTCCGTTCTGTTAATAACGTCTTGTATTCCTGATTGTGTCCTCCTAATTAGAATTGTCATGTTTCTTTGATTGAAAGAATATACTACTAAAAATTAATCCTTCCGTCCTATTAAAGTTGTTCAGCATATCTTTTTAAGCTGTTCCATTAAAGTTGCCTAGTTTCTTTTTTTGGCAAATAATTACAAACACTTTATTTTAGAATTACACAACTCTCTCAACTAATAACTCTCCTTAAAAGTGTGATGGAAATACAATGGACAACTTCAATGGGACGGAGGGAGTACTAAAAGTTGAGTGGGTCAACATTATTTGCATTAAAAAATCGGTCTTCTTAATCTCCATGACAACAAGAAGTAAAAAGGTATTATTGGAACAAATCGAGTTCTATAAATATCTTCCTTTAGTGAAATTAAATGTAGGGAATAAATATCACCAATGTCTTAGTTTGCAATATTGATTAGTGTAATTAAATATCAAATTCATTCTAATGTATTAATTGTTTTTTTTAAAACAAATACACTAGTGCTTGCTTATTTGGGCTCATAATTTCAGATTCGAGCCCATCCATAAAGTTTCTCTCTTGTGAATTTTGATGTAGAACTATAACAGCAAAGGGCAGTATCGTAATATTTATTGGAAACCCTTAACAGAAAGAAACACATACTGGTACAGTCGCTATAAATTTCAGAAACCCTAACCACATTTGCCTCGTTCCAGTGCCGCCGTTCCATTCAACCATGACGACGAGATTTAAGAAGAACCGCAAGAAGCGAGGCCACGTGAGCGCCGGCCATGGACGTATCGGAAAGCACCGAAAGCATCCCGGAGGTCGCGGAAACGCCGGTGGTATGCACCATCACCGTATCCTCTTCGACAAGTATCATCCTGGATACTTCGGAAAGGTCGGTATGCGTTATTTCCATAAGCTCCGCAACCAATTCCACTGCCCCACCGTCAACATCGACCGCCTCTGGTCGCTGGTGCCGCAGGAGGTGAAGGACAAGGCGACCAAGGACAACGCGCCGCTCGTCGACGTCACGCAGTTCGGTTACTTCAAGGTTTTGGGGAAAGGTCTGCTGCCGGCGGACAAGCCTGTTGTCGTGAAGGCCAAATTGGTATCGAAGAATGCCGAGAAGAAGATCAAGGAGGCTGGTGGCGCGGTCGTGCTCACCGCTTGATTAGGTTTTTGTTACTTTTACTGTTTTGAATTTCGCTTTGTTCTATCGTGACTGCTGATATTTGCTTGAGGGAATTTTTGAGTAATTACTGGTTATATACTCTTATAAATGATTTCATGGTGAATTGTTTATCCTCATTGCTTGCATTCCTAATAATTTTGAGTAATTGTCTAGCACTGCTTTTTGTTGATGTTCTTTATGTTATTGCCTTAGTGTTGATGTTCTTCATAGGGATTTGGTTTGCTATGAGGCTTGCATAGTTAGTCTTATTAGAATTACATTGCGGTGCTTGGCATCACGGTAAGATGGTGAAGATTTTCTTTTGCATTGAAAATTCGTTCTTGGTTTATTGGTTTAGTGCTGCTGGTCAAAACGGCATAAGTCATATGTATAGAAACAAATGGTACTAAATCTTTAAAAAATGATTTTTTTTATAAAAAGTTTGTGTATCTTCTTTAGTATGATTCATGAATTTTTTGAACTCTGACTAGAAGCTATGATCACCGTATTCCTAGCTATTTCGCTCTGTTGTTTTCGTTGCGGATTGAGTATTCTTTTGTACACTGATATTTGAGTAGCTTAAGGCTGAGCCCGTATCTTGCTTTTCCTCCATTGTGTGAATGGATTTTGTCAGATTTAGTTTATTTGAGTCGATCTGCTAGTATGTCTTAAACAGGACTGCTTCCTGCAAGTCGGTCGATTTCATAAAACCCTTAGTGGCATGTAAGGTTCTAACTCGTGCAAATCTGTTTGACTGATAGTCTATTACACTACTTGTAATTGCACGGCTTAGTGCCTGCGAACTTTTATTTACATTCTCTTATTTGTTTCTGGTTGTTAACTTAATCTCATCGACTTTCCCTGAACCCTTAGGACTAAGGGTAGAATAGTAGTCTCAAACTACCATTTGTGCCAACTTGTGATACTTGTTTCCTATCTATTAGTTCTCTGGTATACATTTCTTGCAATTCTGATTCTTTAGCATCATTATTGAATTCTAGTTTCTTAGTTGAGGGTTACTTCTAAAGTTTTACACACCCAATTTTATGGAGGGTGTTTCCTTTTCATTGCGATGTATATGGAGTGCGACACATAAGGGTAAATATCAAAGCTCCCGTATAATGTTGTTAGTATATGTGCTATCGGGCAATTTTTATCCAACTTTAAAGGTTGATAGATGCAATGCGTCTTATCTTAGGAACCTTTTCCTAAACGTGTGGACTAGCCCATAATTCATACATCTCCTTAAGTAGAACAAGTCCAATAAAACATCCATGTTTTAGAACAAGCCCAATAAACTATTCTTTTATGGTAATACTCCTTCCGTTTCATTGAAGTTGTTCAATTTCTTATTGAAGTGGTTTTAATGAGAATCGTTGGGTGTGTTTGGAGTTTTTGTCAAGTTGTGAACCCTCTAAGTAAAGTTTGTAATAATTGTCAAAAAATGAAACTAAACAATTTTAGTGGAATTGTGTGAAAAAGTATAGTGAACAATTTCAATGGAATGGATGGAGAGCATATTAGATTTATCAAAATAGTATATTATTAATATCAAACAGAATCATTTCCGTCCAATCTCTCTACCTCTCGTAATATATTTTATCATAAAAATCTTACACATTTGATTGATAGGGAAATTCGGAACAAAAGTCAGCTTATTTGTAATGCACTGCCGACTATTGAATATGGTTAGAGAAGGAAGTGTGGAACAGCCATCAAATCAAGTGGGTGTCAATTTAGTCCACATAAAAAAGTGACATCCTTTGTCTACTCAACCTCATAGGATAGAAAAATTAAAAGAATTATATGATCGAAGACAACAAATAATTACACACAATAAAATAGCTAGATAATGGGATGTTAGTGTGCATTCTCCTAATGATGTCTTTCACCTTATAAAGTGTGAAAGGGATGGACCATGTTGACTTATTATAAGTGGATTGCATAAGAGTATTCACCTACCAATCTCATGTTACAAAAGTAGTTAAAATTTTCTTTCACTAAAATGAATAAACTCTAACTCTCAACTATCATATCAAGACCTATCTTATGATTGTCCCGCTACGTAGAGGGGATGACAGAGTGGTTGAGGTGAGGTTTTTCGGGACCGACAGGTCGTGTGTTCAATCCTCACTGAAGCCATTCTGTGTGAGCCTGTCACCTGAGCGCACCGAAGGTAGCGACTGCGGGTTCCTCAAATCAAAAAAAAAAAAAAAGACCTATCTTATGACCGAAACAATTTCTTTGATATTAAGGGAGGTGCAGTGGTATTGTCATTCGAAAAAGGTGATAGATGTACTTATTTAATTAATATTTTGAGTTGTTTTTATAATTATATTTTGATTCAAAACTTCGAAGAGTACAAGAGTTGTTTTCGATCTTTTCGAATAGGATGGTGAGTGCTCCTCCCCAAGAACTTAATCTGTCCCATAAAAAGTGTTTTGTTTTTATAGAGCACAGAATTTTAAGAGAGTTGGTTTTAGTGGGTAAAGATGTGAGATTCATATAATTAATTAATTATTTAGAATTAATTTGTGAGTTAAAGATGTGGAACTCATACAATTAATTAATGATTTTGAATTGATTAGAGTTGGCAAAGGTGTGAGACTCACTTCCTTTTTTAAAAACAAAACATTTTCTATGGGATACCCAAAAAAAGAAAAACATGACACTTTTTATGGGACAAATGGAGTATTAATTATCACGGTGGAATCACTAGTTCAAGCAACAACAAATGAATCCATAAGTAGCAGGTGCAAAAAACTCATATTAAGCACTGATGAACAAATTATAATTTCTCGCAAGTGCACGAATCGGTGTAATACCTAATCTAGCAACTCCCGAGGTCGATCTCACAAGGACTCAGCTGGGTTCTAATTATCCTAATTATTTCACTATCTACTTGGTCCTAAACTGGGTTTGGTTTATTTAAAACTACGAAATTAAAATGCAAGAAAGAAAGAAAACAAATAAAAACGAAGCAAAGTGGGTAATGGGTTTGTTTTCAAGTCTGATGAAGAGTGCGGAGGTTTAGCAATCACTATGCCTAAGATGATCGATTCATTCCCATTCTCTAGCTAGCATTTATGAATTTATTTTGTTGGTTCATCCACTAAGGCTTTAGGGATTCCGTATGATGGCGGGAGATCTCTAACTTATAATCCTAAGGGTCAATCAAGTGATCATATCATGAACCTAAGGATCGTATCATGCTCAAGGATTTAAGGAACCATCTAAACTATCCCAAACCAATGGTGACAATCTAGACACTTAATTGCAGGTCTAAATAAATAACCGGGTATGATGCGCCGTATTATCTATTACCTATATTCTCTATAATTATCTAAGATGATGGCCAGTCACATTAAAGAATCATAGAGAAATCAAAAGAAGGCTCAACAATTAAGAAACAAAACAATTCATTCATTGAAAAACTTGGGTTTGAATCAATTCATCAAAAACATAGATCCTGCTAAACCCTCACACAAGGGGATTTAGCCACTCATATTCATAGGAAAATAATCACAAAAGATGCAGAAATAATCCATAGAATTCAAGTATCAAAAACCCTAAACAAAACTGAGAAGGAATAATACAACCTAGAATCTAGCGGATTGATCCTCACGCTTGGTTCTCGGGTTGTGGTCTTCAATCTTCGTCTTGAATCTTCAACGGAGGGATGCCTTGGGTGTTTCTCTGCCTTGGAGGGTGGAAAAAGTCGGAATTATGGTGTGTGTTCCGAAGGAAAGAAGTCCGAAAGGGTTTATATAGGTTTCGGGCCGAAAAAATCAGGTTTTTGGGCTGCAGACAACGCGGACCGCGGTCCAGCACAAATTCGGACCGCGGTCCGACCCCACGAATTTTTTCAATTTTTTGAGTCAGAACGTACAGGACCGCGGTCCAGCACAAATTCGGACCGCGGTCCGACGTCTTCTGCCGAACAGTTTTTTTCTGCACTGTCGCGTTTTGGGAAAAACGCGATATCTCCTTCGTTAGCCGTTGGATCGCCACGAAACTTTGCCACAATGTTCCTAACACATAGACATACGATGTGGACGGTGGAGATCGGATTCTAAGATCGTTAGATCCGCCTGCCACGCGATTTTCCAACTGCCTCGTTACATGAGCTCCGAAACGCGATTTCTTCAACATCCGGCTTCAAATCCTCTTCATTCTTCATCCAAACAACTCCATCTTTGCCAACAATGCATCAATGGTCATGGTTTCTTTCATTTTGGTGTCAAATACCACCAAATATGCTCAAAACACGTGAGAAACCTACAAAACCAAAAACTATCGAAAGTATACGATTCCAAGCAAAACAAAAGCTAAAAATGAATAGAAAACGATGTAAACAAGCTTAAAAAGAACATGATGAGATGGTATAAAAACCACTCATCAAGCACCAACTTTCTTCCTAAATCTATTCATGTTTAGTGGTAAAAAGTAGGGTTATTGGTGAAATAAAGCATAACACATCTGCAATTTTACTAACTTCAATCCGTGATGAATTAAGGAATGAACTTTCTAAATTTTGCAATTGAATGCATGCTCCGATCCCAAATTTTTTCTGGCAGCCGAAATATTGAGTTAGGCGTAATGTGAACGGTATAAAATGAAGTCATTTTTACGGGCAAAAATTTGTTGTTTTGACTTTATAAATTGATGTCGTTAGATAGAGATAGTAACGTGAAGTTTCAATTTATCTAATGCCGCAAGCAGAGCGCCTTCGTTTTAATTTTATGACGTGACAATCTTGTCCATTTAGACGTCAAACTCAGCAAAACGACTTTGTTTTAATATTTTCAGTGGCCAAAAAATTGGGATTAGAGCATCTCTTCAATTGCAAAAATGAGAAAGTTCGTTGAAATTCATGTTAAAATTGCAAATGGATTATAATTCATGCTTTATTTTGATCCCGTTTGGGAAAAAAACTTAAATAAGCCCTTGTGGCAAAATAACTTATTGTATAAGGAATTATGACAAAAGTTCTTAAATTTAATAAGATGTTTGAATTTGGATGCATATATTAATAATAATTTATGCTTACATTATAAAAAAAAAATCAAAATTACAGTGTAAAATTTATAGCTGTCAGGATTCGATAGTGGATCTCTACAAAAGCTCCTTATAAGTTACTCATAAGTTATAAATATTCTTATGAAAATAAGTCAAAATAACTTAAATTCACGCTTTACCAATTATATAACCCTAAAAAGTAGCAAGCATCAATTCCATTTGCTTAAATTCACTTTCAGTAAAATAGGTCGCAACTCGTAATATGAATTTATTATATGTACCATTTAGTGATCAATGACTTTAAATAGGTGTACTAATTTAAGAAATTATGTCCAATTTTATAATTTCATGTTTTAAATGTTGTAATCGTTTTATATTGATGTAAAGTTTTATGGAGCGTGAAATAAATTTCATAAATAATTTGAGTAATTTGTATATCACAAAGCAAACTATTTTATTTTCACAAAACATGTTAATTATAGGAGACAAAAATTAAAATTATATCATAGTTTAGGTCTAGACCCGTCCCGTGCTTCTACGGGTCTGGATATTACCCACCCCATCGCGGGACGGGACGGGACGGGTTGGGTCTGGTGGATCGGGTTCCAATTGCCATTTCTAGGAGTATAAATTATGATGTGGTGGGTCAACTGGAATATGTTAGGGTAATATTCAACTAGAATATGTTAGGATAATATTTTAAGTTAAAAAAAAATTAATGGAATGAAATACAGGAAAAGAAAATTGGACTAATAGAGTGGGTGGAGAAAATATTATTTAATTTTTATAGCATAAAATTCAAGATTTGATATTGATAGTAAGTTGACAAACATTAGTCATTGCCACCGAAGCAAGGTGCAGATGAATAATATGCATTCTTATCGATTTACCAAAATAATCAAATCTTTAAACAGGTGGTCTCCTTTGAAGTCGACTTCATGTACAAAAATAATTATCGATGGACCTTAAATGCTCATCATTATACAAAAATAATTATGGTGGTGACGTTACAATTTTATTCCTTTAGCTTAACAGTAAGCGCCACATCTTGAGTACTCCTCCGCCGCTGATTATTATATAATCCAACAGTCATTTATATAATAAAGGGGCAATTGTAAAATTATACATTCCAAACTTGATAACTGCAAAATGTATATGAATTTGAGTAAAATGTAGATTTTATACACCCTTCCATTTCAAACCTTAAAAAGTTAGTCTACTCACCAGCTAAACTCCCTCCTGCCATGTTTGCTGCAATTTGAGTGACTTTATATAATTTTCAAACTACAATCGTGCAAGTTTGCTATGCTGCGAGACTTTTGGAAGAAATTTATTTCACGTGCATTTTGGTGCACATAAATGAACAAAAACTTAGAATAGGAAACAATAACATTGTATCAATTTCAATTTTACAAATTTGTGCCATAATCAAGGTAGTGTATAAAGCAAAAGCTTTGGCTTACAGGAATTGAGAAAAATTAGCAGCAGGATCTCATCTCGGTCTTGATTAGTCACACACTACTCGTCATGATTCAAAGTAGTGTTGTCTTGAAGAAACCGCATTTTAACTCCAAAAAGTCCTGTACTAATAGAATTAATATACTTTTGTATATTTGTATAGCTAACGTGTATAGTGGATAGTTTGTTAGTTGGTTAGTTAGTTTCCTAATTATGGGTGAAAACCCTAACTTGTTAGCCTATATATTTTCGTATGAGATGAGGAATGAATTACGGGAAAATATTTGTTCTTTCATGGTATCAGAGCCTCTCTGATATTTTTTTCCACTTCTCATTTTCTCCACTTCTTCTTCTTCGAGATCTCATGGCTGCAAAATCAGAGTTTCACCCAGCCCTAGCTGTCACCAATATTAAAAATCTCATTCCTATCACTCTCAAGATGGAAAAAGGTCAATACTCTTCTTGGGCCGAACTCTTTAAAATTCATTGTCGCGCCTACAAGGTTATAGATCATATACTCCCGCCTTCAACTCCCGCTGCAGCTCTAACCGATGACCAGAAAGATGTATATTCTCGTCTCGATGCTATCGTTCTGCAATGGATCTACGGTACGATCTCTAATGATCTATTGCACACTATTCTCGAACCAGACTCTTCTGCCGAAACCGCTTGGAAGCGGCTGCAGAATATTTTTCAAGATAATAAGAATTCAAGAGCAGTTTATCTTGAACATCAATTTTCTAATATCCGTCTTGACGACTTCACAAATGTTTCTACTTATTGCCAAGAGCTCAAGATGGTTTCAGATCAGCTATCTAATGTCGGAGCACCTGTTTCAAATCATCGCTTAGTTATTCAACTTATTGCTGGATTAAATGAGAATTACGATGGTGTTGCTACTTTTATTCAACAATCAGATCCTCTTCCTCCGTTCTATGAAGCTCGCTCTCGACTTATTCTTGAAGAAACCAGAAAGGCGAAACAGTCTTCCACAAACGCCCAAGCTGCTGGATCTGCCCTATATGTCTCAACCACGCCGGACTCTTCTAATACGAGCTCTCACTCTCGTTCCGATACAGCTCCAATCCATCTTAATCCGGGCTATAAGCATGGCCGCAACAATGGTCGTGGTCGCGGTAATCGCGGTGGACGAGGGCGCGGAAACCCTAATGCAGGAGGACGTCATTCTTCGTCTGGATATTCCTCCACTTATGGCGGTGGTTTACGACCCTCGAATGTCTATAGTCAACCACAACCACCGGCATGGTTCGCGTATTCGTCGTGGTTCTATTGGCAGCCCCCTACACCACCACCGTGTCCATTTCCTACTTCCTCGTGGCCACGACTGCCGACTTCCAACTTCAATAATCCAGCTGGACTTCTTGGTTCTCGCCCTCCATCTCAAGCATATGCAGCGAGCACTGCTCCTTCTGTAGCTGCTCCAACGGATATTAATGAAGCCATGCATACTCTATCTCTTCATGCTCCGGATGAAAACTGGTACATGGACACTAGCGCATCATCTCATATGACGGCAAATCGAGGTACACTCTCGTCTTATTTCAATAAAAATGTATCTCAAAATATTATTGTTGGTAATGGCACTGAAATTCCAGTACATGGGATCGGACATTGCAACCTTTCTCCGCCTCACCCTCCTTTACTTTTAAAAAATGTCCTTCATGCTCTAGATCTTGTTAAAAACCTTGTCCGATCCCAACTGGCGAGCCGCTATGAACGATGAATATGATGCATTAATTCGAAATAAGACTTGGGTTTTGGTCCCTCGTCCATCAAATGTTAATATCATTCGTAGCATGTGGGTTTTTCGGCATAAACTTAATTCTGATGGATCTTTTGCACGATACAAAGCTCGACTTGTTGGTGATGACCGGTCTCAACTTGTCGGTGTGGATTGTGAAGAAACCTTTAGTCCCGTCGTTAAACCGGCAACTATACGGATGGTTCTTAGTCTCGCTATCTCCAAATCATGGTCGATTCGTCAACTTGACGTCAAAAATGCCTTCTTGCATGGAGCTTTGAAAGAAACGGTCTATATGCATCAACCACTTGGTTTTCGGGATTCCACATTTCCAGATCATGTATGCTTACTTCAAAAGTCTCTATATGGGTTGAAACAAGCGCCGCGAGCTTGGTATAATAGGTTTGCTGCATATGTCTCTACCATCGGTTTCTCGCATAGCAAATCCGATCACTCTTTGTTCATTTATCACAATGGATCTGATGTGGCTTATCTTTTACTGTATGTTGATGATATTATCCTTACTGCCTCATCCGATTCCTTGCGCACATCTATCATTTCTTCTCTGTCTTTGGAGTTTGCAATGTCTGATCTTGGTGAACTACATTATTTCCTCGGAATTGCCGTGACTCATTCTCCCACTGGCTTATATCTCTCACAACGCAAATATGATATGGACATTCTCGAGAAAGTTGGTACGTCATCTTGCAAAGCTTCTCTTACTCCAGTTGATACATCTACTAAACTGGATGCTTTCGGTCCTCCGGTGGAAAATGCGACCTAATATCGCAGTCTTGCTGGGGCACTACAATATTTAACTTTTACTCGTCCCGACATTTCTTATGCCGTTCAACAGATTTGCTTGCACATGCATGATCTTCGAGAACCTCACTTCTTTGCCCTAAAGCGGATCCTCCGTCATATTCGTGGTACCCTCGACCATGGACTTCATCTCTACAAGTCTCCAACGTCGGATTTGGTTTCTTACACCGATGCCGATTGGGGTGGTTGTCCCGACACGCGTCGTTCGACCTCGGGATATTGTGTATTTCTCGGCCTCAATCTCATATCGTGGTCTTCTAAACGTCAACCCACTCTCTCCCGGTCAAGTGCTGAAGCCGAATATCGAGGCGTGACTAACGTTGTATCCAGGGGCGGATCCAGGATTTATTGTTAGGGGGGTGAAATTTACGGAGATGAGTTGTATTTATTCGGGGGTTCGGAGGCGGAGCCCCCGAGAAATTTTCTTGGGGGTGTTTTTGGTCTAAATATACTTACTAATTAAGGCTTGTTTAGGGATATTATATTTTCTTTTACGAATAGCCGTTATATGTTATTTGTAATTTATTCGAAAAATATAGTATAAAATCGTATTTTGACGACGCCTAGATTTAGTTGGAGGATATTACGAAGAATAACAATTTTGACTTATAAATTAATCAAGTATTTGAAAGATAGAGTTTTTTATACTTCAAATATTGTTAATTTTACTTAAAGGACAATCAAGTATAAAAAAAGAAAAGAAAGCACAAAACATAACATATAACTGCATAAAAGATATATGTTATATTATATATATATATATTTCTATCAAAATAGATATCCAAAACTTCTAATTTTAGACCTTCACTAAAATTAAAATTAGTGACACGTAACATACATTTTTTAATATTTGCCTAAATTAGTGGTCACATTCACACTAATTCTTAATTTTTACTTTGGTGTAAGTTGACAAATTCAAAAATCTCCGGGGGGCGAATCGAAAAATTTAAATGGGATAAATGTATAAATTACTAAAAATCGAAAATAATTCGTAGTATTACACGAAAGTTCGGGGGGGCGGTCGCACCCACCCGCCCCTATTTGTATCCGCCTCTGGTTGTATCTAAAGCATGTTGGCTTCAAAATCTTTTATTAGAGCTTCATTATCCTCCTTCAAAAGCAACTTTGGTTTACTGTGATAATGTCAGTGCCATATACTTGTCCGGCAATCCAGTAAATCATCAACGGACAAAGCATATCGAAATGGACATCCATTTCATGCGTGAGAAAGTTTCTCGTGGCCAAATCAGAATCCATCATGTTCCCTCTCGTCATCAACTGGCTGACATTTTCACGAAGGGGCTACCACGACTCTTATTTGAAGAATTTAGGGACAGACTAAGCATTCGACCTCCTCCCGCTTTAACTGCGGCGGTGTAATAGAATTAATATACTTTTGTATATTTGTATAGCTAACGTGTATAGTGGATAGTTTGTTAGTTGGTTAGTTAGTTTCCTAATTATGGGTGAAAACCCTAACTTGTTAGCCTATATATTTTCGTATGAGATGAGGAATGAATTACGGGAAAATATTTGTTCTTTCACATCTTCTTCTGTTTGTTTTACGCACGAGAAGTGAAAAAAGTGTTTAAATAAAGTTAGATTAACCCAAGATCCAAATGTATGTACAACGATTCTGATGCATGTGCATCAGGATGCATCCAAGACCACCTCATTAGATAATGAATAATTTAAAGTTAATATACACCGATTATTTAAAGAAATAAAGAGAAGATGAAGTTAAAGTTCACAATTATTTAAAGTTAATAAACCCCAAAAAGCATATAAAAGCATGCAATATTACGTCTTTGAAGCCAATGAAACCACGGCTAACAACCTAATAATGCAAGAAAGATGACAGATAAAAACATGCAATATTATGTCTATAAAACCACGGCTAAGAACCTAGTAATGCAAGAATGATAGACAAATAAAGTATTTCATCCGTACTATTAAAATCGTTATCTTTTTTTTCGGTATGAAGATCAAGAAAATGGTATTGTGTAGTGTGTGATGTATAATTTGATTTTGGGATAATTAATTTTTGTCCAAGCATTCTTTGTCTCATTTGGCAAGAATGGTGTTGACTGCATGGGGAAGGCGCACGAATCTTCCTAGTTTAGATGATTCAAGAATGGGCAGGCAAGAATGGTGTTAACTACTCCCTCCTTTCCGAATATATATGTCTATTTGAATTTTTCACATATATTAAGAAAAAAAATTAATGATATGAAAGTTAGATAAAGATTGGTATTATAATATGAGTAAATTAAAGTAAATTATTAAAAAAGTTAATGACATAATTATATTTACTATTATAAAAATTGGATAAAATGATCTTTTTCTATATTATCATATTAATTAGACCTATGAAATTTAGTGAAATATTTAGTTAGACACAGAAAAATTGTTAATAGGAATAGGGAAAATCTAAATGGATCCATTTGGTCCGGATCAAATTCCATAAATAGTTTTCATCAATTCTAAAAAGTTAATTTTATCCTTTCCAATTTCAATGTCAATTTAATTCTTTATACTAATATAATAAATTTTTAAGTATAAAGAATTTAAAGCAAAAGTTAATAATGGTAATCAAACGTTTTTTTTTATTTTATTTCTCATAAGTTTTATTCATTTAAGAATATAAAAATAATTGTGTATTATACAAATAATAATAAAATTAAAGAGTGGCATTTTTCAATATGTAAGTTGTAACACTTTATAAGTCGTATATATAAGTCTCGAATATATGATTCTGTCATTATAAAAAGTTATTTTTTCAATCTTTTTAAATCATATTGAAAAATACCAATTTTTATGTTTATTTTTGCGTATATAATATATGATTATATTAAATAAAATGAATTTGTAATAACGTGAAAGAAAATAAAATAAAAATGTATTATATCTTTTATTTTGATAGGAAACTAAATCTAAAAAAAATTTTAAAAAAATCTCTTTAGTTTTTCTTTATTTTATAAAAAATCTAATAGGAAGCCTAATATATATTTTCTATTTATTTATTTTTTAAATTTTTTTATAAAACAATTACAAAATAACAAAATACAAACATTACAGAAATATTCGGAAGAAATTCAAATTCGTATATATATATATATATATATATATATATATATATATTATATCGAAGAAAGTTAAAAATTAACTTGGAAATAAAAACTCTTTAAATCTAATTGATTTAAGTAAAAGAAAAATTAAAAAACCAATTTGATAAAGCCAACTTATGTATCAAATAAGTGAATGTGGAAAAGTTAGATGAATATTCGTCGACTCAAATTCAGTTCAAATTTTCGAATTCGAGTCGAGCTTTATCAAATTTGAGTCCGAGCTATTCGAATAAAAGTCGGTTTGTTAACAACCCTAATGACACAGAGGTTAATAAGCTTGTCTTAATAAGAAATGTTAGTGTTCAAATATTCGTGATTTCTCTGTTGATCTAGTTTTTGTTATTAGATGTGTATGCTGAAAATTTTGTAGACGTTAATTGAGATAGGGGTGGATTTAGAGGGGGTTAGGAAGGTCGACCGCCCCCTCAGCCACCAGAATTTGTATAGTAGGGTATAACATTTGTTAGTTTAGTGGTTAACACCTCTAGCACCTATAAAAAGGTTTCAGGTTATAAAATTATTAATTCATATACAATACAATTAATTTATAATTGCAGGGTAAAATTTATTTTAGATCCACTAACTATGTGTCGTTTAATTTATTATTATGGTGAAATTAGTGAAGGAGCCATGTATGTAGTTATTTATTTATTATTTGATTTATAAATAAAATATTTAAATTAAAGGTAGACTTTTTTTTATACACAAATCATAAAAATTACTATAAAATATTATTTAGTAGTTATTTATTATTTGATTCATGTTTCAATTCCACACTAAATTAACTATGGTCTAATATTATTATTATTAGGCATATATTAATATGGTCAATCATTAAATCTTGATTCATTTAATTTTATTAATGAGCTATAATTAATGTTAATGTATGGGATATTTGACCACATTATTAACGATGAATACACAATTGATCATTTGAGCTAGTATATAAAATTAAAGGATAGACTTGTCTTTTTAACTTTAATTTAAATTATTAAAGGAATTTGATCCGGATCAAATTGATCCATTTAGCATCACTCATAGGCATATAAATTTGGGACACACGAAAAAGGAAAGGAGACATATATATTTGGGACAGAGGGAGTTATTAAAGCATATTATTGTGTCACACATCGACTTGGTGAAGATCTTATCTCTTATAGATAAACTTGAATATCACTTCCCTTTACAAGGCCATTTACGGGGAATATACCTAATTTTATGATTGTATCAGAGTAGACTCAAGTCGATATTGGTTTGTTTGATCTATGTGTATCATTTGTTTTCACGTATAATAGTCCGATGTTCATAATGACTTACACGTGAGGGGGTTGGATATTCATTCCCTTTATAAGGCCCTTTGTCCCATATCAACTTCGACGACTTGGTGAGATGTATAAGTGAGGGAGTTGGATATCCCTTCCCTTACACGTGAGGGGGTTGGATATTCATTCCCTTTACAAGGCCCTTTGTCCCACATCAACTTCAACGACTTGGTGAGATGTATAAGTGAGGGGGTTGGATATCCCTTCCTTTTACAAGACCTTTTGTTCCACATCGACTTTGTGAGATCACTTCTTAGACGAGTGCAATTTGTGTAAAAAAAGGCAAATATAGGGGGGCAAAATATAGGGGTAAACGAGTCATGGTTTATAGAAATGCATTTAATTCAAACTTATGTGTATTTTTTTAATTATGAAGTTTGACGTGTATAATTTTGACTTTCATCTCAATAATAATAAAAAACAATTTAAAAATTTAAAAGAATTGTATATATATCAACATTTGGGAGTGAGAGATCACAAATAGTCTTGTTTTTTCCCTCTAGTATCAAAGAAACCACAACATTGTCTGGATCTTGGCATTTTTTGCATTTATTATAGAAAATGTTGTTTAGTTAATAAGATGATTTCATTCTATAAATTGATATTTGTATCCAAATTAGTAGATTTTACTTTTATATACATTCACACATTGTCCTTATAAAGGAAAATCATGTGTTTTGAGGGCTAATAACCGTAATTATCTAAAAGTTAATATAAACCATCATCTTGAATTGTTTTTACATATTAATTTAGTATCTGAACTGTAATATACATGATATTATATATATATATATATATATATATGGAGTGGATCATGTGAGAACCTGCATTTAACGTGAGAACTGCGAACCATGAATAATCCTTATATAATTTAGGCATAATCGTAATATATTTTATGCAAAAAATATATAATTTTACATTATACATATTTTTACGTAGAAGGGAAAAAGTGTAAAATTATAAAGTTTTTGCATAAAATATATAATGATTATGCATAAATTATATAAGAATTATGTATGGTTTGCAGTTCTCACGTTAAGTGTGAGTTCTCACGAGATCCATACTCTATATATATATATATAGTATAATATAATATAATATAATATAATATAATATAATATTATATATTATGTAAATATTATATAATATATAATATATTATTTATGTATTATATATTATACATTATGTAATGTATGTATATAATATATTATACATTATATATTATGTATGATATATAATATATTATATTATGTATATATTATATAATATATAATATAATATTTATGTATTATATATTATATATTATGTATGATATATATAATATATTATGTATATATATTATATATGATATATATAATATATTATGTACTATTTATTATATAATATATATGTTTATATTATAATAGTATATAATATAATATGTATATATTATATATATATTATATATAATATAATGAGTCCGGCGGTGAAATGCCCATCTGGAAAAAGACAAATACATTTATACTCAATTCTTATATGTAACTACACTATATACCCAAGAAGACGAAAATACCCCTACTATGGGATGGTCCGATCACGTGAAAGAGGGCCCGATCAGGGTCCGACCGGTCGGACACGCCCGACCAAGGGCCGATCACTACGTGGGCATGATCGGTCATGCCCTATCACAAGGCCATGATCGGTCATGCCCTATCACAAGGCCGATCACTATCAGGCCATGATCGGGCATGTCCGATCGGTCGGACACATCTAGGTCCGATCACGGTCCGATCATGGCCTGACACTTTTAGGTGAGAGAAGTAAAAAAGTGGGGGTATTTTAGTAAATTTGGGTATATAGTGGATAGTTTTTATAAAGTTGGGTAATTTTGTAGTTGTAATAGTCAAATAGGGTATATTGACATATTACTACTAATATATATATATATAAAGTTATATATATACTCTATATATATATATTATTTAAAAAAATTACTTTATAATAAAATTATAATATTATTTTTTCGTGGGTAACATGGGTGCTGTCCTAGTTATCCTTGTAATGGAAAATCATGTGTTTTCAGGGGTAAGAGCAACTCCAACAAATACCCAAAACTCAAAATGCAGTTGGGGAATCAATCCAACCAAACTGCAACCAGAACTGCAAAACTCATATATTTGCTGTCTTTGTACAGTAAATTGGCAGAATTGAGTATTTACTGTACAAACTGCAAAAGAGTAAAATGTAATTTTAATTTTTGCAATTCTACCCCTCAATTAACACAAATTCAAACAAATTAAAAGCAGTACCTACCTTCTTGTTGCTTGATTGCGGAATTCACGAAGAACTGGATCTTGTTGAGGTCGGATTTGCGGGACGCGAGAGAGAAGACGAGAGGGAGAAGGAGAATCGGAAAGAGAAGAAGTGAAGATGATTGACGGCGAGAATTGCAGATTTTGTAAGGTTTCGATCGGAAATCGAAACAAAATTGCTGAACCGGAGGATTACTCGCTAGTTCCTCCTCCACTCGCTTTTCGTCTTCCACGGAGAGAAGAAAGAGAAAAAGAAATTTTTGTTCTAGGTATTTCCCAAGGCCCTATGCGGTGTCTAGAATTTATCAAGAATTGTAATGTATTAAATTGTGTAATTAATAATTATTTAATACATAACTTAATTATTAATTTTATTTATTAATTATTAAATTATTTTAGATATATTAAATTTGTATCCAATATTTAACACGGGTGGACTTCACGAGAAATAATTATATTGCATTATTATAAAGTTATTTTATATATTAATTATCTAATACATAATTTAATAACACAATACACAATACTTGTTCGTAAATTAAAAATACATAACATACTAGGAATTGAGAAAGAGATAACAAGTACACGACACACAACGATATTAAAATTAAGAAATACATCACATACTACGAAATTTTGACCCCGAACTATAAATTGATCTAATAATCCGGCATGTCGGAACTAGAACCCCCATATTGGTAAAATACGGAGCATATCCATCGGTTGCGTAAGGATTGGCTTGTTCTTCTTGTTCGGATCTTTTTTTTATGATACGTGCTTGTTCCGCTCGAACAAATGCAAGGGTACTAGGATCAGCTATAGAGCTCAAGTCACAAAGCAAAATCTTATTTTCTTCCTTCAATTTCTTCGAGTCGCGATTCTTCGCCGACCTTCCAAATGATTTTTCATAAATGCACTTGTTGCATCCAAATCAGCTTTAAGCTTCTTATTTTCTTCTTCGATAGCTGCAAATCTAGAAGATTTATCGGCGGCATCTCTAGCCTTTTTCTTAGCTTTCTTCACTCCGATCGGTCTCGACAATGGAGTAGTAAACACATTGTCATCTTCATCAGCTAAGTTGAAAAATGTCGAGCCTTGTGTATCCGCAGACGGACTTTCCGAATTAGGAGAAGAATAGGCTTGATATGGATGTTTGGATCTCCGAGCACCATCCTGAAACTTTGGAAAATCTTTTAGTATTTCCCACACATGATCAAATTTCCAGCTTGATTTACCCTTTCCCTCATCCATGTATAATATTTTGGCTTCGCGTATCTACAAAAAGTTAACATAATAAGGACTCACATACTCACAATATATTCAATTGAAAAAAAAAATTGTTTGATACTCACAATATCTTCATTCGAAGCACCGCTAGGATGTCTACTATCAATTGTTTTTATGCACGCAAGAAGCTTCTTTACTGCTTTCTCAATAACTTGCATTCTTGCCTGCAATGATCTACCTGAACGGAACTCACAATCAGCACGTTTTGATTGATTGTAGCTCTCCTCCACACGAGTCCAAAATCGATCTGATGATTGGTTTACCCCAATCTTTGGATCTTGAGAAATTTCCATATAAACTCTACATACGAGGATATCTTCTGCTTGGTTGTAATTTGTAGAACGAATAGACATTTTGGCTAGTAGATGAAGTTTTGTAGTTGAGAGAGAATTATGTGAAGTTGTGAATGAAAATACTCAAAATTGTGCCTACATTTATACACTCAAAATTTCACTAAGTCCAAAATTCACAATATTCATTACATAACTTTCAAACCGAAGTGACTACACAACTTTCACATATATCGAAATACACAACCTTCAATACGAAAGAGACAACACATCTTTCACTACTTTCAATACACTATACATCTTTCACTACTTTCAATACTACACAACTTTCACATATATCGAAATACACAACTTTCAATACTACACAACTTTCACTATTTTCAAAACTTTCACTACTTTCAATACACTACACAACTTTCACTACTTTCAATACACTACACAACCTTCAATACGAAAGAGACAACACATATTTCACTACTTTCAATACACTATACATCTTTCACTACTTTCAATACTACACAACTTTCACATATATCGAAATACAAAACTTTCAATACTACACAACTTTCACTACTTTCAATACACTACACAACTTTCACTACTTTCAATACACTACACAATCTTCAATACGAAAGAGACAACACATATTTCACTACTTTCAATACACTATACATCTTTCACAACTTTCAAAACTACACAACTTTCAATACACTACACATCTTTCACAACTTTCAAAACTTTCACTACTTTCAATACACTACTATAAATATATAACCACAACTTTGTAGACATTTATTACCTACTATCACAATATGAATCCAACTTACAATAGTTCATCATCTTCCTCAACAGACGATGAAGTTGATAACTTCGTAGCCCATTTTCTTCTACAAAAACAACAGAAAATAAGACGTGCTATCGCCAATAATGATAGGATGCTCCAACTTCTTCACGATGAAGAAAACAACCAAACACATGGTGGTTCAATTCCAGGACATATCGTCATCAATCGCGATCGTGAGGAGGCTGATCGTAGGTTGTACAATGATTATTTTGCAGATTCTCCAATGTATAACGATACCATGTTCCGTAGGAGATATAGAATGTCTCGCTCTTTGTTCATTCGCATTGCTGATGCAGTTAAAGAACATGATCACTACTTCCAACAACGAGTAGATGGTCTTGTGGCAGTGTACGGCTTATCAACATTTCAAAAATTAACACGTAGTCTTCCGTATGTTAGCTTATGGTCTTCCAAGCAGATGCTATGGACGAGTATTGTAAAATAGGTGAGTCCACCGTGATTGAAAGCATGAAGAAATTTTGTCGCGCAATAGTTGAAATATTTAAACCACGTTATTTGAGAACACCAACAACTAATGATATTGCTAGACTTCTCTACATTGCTGAAGCTCGTGGATTTCCAGGAATGTTAGGCAGTCTAGATTGCATGCATTGGAAGTGGAAAAATTGTCCTACTGGATGGGCTGGACAATTTGCAGGTCGTAGTGGAAGTCCTTCGATTATACTCGAAGCTGTAGCAGATTATGATCTTTGGATATGGCATGCTTATTTTGGTTTACGTGTACCAATAATGATATCAATGTGTTGGAGAGATCTCATCTTTTCCATGATCTCACTAATGGTATTGCTCCCGCTCGTTCATTACACACTTAACGGAAAAGAATTTCATATGGGGTATTACTTAGCCGATGGTATATATCCTAAATGGGCTACCATTGTACAAACGATTCATAAACCTCGTACTCATAAGCACAAATATTTTTCTATGAAACAAGAAGCATGCGGGAAAGATGTAGAGCGTGCATTCGGTGTGCTTAAGCAACGTTTTGCAATTGTAGGCCGGGCCGGTGCGTTTTGGAGTAAAGAAGTCATAGATGACATAATGACTACATGCGTAATTTTGCATAACATGATAATTGAAGATGAACGTGATCTCGGTGCTCGATTGAAGTTGCAATAGAGACGCCAACACCGGATGTTGAAATGGTGACAGATAAATTACCATTGAAAGACTTTGTTGATCGACACAACAAAATAAGAAACCACGCTGCTCATGACGAACTTAAAGAGGCGGTAATTGAGCATTTGTGGAATGAATATACTAATTCTGAATCTTGAATTTATGTGTAATTTCTTAGTTTGTTGGTTTGTTTTATGTAATGTCTTTTTTTAATCTCGTAATTTGAGTACTCTTTTCCCTCATTTGGAGGTTTTGACGAGGCTTGACCCTTGAGTTTTCGCTATGTGATCTCCAAGGATTTTTATGTTTTTCTTGTTCTTCTTCTTAATAGTACAACTATATTTTATCATTATTTGATTTAATATTATTTTTTAAAAAATTGTATAATTAATAATTATTTAATACATAATTTAATTATTAATTATATTTATTATTTATCAAGTTATTTTAGACATATTAAATTTATATCTAATATTTTAATAGTAGGAAAGTGGAATGTACCAATGTGTAATTAAGAAAAATATGTAGGTAGAATTGAAAGGTATTTTGTGAAAGAATATAAAGAGAATATTCTTTTGGGTTTGAGTTTGGGTTTGATGGTTGGAGATAAATCACTGTTTGATGTGACAGAAACTGGAAAATGGGTATTAGTTTTGGTGTTATGGTTGGAGTTGCTCTAATAACTGGAATTATCTAAAAGCAAATGCGCCTATCACTCCCCTACAGCCCTACTTATCTAATAAGCCCCTCCGATAAAAAAATAAATAGAAAATAAAAAATAATGCCTTTTTTCCTTGCGAGGAATTACCTTTTAAAAGCCTATCACGTGTGGTTCTGCAGGGATCGTCACGCCTTCGCCCGCTCTCTCTCCTCCCTTCTCTCTCCTGCAGTAATAGGAAACTGTCTATAAATAAAGATAGATACACTAATTGGTGATCAAACAAGAATCCCTAGCTTTCGCCTTCAGTTTTACTGTTTTTACGTTACGGAAAACCTCTAACGGAAAAAAAAAATCTGCATCTATAAATTGTGGTGGCGTCGGAGGTGGTGGGGTTGGTGGCGGAGTGAGAGATTTCGAGCGCTTTGCTGTATGTCAGTAGATTGCGACACTCATTGCGGTGGACTCGGTGAGATTGCGAATCAGTTACAATGGCCACAACTCCGAAAAAGGCGACGGTTCCTGCTCCGAAGACGGCTGCCTGTTGCGGCGGTACAGCCGGCGCCGGCGATTCGGCCACCGTGCTGCGCCGTGAGTCTGTATCCGCCAACGGTGTTGCTGATTGGGCTGTACCTCCCGCTTCCAATGATCAGAAGAAGGAGGCGGCCGCTGCCGTGGCGACCTTGATTAGACCGGAGCCTTCTTCCAAGGCCTCAGCCAAAGGTATTAACCGTTCTCAATTTTGTTTGCCAAATGAGATCATATACTGTTCGTATTGCCTTTTTTTTTTTTTTCGTTTCTTCTTTTGCCGCTACCATATTGGAAGCGTAGATATTTTCAATTTTAGCGTCGAAATATAATGCATTCTTTTGGTTTATGTTGGAAAATATAAGCATGTGATATACATTGATTGGTATATTGAGTTTTCTATTTTTGTTCTTGAAATCATATGGTGGTTTTATAGAAGTGGATGATCGGACTGTTTTGGTGTCTCTGGATGTATCTGTCTGGCATGGTATTTGAAATTTTTATGCTTTATATTTAAGTTCAAGGCTTTTGTGGATGACTCTGTCGGTTAATAGTGTTTGTGTCCTGTATCGGTGAAAGACAAATAATAGATTTTCTTGTGAGGCTGATTATGTGTGTTTGAAACTGACTTTTCTTCTTCACAGTCAATGGACTCTTGGATAAATAACATTTAATGTAAGGAACATAATTGATCGTTATTTACTTGTTTATGCCACTTTTTCCACCACTCTGCACCTGTAGTTAGAATACTGTGTTATCTCTGTGAACTTCTTAGAGTTCATCTTTCTATTTGTGGATTGGAGAAAATTGATGATGCTAAATCCCTAGTGAACTTTTGTCACTGATATCACTGCCTGAGAAGAGTTGCTTATATATCAATGCCTTTTCTTGTTCAGGGGTCCAAGTCATGACAAGGGCTCAAACCAAACATCCTCTGGATCCGTTATCAGCTACTGAAATCTCTGTGGCTGTGGCTACTGTCAGAGCAGCTGGGGCTACTCCTGAGGTAAAATTACTCTTACTAATATGAGGTTGGTGCAATTATAATCTCATATTACTTGATACTTTTAGTTATAATTTTGGTATTCCAGGTTAGAGATAGCATGAGGTTTGTTGAAGTGGTTCTGTTGGAACCAGAAAAGCATGTAGTTGCTCTGGCAGATGCTTATTTCTTTCCTCCTTTTCAACCATCATTGTTGGCTAGAACCAAAGGAGGACCTGCTATTTCTAGTAAGCTCCCCCCAAGGCGAGCCAGATTGGTTGTATACAACAAGAAGTCCAATGAGACAGGTCTGTGGATCGTTGAGTTGACAGAAGTACATGCTACTACGCGAGGGGGGCATCATCGAGGAAAAGTTATATCTGCTTCAGTTGTTCCCGATGTTCAACCACCAATGGTATCTGTCTAAATTCATGTACTTTCAGTGCATTTGGTTTGTAGTATGGACCCTGACTTACCACTCATTGCAAAATATTTCTAGCCCTTTATTTCAAACTGCATGCATACAACATATTCAGGATTATATAATTCTTCTACGAAACAATTTACGTGTCTGGAGTTTCCTGAAATAAGGAACACCACTATGTGGATTGATTCGTTTATATATGTGCTTTTTGTTGGACCATATTTGGCTTTTCACTTCTTTGAGGCACAATACAATTCCAATCCATTAGTGTAATTTCTTTCTCATTTCAATTGTAGGATGCTGCAGAATATGCTGAATGTGAAGCTGTTGTCAAAGATTATCCTCCTTTTATAGAGGCAATGAAGAAGAGAGGCATCGATGATATGGATCTTGTCATGGTCGATCCATGGTTAGTATATGTAATGGTATGCTCTGTGTAAAACCTTGTTAGTATACTCATTTAGTGGTCTTGGTGTTGAATTCCTACTCCAGGTGTGTTGGATACCACAGTGAGGCTGATGCTCCTAGTCATAGACTTGCAAAACCGCTATTTTTTTGCCGGACAGAGAGTGACTGCCCACTGGATAATGGTTATGCACGGCCGGTCGAAGGAATTCATGTGCTTGTTGATATGCAAAATATGGTGGTTATTGAGTTTGAAGATCGTAAGCTTGTTCCTTTGCCACCAGCTGATCCTCTGAGAAACTATACTCCTGGTGAAACAAGGGGAGGAGTAGATAGAAGTGATGTAAAACCACTTCAAATTGTTCAGCCTGAAGGCCCAAGTTTTCGTATTAATGGGCATTACGTTGAATGGCAGAAGGTTTTTCTCTCTCTTTATTATTTTATACACACATGCACATAATCAGCCTGAGTATAGTCAACATATTGGTTGGAATTTTGGTGAACAGTGGAACTTTCGCATTGGTTTCACCCCAAGGGAGGGTTTGGTCATCCATTCTGTTGCCTATGTTGATGGTAGCCGGGGAAGGAGACCTATAGCGCATAGGTTGAGTTTTGTGGAGATGGTTGTGCCCTATGGCGACCCTAATGATCCTCATTACAGAAAAAATGCATTTGATGCTGGGGAAGATGGCCTAGGAAAGAATGCTCATTCTCTGAAGAAGGTTTCTAGTCCCTTTGGGAATTGACTGTCCATTCTGTTTAAGTTATTGCATCTTTATATATTATATAAAACTTTAATCTAAGCCATTTTTCCTTTTCAGGGATGTGATTGTTTGGGATATATAAAGTACTTTGATGCTCATTTTACAAACTTTACTGGAGGAGTTGACACTATTGAAAACTGTGTATGCTTGCATGAAGAAGACCATGGAATACTATGGAAGCATCAAGATTGGAGAACTGGCATGGCTGAAGTCCGAAGATCAAGGCGTCTTACTGTTTCTTTTATCTGCACTGTGGCTAACTATGAGTATGGATTTTACTGGCACTTCTATCAGGCAAGTAATGTTCTAACATGATGGATGGTGGGCGATGGAAACTGCTACCTACTTTATGAACGTGATGTTTCATATGCCTACTTTAGAGTCTTACCTTTCTCTTAAACATAGTGTTAGGTTTGTCAGCAATATCCAACTAGGACTAAATTGAGAGAAAAAATAACTTCAAAAAGAAACTTTTCTCTGTCAAAGTGAGATAAGTGTAGTTTAGTTGCAAGCTTTCTGTGCAGAGATGTATGGTAGCCTTGGTTCGCTGTTGAATGTCCTATTTCCTGAACTCCCAGTTTCTATAAGTGAAACTATCTTTACCTTTTTAAGTTGTTTGGATCTGTGATTCCCCTAGATCCATGACCCAACCAAATGTACTACTATGATATGATCTGCATTTTAAGACAAGTCTTTTGTCGGTTCCAGGATGGCAAGATTGAAGCTGAAGTTAAACTTACTGGAATCCTGAGTTTAGGAGCTCTGCAACCTGGCGAAGTTAGAAAATATGGTACAACCATTGCACCAGGGTTATATGCTCCAGTTCATCAACACTTCTTTGTTGCCCGTATGGATATGGCTGTCGACTGTAAACCAGGAGAAGCTCACAATCAGGTATCTGACCCAGAATTAGTAATTTTTCCTGTATGGCACATTGTTGGTTATGATGGATTCTTCAAAAGATAATAAACTAGCTTTTACTTGTTTGTTCTGCTACTATTCCCATTTTCTTCAGGTTGTTGAAGTGAATGTCAGAGTTGAAGAACCTGGAAACGACAATGTTCACAATAATGCATTCTATGCTGAGGAAACTATCCTTAAATCCGAGTTAGAAGCAATGCGTGATTGTGATCCATTATCTGCTCGCCATTGGATCGTAAGCGTCCTTACATATTTCATGATTTGAACTTCTGATTTAAATTATCTCATCCACCAAATGTCAGTTAAGTGATGTTGTGGTTGTTGATTGTTCTTCTCGAGGACAAGATGAATCTTCTTTCTCTGACTCATCAATAGCATGAGAACTATCTAAGTTCTTTCTGATTATGTAATTGGCTTTATTGTTCCATTCCTTGTGGTTGTTGATTGTTCTTCTCGAGGACAAGATGAATCTTCTTTTTCTTACTCGTCAATAGCATGAGAACTATGTAAGTTCTTTCTGATTATGTAATTGGCTTTGTTTTTCCATTCAGATAAGGAACACAAGAACTGTGAATCGGAGTGGACAGCTTACAGGCTACAAGCTGGTACCCGGCTCAAATTGTTTGCCATTGGCAGGTCCTGAGGCTAAATTTCTGAGAAGAGCTGCATTTTTGAAGCACAATCTGTGGGTTACACAATATGCACGTGGAGAGGATTTCCCTGGTGGAGAGTTTCCTAACCAGAATCCACGTGTCGGTGAAGGATTAGCTTCGTGGGTAAAACATAATCGACCATTGGAGGAAAACGATATTGTTCTCTGGTCTGTTTCATGTTCAGAAATATAATCTTTTAGCATTTGTTCTGAAATACTTCGTCTCTGACTGCATTTTGATTTACCATTATTCATATAGGTATGTTTTTGGGATTACACATGTTCCTCGTCTGGAAGACTGGCCTGTAATGCCTGTGGAGCACATAGGTTTCGTGCTTCAGGTAATTTTTCCCAATTTTTTTTTTCTCATCTGTTGGGGAAGCAGTTCTTGTTGTATACCAAGATTAAGTATTTTCTCTGAGTGCACATGATGCATATATAACTATCATGCTTTAGGAAATATATGTTCGACTTGGTTTGAGCATGTAAGGTTGTTGCTGCTTGTGATTACTATCGTGTTAGTTTTGCCATCTTGATACGAGAGTTCATTCATGTGGATACCTGTTCTCTTTATTTGAATTCGCGAGTCAGGATACTCAGTCGTGTTGCTT
Source organism: Lavandula angustifolia (assembly GCA_028984105.1). Lineage (NCBI taxonomy): Eukaryota > Viridiplantae > Streptophyta > Magnoliopsida > Lamiales > Lamiaceae > Lavandula > Lavandula angustifolia. The sequence goes on along the minus strand of CM054806.1, from coordinate 28,229,489 downwards.
TCTCATGCAGCCACATGGATTCTTCAATTGCTCTCCTGCAGTGGACGTTCCGCCCAGCACATGTGAGATAGAGACTAAAGAGAACGAAGTAAAAGACAATGGTGTTACTAAGCCGAGTCCCACCATTCTGATATCGAAGATCTGAACCAGTTAACCCGGTTTTTCTCGTGAACTTTCTGCATGGACTTCGAACTTCAGTTCCTTGTCATCTCACAAACAGTTTGCTAAGTTTGTTTAAGACATTACTCGCTTTATCTTATTTGGTGTTACGACTTAATAACTCTTGGCCTCAAGAATATGTACTTGATGCTTTCTTTTGTGGTCCTTTCTATTAAGTTTCTACTTAGTAGACATTAAAACTAGTTAACTTGTGCCGACATTATTGGACGTTCTGTTTTTCAGGGTTTGATTTCTACTTGTGTTGGTTTCTATTTTGGACTCATAAGGTGTTAGGATAGCAATGGTTCTCATAATTTATGTGGCTATATTATTTGGTGTAGATTTGACTGGTGGATGCAACTGACGTATCTTAAAGTTGCTAGCCCTCTCTCTCTCTCTCTCTCTCTCTCTCTCTCTCTCTAGGTGAGGCTAATGGTCCTAAGAAGGGTACCTTTCAAATGATACTGAAGTTAGTTAGGAGGGCTCTTTCTCCTTCGTTTTCTCACTCCAATTTCAGATTCTGGTGATTTGTTTTTCAGTGAGATTTCATTTTATGTGAGGACCAAACGAATAACCTAAATTAGACAAAACAGACTTTCCTTTTTCTCTTACAATGGACAAATGGGGGCTCAATCCATTCAAACGTGTGCAGCCATGGCTCTTGATTCCCAGATTCTAAATACTTCTTTCTTATTTTACAGTTTCTCAATTGACATTTAAATTTATGTTGGTCATATAAATTGAAGATTGTAATTAGTAAGCACCCAAAGTCAATTATTAAAATATGGGGACAGAGTAGGGTTATTGCTTTGACATCAATCTTTAAGTTCCATGGCTAATGATGATTTAGTTAGCATGATTAAACTACATGATTTCACAATTTAATAATGTTGAAAGTGATTGATGCACTATTTTCAGCAACTGTGTATAGTTTATTCAACCAACTACTCATGATCAAAATTTCATTGTCGAATAACAATTTTTAAAAAATACACAAAAAACTTAGGATTCTCTACGATCGTACTATCTTTAATCTCCATATTTTCTTCCACCTTATTAAATCAACCTAGAAATAACATTTTACTTGCATCTTTATTTGCTTTTCTTGTAGTAATAGTCAGGTCTAAGTAATCAGTTGGTAGTTAGAACATATTAAGACATGGTTGTTTAATTAAATTACAATCACCAAGACATCAACTAACTAGTAATTAATTAATAGGAATAAGTTACATTTGGCACAAACATAAATGGACTTAAATTTAATCAACACCACTGGTTTTAGGCATCAAGGAGACATGTTTCCGTTTAGAAAACCACTTCTTTCAATTTAAATCCACAAGTTAATGTCAATTAAGGCGACTTTCGTTAGAGTTAGCTCGAAATGAAATAAAATATGAGACTGAAATACGAAAGATGATGTACGTAGCATGTGATGTTAAACATCATTGCTTTCACTCTCATGTAATAATGAAGAGAAAAAATCCACCTCTTATTTTGAAATCATAAACCGTTGAAACTCGAAACATCAATTTAACCAATCCTCAAACCAATAACACAGAAATCTAATGCTCTTCTTCTTGCACGAATCAAATTCCGCCACAGTTTTTGTCTCTGTAATTGGACTTTTTATTTTCTTTTCCTATGAACAAATTTACATACGATGATCGAACACATTCATGTTGTGAGGCAATGCATACGCCGCAAAATCACCCACACTCTGATTCTTCCTCTCCTCAATCTAAATACCACTGAACTGGAATTGAAACACCGCATCCACCTTACTCTCATCGTCCCACGAAAACGCGCCGCCGTTGCCGTTCATCTGCATCACGCCTTCATTCATCACAAACCTACTCATTCTCGAAGAAGAGTGGTTTAAATATTCTGTTTCCGCCATGCTTTGCTGATCGAAGTTGGTTAGATTCGGCATCGAATTGAACCCACAAATGGGGTTGATTGGATCATTCTCATAAGGCCTCAAGATGTCACAAAAGCTGGAGGTGAATCCATGATTGTCAAGGCTTGATTCGAGCTCGAAGAGATGATGATGATGATCGTAGAGTTCTTTGATTGAAGATTTGGTGGTTAAGTTGTAATTTTGGTGCATTGCTGAGGATGAAGTGGGAATCCCTTCTTGCTGCATCATCTGCCTCTCATCCTTGATTAGTACTTTGTGAGTGTTGGGGTCCACTCCTTGCTTCTGAAGCTTCTTCTTGAGGCTTGAATTCCAGAAGTTCTTGATCTCGTTATCCGTTCTACCGGGCAATTGCGCGGCAATTTGAGCCCATCTGCAAGAAAAATCGACCAAGTTGTTCTTAAAAAAACACGAATAATTAATTATTGTTGATATAGAAATGTAATACTAATATATTCTTACAAACCTATTGCCTAAAGCTTCGTGGAGATTAATGATTAAATCCTCCTCCTGCTGCGAAAACATCCCTCTTTTGAGATCTGGTCTCAAGTAGTTAATCCATCTCAATCTGCAGCTTTTGCCGCACCTCTGCAGACCTGCATGGATAGATTATTCAAAAATCTTCTTCTTTTGATTGAAGAAATTAATTAAGAAGAAGAATTTTGTACCGGCTAGTTTTGGGACTGAGCTCCAGCTGCCAACTCCGAATCTTGTGATGTAGTTGTAGAGTTTTTCGTCTTCCTCCGGCGACCATAAGCCTTTCCTTAGCTTCGGCTTTGCGCCGAAAGAATTGCTTCCCATGTTGAGAAAAAAACGACCGTTTTCAAACTATGATGTAATAGAGATTCGAGGATTTATAGGTCAAGAATGTGGAGACATGGTTGGGAAAGGATGTTTTAGTGAAGGGATGTAGTAGTGTGATTTAAAGGTGATTAATTAACGGAAAAAAATCATACTTGTAATTCAAGTCATATGAGAGAGAGAGAGAGAGAGAGAATCAAGTGGTTTCTAAGCAAATTATGCTTTTGCATTGGACTGGATTATATTTTAAGATATCTCTATCTAAAGGAAAAATAATAGAAAAGAAAAAAAGGGATTAATTGCATATATTTATGTCTTCTTAAACGTGACACTTGACTATACATGCATTGATTTAAAATCATATTAATGTTGTGACTACATTGTCTATTTTTGTAGAGGTTTACAAGATTGTGATTTGGAAGGTTCGTACATGCATAGTTAATAGTTTTCGTCGTGATAAATTGGATTGAACATATGTTACTCGCAGGATAGATCTTTAACTATACATGATCGTTTAATTATGAACGACGTATTCTATATGCTTCGATTGGATATGTATACGAAATTAGTTATAACAAAAACTAGCTATAAAGATTGCAAAACGATTTATAACTTTTTTTTTTAATAAAAGTTTTTTTAGGAAAAAGAAAGAATTAGTTAGATATGTTCTTGATATATTGGTATGCAAAAATGGCAAAATTAGTTACATTACGAAATTTCATTTTCGAATTTGGTAAGAAATGCCTTAAATATGTTTCTCTTTAATATGTTACTCTTTTGGGGATAGATTAAATTACTTTCAATTCATATCAAGGGTGTGACATTTTGATTTTCTAATAATACTAATGATGGCGACATAATGATGAAAATGATGTATGTACTATTAATACATTTTTTCGGTCCTATAGTAAAATCTAAGAAACAAAACTCCGAGGGTTAAGCAAAGAACTAATAGCTTATAAGATTCACAAGATTTCATTTCAATTTTTATTCTCGTAATATTATAATCATTAAAAAAATTGTTCCTTATTGTCCAATTAAATTATTTATGAGATTATTTAATAAATACTCACAAAATGAAAAATTTGTCTGAACTTCATGATTGGAGACAGGAACACTTCGGACGACACGCAAATTTAAATTAAATATTGGGAACTGCGCTGCACCACACCCAATCATTCCCACATACGTCCATTCATACGTATATCATTTGCCAACCATTAAATGTTTCGCACTTCTTATTTTTCGTATTAATATAATAATGATAATAATTTTGCCAAGTGATACAACCATTGTTTACATTTGCCACTTTTATTTTGTTTTATTTTTTTCTGAAAATATTTTAATTTAAACAATGAAGTTTGGGCGGGATTAATAAAGTATGATACTCCCTCCGTCTTGCTCCAAGTATCCGTTTTCTTTTCGGCGTAGTAATTAAGAAAGTGGATGATAAAGTATGAAAATGAGTATATAATAAAGTATGAGAGAGTAAATGATAAAGTAAAAGAGAGAAATGATAAAGTATGAGAGAAAATATGATAAAATGATAAAGTAGGAGAGATAAATGATAAATATGAGATAATTTATGATTTTTTTTTAATTTTTTTTTTTTTTTTTGAAAACGGATCACTTGAAGCGGAATGTTCGAAAAAGAAAAAAAGATCACTTGAAACAGAACTGAGGAACTACTTTACTATAAAATCCCTTGCCGACCGAATGTATATTTGTATGTCTGAATCGAACTTCAATCAACATAATTATTAGACGTTGAAAGTAACAAAAAAGAGAGAAAACAAGACAGGATTTCGACAAGAAAAAGGATATCAACTTTGATTACTTTTGAGTTCTCTCTCTCTCTTGGTGTTCACATGAGTCATAATTTTGACAACAAATTTAGGCCAATAATTTATATATTGTTCGCATTTTTAGTAGTATTGATTAGGGATGTAACGGTTTGGTTTGATTCGGTTTCTTATGCATTTTAAGAACCGAACCAAACACATAGAAATGGTTCGGTTCGGTTCGATGTGTTTTTAAATATCAAAATCGAACCGAACCGCTTATAAATGGTTTGGTTCGGTTCGGTTTACCGATTCACCTTTTTATTTTTTTATTTATTTTTTAAATCCTAAATAATGCAAGAATAATAGTTTATAGGATGTCACTCGTTCCAAACTCATAAGTATAGAGTTGTTACTCATTTCTCTTCCTTTGTATAGATTAGAATTGATATTAACTTAAATCTAATATCTAAATCTAATAACATTCTTATATAATAAAGACAAATATTAAATAAAAAAATAAAAAATAAGATATTGGTTCGGTTCGGTTCGAACCGTTCAAAAATTCTTGAAACCGCGAACCGAACCGAATGTAAACGGTTCCTAAAAAAATAAACCGAACCAAACCGCGAAGCCGAACCGAACCATATTTTTCGATTTGGTTCGGTTCGGTTTGATCGGTTTCGTGGTTCGGAGCGTAACCACTTAAACTAATGATAGATTCGAACTTAATGACTTCTAAATTATAAATTCGTCATTCCACCACTAGACTATTTTATGTATGAGTACACTATCAGCTTTGGATTACGCAATAAGGCGAATGCAGCTAAGTTAGACTATACAAAAATAAAATGTGGTAGATTATATTGGTTAATACGTCACTGAAAAGACACATATTTAATTGTCAATGATAATTAAATTGCATAAGTCCACTTAATTTCATTCAAATCTTGAGTATCCCAAATTAGTTTCACTTTCAAAATGATGATAGTTGTAGAAAAACACTGAGATAAAAAGGACACCTTTTTCTAGTTGGTTTGTGGGGTTTTCAAACTGTAAATGTCCCACAACCAATCAATTTTTATTTATTTATGAGTTAACTGATTTGACAAAATATTCAGTTTATTGAAGGAAAAAAAAAACTTTTGAGTTTTCTTTTAATATACTCGGAATAGAAAAGAGACTGAACCTAGATCAATCATTATGTTACGAGTGAGAAATATCGAATGAGCTATGCATTGTTTTTTTTTTAATGAGCTATGCATTGTTACTCTTTAATGTTGATGGTATTAATAATATTAATTTTGTAAAAAGTTACTATAAGTTTAATATTTTCCTTTTTGAAGAATAAAAAGGAGCAAGTATTATTACCATTCCAATATGAAACTAGAATTTGAAGTCAGTGTCATGACCATAGTGGATTACATTTATGTCAAATCCATCCAAGCAACAAGGAAATAATTATTTATGTATATCAAACTTTAATTATTCTATCACAATAGTTTCAAGATTCGATGTATATTATTCATGTTTGAGTGAGAAATATGTACCAAAAGAGAAATAAACACAAAAGCCGTGCAACAATTCCGATATATAAACACGAATCAAATATACGATAAATATGTTCCAAAAAACTTCAAAATATTATAAATTGCGATTCATGTGTATAGTAAATACCGAGTTTGGAAATTAGAATATGGAATATAAGGGCCAAATTAATCTTGAAAGCATGGGCTAATTATGTGGGTTTAAACAAAGATAATTAACACCCTATTAAAATTAATTAGGGCAATTATGTGACAAGATGAATCTAACTAACCAATTTGAAATCAAGCGAGCATAATCATTATCAAGACTCTTATGGTGCATGAATATGCCTCCCATTTAGTAGTACTAAGAGTAATTTTTGTAATAATGAGCTGTGTTACTAATTTAAAGAATCTTTCTTCATTAAAACTTTTATAATCAAAATATTTATCATAATATTTTCCACTCGACAAAAAGAAGAAAAAGACCTCGTTCTATCAACTTTTTGTTCCATATAAAAATATTCAACATTACATTTCTTTTATAATAAAATTGCCATCCTCTCTGTAGGAAAAAAATTTAATACACTAAGAAATTTACCTGATCATATTTCAACAATAAATAATTTCAAAATTATAGATCATATGTAGACATTTTTGTAGTACTACTAGTTAACAATAATACTCACTCCGTCTCATCTCACTTGTCTACTTTCTTTTCGGTGCATATATATAATAAAAGTATGAGACTCATATAATTAATTAATTATTTAGAATTGGTTTGTGTGGTAAATGGGTGAGACCCATATAATTATTTGTGTGTTAATTGTTGGATTCGAGTTGGCAAAAGTGCAGGCACATTCCCTTGTTCAGAAACTAAACAAAAGAGATGAGACAGTCCGAAAATGAATACTAGATAAGATTAACGGACAAAGATTACAACTCTTATATTTATGTATCTCATTAATGATACTCAATTTTGGAGGACTTTGTTCGTCCTTTAATAGCTTAAATCGGTCACTTATTTTATATAATAGTAATTAAATAAAAACATTGACTTAATAATGTAATAAAAAGAGGAGGAAAAAGTCTTTAAAGAAATGAATTAAGTCCCCACATTATCATTATCACATCATAATTACTTGAAAAAGAATCGAAATTGAAACTTTGGGGAAAGTTTATGCCTTTTTATATGGGAAATACCGACACTCCTTTTAGGGGGCGTTCAACTCGGAGTCTGGAATCAGGTTCAGGTTTAGGATCATTCCTTCAGGTTTTGAATGAGCTGATTTATTCCAATACAACCGTTTGGTTTGAATCTTTAAGTTCAAAATCATTACTATATTTGATGTTTGGTTTGCTCGTTTTTTTTGAGTGAAACTTTATAAATTTTTATTCTAATATTAACTTATAAAACATAAAAATATCAATATTAATTCCAATAAATAATTACTAGTATTATTAATTTTACATAAATCATAAAATATTAATTATATAATATAAAATATTTATAAATACAAATTAAATAAATACAAATTATATTTATACGATAAATTATATAATGTAAAATATTTATAAATACAAATTAAATAAATGTAAATTATATTTATATGATAAATATAATTTTTTATATTAATTTAAAAGTTTTATTAATAAAATATAAACATAAAATAAAAATTGTAATTATTTTATATAATGTATTTTATATTTTATTATATAATTGATATTTTTATTAATATAATATAATATAATAAAATATAAATTATTTATATAATATGAAATTTTTCAATGAATCAAATTTGGATTTGGAATGAAACCCATCAATTACTTGGATTTTGCTCATTCCTAATTTTTTAGAAATCATTCCAAGATTTTAGTTTCCATACCCTTTAACCAAACGTCATATAACGATTTCATAACAATATCCGACTCCAAAACCCTCCAACCAAACGCTGCCTTAGTATTTTTCACAAGAAAAAGTCCGCAATCACTACCCTCGACCCATTATTTAATTAGAGGAGAACTGTGGATTTGTGATTGTGTGGACCGGGCCCATTAAAACTTTTATTTATTAAAGTAGGCCCATTAATGGACCGGACTTTCCATGAACTTGGGCCGAGTGAAGAGAAAAATATTCAGTGGTTGATCGGGCCGTTACAGTTTGATACATGGTATGAATTTCTCTCTCTCTCAAATTTCTCCTGCACCTCGAATTGTCCTCTCTATGTAAAAACGCCACAATTCGAGGGAATACTTGTTTCTCGTCGTCTTTCAATCGGAGAGTTTATCGGGATTCTGGAATTATTCAGTTTCCGATTGTCTTCACCAATGTCTAGCTCGTATGGATCGAGGTAATTCACAAACCAAACCAATCCGTTACATTTTTCATTATAATATAGATGACTTTTTGCTGTTTCTGTAGCGGTTGTGGTTTGATTTTGGTTAATTGGTTGTAGAGAGGGATTAAGCGCGAGATCGGCGGCGTACGGTGCTAACTCAGATGAGTTTCAGGTGCGAATTGAGCCGGATTTTGAGGATGAGGTCACCGGTCTTCGCAAGCAAGTTCGACGATTGCGTGATGTAATTTTCCTGTTTTAAATATATACTCCTTTTAATCTGAGATGGCGATAGATCGCAGGTTACATAAGAAGAAGTATTAGGTTTTTATGAAATTGAGAAATATCAGTAGTTTTGTATTTTTCCACTTTTATTTAATTTTTCTATGAGATTGGGGGTGTTGATATCTAGATTGATAAATGTGAGGGTTTTGACGGCTTAAGTAGATTAGGAGGTATTTTAAGGAAAATGAAATCGTTTTGTTCTGTGAAACTTTTAAGTTCTTTATTGAAACTTAGCAACCTGTTGATTTTGTTTCAATTAAAAGTTTATGAGAATCAGCTGCACTCTCATAAATGACAGAATGAAGGATAAGCAAGTGTTTCTGTTTCCTGTATGCCGACGCCTTTGTCGTTTTAGTTTCATGTAATTAGTGTTTTGCACAATTTGTTATGCATACAACACCTTTGTAGTTTGCGTTCAAGCCCCTTGTATTTGATACGGTTGCTCTGATTAACATCACATTCTTGTATGGTGGGAAATACTTCTTTGAGTCTATGTGTTATATATGCACCATGGAATGGAAGGAGGAATTCAAATTTCATGCTGGGAGATATTTTAAATATCCATATCAAACAGCATGTTATTTGTACATACCACCGGGTATTGATCGAAAACAGATCACTTTGGTATGCTGAAACAGTTCTATTGGCTTGATATTGCAGGTTGCACAAGAAATTGAGACAGAAGCGAAGTTCCAGAATGATTTCCTTAATCAGCTGGTATGCTATAAATCCTAACCTCAGATTACAAATTGATAGTTCTAGTATTGCCGCACTGTTTTGTGCATATATTTTGTAGACAAATCTGCATCCTCCTTTTGAGCAATTAACTGTTGATTTGGTTCACAAAGATGCATTTTATACAAAACAATTTTGATTGTAATTAGTTCTCATTGAAGCTTTTTACGAGTAATTTGTTGAGCATGTTTAAGCCACTTGGGCTAGAGTTAGTGTAGTGCTTGAAAGGGAAGGCGAAAAGCTCTTTTTGGTAGTGTATTAGATGGATGGAACTAGCTAACAGAGCAGACAATTCAGATAGCTTAAGGAACTGTATTTGGTTTATCGATAAATATTTACAGCAGAAGAGCTGTTGCTACTTCTTCCCTTTTGCATACTCAAACATTATTTCATTATATTCATTCATGCTGCCTCCTATTGGAAATATGTGCTTGTTAACTAGATTTATCGAGGCATGCAACCCGGGAAGAGAAATGACTTGCTCTATTTATTTGAACTGTTCAGCAAATGACTTTGATCAAAGCTCAGGCTGGGGTAAAAAACAACATGAGGAGATTGAACAAGAGCATCGTCTGGGAAGGATCGAACCATGTCATGCACGTTGTTCTTTTCGCCTTGTTACTATTTTTCGTTGTGTACTTGCTAGCCAAAGTCTCACGTAGATGAGGACACAAGCAAAACGATGTGTGCTACTCCATTACTAGTGTAACATGCCTTATATGTTCTTGTCAACCGATCCCAGTGTGTGCAATTTGTTGTCGACAAACGCGACGTCCCAAGCAGATTATTGTAAATATTTTTCACTTCACTCTTTGTTCAAGTAGCTTTAAGCTTGTGGCTCATCTAGTTTTTGTGTAAGATGGGTTGTATTACAGACAGTGTATCGGCTCTGCTTACATATTCACAAATTCTTGTTTGAGATTGTTATAGTAATGGGAATTATTGTGACAAAGTACATATTCGTAGCAGCTGTATAGGCCCGTAAAGTTTCTCTGCATCAAATTGTGCACTCTTATGTGTAATATTTTATTTCGATGAATGGCATATCACTTGTAAAATCATTACGATTGTGATACATAATGGGTTTAACACCTCATTAATTCTCTTCTTGTATTGGAATTGAATCATGCACATTGCTAAGAGGTACATCTACTGAGATGAGAAGGTAAAAGATAGTACTACATAGTTTTATGCTTCACTTCTCTGTATAGCTTCGTTATATTAAAAATCGTAAAATAGTACTCCCTCCATTCCATTCATCTTGTCTCACTTTCCTTTCGGATCTTCTCATTCATTTTGTTTCATTCATATTAAGAATGGTAATATATCCACTCACAATTAATAACTCTCGTTTTGTGGGACCCACCCACTTACTCAAATTAACAACTCTTCTTAATAAACACACTGAAAAGAAATGAGTCAAGCTCAACGGGCCGAGGGAGTATTTCATCTTCGACCACGTGACACTAGCACGTACGCCTAGTACAAAACCTTTGTACAAGTAGCTTGTACATGCTACCACACTTGAAACTGAAAACCTAACACAGCATCTAAATCATCGAATGTTAAGGGTTATGCACAAGTATACAAAAGGATGACTTGCCCACATGTACTTCACTTCTACTTATTGAAAATGAGAATGAGCAAAAAAAAATCTGAAAAAGGGTTACTTTTTTGAGAAAAAGGAGAGGCAAATAGAGAAATATATATATGGCATTATAGCAGGAAAAAATTGGGGTGGCATCCCCTCCACAAGTATAACATTATTAGATGCAATGTCACAGTCATCTTTTCTTTATTGTACCTCTCATTTATTATCTTTGTCCTCTCCATTCCTTCCTTCCTTCTCCATCTCACTCTTTGCTCTTCTCTCTCAGCTTCTTTACATTATCACACTGAAATTCTGATCCAAAATAGGGTTTTCCATTATCAGTTTTTTTAGCTGGTGAAGAAGCAAAAGATAGTTTCTTGGGAGATCAAAGAAAAAAGGTTGTTTTTTACTCTCTTTTTATCTGCCTCTTCTGATAAGCAAACACCAGACCTCAAAGGTAATTTCATGATTTTTTTTTTTTTGCTGCTAATTGATGTATTTCATTTTGTCTCACTTACATTCTTTCTGGATGAATTGCAAGAACTATGTTTCTTTTGAGAAAAAAAAGGAATCTATGTAATTGAAGTGATATTTCCTTGATCTAGGGTTTCTGCTCTGGCTTGTTCATCATGTAGTGACTAATTATACGCATAATCTTCATATAATGTTGTGGAATTAGATTAATGTGAAGTTAGTAACTAGATCTGAATGCTAAAGACCTTATTTTTAAAAATTCAGTAGCCATGAAATGTGAATTAGTTTCTCCTGCTTAAAGTTAATTGCTTTCTTTAATTTCTTTTGAGGGCTTGAGGATGAAAATTCAGTTATAAAACATTCATACATAGTTCCTACTGAAAAGGCTGCTCAAAACTGTTGAACAGGCATCAATGGGTAATTACAATAGAAAGATAAACATTACAAATATATCCAAAGATAAGAATCTATGTTAGCTCAGAAATAGGAACAAAAAAAAAAAGACTTGTCTTAAATTGTTTATAAGTTCTTAAGCCTTTAACTCCCTCTGCAAATTAAGTTCTTAAGAGACTTACTAAAGAAGTGAAAATTCAGAGAGAAAATACAAGACAAGAAAACAAAGAAATCGAGATACGCAGGAGTTACTACCTAATTAAGTCAAAGTAAATGAAACAAAATTAAAAAAAAAAAAGTTTGCTGCACAGAAACCTTTCCGATCAAATTCATTTAATGCACATAGTATTCCATACCTAATTTTGAGATAATTTAATCAAATTAAAGACTCAATTTTTACTTTTTTTTCTTGAATACTCTTGCAGGAAACTAATCATCCATGGCTTCATCAAGCTCCTACAACCCTCCCTGCGCCGCCTGCAAATTCTTGCGGCGGAAATGCATGCCGGGCTGCATCTTCTCGCCCTACTTCCCTCCGGAGGAGCCTCACAAATTCGCCAACGTCCACAAGATCTTCGGCGCCAGCAACGTCGCCAAGCTGCTCAACGAGCTCCCGCCGCAGCAGCGCGACGACGCCGTCAACTCCCTGGCCTACGAGGCGGAGGCGCGCGTCCGCGACCCCGTCTACGGCTGCGTCGGCGCCATTTCTTTTCTTCAGAGGCAGGTCGATCGTCTGCAGAAGGAGCTCGATGCGGCCAATGCGGATTTGATCCGGTTTGCTTGTAATGATATGGAGATGCAGCAAACCGCGGCGGAGGTGGTGGGGCCGGTGGATAGAAGATTTGGTGGATATAGCGGAGGAGTTGGTGGTGGTGGTGGTGGCGGCGGTGGGAGATTTTATCAAACACCTGGTGTGCCATTTTCGTATCATGTTCCTTGGGGTGATATTTATAACGGTAATGGAGGAGGGATGGATGGGGGTAATTGAGGGATTTTTGAAAAGGGTCTCATCATCAACCTATATCTAGGGTTTGGGTTTATGCTGGTGATTTCAAGAAAGTTTGAAGACTAAATTTAAATATTATGGTATGCAATAATGATGGTTTAATTTTCTTGCTAGTTATGTAGTATTATGCATGCATTCTTATAGCTGAATATTTGGCTGCTAAATCAAGGCATTATTATATGCATACTTTGATAAGAATGCCCATGTGAATTTGAAGGGTCTTTAATTGTTTATTCTATATGGACTGCTAGCTATCATTATCATGTTTCAACTGAATAAAAATGATCAGCCGGTTTTTGTGTGGTACTACTCTTTAAGACAAGATATGATGTTCTCTAGCCATGATGTGTCTATATAGATTGGGTTTTTCTCATGAGCGCTAATTCCAAAGTTTCTCTACTTAGCTACCGAAGATAAACCTCGTCGTTATGTAATAATCTGCAAATCACACTGATAGGAATCGATTTTGTCACCTTCGGCCACAAAGTAAGTGCATCAGTAGGATACATTGAAATTTATGAACTCCACCTCTCTCTCTCTCTCAAACACACACACATTTAGCAAGAGAAAACCCTAGGGTTAGGGTTCCAATTTAATATGTATTAGTCTAAAACAAAGATATGAAAGCATTATTAAGTAGCAGTTGTTTGAGAATAGGACCCTTTTATAGTTGTCAATCATTCCTGAAAATCATGCCCCCCCTGGAGAGAGAGAGAGAGAGAGAGAGAGAGAGGACAAATGGTAATAATTTTGTTATCTATCTCCACTAGTATCATCCATTCATTTATTAAATCATTCTGATAGCTTCCAGATTTGTAATAAGTGTACAGGCACACGGTTGTTGATGCATAGGAGTTTTGTCTACTGCCAAAAGCTGCTCTCCCTAAATACAATACATTTCACTTCAAAACTCTCTCTCGCTCTCTCTGTCTCTCTCTCTCTCTCTCTCTCAGAAATGTGAATCTGCTTAATTCGCATTGCTTTAAAATCTTGTTTACTGAATTATATGAAATTTCTGAAAGCGAATGACCAGCCAAATAGTTGGAGCAACTTACAGTGCAGCAGTTTTTAATTTTTTTTTATAATTAATATGGATGTAATTTTAGTACTGTAGGGATATCAAAACAAGTTACATCTAACAGCTAAAAGCTGATCGTGTTACTGCACATATCTCATGCACCCCACTCAATTCCATTCATTACCTACAATTTCAAACATGATCTCCATTAAAAAAATAATAATAAGAATGGTCCCTTTATTCATTTCTATACTATCTGTATTCAAATTGAATTTATTTGAAACATACTATTATTTAATTTCATGATTTGACGTCTTTTACTTTTCGTCTAGAAGGGTGCATCCTATAGTTTGTAATGTGCCCGTGGTGAATCGAAGACTATATATAGTCTTATATTTGTTTCCCCTTGTCTATTCAAAAGGGCGGTATTTAAAGATTTCGGTAGTAAAGAGAGCGAGAAGAGAAATTCCAAAGAGATGTGAATAAATTATACTCGCTCTGTCCAACTCATCTTGTAACATTTGGGATTGGGAACGGAATTTAAGTAGTGATGTAAAGTAAAAGATGAGTGGGGATGGAACGAGTATATAAAAATTAAGTTTCGATACGATTTCGATGAACAACGGCACCTTCGTGATTTTGCTGTAAAAAATTGTATTGAATGCACATGAATATCTATTAGTAAAAGAAATGAAATTTGTCCCAAGGTATGGCATAGCGGTTAAGGTGGGTGGCCCGTGACCGATAGATCATGGGTTCAATTCCTACTGCACAAGGAGTGTGGTTTACCCAGTGCGCACCGAAGGTAGCGGCTGCGGATTCCACGAATAAAAAAAAATGAAATTTTTTTATAGGCATCCACTCAAATCTTATCAGTTAATTAACAAGAAAATTATAGGTACTTACTGTGGTCAAAATCAAAACCTAAAACTAATCACCGTCACATGTCATCTTTCATTTAATCAAAATTCGTACTATATTCTCACTAATCAAAATGCAATTACTAGTAAGATATCTCGTGCATGATATTCAATTGACAACATGTAGTGTAATTATGGTAAATTTAGAATTGATTTAATGAACAATCTCCGTTGGAATCAAATCTCCGTTGGAATCAATTTAATAATAATATACTAATATATATTTCATGCACGTTATTCATACGTTAATGATAAAGTAAAATACTCACTCCGTCCTATATATAGAAAATGTTTTGTTTTTCTTTTCGAGCCCTCCCATAAAAGTGTCTTGTTTCTTAAAAATAAAAATAATATGTGGACTAAAATTAACAAGCACAAAGTTAAACAATATATACCACACAATCTTATTTTCTTAATCTTCATGCCAGAAAGAAGATATTTTCTATGGAAGAAAGGGAATACAAAATGTGCAAATACTGTATACATAATATTATATTGAATACATGCGTGTACAGAAGAAGAAAACAACAGTGGGATTTATGAGAGAGAATCCAAAGAGCAAATTAAGATTTCACTTCCTTACTGCAATACGTGCAAAACAAGCAAGCCAAAAGCAACAGCCACTAGTGTATTTATAGCTGAAACGAAGAAAAGGAGGCACGTCTATTGTTCAAATGCACCCCCACCCACCATTATTTATCTCTCTCTCTATCCCCTTTTCTTTTTGGTTTATTTATTTATTTATAATATTGTCCATCACTGGAGATTGCTGTCGACTGACCTCTGAATTTTTGTTTCTTCTGCTTTGGAATTTCTTGCATTGCAGTTCCTTGTGCCCTACTTATCAGTCAGATTTTCGTTATTCCAATTATTGCAGTTTTTGTTTCTATTATTTTATTAATATAAAAATATATGCATGCCCATTATATATTTATATTATCTCAAAAAAATTATATATTTTAATGTGGGATGCAATAGAGAAAAGATGGGCCCGTCCTCAATAAAGGACCGTATTAAATGGGCCGAAGTGATAGGCCTACTAACTCATACTCCCCCGTCCTCAATAAAGGACCGTATTAAATGGGCCGAAGTGATAGGCCTACTAACTCATACTCCCCCGTCCTCAATAAAGGACCGTATTAAATGGGCCGAAGTGATAGGCCTACTAATTCATACTCCATCCAGAGGCGGATCTACAGGTTAGCTGGGCTGGGCTCCAGCCCAGTGCAAATTGTTATACAAATATATTTATTGGTAAGAATATTGTTAATTCGGGTATTTAGCCCAGCGGTAGGTGTATGCGGATTTTCATCAATTGACCCGGGTTCGATTCTTGAACCTAGCAGTTTCTTTATCTATTATATTTTATTTCTATTATTATTTTTCTTTGATTTCTTTTATTATTTTGTACTTTATTTTTAATACTCTTTTATTTATTTCTTTGTTTCCCTTGTTCTACTATTGTTTTTAATACTCTTTCATTTATTTATTTTGTTTCCCTTATCCTAGTATTATTTTCCTGATTTTTTTTATTACTTTGTACTTAATTTTTAATACTCTTTATTTATTTCTTTTGTTTCCCTTATTTATTCCTTTTATTTATTTCACACTTTTAAATATTCGTATTAATTTTCTTTCATTCTTTTTTCAGCCGTATCTTTATGTTTTCTCCTAAATTCTTATTTAATTTCTTTTCTTTTCTTTTTAATTTCTCAATATCTTTTTCTAATTCCTTTGGTAGTTTCGCATTATTTTCTAATTCCTTTTGTATTATTATTACTTTTTTGGTTTATCAATCTCCTAATTATAGAGTTTTGGATGAATTAGTTATCTCGTTGAAATTTTTGTTAGTCAAACCTTAGTCTATTATTTTTTGTTTGAGAAAATACACAATATTTATTTGAAATGGGTTAGGAAAAAATTTATTCATGTATAATAATTTATATATCATACAAAAATTTAAATGTGGTAATATCTATTTATACCCATATTTATGTATTGAAGTCTCTTGGGCACAACTTAAATAAATATTAAAACAATATTTTTATATATATAAATAGTTGAAATTTTACTGTTCAGCCCACCCCAGTATACATTTCTGGATCCGCCCCTGACTCCATCCGCCCTGCTAAACTTGTTTTACTTTTCATTTTCGGTTATCCTGCTAAATTTGTTACTTAAAGAAGCGGTGGCAATTTTGTGAATTATTGAAACAATAATCTTAAAAATATACTCCCTCCGTCCCGTTATTTGTGGCTCAATTAGTTTCGGCACGGGAATTAAGAGAGTAAATGATAAAGTATGAGATGAAGTGTAGATGATAAAGTATGAGAGAGAAGATGAGTAAAATAATGAGAGAGTATGAGAGAAAGATGATAAAGTAGGAGAGAGAATGTAATAAAGTAGGAGAGAGAAGATGATAGAGTAGGAGTAATTTTTTACCAAATTAAGAAAGTGGGCACAAATAATGGGACACCCATTTCGGGAAAGTGAGCCACAAATAGCGGGACGGAGGGAGTAATTAACAAGCCCCACTCTATCTCTCCCTCAAAACCCCACACACTCTGTCTCATTCTTCCTCTCCGCTGCGCCGCCCCATCCGATAATCGAAACTCCTCTTCCCTCTCTTCTTCTACATCACTAGGATTAAATCCGCCCCTCTCCCCTGTGAAAGGCCTGTTAGCCGTCGAGGTGATGATCGATCGAATAACATCGAAACTCGATCTATGCTTAGCCGAACTGAAAATTGGAAAAGTGCTGGTGGCGTCGGTTTCGGATCTAGATCTAGGCCTATCAGTCGTCGATCTACCAGATCCGATAATTGATCGATCTCTGGTAAGAACAGATCCTACACCTACGGTCAGGGACGGATTTACATAGGGGCATGGGGTGGCAATTGCCACCCCTTTCTTTTTTGATATAATTATTTAGTATAGTCATAATTAATATAATCATAATATATTATGCAATATTTAATATACCCACATATGTATTTATTATATATATTTGCCATAAAACTAAAATTCTATCAAAATTTTATACAATATTTGACAAAGTTTATTAGCTGAATTAATGGACCTTGTAAAGTCTTGATGTTCATAAATTGTTTTCCCTAAATACTTTCTATAAAGTCTATATTGCACAAATCATTGTAAAAAAAATGGCAAGATTTACTTCTCAATCTCTTTTTCTCAACCAAACATTGCGACTTAAGCAGTTTACTATAGTTTGTTTGGTTATTTTTACTATCAATTTTAGTATTTAGTTTGCTATTTATCCTGCAAATTCATGTCAATATTTTTTTTTAAGGTATCTTGTTTTTATACTTAAATACCTAGTTTTGAGGCAAACCAAAAACACGAAATTATGACACCCCTTGTTAAAAATCCTGCATACGTCCCTGCCTACGGTGGTGAAGGTGGAGGGCGTGGGTGATTTGAGCGATACGCCTACACCACTGGCTAGCATGAAACGACCAACTTACTGTCTTGATCCCTCTTGATTTGACGAAACAGACGGTGAGTGGCGCTCGCAAAGACTGAAGGCGGAGCCGATGCTCCAGATCTATCTCCTTGCATTCTTCAAGCGGGTGAGATCTTTCCTCTTTTGTGGATAATTTAGCATTTGGAAAATCCATCTATGCTTGGCCTCTGTTGCATGTGTCAACATATGGGTTGATTTGGGTATATGGGTTGTGAAATGATAAGAAATTGCGCACATGATTTCTTTCTACATATCTATGAATTTAACTAATTTCATTGAGATATTCTTGCTGCCCCTACATAGCCGAATTTAGGATCATTGTTATGTTCATCCTTGATTGTTTTAGTGGATGTAGTTCCTTAACGTGCTTGCTGGTATATTAATGCTGATCTGATCGTGCTATTTGAGACTTGATTTAGCCACATACTTTGCTTGATATAAATCATATATTCGGTGCAAATATTTAGTCATATACTATGCCACTCTTTGGCTGGTCTGTATGGAGTCTGACTTGTGTATGCTGCTTGATTTAGATATTTGGTGCTTGAGTTAGTCCCATATTCTGCAACTCTTTGGCTGGTCTATATGGTGTCTGACTTGTGTATGCTACTTGATTAGATATTTGGTGCTTCAATTATCCACTTTGCTTGCTTCCTGCTATATTAATGTGGATCCCTCTTGCTAAAAATTGGTGGCTGGTTAAGATCCAACATCTTTATTTATATGGATCCTATATTTGGTACATGGTTTAAATAAATTAGGGCCCATTGTCTGTTTGATTGTTGTTATATTAATGTACTGGTGAAAAGTTGTTGGTGCTTGATTTAGTTCAAACATGGCTTCATATGGATCATATATTCTGTATGAAATAACTTTACTATAAACTGATGAAATAGTTGAGAAGCTGAAATTATAGAATCTGACTTTCATTTAGCTGAACATATAGAAACTGACTTTTAGTTGAAAATATAGAAACTGGCTTTCATTTAGCTGAACATATAGGAATTGATATACACACTACAAAATAACTTATACTAGCTGTTACTTCACAAAAAATCTTTGTCGTTCCTTATATTTAGCCTACTCCTTAGTCTACTTCAAAATGCTATCTTATACTGAGAACTATTGCTGCTGATCTTCAAATTCCTAGCCTACTCCTTAGTGTTTCTGCATCTTCAACAAAAGCATTCTCCATCATGTATGTTATACACTCTCTTACCAAATACAAAGGCATTTCCAAATCTCTTGGAAGTGCATCTACCCTTATTAGAGTATCTTTTTCATGTGAGGTATCTTATATGAATTTTGTCCTCTAACTTTCATAATCTCAACCATACATCCTTGTAAACTCTGGAAAACCTTATTTAGGGTATGTGAAGAGAGTTCTTCAAATGAGTTTAGAACAACAGTTGCTAATTGGTCTATATTATATCATGCTTCTTCAATTTGTATGCTTTGAATGGCTCGGAACCACCCTAAGTCATTCACATTGATATCCGATGAATTAGGTAGTTGTGAGTCTTATACCAAAACCTTCACTACTTGATGCCCTTCTGAAATCATGATCTATGCCTTTTATATGTGGCTTCACATTATCTTGTTGAATGAAAATCAACCTGTTTGCATTTACTGGCCACTTTTGCTTGATAGTAGGAATAATATATAAACAATATTATTACATGCTTATGTGAACTCAAAGGCTGAAATACATGCTGAAATAAAGGCTCAAATAAAACTGAAACTAACTTAGATTGAATGTTGACATACATAATTGAACATACTATGCTTGCAGATTGCTGAAGTTGAACATAATTAAATTTAGATTAAATGTTGACACACATACTTGTCTTCTAACTATATTGAAAATGCAAAAAATGTATGGTTACCTACCTTGTTGATAAGACACTCCTTAATGACTTCTTTAGTAACTAATTGAATGTGTTTTGTTTATAAAGTACCAGTTGGTCTGTTTTTTGATATCCTAAGTGTTGCTACTTGTTCTGTGAAAAGAAATATCCCAATCTTACCATAAAAAGGAGTGAATTGTCTTCCACAAACAATGGCCTACATACAACACACATGAACATAACTTTTGTTATGGAATTTTTGTTTTGGCATGTCCTATGAGGGTTAGGTAGAATCTGTCTCTCCTGGTGTTAGGTAGATCTGTGATTTCCTCTAATAAGGAAGAACCATTTTTTCATCTATGTGCATTGTGTTATCCATGGACTTGAAACTTAAGATATTTAGTGTTCTATCAAATTCTAAAGCTTCAAGGGAAAACTTTAATCTAAGCAGTTTGTTAGGGGCAGTAAGATAGGTTTAAATGGCATTTCTATATGCTTTGATCAAACATTTTTTAGCCCATCTATTCACGATTGATTTGCTGCAACTGATTCTTCTTGCTAGCTTTCAGATTGTGGCCCTTTTGTGTAGAGCCAAGCTTTGTATTAACTGAATATCAATGTGGACTTTCTTTTTTCTTGACTGATTTGGTCTTACACTGCTAACATTAATAACATCACCTCTACTTTGTTGTTTTTTTTATTGTAGCCCAAAGACGTCCGCGTAGAGCAGTCGTATTCGAGGCTAGCTTCCAAAGCCTTTCCTTATCGACCACCCTTGCTGTCGAATTTAGCATCAGAAATTGACGATTTTATTCCTTTTTGTTGTATCAGCATCTTTTGTCATTATGTTTTTAGTAAACTAGTTTTGTATTTAGATGCAGGGCTGGTCCTGAGAGGCCCAGGGCGAACAATTAAAAAAGGACCCCTCTCTATGAATTAATAGTTATGTTAGTATGTACCTTCAGAAAATAGCTGTCTTTGCATCCCCTCCGTTCTTGGTGATTTAGCCGTCTTCAAAATAGTTCGGTGAACAAGACTGACATTCCTTGGAAGTTCTCAACAAACACCACCCAAGATGACATTCATATAAAAACAAAGTGATCTATTACTCATAAAAATGACTACGTCTAGCTTTTCTACTTGCGAAATCATTTATAATATCATTTGTGTCAAGATTGTCTAGCAAATTATTTTCAATACATAAAATTGTCAAACCATTCAATCTTTCTTGCGACATAGTTGATCTAAAATATGTTTTCAACAACTTTAACTTTGAAAAACTTCTCTCAGCTGATACTATAGTAACAGACATAGTCAACAAAATCCTATATGCAATTGCAACATTTGGATAATTTTCACAGCCCGATTTTCGGAAGAGGGCGTGTGGCAGGGTGTGGTGAATACGGATAAATAAAATATCATTTATAATTAAGAGATAATATAGAATAATTCAAGAAATTAAATTCATGGAATTTCAACGCCGAGATTCATCAAAATGAAACCAGTGTCTAAGCACATAGAAGAAATCTGGTTCAATAATCATGAAGACAAGTTTAAAATGACGAGTAGCAAAAACAATTACATATCTCGGAATAGGCAAAATATCAATTAAGCACGGTTGGAATTAGCATATCGGACAACAACCCTCACCCTCGGCTCCGCGCGTCTGCAGCGGCCACTCAACCTGAAAATATTTTTGGAAAAATTTTGGGCTAAGTACTAGTGTACCCAGTGGACTAGCATTTGAGAAAAACACTTTTATAAAACTTGCGGTTATCCAAAGCATAACGTATAAATTGGGAGGTTTTTAAAACGAAAACGAAAAGAACTCCTAAGCGGTCATCGATCGGCACTTGGTTTTATGAACTGGAAGATGTTCTGGAAACCTTGTAGAGAAATCTTTTAAATGGTTTAGGTTTCAGAATTTTTGGTGCACGAGGCCGTTCAGAAAACGAGCGGTAAGGTGGTTGGTCGCAGGGCAGTTTTGGGCTGATATTGATCGGGGAGTAACTTTCTGATCGGGACTCTTATTCATAAGCCGAAAGATGTTATGGAAAACTTCAAGTAAGGGCTTTCCAGAGATAGGATATTTGGGGTTTGGGGTTCTTTGTAACGTTCTGAAATTTGGTCGACATTTTAGCTGCTTTGTTGATCGCCAAAGTTGGGGCTGGCTCCGTGGCCGTGTTCGACGGTGTATAACTTTTGGGTCCGTGCTCCAAAACATGAACGGAGGAATGCTATGCGAAATTGGGAATGAGTTCCTGACAATGGTATATTATTTTAGGTTTTATGATTCATGGAATTGATCGAAATTTGAGTTGAAATGAAGCAGTTTAAAGGCAGTTTTCATGCAGAAAATTCTGGGTACTTAGAGAGGCGTTTCGGGGCCATTTTCATCGGGGCATAACTTCTCGATCGAGACTCCGTTTCACGAATCGTGAGATATGTTGGGAAGCCAGCGAAGACATCTTCCTAATGACAACTAACTCGCTAAGTTTTGTTCTCTATAGGGTCCTGAAAATCGAGTCTAATATGTACGCCTGAAATGGATGAAAATGGTGTATTGGCGGCAGTGATTTTCAAAGGCCTATATCTTTTCAGTCCGGAGTTCGCTCTGGAAAGCCAGAGGAAAGAGCTTTCTAGTGGTGTATAATTTGGGAACTTTATATAATGGGAAGGGTCCAGAAAATGAGTCAGATCACAGGCCTATGAGGATAAGTGCAACATTTCGATTTCGCGAGCTACTTCGTGTTTTCGTTTCCAAGCTCGAACTCTCAACGAAAAAGCCAGGGGTTCACAGCGGAGTCGTTATTTAGACGAGATAAAGATCTTTCTTGGAGCTTTGGGCGAAAGGTTAAACGTATATCTATATAACTTTGTTGTGACATTTTATCGAGCACACCTTGAGCATTAACTTTCTTCGTTAGATTCCAATTTTCCATGTTTTCACTACAATAATGACAAAGTCCCATTCCAACAAAATAATCCAAAATAGAAGAAATGTAGGGAGAGAGAGTTCACGTAGGTGGGAAAAACAACCAACAAGGTAAGATCCTTAATTCCTCGCGCGAAAACCATGGAGATGGAGGAACTCCTCTGGGTTTTTCTCTACTGCTTGGGAGGAACTTTGGGGAGAGAAACACAATTGGAGTATGAGTGAGGGAGTGGCAAGGAGCGTGTTTGCAGAGAAAGGAAAATATGTGATCCCAAACTTGAACGGCTCCCTCTCTTGTTATACTCCTTCAAATCACCAACCTCTTCTTCTTCCCCTCTCAAGGAGTGCAACGTGGAGGAGGAGACATCTATCAATTTGAGGTTCCACCAATAAAATCCCAACTAGGCTCATCATAAGCTTCTCCCATCTCTTGGAGTTCCAGTCGTCCATAGTCACGCTTGTGTGCAGTAGTGAAATGGGAAGGAAAAGAAAGGAGTGAGGGGATGGAAAAGATAATCAACCAATAAGAATAGATCGTGAATCTTCCCAAGATTTGTCGTGGATTGCGAATTTGCCTCGGCTGAGGAGTAGAAGATTTTGGGGAAAAAGAAACTAAAAGAACGTGGGAGAGAGAGAGAGACTAGGAGAGAGAGAGGAAGAAAAATAAACTCAACCTTATCTATACATAAATATCCTATTATGTATCTCCTTTAATTCTTATGATAACATGTAAATCTTATTTTAATTTAATGCACCATATAATATTTAAAAAGCGAATGGTTAATCTAGTATAATTATTATTATTGAGTTAGATTTAATTTGAATTAATTCCCTATAGTAAATTTAGATTTTTCAGGATATTACTTTTTTCACAAATTCAAGAATTTCACTAGTTGACATTTTCTTAGATTTCGGCAATGTGATTTGTAGTAATGTTAACTCCATAAATAAATCATCTAAGTCAACATCAGATAAATTGTCATGAGTAAAAGTAGATTTCAGATTAGCACAAGAGTTTCTTAATTTATCATTATCTAATGATCTTAGAATTTTCGAATCAAACAAAAAACAAATACATCATGAAACAATTTCATCTGTTCAAATCTACATTTTTGAGAAGCAATCGCAATGTCCACAATAATAACAAAATACTCAATCTTAAATGACTCTTCTGGTGATAATGAAACTTCAACACTTTATCCCTCATCAAATTGTTTTTTTCTACTAATACGTCTTTTTGTTGGAAATATTGGCTCGATACCCATATTAGAAGCAAAATTTTTAGCAATTAATAAACTATTATCAAAACCATCATTCCTATAATTTTCAAAAAATAAAATTAGGCCTTCTAGTTGTGCTATGGCAGAATCAATGCACATAGATTCTGATAGTAATTTCTTACTTACATTGTTTATAGAAAATAAAATGTCATACCAGATGATCATACCAAGTAAAAATTCAAAACTTTCTGTTGATGTAGCTAAGCTTTCATCTTCACTTTTCGACTTTGCATCATCACATATATCACATAATTCCAATAAAGCATCTCTCAGTTCAATAGTCTGATATCTAATTGGTTTAACAATATTAACACGACTTTCCCAACGTGTATTCGACAAAGATTTCACAGTTAGTCCTTTAACATTATTAAGTAAAACTTTCCACCTTTTAGTAGAACTAGAAAATAAAGCATATATGCATTGTACTACTCCAAAAAAAGAAACCGGTTTAACACAAGAATGTGCCATATCACTAAGTGTTAGATTAAGACTATGACAAGCACATGGCATGTATAATGCTCTAGGATTAATTTCAAGCAATCTCTGTTGAACCCCTTTATGTTTTTCTTTCATATTGGAATCATTATCATAACCTTGTCCTCTAATATCTTCAATATTAAGATCAAGTGATTTTAACAAATTTAGTAATTCATTAAAAAGCCCTAAACCAGAGGTATCATCGACTTTCAAAAATTCCAAAGAGTATTCTTCTATTTTAACTTTGCTAAATGACATATCAACACATCGTATTATCAAAGTCATTTGTTCTTTGTGGCTTATCTCTGGGGTACAATCAAGAATAACCGAGAAATATTTTGCTTCCTTAATTTTCTTAATGATCATATGTCTAACATTTTCAGCCAAGATAGCAATCAACTCATTTTGAATTTTATGACCAAGATAATGATAATGAATTTCATTATTTTGTATCCGTCTAATATGATCTTTCATCACAGCATCAAATTCACCAATCATTTCAATCAATCCTAAAAAATTACCATTGTTATCTTGATACAATTTCACATTAGATCCACGAAAAGTCAAACAATGCTTAGAAAGACATTTTATTGTTGCTAATATTCTAGTCAAAACTTATCTCCAACAATCTTTTTCTTTAGAGATTTCACGTTGTAAGTCTTTGTCTATTGTTTGATTTTTTTTCTAATCTCATTTTCAATTCATTCCAAGAGTTCATATTAATAATATGTTCTATAGAATGTTCATGCTCTTGAAGTCTGTGACTAAGATGTTTCCAATCTTCATATCCATCATTTGCTAAAGCATGTGTACTATTTTTAGTTTTAAATAATTTACAACAAAAACAATAAACTGTGTCCACATGTTTAAATATACTAACCAGTTTCTATCTTGGACCTCACCATTACTTAACCTTCTAATATAATGAGCATAAGAAAAATGTCTAGACATCATGTTCAAAGGAAATACACGATCCATTTCTCTTATATGCCATTTTTCAACTAAAATATCTCGTGATTTATTATCAATATTATCCCAATTTTTCGGATCATATATATCTAATGGAGGCATAAATTATTCTGCATCATCATTGCTTTTATGTTCTGTAAGCACATCAATACTATTAATATCTTGAGATTTTATAAGCACATGCACATCAACACTGTCAACATCTCTAATTTCAGTAAGCACATCAACACTTTCAACATCTCTAATTTCAGTAAGCACATCAACACTATCAACAATAACATCTTGAATATCATTAGAAACATCAACACTATTAACATCTTCAATTTCAGTAGGCATATCAATGCTATTGACATTAGAATTTTCAGCTATTTCTCTACAACTCCTACTTTGTACAAAAAAATTATTAATATCGCCTAGTTGTGACTTAGTGAGTTCATCTCGCCTTTTTCTTTTTTTCCTTTTCTCACTTCCAGAAAGATGTTTCATGTTTCATACAAGAAAAATTAAAAAGCACAAAAAATATATTTATTTAAGATTTAAGAAAACACCTGGATTTATTAATGACTAATGACTGAAACTGAACATTAGTCGCTCGCTCCCGACCTTCCGTTGAAACGAAGTTATGAAACCGTGATAAAAGCAAAGCATTAACAGCAAACCTGAAGCCAGCAAGCCCAACCGCGTCTAAGACTAAGAGTAAGAAATTGGAGAATGGAAAATTGAAGAATAATTTGTGATAAGAAATTTGAGAATTGGAGCAGATAATGAGATAAATTTAGTCGTTGATAGAAATTGGAGAAGAGAGAGAGTCAGATAGGAAATTATGGAGGAATTTGACATATTAGCCGTTAGAAATTGGGGAAGATGATGAGACATGGAGGAAGAAGATGAACCCGTACTCCAGACTCCAGTAGGTGTAGGCATAGGATGAATTGGGGAGAGATTTTACTTTGGTTATTTATTTAATTATTTTAGTTGTTTAAGAATTTTAGAATCTTGTCTCGACTAAATACATATACGTGTATATATATTGAATTTTGGGTCAAATCTATTATATACTCCCTCCGTACCATTATTAATGTTTCACTTGCCTTTTTTGGTTGTCCCATTATTTATGTCTCATACCAAATAAGGAAATAAATGAGTGAACCACAATCAATTTAAGCAAGTGGACCTCACCCCTTTATAGTTTTACACCACAACTTTACACTTTACCTCCACTATCTTAATTACCGTGTCCAGTCTCAATGGGACATAAATAATGGAACGGAGGGAGTATTAAATAAGGAGATGGGCCCTTTCTTTTGACTAAAAACTAAAATGAATAGATGGGCTTCTTACCTAAATAATTTGTATACTAGGAATTAGAAAATTAAAAATATTATGGGCCTCCAAAAATTTGGGGCCTTGGGCCGCCGCTCTTGTTGGACATTCTTCAGGACCGGCCCTGTTTAGATGAAGTGTGTTGTTTCTTTAATATGGTTAGTACTTGTATTTATAGGCAAAAATCATAATTAAGAGGGAAAATTGTTGATGTGATCGATTTTTTACCTCTATTATTTGTAATTGTGTACACTGACTTGATCAAAAAATTTGAAGGGAAGCTACCCTTAATATTAAGTTTACTTTCAGATTGGCGGCAATCAATTAGTAGAAGGAGACGAATATTCACAATAAAAAATAGTTAAAGCTTTTGAATAGTAGTGTTAAAGTAGTGTTAAAAAAAATTTTAAAAAAATGGAAATAGATAAGATTAGTAGAGTAATTAGAAGAGATAAAAAGTTTAAAACTAATTAAACTCAAGGGCCCCACATGTAACTACAACATTATCCCTTTCTACCCTCGTTATTAAACTCCAAACCAAAATCTAATGTTGGATATGAGTCAGTAGATTGATACTCAGCTGTTCTAGGGTTAAAAGAAATTGGGGGAAATCATAGTAGTACTATGGAATTGAAGATCCCAAAACCGAGCTAATATCAGTAGATTAGTGTGTCGATAGGATTAGCTGATGTATAGGTTAGACTTGATGTAATGCTTATTATTTTGTCTAAGTCCTGTACGGGGTAGTTGTTGAACTGATCTTCTGATGAAGATACTTTTCAGAACCTCACGTCATCAGTGTAATCGCTTGCATTCTTCGTCAGCAGCTGATACCAAACTCAGTTGAAGATCCCGCATCGAGCCGACCGGACCTCGCAGAAGCATTCTCTACAAGCCGATGGTCATCGGTAGAAGAACCAAGGTGCAAGCAGTATACCTTCGCGATCGACCAACCGACTATCGAAGCTCACTTTATCGGTCAGACGACTCACCGAAGAAGACAGACTTTCGAGTATCGTATCCGACGTAAAAGCGACCCAAAGACTTAAAGTCCCTTCAAATGTTCAAGAGAAGACATACGAGGTAGTTTGAACGGTCAACTCGACACTCACCAACTACAAACCTCGACCAATGAGAAGCCGACAACGCTTACCTACTCTACACAGTAAAGTTGCTCTCATGAACAGCGCATTAACCGCCTCGCTCGCAACAAAGTTGAATAGTGGCCGTTTTCTTTGGACGCTTGTGTGGCATCGTCGTCTCCAACGGACATATGCCACAACTCACAACTATAAATAGAGAAGGATTTGAAGATTTCAAAAAGAGGAATATACGCGAAATCAAGGGAAATCATTCAAGCTCACAACGCTCTAGAACCTTCAAGCTTATCCGAGAGACGAACTAGTTTTCATAGAACACTTCTTGTAGTTCATCTCTCTAGAGCACTTTGATCCCTTTCTTCTCTAGACTAAGCTCATTGCTAGATTCATAGCTTAGATCCGAAGGAGTTCACATTTAGTGAATTGTTCTTGTTGTAAGAACTCCTTCTCAGTTGGAGAATATTCCCTCCCTTCTAAACTTAGGTTTGGATTGTAAAGTCGCTAAGGACTATAACTTAGAGGGAACCGTCCGGCCGCACGATATCCCCGCTCGAGGCTTGCTCGGAATAATCAACAAGTTCTCCCGCCTTGTTCGGGGACCGTGGACGTAGGATCTTGCGTATCCGAACCACGTTAAATCGCTTGTGTTCATTTCTTGTTTTATTGCATAGCATTCAACCGACTTGAAAATCATAAGTTTGCATAAAACGTATTTTATAAAGTGCTGTGACCAAAAGATTTAACTTGCAAAAACGCGTTTTCAAAAGAGACGACTCCGGGCCTAACACTTATCCGCACTACAGTCTCCGACTGAGTTTCGTAATACTGACATCAGTCAGTAGAAGAGCTCAGAAGCTGACTCACTTTGACCCCAGTGATCGAAGGCTTACTTGGCACTGTTCATCAGTTGCAAACATCAGCTTCAGCTGACCTTCACTGAGAAAAAGAAACAGAGCTCAGGTGTATTCACCCCCCCCCCCCCCCCTCTACACCTGACTTTTCGTCTCCGGACCAACAATTGGTATCAGAGCACACGGTGTTCAACTGATCGCCGGTTCTGAAATACTGGTCCTCTCGAACTGATCCTGAAAACCGTTTTACCTTGCATAAGCATCTTTTCAGCATCCTTATACTCTTACTCTTACAATGTCTGATATGTCAGGTATTAGGATGGTACCGATGTTCTCAATAGAGAACTACACGGTATGGCGCGTACGTATGGAGGCACACCTAACGTCACTCCACGACAGCATGTCAGATGTCCTAGAGTCAGGACCGATCATTCCTATGATCGACAAAGCATAGTATTCTGCCTTTGGAGGAGGCGTGGGAGCACAAACCGGTGCTAAGGTTCCCAAAGACAAATCTGCCTTCACGCCTGAAGAAAAGAAGTTGCACAACCTTGACCGAGTTGCACATAATGCCATACTGACTACGCTCAGTGACTCACATCTCGGAAGGGTACAAGATTGCAAAACGGCGAAAGAGCTATGGGACGCCTTGGCGCACTTGAGCCATGGAACCCCTCGGATCAAAGAAAACAAGCTCGAGCTAGAGCTTCGAAGTTCGACGCCTTTGCAATGGAGCCTCACCGAAACCATTGACGAGCCGAGTGTCGGATTCACCAATCAAGTCAATGTCATCAATGGGCCGGGAGGTCGTTCACCAACAAGGAGATGAACACCAAGATCTTGAGAGCGTTGCCCCGACGTAAGTGGCTTCCATTTGCTACTTATTTACGTCGCTCCGATCTAAATGCTCTAACTCCCGATGTTATATTTTCAAAATTAAAATCGGAGGAATTCGAGCATAGCCTACCCCAAAAGTGCTTAAGCGCTCCGGTGACACACGGTTCGACCACGCCTTCAAGGCAACGATCAGCAATACCGGAGCCAAGCCTATTTCCTCAAGCAAAGCCGTGGCCACATCGCAGCAAAGTCTTCCGAGACTTCGAGCCCCGACCAGCCTAGCACCGATGGCTCTCAAATATCGAGAGGGAAAAGGAGAGAGTCGAAAGCCGAGAAAATACAACCGAGATTCTTCCTCGGGTAAGAAAGACTATCATAAGAAAGAAGAATCTAATCCTTCTACCGAATGCGGGAAATCGGAGTCTCGTCGCCGGTCCGTCTAAAGACTCACTGGTAAGAGCAAGCAGAACATCTACCTGCTACAACCGCAAGAAGGAGGGACACTATCGCACGATTGTCCCGAACTCTCGGTGCTCAAAGAGCGAACGGCGAGCCCAGAGAAAGAAATTCGCCGAGAGACGGCAGGCCTATATAGCCGGAGAGATATCCGACAACTCAATTGAGGAGGATACATTCATGTATTCTTCGAAGACGAAGCCGCGTTCGTCGCGAGTTGAGGTCGCAAAGACAGTTCTCGATGAGTCGGCCGAATACCGTCTCGATGGCCGGAGAAGAGGCCGAGGTAAATTCTAAACACATTATTACCTCTTCTTCACACAAAGACACAAGACACGTGCTCGGTCACGAGATGATCCTCTAGATGTGGTGCAAGCCTACGACGATCCGCTAGAGGAACAGATTCGGTGAGCAGAGAGTTCAAGCAGAACCATCCAGGGAACTTGAACAGGTAAAGGCCGAGAATCGGAGACTTTCTTCGATTGTCGGGTCTACTCGAGTCAGTGGATCTAGTTGCGAGACTCAAGGAAGAGATTGAATCTCTTATGACTAAGTCTTAGCTTCAAGAGACTCGAGATCTCGGTTCGACCAAGGACAATTTCGAGAAAGAGACTGAAATAGCCAAGCTCAGTCAGAAGTTCACGAGACGTGCAAGAATGACTATGACTCACTCAGAAGGAGTGACGAAGTCTGGAGAGGATTGATGACTGAACAATACCTGGGAGCTAAGGAGAAGCTTGAAAGCATGCTTAGAGCACAACGGTCAACTTCTGTGAAAGAAGGCCTTGGCTATACCCACGAAGCTTCTACCTCCAAAAGCTCAGCAACCCTGGCTGATAGGTTCGTCGGAGGAAAGGTGCAAGCTTCGACACCACACCTCGAGCGAAAAACAAACAAAAAATGATTACACCTCGGCCCGAGTAGCAACAAGCGGTGACCAAAGGTTCCAGCCCCAGGACACCGCGATCAAATTCAGGGGGAATCAAGAAGGTCAGATGGGCAGAACAGTACAAGGAGCCACTGTATGAGCACCCGGCTCAGTACGGCTCGTACTACTATGAGCCTAGGGTCAGGAGAAGCGCTAAGACTCAGAAGAAGAAAGCGCCTGAACCCAAAATTATCAGCAGAAAGTCAGTATCTCCAAGTCCTGTGGAGAAGAAAGCTGATAAGGTTCAGAAGAAGAAGTCTGGAACTTCTAAGGTCCCGAGACAGATCTGGGTTCCGAAATCACCCACTAACCTGTAAGGACCCAACTGAACCAAATGGTACCTAAAAATGCCTCTTTTTGTAGGTGCATAAGGACTCGTGGATAGTGGACAGCGGCTGCTCGAGACACATGACTTACCAGAAGAGCCTGCTGACCAACTACGTACAAGAAGATGGTCCCAGAATTGAATTCGGTGACAATTCCAAAGGCTACACAAGGGGATACGGAACGCTGAACATTGGGACCGCCACGGTTCAAGAGTAACATATGTTGAAGGACTTCAACATAATCTCCTTCGATCGTCAATTCGTGATAATCTTAACGAGTAATCTTTGACGCCGGTTTTCGTGATATTGTTGACAAATCTACAGGGGAAAACAAGTGTTATCGGGTTCGCGGAGGAAGAACATCTATGTTGCAACCGGAATACCGCAGAACCCGAGGCTTGCTTGCTCGCACGGACTAAATCGAGGTAACAAGTCAGTGGCTATGGCACAAGAGACTCGGCCACTTCGAACTTCAAAACCATGAACAAGCTTGTCAAGAACTCTAAAGTCGGGACCGCCCAACGAATCGTTTATCAAAGACGAGAAATTGTGAAGCGTGCCCGAAGGGAAAGCAAACAAAGAGTAGCAATCCACCTATTCCGTCACCTTCCACCGATGGAATCCTTCACCGCTTCACATAGACTTATTCGGGCCAGTCTCTCCGGTGACTATAAGAGGCAAGAAGTATGCCCTCGTCGTCATAGACGACTACTCGAGATATACTTGGGTCATCTTCATCGCCAACAAATCGATGTTCGGGACCGAGTTACCTAATCTCTCGAAGAAAGTCAATGTGGAAAAGAACATCAAGATTAAGAAGATACGCTCGAGACGGAGGAACAGAGTTTCTAAACTCGGTAGTTAAGACATACTTTGCGATAAAGAGGGAATTCAGCACGAGACATCACCGCGCGCACCCCTCGGCAGAACGGACTTGCCTGAACGTAAGAACGAGAACTCTCAAAGAAGCAAAGCAAGAACGCTCCTCGCAGATTCTGGACTACCCTCAAAGTTTTGGGCTGATGCTACCGACACCGCCTGTTACACTCGGAATCGATCACTACCGACACAAAGCAACACATGAAGACGCCATACGAACCTGTGGAAAGGGAGAATTCCTTCTATTTCTCATTTTCATGTTTTCGTATGTCCTTGCTTTATCCACAACAATAGGAAAGATCAGTTGAAGGTCTTTGATAGCAAATCGATCAAGGAGTATTCTTAGGATACTCCCGAGTCGATAAAGCCTTTGAGTTTTTAACTATCGAACTCTTTGCGTGGAGGAAAGCCCTCATGTTGTTTTTGATGAATTTGTTACCGAGAACGGGGAAAGATACAAAGTCAAGCACCGAGGATGTCGGCAGCAAGCTACGGGATCTCGAACTAAATGACAAAGCCGAAAAGATCCAAAGCATTGTTGGGATGATGAGTCGGAAGATGAAGAAATTCGGACTCGACCAACAAGCAATGTAGCTAACCTAGTTGATTCCATCGAACGGAATCAACAACGGGTAACTTCGATCGATGAGGAAGCCCCTGTGGTAACCGAGACCTCTACCGAGAATATAAACTCGTGGGGAACGATTAATGTTCCCGAGCTAAATGCCCCCGAACCCGGAAACTCGGTGGATCCTAACCTTCTTACTGAATTACTACGGTCACAAAACAAGACTACTCGAAATGCCTAATACACCTACCGACGCGTGCGAAGTGGTATCGAAGAAGAAGCCCGACTCGAGCGTTCGTGGCTCGATGCTCATTCTTCGGATCTTATCATTGGAGATCCATCAGCAACTATAAGGACGAGATCAAGATTAAATCAAGGAGAAAGCTCACTTTACTCTTGTTTTCTCGTCTACGTAAGAACCTCGATCGATAGAGGACGCACTTAAAGATGCTTCGCCCGGGTCATTGCTATGCAAGAAGAGCCGAACCGGTTCGTCGAAATGAAGTTTGGGAGCTTGTCGACGGACCTAGACATCAGCACGTGATTGGAACTAAGTGGGTCTTCAAGAACAAGCGAGATGAAAACAACGTCATTGTCGGAAATAAAGCTCGACTAGTTGCTAAAGGATACGATCAAAGCGAGAGGGAATTGACTTTGATGAAACATTTGCTCCGGTCGCCGGATTGGAAGCCATTCGTCTTTTCCTAGCTTATGCAACACATCGGAGATTTAAGGTATATCGAGATGGATGTGAAGTCGGCTTTTACGAACGGCGTCGAAGGAATAAGTCTACGTGGAACAACCGCCCGACTTTCAGCGGGGACATCGGGTGTACGAGACTTAGGAAAGCTCAGTATGGGTTAAAACAAGCACCCGGGGCTTGGTATGATACCCTATCGGACTTTCTACTTGTAAAGGTTTTCAAAAGGGGACGGTAGATCGCACCCTATTCAAAGCATAAAGTCGGAAGATGACATTCTACCGGTGCAAATCTACGTGGACGACATCATTTTCGGCTGCGTAAACGAAGTCATATGTCGGCAGTTCGAGAAGATGATGAAGGAGAAATTCGAGATGTCCATGATGGGAGAGATGAATTATTTCCTTGGATTTCAAGTAAAACAATCACGCTGAAGGAATCTTCATCAATCAAGCCAAATACACTCGAGATCTTCTCAAAAGATTCGGCTGTGATTCCAAAGCAAACCGGTCAAGATCCCCATGAACACGAACTTTAAAATCGATCTAGACAAAGAGGGAGCTTCGTTAACTCAACCGATTATAGAGCTATTATTGGTTCTTTACTTTATTTAACGACTAGCCGACCTGACATAACTTATCTTTGTAGGTGTATGCGCAAGATTTCGGGCGAATCCCAAGCGAAGTCATCTAGACTCGGCGAAGAAGATTCTGCGATATCTAAGAGGAACACCCGAGGTGGGTTATGGTATCCTGGCGATGATAATCTAATACCGACGAGTTATTCGATGATGATTATGCGGGATGCGGGATAGATCGAAAATCAACTTCCGGAACATGTCGGTTCCTAGGGGCAAAGAAGCGATATCGTGGTTTTCAAAGAAACAGCACTCGGTAGCTACGTCCACTACCGAAGCCGAGTACATGGGCTGCGAGGAAGTTGCTTTGTGCCCGCATCCTTTGGCTTCGACAGCAATTGAGAGATTATGGTATAACTCGGGATGAAGTGCCCATCTACCGTGACTCCACCAGGTCAATAGCTATAACTCAAAACCCGGTTCTACATACCGGATGCAAGCACGTGGACATCCGACACCACTTCATCGGAGACCATGTCGAAAAGAAGGACATCGGGATGGAGAAAATCCATACCGACAAGCAAAGGGCGAGATATACCGACCAAACCACTAGCCGAGAACGAAGTTCGGAGAACTATCAATTGAGCTAGGTCTGCTAGATCCTACTGAGACAAGTCAGTAGAAGCCGACTACTGATAATAATATACTTAGCAACAATGTGTATCAGTATGGAATCAGCACGACAGGTCAAAAAAACTTAGTACAGTGACTCAGTTGGGAGATGCACACTGTACACAACAAGGGAGAACATGGTCATCAGCACAACCATCCTCCTGATAAATGATGGTAACCAGCTGATAAGTTCAGCTGAAGAGGTTTGCGTAGTATCGTTACTTAATTTGTTCAGAAGCATGCCGCATTTAATGCATCAGTCGCTTGCATTCAGTTGCCTAGGAGCATTTATTCCTTACCATTTATTATGTTTAAGGTTTGAGGAAAGGTCAGCAGGACTCCTCGCCTGCGTAATTAATGCTCTCTGTCGCGCATTTAATGCATGTCTTCTCCATTAGCTTTATTACGTATATCTATATTTTTGGCGGCTATTGTAATCATTCTTTTATAACATTTAATCTTAGCCGCCCCTTGATTTTGAAAGATTAAATTTGAACCGTGCGATTCAAACTGAAGATCAAACGAAATATACAAAATCTTTCATCTTCTATCAACTCCTCATTTTTCGCCATTCTTCATTTTCTCAAAGAGCTTATCTCGCAACCTTGTTTTCTTATCCAAATCTCCTAAACAACTTTGCTTTCTCATCTCTTAAAGCTCTTATACACGGTAATGTATCAGATGTCTGCTAGCAACTACTAACTTACTCTATTTTCAAGTGCTAATATGTTGTTTTGCAGATTTCAATGGCGAACGTTCAAACTCCAGACAACATTGAGGAGATTGTAGCCTCCAGGATTCTGTTTGAACCTACCTTGGCCTTCCGCCAAGTGGAGATCTCTTTCCTTGAACCCGTGTTTGACGCTTTGGAGCGTTCAGGGTTGGAGATGCTGGTTTCGAAGCACCCCCGTGCTTATCTCCCTCGACAGGTCGCTGAAGTTTATTTCAACTGGAGATCTCTAGCATCGGGAGGAGAGGAATCGTCCTTCTCTTATCAGAAGGAAGTCGATCAAGATGAGTGGGAGTCAGCTGTTCTTACCTTCGATATTCAAGATGCTCTAGCTCTCTCATTCGATCTTCCCAACTCCGGCATTTCTCCGATTGGATACAAGGAGAAGGAGATCAACGCATATGTGCGAAATTCCGTGGACGCAAGGATGTGGCGTTCAAAACGGCTTTTTACCGAGGAATATGTTGCTACCTCGCATGAGAGGTCTAGCTTACGTGGTATCGCACATTCGACAAGTTCGGCTGGATCATATGATCAACTGTCCAAACCTAGGATTCAGCTGATGATGGCAATAGACGATGGGGTTGAAGTGAACTGGGCCGAGTATTATACTACTCAGATGAAGGCACAGGCTCAGAAGTTCACCACATTACCCACTGGCGAGAGGAGGATAGCCAGTGTGGGTAAACTTCTATTCGGAACAAAGATGTCTGTTCTGATAGAATGCATAGTTCAGAGGAACTCAGCTGTTGAGAACTCAGCCTTTGAGGACTCCAAGTACTTTGACAAGAAGTCTATCAAATTCCAGACGAAAGCTGGAGCTGAGAAATCCATAGGCAAGGGACCGCCTGAGCCTAAGAGAGCTGCGTCTGCTCTGCCCCCATCTATCCAAGTGCCAAAGAAGAGGAGGTTGGCTAAGACTCGACCTGCTGAGGTCACAGTGGCTCAGCCACTTACCATTATTGAGCCAGCTCCTCCTTCTACTCAAGAGGAGCAACTACTCGATTCAGATACTGGAATCGAGGGAGCGACGATCAAGGACAAGGTCCAAGTGATCAGCTCTGAGGAAACAGAGTCTGACAAGAGGGAACCGTCACCCGAACCTACTGCTGAGTGGACAACAACTGACACCACTCAACTGCGTGCTGCAGCTGAGATTCAGCAAGAGATACCGAAATTGCCGAGCACGCAGATCTGGTTGAAATAGCAAGTAAGGACAAGAGCTCGAGATGCTCTTAAGGTTTTACGACTCGGGACATTCTTATTAACTTTGCCAAATCCCAGCAGTCACCAGATGAGCTACTGACAGAGGAGCAAGAGCTCCAAGCCAAGATTGGATTCGGAGAGCCAGCTGATGTGGCGTCCTTCGAAGATTTGAGAGCTGCAATGCTCTATTTACTGAGCTTGAGAGCTCCGACTGAAACAGCTCCGCCCCCATCTCCACCTTCTGATAAAGGTGATAATGATGATCAAGATGAGGAGATGGATGGCAAACCCAAGGAAGCGGACCGGGGGAGAATCCGCAGAGGGACAAACTCCCCAAGAGAAGAGCCCAACACCACCCATAGTCACATCGGGTGAGGCTACAACCGCGCTCCGAAGTACGAGTAGGGAGCGGTTGATCTCGTTCTACGAGCGAGAGGCTCGGAACCGGCTCTTATCGAGATACAACCCATCGGTTCCGTGTACTCACGTTACGTCAACGAGGCTATCAAACGCCAAGGTGAGAAAAATCGACTCCTAGCCAAAGATGTTCATTTCAAATGGGAGAAGTACACCAAGGCTCAGAACGAAGCTCTAAGTAAGTTGGCCGCCGACATCTCAACTCCTAAAGAGGCTTCTCAGCCAGATTTCAAGGAGATAGTTGAGCAGGCCCTAAGTGCTCAAAAGGCCGATTTAACGGACAGAGTCGGCGGATGCTTGCCGCTCGGCATAAAACTTTCTCGGAGCGGTGACTCGTGCCATGAAAGCAGTTCAAGGCTTCATAGATGAGAGAAACAAGATAGCAACCATTTCTCTTCAAACGGCCATCAAGCAACAGTGAGGCCTTAAAAGCCATTCAGAAAGAAATGACAGAATCAAATGATCAAGCTCTACTGAAACTCCGTTAGGAGTCGGCCGCTCGATTGAAGAAATCTA
This sequence comes from Lavandula angustifolia, assembly GCA_028984105.1. Classification (NCBI taxonomy): domain Eukaryota; kingdom Viridiplantae; phylum Streptophyta; class Magnoliopsida; order Lamiales; family Lamiaceae; genus Lavandula; species Lavandula angustifolia. The sequence goes on along the minus strand of CM054806.1, from coordinate 28,191,472 downwards.
GAGCCGATCGGGAGAAAGACTGGGAAAACTACCGCAACTTGGTCGGTGATTTTGATGACACGATTACCCGGATCAAAGATTACGTGCACAACACGGAGCGGGACGTAAAAGCTATCCGCACCTCCCTGGCAAATATTGCTGATGCCAAAAAGGGGGAAGATATTGTGAAAGATAAACCTGATACGGATACACCGACGTCCAGATCCTTGAGGGACCAGGCTCAGGAGGCAGGACCCTCCTCAGCAGCAGAGCCCTCACCGCAGAGATTCGGGGGGGAACGAGGCTCGGAGGCGGGACCATCTACTCAGAAAGGTACATCTACTGAGGTCCCTCCTCCTTGATTTCCCACTACAAGCCACCCCCATCTCCTCTTCATTTGCGCACATAGACGAAATCGCTCAATTCCTTGAAGAGCCACTGAAGAAGAAGAGTCTCAACATTGCCGCAGAGGTCGGGGAAGGAAATCTCTACTGAATCCACTACTCCTTCCTCCCCGGTCAAGAAGTTTAAATCAAAAGCGGAGCAAGAGGCATTCGACCTCAGAATAGCCCAAGAGCTGCAAGACAAGCTGGACCAGGAGCGTCAGCTAGAGGAGGCAGCTGAAGCAGCGAAAAAGCCTAAGGGCAAAGCTGTCAGGGGCAAAGGAAAGAGAAAGGTCATTAATACAGTCTAAGAGCAAAAGAAGAAAGCCCAAGAAGATTTTGCTAAGGCTCTTCCGACTGAAATCAAAGCTACTGCTCAGAGTATTCCCATATCTACTCTTACACCTGAGCAGATAGCAGAAGATCAAGCGACCTAGGAGGCGACGCTGCAAGGACTGAGTCTCAGACGAGGAGACACTAGAGCAGCCGCTCTCCGTGAGAAGAAAAGGATGGCTAACCTGGCAAGAATGAAAAGCCTATCTGATAAGCCAGCGGCCGATCCGAGAAAACAGATACCCAGAGGATCGAGGAACAGGAGGACTACTATCAGAACTCCTCGTATGAAGTTGATTCCTGCACCTCATGTGGACAAATGGGTACCTGCTGATCTGAATGATCAATGGGAGACTCTCAAAGAAATGTTTGTTAAAAATCTGTATGTATGGGGCTTCTATCCGAAAGACATTCCGTTGATCACTGTTCGAAGAGTGTTTTAATGAAGTTTTTCCAGAACTCGGAGAACGGTTGCTGCCTATCATGAAAGAACTGAACATTCCTGTGAAAGCACCTGCATTCAGAAGATATCCTCCTCCCATGACTGCTAAAGGCATTATCATCACAAAGTCTATCGAAGAAGAAATCGAATCGCAGCCCTATCGGCATGAGCTACATCCGCATAGACCCGGAAGATCAAGAGGAAATCCAGGTTTTGCGCAAAAGAATTTATAAATTTTACTGCCTGGACCCTCCAGCTGATCGCTCGGCGGATTTCAAGAAGAAGACTCAGAGCTTCAGACGACAGCAGTGATTTCTCCTCTTTGTTTTTGATAATTCTTTGTAATAGCATAGGAACCTGTACTTTGACGATCTATCTATAAGAGTTCCTATCGCTTGCTAGACAATCGCTCATTGTCTTTAAGCTTTTTAGTGTCATGTTTTCACTACTGATCACCAAGTGATTTGACACACACTCACATCAGTTTCTCTGATCTTGCCTTTCTCTCACCCTTGAAGTTCATTTACTCTTATCGGTTTTTCCTCGGATGCTTTAAGGGGGAAATTGTTGTCGATAGGGACAAGTATCTTTAATAGATGTTAGAGTATAGAGGTTTTGGCATCATCAATTAGGGGGAAATTGTTGGATATGAGTCAGTAGATTGATACTCAGCTGTTCTAGGGTTAAAAGAAATTGGGGGAAATCATAGTAGTACTATGGAATTGAAGATCCCAAAACCGAGCTGATATCAGTAGATTAGTGTGTCGATAGGATTAGCTGATGTATAGGTTAGACTTGATGTAATGCTTATTATTTTGTCTAAGTCCTGTACGGGGTAGTTGTTGAACTAATCTTCTGATGAAGATACTTTTCAGAACCTCATGTCATCAGTGTAATCGCTTGCATTCTTCGTCAGCAGCTGATATCAAACTCAGTTGAAGATCCCGCATCAGCTGACTGGACCTCAGTAGAAGCATTCTCTACAAGCTGATGGTCATGAGTAGAAGAACTAGTGCAAGCAGTATACCTTCGCAGTCGACCAACTGACTATCAGAAGCTCACTTTATCAGTCAGACGACTCAGCCGAAGAAGACAGACTTTCGAGTACCGTATCCGACGTAAAAGCGACCCAAAGACTTAAAGTCCCTTCAAATGTTCGGCGAGAAGACATACGAGGTAGTTTGAACGGTCAACTCGACACTCACCAACTACAAACCTCGACCAATGAGAAGCCGACAACGCTTACCTACTCTACACAGTAAAAGCCGCTCTCATGAAGCCGCATTAACGCGCCTGCTTGCAACAAAGTTGAAAAGTGGCCGTTTTCTTTGGACGCTTGTGACACGTGGCATCGTCGTCTCCAACGGACATATGCCACAACTCACAACTATAAATAGAGAAGGATTTGAAGATTTCAAAAAGAGGAATATACGCGAAATCAAGGGAAATCATTCAAGCTCACAACGCTCTAGAACCTTCAAGCTTATCCGAGAGACGAACTAGTTTTCATAGAACACTTCTTGTAGTTCATCTCTCTAGAGCACTTTGATCCCTTTCTTCTCTAGACTAAGCTCATTGCTAGATTCATAGCTTAGATCCGAAGGAGTTCACATTTAGTGAATTGTTCTTGTTGTAAGAACTCCTTCTCAGTTGGAGAATATTCCCTCCCTTCTAAACTTAGGTTTGGATTGTAAAGTCGCTAAGGACTATAACTTAGAGGGAACCGTCCGGTCCGCAAGTATCCCTGCTCGAGGCTTGCTCGAGAATAATCAACAAGTTCTCCCGCCTTGTTCGGGACCGTGGACGTAGGATCTTGCGTATCCGAACCACGTTAAATCGCTTGTGTTCATTTCTTGTTTTATTGCATAGCATTCAACCGACTTGAAAATCATAAGTTTGCATAAAACGTATTTTATAAAGTGCACAGCCAAAAGATTTAACTTGCAAAAACGCGTTTTCAAAAGAGACGACTCCGGGCCTAACACTTATCCGCACTACAGTCTCCGACTGAGTTTCGTAATACTGACATCAGTCAGTAGAAGAGCTCAGAAGCTGACTCACTTTGACCCCAGTGATCGAAGGCTTACTTGGCACTGTTCATCAGTTGCAAACATCAGCTTCAGCTGACCTTCACTGAGAAAAAGAAACAGAGCTCAGGTGTATTCACCCCCCCCCCCCTCTACACCTGATTTTTCGTCTCCGGACCAACACCTACTAAAACAAATTTATCGGGACGGAGGGAGTAATTTTTATTCCCGGCCCACTCAAAATGTGAGATTTCGGGTCAGTTCAGGCCAGCCCAGTTAATACTTATTTAGTGGACACACCAAAATAGTATGAAGTTTGATGGTTTTTTTCAGCCCAAAATCCTATCAGTCCGTCGGATCATCGGGTCGGGCCAATTAAACCCTTTCTTTAGCTTCCAAGATTTTAATTAGGGGTGTAAAGGTTCAGTTCGGTTCAGTTTTTTGTGTATTTTAGAGGTTCGGTTCGGTTCAATGTGTTTTTCAATATCGGAACCGAACCGAACCAAACCGCTTATAAATGGTTTGGTTCGGTTCGGTTCGGTTCCTCGGTTCACCTTTTTATTTTTTAAATCCTAAATAATGCAAAAATAATAGTTTGTAGGATCTCACTCATTCTGAACTCATAAATATAGAGTTCTTACTCCTTTATCTTCATTTGTATATATTAGAATTGATCTTAACTTAAATTTAATATCTAAATCCAATAATATTCTCATATAAAAAAGATAAATATTAAATAAAAAAAATAAAAAATAGGATATTGGTTCGGTTCGAACCGTTCAAAAATTCTTAAAACCGCGAACCGAACCGAATGTAAACGGTTTCTAAAAAAATAAACCGAACCAAACTGCGAAACCGAACCGAACCGCATTTTTTGGTTTGATTCGGTTCGATCCGATCGGTTTCGCGGTTCGGAGCGGAACCACTTGCACCCCTAATTTTAATCCAATCTACGGACATGCCGGGTCAACCCATCATGTCAGGACCATTTCTAATCAATTTTGACAATGCTACTTGTTTAAGCTACTTGTTTAAGTTAACATTCCTTTTCTTCAATTCCTTGTTTGAATCTCCAACTTTTTTCTCTCTTTCTATTGGACATGTTAAAAAATTTGCACTGCAGTTTAGAGGAGTTGCACAATAACGATTTTGACCACCTAGATTTGTTAGTTTTTAGAATTAAACTATACAACGTCGAACTACATTTTGAGTAGATAATCGTAATGTATTTTTTTTTCTCATTCCAATTTTTGATGAGTGAGAAATAGTTGCTTGAAGTTAAGTGCGTAATGTAATGGGGTTGTCTATGAACTTGTCTATCGTGCTTATTCGGTAAGCTTTCTTAGTGGACTTTAGGACGAGATTGATCCTTGTTTTGCTCAACAATATAATATATGGTTTGATAATGAAATCTTTTAATCAATTTCAAACATCAACCACTTACTCCTCTTCTTGTAACGTTTGTGGCCTTCATGGCCATCATGCGCCATGATCCGTAACTTGCTATGTCCATGATTATGGACTTGAATGACATTAATCCCCAAAGGTGGCACAACCACTATAAATAGGTGTAGGAGCATGACATTTCATAACAACATATCATCACACCTTCATTTTGCATTGGCTATAGTTGTCAAAGCTCAAGTCATCACTATTCGTCTAATTCGCCGGAGTCCGATTGTTTTGCGCTGTTGCTACGCCGGGCTTGAAGCTGTTTCATCTTTGTGGAAATCACGCCAACACCGAGAGGACGACCGAAGCGTTTATCTCTTGCGTATAGATAGATAATCTCGACTCGACTTGTTTTCTATCTTGTTTATTTCATAAGCTGTAATTGTTTTGTTTTCCGGATTTGCACTCTCGTGTTTAGCAGATTCACTTTCTCATTTTGTAACAGTACAATCTTTGAATATTTCTATTGTTCTCAGTGAGTCATAAGTTATAACAGAGCATGTTAGCTTGGAAGATGTTAAGAGACGTATCTTCAGGAGCATAGTGGAGATATTTACTGCCTATAGAAACTTAGAGCGGATGCAAATGGTCAGTTACAATCCTTCGAGACTAAACATCACAAAACAAGACAAAGAACATCATCCTACTACTACGAGGACGGATTGATGCTCGCTAATCGCTCCGTAAATTGATCGAATACTTCATCACGAGGCAACACGCTGATCCTAACGTACTTCGCACTCTCCCCAAAATGCTTCCCACTTCTTGTTAGTATCTTGTGATCACGAAGAAATCCCTCGCAGTCCTCCGTTTCGCCCTCACACTTCAGCCATGCAAAAGCTGCAAAGATGGAACTGAGTTTGCTAACATGGTAGAGAAGTTTGTGAATTTGAAGAGAAGTTTGAAAAGTTTACCTGGCTGTGATGCGAAGGTGCGTCCACTGAACGAGCATTTGCCGTGTGGAAACTCAGGCAGACTGAAGAGCTTGCTTTTTTGCACTGCATCTCTCAGCTGCTTCCATCTCTTTGTCATGAGATGGTAGCTGTGATCAAAGAAGGCTTCACCTTCTCGAAAACTCGCTCTTTGCTCGTGGGAGTCGGATAGAACTTGGAGAATCTTTGCAGCGCGAAGCTGGGACTCTTTCGACACCCCAATGGTGCTTAGCACGATGAATTCAGTCATCTTTTTCGCGATTTCTTGATCCTTAACAAGAGCCCACCTGCAATACTCACTCATTTATAAGGCCTACATTGTCAATGTTGTAAAATGTCCCCGTTAAAACTATGTAGCATTAAATCTGGGCATGGTTGAAACATTGACTTTTGGGAACAACAGATCTGCTCTTAGTAAAAGTATGCATGACTGATGCTTACCCTAATCGCGTTCCAGCATGGCCCGTGCTTTTGGAAACCGTAAACAACATGATGTCGTGATCAGCAGGAGGAGACGAGATTGCAGTGTATTGAGGCCAGTAGTAAGCGAGGTCATGAATTAGTACGCCTTGATTCCGATTCACCACCGCCTCTCTTGATAGGCCATCCGGGTTGTTTGGCGATGTCACTAGCTCGATGTAAGGCTTGTCTTTCTTGAACTTGTGGGCGTCGCCTCCCCACTTGTAGAGGCCCGACTTTAGAAAGTCTGTGATCAACGGATACGACTGCAAGTAGATGGAGAATGTAAGTCTATATCATAAAAAATCAAACGTACAAGTCTCGGAAAGGCTCAAAAGTGACCATACCGATACGACTGCAAGTAGGTTCAAGAAAACATCTAAATCTTGAAGATATCTTTAGTGATCAAGAACTTGAATGAGAAAGATTTGTATGTTTTGGCCAACTCAGAGCAATACATGATGATTCTTTTGATGAGGGAATGGTGTGTGAATCACTCAAACACAGAGACATTGTATCTAAGCATGTGCATTATTTTCTTACATCATAGAAAACTTATGAAACATGCAACTGAACAAGAATTGATCTAAGATTCAAATAATTGCTCAAAATAATGTTGGCCTCCTGCATATAGTAATGCTAAATGGGGACAGAATGCAGATCTGTAGGTGAGCAATTATGGGCAGATTTTGATGTCTGATTTGATTCCAAAATTGCTGTATACTTTTGGAAACATTATTACAAAATAATAGACCATAACATGCTTGAGAGATGGAGTGAATGGCAGCAGAAGATTGTTCCTCTAGCAAACAGCAAGATACAGAGGCCAGCTATACACAAATTAACTTCTATGTTCATAATGTAATAAATGTGCTGGCATATAAATCAGTAAGACTTAACAAACTAACAAAGTAAAAAATATCAAACTTATAAGCATCTTTTAAGGGGACTTACTGAGTAGAATGGTGCAGCAGAAACTACGTCGATTGGTTCCGAAGCATTAGGCGAGGAAACAGCATACAGCACAGCTTGGAACAGCTGTGTAGAGCCCGTCCCAACAACAATATAACGGTCATCAGTAACTGCGTTGCCAACGAGTTTATGAAGCCTAACGACCGCACTAGCAAACTCAGGCTCAAGAAACCAGCAAAGACTCCTCATATCAGAGAAATAACTGATGAATTTCCATCCCAGGATCACTACCGTAGCCCTATCCCCCATCTGTTGCCAATACTTCTCATACATCGTCGGATCTCCACTGTCCAAAATCGAAACATTACCTCAAAATTTTCAAGAATGTCAAGTTTTTTTCATGATAATTTGAATCTATGCTAATCCCATTAAGGTACTTTATAATTAGTACCACATGTACAGAAAATTAGGCGCGCGGTAGATGGTAAAAACACATGTTCTCATTACAATTCAGAACCTAAGCCGATCCATTAAGATGATTCATAACTAGTACGACATGTAGAATCACTATACGAACATGGTAAGGACGATTAGGCCGACGAGTGAAATGCAACTTAACCATGGTGAAAACATAAATGATGGTCCAGAATGGAGGGACGTGGTCCTCACCACTCCCATGGGTTTTCAATATGGGTGGGGTGGTAGGCATGGAAGGAGGGGAGGACCAAACTTTTGTGGGTCAAGCTCTATCAAATGATCAAATGATTGGATAAATGACAAGTAAATATCAGGGCCACAATCATTCCTCACATGAGAAGACAAAACACCTAAAAATGGCTCTTAAAAACACTTTTAATGCTTAACCAACTTTCTTTTCCCATAAAGTTTTCAAGTAAAATAGGCGTAAAGAAACTTGTTCGGTTCTCATATCTTCAAGAATCTCTATCCCTATCAGCCTACCAATTCAAAGATTGATGTTGGTTTAACACCTAATAATCTTTCGACGTGGCAATTTAGATTCTTAGCTTAGAAGAATGCAATAAGATAGCAAAGAATAAACTAGCAACGCCATGTACGAAAAAATATCTAGTACTGAACTCGAGAAGGATCACACATGGAGGGATGTGAGAGATTAAATTATAACATACTCCCTCTCTTCCACTATAAGTGGCTTGCTTTCTCGATTATGACAACTTTCAAAAGATCTAGTAATATACACCATACAATACAACTTCATTAATTCTCGTGCTGAAAATTTTTGAAGGGAGTAGTTTTTTTCATATTTTTAAAGTGCAAAGCAAGGGAAGGAATGTTGATAAACGGTCAACGAGGAAACCGAGAAAGACCACCATAGTTTGTGCCTCTCATTATGCATGCCACTGTCTTAGGAATACAACAATCACTTTAGAGACAACGCAAAAAGCAAATATTCAAGAAAATCAAAAAAACTGTGTATTGTATTCTGCTCTGTGCTCTCTAACATGCACCGTGGGAATTCCAAAGCCAGCAGGACTTGTCCCTGTCTCTAAACTGACATAATGTGAGACCCCATGCGCACGTTAGGGAAACGCACCAGCATGACAGTCACTATTCAACTCACTCAAAAACTATCAAAAGAAGGGCCCCCAACTCTTTACAATAATCAGAGGCTAAAGATTAACAATCCAAGAAATTACACTTTTTCTAAGTGATTCAAGTAAATTTAGATAAAAATTTGAATCTTTGATGATGGGTTCAGTCAATATAGAAAAAAAAAACTGAATCTTTGATGATGGGTTTAGTCAAGAAGGCAAGAAAACGTCATTCATGGTAGATAGTCATCATTACAAGCCCATGTAATAAAAAATCACCACCATCATTGTTGACATTTTTGATGGAGGAGAAAAAAAAAGGGTTGGTAAATGGTAATCCATTGTAATGAAATTACTCATTAACTCACTAAATCTTGTCTGAATACATGCATGTGGGAGTAAAGATGATGGAAATCTCAGAGTCAAACCCCACTAGGCAATAAAAAACTCTCTGACCAAGTAAAAAACAAACTTACTATTGGAGAGAATAGTAAAACTACAGAGTGAAAGAGTCCTTTTTTTCCCACTCAAGTTTGAGGGCGGCTAAAAAGGAGGGAAAAAGAGAGGTTAAAACGAAAAAAAAAAGGGGACTTACTGGTCAAGATCAATTACTTCACTGAGAGGGGCTTTTGAGGGCTGGAATTTAGTTTCAAGAAACGCCTTTTTCGCAACATGGCCGTCCCTTTTAGGGAGCAAAGATGAATTCTTGCACTCATTCTTGAAGCTGAAAATGTTTTGGGATTTGTGTTTGCCGCTGCAGTAGTCTCTGTACAGCAAGCCCGCGTTTAAGGCCAAAGAAATCACCAAAAACTGGCCCAAAACCATCGTTCTAAATTCCATAATCATCAAGATTCAAACTTTTTGACTTCACAAGCCCAAATCACTAATCAAGAAAACAAAAGCAAATTAGAAAGCAAACAAGAATTCAAGAAAGCTTTAAGGGTAAAGGAAGAAGCCAAGGGTGCATGCTTTAGCCAAGATGAATCCTTGCTTTCTCTCTCTCACACACAAATCCATAATGTATACGTGTATATAACAAAGCCATTAGTCCATTAAAAGAAATCCATAATGTATAAGTGTAATAAATACATTTTCTTCCTGTACTTAGCCATTCACATAAACAATTACCTCACGAATCTTAAAAGAAATCCCACTTCACCAAAGCGAAAAAGAAGAGTCGAGAATGAGAAATATTTTAGTAAATCGCATTCCCGTCTGTACTAGAAGCTTTCTAAAGAGCGAGAGACGGAGAGAGAGGGAGGAAAGATGAAAAAAGCATATAAATATATATAGAGTAAATAAATGAAGTTGAGAATCTTTGCCGAATTTGCAGTTTGAAAAGCACTAAAGCTTCCAGATACCAAGAGGCATGTTGCAGACTAATTTATAGTACTTGGTCAGAAAATATTTTAGTGTTAATATACAAACTTAGCCAAGATTTTGAGAGTAGACTCACATTGGCTAGGGATATCTATCCCACTTCCGGTGGACCACATTCACCTCACCGCCTCTCTCTCTCCTCACTCACACTCCACTTTTTTTTCTCTCTCTCTCTCTCTGCGTGTTTTGCTTCGCTGGTTACGGATGCCAAAGTTGCTGGACTCGCTGTGTTTGAGGTGGAAGGTTGCATTTACAGTTCGCCTCCAGTTTGTTTTTTTTTTCCTTAATTTTCTCTTTGTTTGTTACTCTGGCGCTAAATAGCCAATCTTTGCCTTTCCTTTTTCAAATCTTTTCGTACTTGCTTTTTTTTAAGTTAAACCACCCTACAAACAGACTCGTAGCGTTTCCAGTGGATTTGAACTCATGATCTATCGGTCACGTACCACCCACTTATAGCGTTTTCAGTGAGTTTCTTTATCGACTAGGCCGCATACTATTATTATCTCTGGAGTAGTATTTATTTCTTGGTTTATACAACTTTTTATTGGATTTAATTATGAGAAGATATTGAACAAGAGGTGGAACAATTAAACCTCGATAAAATACTGTTCGATAGAGTAATAATTTTACTTAGATAAAAATTTTTACCTATCCCGCATGAGTCAATGAACTAAAATAATATTTGATAAAGTATAACCTCGTTAAATGAATATTTTTTTCGATCCCAAAATTATTACTTTATCAAGATTTAACTGTATATAAGTGTATGAATCGTTCATTCCTATCCCTAAAAGGATCTTAAGGAAAGATGGTTATCCACTTTTATCTTAAAGAAATTGAATCGATAATAAGACGACAAACAAAGAATGAGTTTCAACACGCTCCCTCAATTATAGATCGATATCACCATCGGACTACTACATTTGTAAACAAATGGTCCACATGGACCTGTCAAAAAATTAGTGACCAAACAAGCCAATATCGATTCAAATCTGCTTTGGTACCATGTTATAATTGGACCATTCATCACCTTAAATGGCCTCTTAATGTTAGGTAGTTATCAATCCTTATGTTTATAAGAATGGTCCATATGCTTAGCCTGTTACACAAATGTCATGCGTTTGAAGCCATTAATGCTACTATGTTTGCATTTATCACCTGTTAAATTAGGATAGTTACCGCTCCTATATGGTTTGTAGGTTATTGTACAAAAGCGGAGTTTATCCACTGCACACTTCAATAACGGTTGCGGATTATCTCATCATATAAAAAATAGATATCATAATCACCAAATCTACGTGAGGAAAAAAAATAAAATTCAATGTTTAGTTACTAGTGGTTGCCTCCACTAATTGAGATTTCAAGTTTTTTTTTTTTTTTTTTGTATACAGTTACTTCCGATAAGTGTAATAGGAAAAACTCGTAATTGCAAATGCAACGGAATAACAAGTATATAAAGACGAAATAGGGTTTTCACAATGCTGGATGATTTATAATGATAGAAGATAAAAATATGCTAAAATTTTGAATCTTTTTCCTTTTTTTTAAAATTCTCTTTGCACCATTAAGAATTAAGATTAAAAAATTTCATCTTTTCCCTCTTTTTTTTTTACATTTTCATTGCACATTTAAGAATTAAGATAAAAATATGCTAAAATCTTGAATCTTTTTCCTCTTCTTTTTTTAAATTCTCTTTGCACCTTTAAGAATTAAGATTACAAAATTTCTAAAATGCAATAGAATGCATGTGAAATATTTTTTTCCTTATTATGTTAACAATCATTATTTACGTAAATTTTAAGCGTCGTTTTTTTTATTGGCCCCCATTAACTAAATTTTCTGGCTACGCCACTGCTCACTACTATATGTTATACATGCATATAAGCCTTAAAATCTCTCTTTCTATACTACTCTTTTAGGGTTTGAGTCTGAACACAATAAAAATGAGGAAGAAGAAAACCTAATAAGAAATGAAGGCTATGATACTTAACCATCAATATAGGGTCTACAAAATCAGATGTGTACAGGAAGCAAATGGAATTTCAGCCATTCTTTTATGGACCACGTTATTTAAAGAGAGCTCAGTCATACTAATCTAGTATTTTTATTTAGCCCTGCATCTATGATCATAATCTCTAGAGGAGTAAATGAATCGTATCCACCATCTTCATACTATTCATTGTTTTCTAAGTATGGGTAAAGATTTATGTAGATATCATTATTAATAATTGGAGAATCCTTTGTGACCATATGATTTATAGCTTTAATTGAACTTTTCTCTTCGACCTATGATTTACTATATTTTATCGTTAGTTATATAGGATATGGACGGAGATTAGGCTTTTCGCAAATCGTGCCGAAATCGAATTTATATGATGTGTAATTTCTTAAACCTTTTATTTCTTCACTCCAAAATTCTACATTTTATCCCTTTTTTCATAATTTCAATTTTCACCCCACTTCTCTCGTAATCCTAATCCGACTCTAGTGGCGACGATAGTTGGCAGACGATCCATGATGGTGGTTGGTGGCAAGCGGGCTACATTAGTAGTCATAGTTGAAGTTACTTCATATAAATATAATGAAATGATTTCAAGAATTCGGTGTGGATAACATGCATCCAGAAAAAAACTCTTTCGCTAAATAATTTGATTAATTCTGAAGAGTCATAATTATTGTCGCTAATTCTTGAAAACTAACAAAAATTATGGCACTGTATTGTTAATTTTATAATTTTTAATATAATATATGTCTAACTGTTTTCTATCGTTAAGTAACGACGAATTTTATACTCGTTGCTAAATTTGCCGTTATTCACATAATTTGTTTTAGTGATGGGACCACATTAAGCTTGAATTTTTTCAAGGTAGAGCTTGATCTTGAACTTAATCGTTTCTCGACTCCCCTCGATTACACCACCATACATCACATGCATGCCTACATGTGTGGTTGTACGCTAATCAACCGGACCAAATATGTAGACAATATTTACTATATCATCACGGATTTAGTGATATAAGTTAAACGAGCATCTCATCATTAACTAACAAACACACAATATATAGTTACCAATTAATGCAAAGGGTCTACATCGATATGTAACTAAATGAATTTTAATCAAATTTGAGCATCTAAAATTGGGCATCCCAAAATCAAAACGTGGTCCATTGGGGGTGCACTAAATTGATTTAGATATATCAACCCCTTAATAGGGATGACAATGGATCTTGGACCCGGTCCAGATCCGTAGATCCAGATCAATTTTTTTGGATCTGGATCTTAAAAAATTAGATCCATTGGATCTGGATCGGATCTGGATCCATTTTAGAAATTACGGATCTGGATTTAGACATTGCGATTTAAGATTCGGATCCGGTCCAGATCCACCAATTTTTATAATTAAAATATTATTTTATTATCATATCTAAAATATTATATTTATATTATTCTACTTAAAATATCACATTACATTATTTGTTGAGTTTGAAATACTTTACTAGTAATCTAATAAATAGAAAAGAGAGAGGAGATTGAGTACCCACTATCCACGAATTTGGAAGTTTTTTTTAGAGAGAAGATCGTGGTTTTATAGATGATTATAATATTTTTATAATATCATGAATATTTTGACTTTTTTAATGATAGTAATGCTCTTATAGATTATTATGTCATCGAAGAATTAATTAACTTAATTAATTTTTAATTGATTTAAAGTTTTTTTAATTTAATTAAAAAAACTTATGGATCCGGGTCTAGACCCGAGACCCGATGGATCCAATGGATCTGAATCTGGATCTGGATCTCATTTTTTGAGATCCAATAAATCTGGACCGAATTTGGATCGAAGTAAAAAATTCCGAATCTGAATCTGAACCGAGGAGGATCCGGTCCAAATCCGGTCCATTGTCATCCCTACCCTTAATGAAGAGATTGGGCCTACTCAACTTGCCCAAGACTCGAGACTCTCCCATTTATTGCAATTATTCCAATTGAAGTTGGCTGTCACTCACTAGGTCCCCCTACTCGGACTATGACTAAATTTGGGAAATGTTAATAACATAATTAACATATTATTTCACATCATATAATATACTCCCTCTATCTTGATATTACCTTTTTTTTGCCAAGAAATTAAGAAACTTTATTTAAGTGTATTTTATAAATTTTAATTATTTTAAGAAATAAACACAATTTTTTAGGAGTGGTTGACAAGATGAAATGACAATTCATTTTTTGCAAAACATAGTTGATACAATTGATTTATTTAATTTTCTTTTTTTTTACAAGAAATAATGTAAAGTTTCCAAAAAGTTAAATATTATAAATTTCTGAATTCGGAGCGGAACAAAATCGTATGAATGAGAGATTTTTTAAGAGAGCGAGTATAAGAATGTTGAGTGAGTAGTGGATAAGGAGGAATCCACTTCATTTTAAGATTAATATTAATTATTTCTATTATGAAAAGATGGTAGTAATAGCATGATTGTCCGATTAGGAAATGATGAAGGTAATAGCAGGACCGAAGGGAGTAGTTTTTATGAAAATTGGATGTTACTTCCACGATCCCGTTAAAGTAGTTCGTTTTCCTTTTTTAGGCGTTCCACTAAAAGTCACTCATTCTAAAAAAGAGAAACAGTGTACACTAAATTTAACCAAAAAAAAAATCTACACCACATAACACCATTTTTTTAAATTTCCGCATCGAAAAAATGAACCGCAAATAGTGAGACGAATGGAGTTTACCTTTACATAAATAAAATTGTAAAAAAAAAGTGAAGGAGTTAGATATTGGAATGTGTACATACCTAATTAAACAATAGGGTTGGAAAACTAGACATTGACATTATGTGGAAGGGGAAATTTGGTCCAAATATTTTGAACTTCATGAATTCCACTCTTTTCCTTTAGTAGAATCAAATCCCTTTTTACCATTTACCTTTTTGGGACCATAATATTTACCCCACATCCCCACCACATGATTCTCTAGATATTTGCTCATGGATTTTGTAACTATTGTATCATACAAACAAATCCTAAAATGCACGCTTGACCTTGACATGTACTCCGTCAAATATGCTTCAATAAATATAAAATTAATATCGTAATGTGATATATAAATTAAATGTACATAATTTGGAATACATAAACCTTTTTGAACAATAAATATTGATGTATAAATACTTTAATAGTTGGCTTAATAATCCGTTAAAAAACTTTAGTATATGTAGTTTTTAAGCTGAAAGATATGTAGGTTTAAAACTATTAATAATCAAGAATTGTTTTAATAGATATTTAACTTTTAGTCTTGGGCTTAAAGAAGTTAGGATGGGCCGCTAAAAAACCCATTACCTCAAATAATCGGGTGGCCCAAACCCATGAATAAATGGGTCATGTCACAAAGGTTTAGGTGTACCACAATTGTATACATTTGTTTGTACCACACCACAAGGGTGTCGACATGTGACGCTTTTCATTCAAAATGGTGGGCCACATACGCCACATATTGACACCCTTATAGTGTGGTACACACAAGGGTACACAATTGTGGTACATACAAGCCGCTCTAATGGATTATCGTCTCTTCAAGACTCACTAAACCCGCCATCTATCTGAATCGTCGGAAAAGTTTTTACTTCTCATGTTACCTCCTAAATTAAGAATCTAACGCCAAATACAAATACTACATCCTTCATGTCTGACTTGTCTTGTATTCATTTTTGGACCGTCCCACCCAACTTTTCTTGTTTCTTAAAAAGGAAAATAATTACTACACAAACTCTCACTTTCTACACACAATTACCTACTCCTCTACACACAACCACCCGCTTACCAAAATAACCGTGCCGAAATCTAACAAGACAAGTCGGCTGGGACGGAGGGAGTAAGTTATATTCAATCCCACTAACATGGAATATAATCATGTCTACCTTTTCAAAACCCACATTGCATTATTAACACAATCCTCCACGCTCCTTCAATAAAAAGGCCAACTCCACATTGTCGAATCTCCGACGTGGCGGCGCCACCTGTAATCGGTGGCGGGCCTTCCTCATTTCCGCAACACAGCCCACCAATATCCTCCACGCGCAGCCCTAAGGCAGAAACCTTAATAAATATGGTCACATGTTGTACAATCTCTTCGATTCAAACACATTTTACACCACACAAAAACATAAGTAAATCTCTCTTCATCTCCTCCCACATCGAACTTCCGAGAATGGCCCTCATCCATACATGGTGCGAGAAGCGACCGGGCAGCGACTACTATGCGCCGGCGGCGCATGCAGAAGGCGATGACGACGAAGATGCGGATTATGATTATGCTCCCGCCGCATAATTAATCCGACATGCCTGCCTAGAATTTCAATTTGATTGCTATGTATAGCAGCATTTTTGCTAACTGCTTCGTTCATGCTAATTATGAGCTATGAATAACAGATATATTTGAATGGATGTTTACGTTTTCAACATTTGACATGATTATACTATAGAAAAAAGGTGTTCCTATATTGAGAAGTGATGCATTATCTAGAAACTTCTAGAATATCGAAGAAACTACAAGAAAATCCTAGAAGTGTCTATACTAGATCATCATGTAATTACTAGAAGAATCCTAAGAAATATCTATAGATATTATCATAGGAAAAATCTAGAATATAGGAGAAAAAGAGAGGATCTAAAAAGATCCTCCCACACCTATAAATAGCTCAAGAGAGCTACCATTTGTAACAACCAACACAACCAAAACATTCCATCTAATAAAGCCTCTTAGATTTTGGAGAGAAGTGCTCCATCCCAAAACCCTCTACACTAGAGACCTTCCAACATTCCAAATCCCAAAATACCTTCTAAACTAAAAGACCCTTCCACATTCCAAACACAAAACAACCTTCCATTTTCTAACAACCTTCCCATTTTCTAACAAGTGGTATCAGAGCTCATTTTCTAACAAGTGGTATCAGAGCCTCGTTCGGTCATAAACGGGCGACATGGCGTTATCAAGCTCATCTCTTACAACTCCTATATTCAATGGCGAAAACTACGACCACTGGAGTGTCCGGATGAGAACTTGCCTACAATCTCATGATCTTTGGGATGTAGTAGAAGAAGGGATCACCATGCCCGAAGAAGATCAAGATGATGATGCATCTACCTCTGAGGTAAGCAAGAAACTCAAGCAACTCAATGCTAAAGCTCTTTATCTTCTCCAACAATCCGTTAGCGACACTATTTTTCCAAGAATTATTAATGCTACTAGTGCAAAAGAAGCATGGGATATCCTTAAGGAGGAGTTTAAGGGTAATTCTAAGGTTCGAACTATAAAGTTACAAGGTCTAAGGAGGGAATTAGAAAATTTAAAAATGAAAGATTCAGAGGCTGTAAAAGACTATTTCTCAAGAATTATGGAAATCGTCAATCAAATGAGATCTTATGGTGACAAGATCTCCGACGAAAGAATCATCCAGAAGGTTCTAATTAGCCTCACGGAGAAGTATGATCCCATAGTAGCCGCTATCGAAGAAACAAAAGATTTATCAGCATTGTCTACCGCGGAGTTGATGGGTTCTCTAGAAGCACACGTGCAAAGATTAAGCAGGCGACATGAAAACTCGCTTGAGAGTGCCTTTCAATCAAAGCTCAATGTTAAAGGAAATAAGTCGAAATTCGGCGGACATCCGAAAGGAGAAAGAAGCTCAAACATGGAGGAGAACAAGGGAAAATATCCACCATGTGGAACATGCAAGAAGACAAATCATTTGGAGAAGGACTGCTATCACCGAGGAAAGCCACAATGCCGACATTGCAAGAAGTTTGGCCACGTTGAAAAGCATTGCCGATTAAAGAAGAACCATGAGGCCAACTACTCTGAAAGTCTAAAGGAGAAGGAACATCTATTCTACACATGCCATTCTGCAACAGAGACAGACAAAGAAGAATGGTACATTGATAGTGGGTGCAGCAATCACATGACCTTCAACGGTGATATTTTCTGCAATCTAGACACCTCTATCAAGAGAAAGGTCAAGATGGGAGACGGCAAGCTAGTGGAGACGAAAGGGAAAGGAACCATTGCCGTCGAAACTAAGAAAGGTACGCGATTTATTAAAGATGTTCTTCTCGTACCAAGTCTATCACACAATTTGCTAAGTGTAGGCCAAATGATGGAAAATGGTTATGCCCTACACTTTGAAAATAAATCATGTCAAATATATGACATGAAAAATAATCAAGAAATTGCGAGCATCAAGATGGGAAAAAATAGGAATTTTCCCATTTATTGGCGATACCCACAAAAGGCGATGGTGGCTCAGCTCGATGATACCAGCCTATGGCATCGAAGATTTGGACACTATAATCTCAATGCCATAAGGTTACTCCATCAAAAGGAGATGATGAGAGACTTGCCGCTCATAAATGAAAAAGGAAGTGTTTGTGAAGGATGCATGTTCGGGAAGCAGCATCGGCAACCATTTCCAAAGGAGAAAACATGGCGGGCTAAGGAGATTCTAGAGCTTGTCCACACGGACGTATGTGGACCTATGAGGACGCCTTCACTCAGTAATAACAGGTATTTCATACTCTTCATTGATGACTACACAAGAATGACTTGGGTATATTTCTTCCAAGAAAAATCAGAAGTTTTTGGAATTTTCAAGAAGTTCAAGAACTTCGTAGAAACACAAAGTAGTCACAAAATTAAGAAGTTAAGAAGTGATCGAGGTACGGAGTACAACTCTAAAGAATTTGACAAGTTCTGTGAAGATGAAGGCGTAGAACACCAACTAACGGTGGCCTACACTCCACAACAAAATGGAGTGTCAGAGAGAAAGAATCGGACTGTAATGGAGATGGCAAGGTCCATTCTAGCTGAGAAAGGATTGCCAAAACAATTCTGGGCGGAGGCTGTCTATACATCAGTCTACTTACTAAACAGGTGTCCAACCAAAATCGTCCTCAATAAGACGCCAATTGAAGCTTGGTCCGGTAAGAAGCCTTCAGCTAAACATTTGAGGATCTTTGGAAGTATATGTTACATCCATGTCCCCTCAGTAAAAAGACATAAGCTGGAGGACAAGACACAAAAGGGAATCTTCCTTGGATATAGCTCTAAATCAAAGGGCTATAGAATTTACAATCTCGAGACCAAGAAGCTCATCACAAGTCGAGACGTGGAGTTCGATGAGGAAGCTACTTGGAACTGGGAGACGGAAAACACACAAAAGAAGACAGCAACAACACAACTTGAGGTGGCTACAGAACAAGAAGAAGAAGAGGCACACAACGAAGTGGACTCCCCACCAGAAAGTCCACCACTAAGGTACCGATCTTTACAAGATATATATGCAAATACTGACGTCTATGAAACATGCAACTTTTGTGCCCTAGAGCCACATAATTATGCAGAGGCATCCAAAAAGGTCATGCGGATTAAAGCAATGGAGGAGGAGATAAAAATGATCGAGAAGAATAATACTTGGGAGTTGGTAGATCTTCCAAGTAACAAGGAAGTAATTGGAGTTAAATGGGTGTTCAAGACGAAGCTGAATCCTGATGGCACCATACAAAAGTATAAAGCGAGACTTGTAGCAAAAGGCTATGCTCAAGTGCCAGGAGTCGACTACACGGAAACATTTGCTCCAGTTGCTCGAATGGATACAATTAGAGCATTTATAGCTCTTGCAGCTCAAAAGAAGTGGCGAATATTTCAACTAGATGTCAAGTCTGCTTTTCTCAACGGAGAACTAAAGGAGGAGGTATATGTAGAACAACCAGAAGGCTTCGTGAAAGAAGAAGGTAAAGTCCTCCACCTAAAGAAGGCACTATATGGGCTCAAGCAAGCACCACGATCCTGGTATAGCAAGATTGATGAATACTTCACTCTCCAAGGATTCAGGAGGAGCAAAAATGAGCCTACACTCTACATCAAATCCCAAGGTAATTCCGACATCTTAATCATCTCTCTTTACGTTGATGACTTAATAGTCACGGGAAATAATACAAAACTAATAGAAGACTTTAAGAGAGACATGATGAACACTTTCGAGATGAGTGACTTGGGATTGATGCACTATTTTCTGGGAATGGAAATAAGCCAAGAAGAAAAGGGCATATTTCTATCACAGAAGAAGTATATAGAGGATATCTTGAAGAAATTCGGGATGCAGGATTGCAAGACCGTCGGTATACCGCTAATTCCAAATGAGAAGTTAAAGAAAGAAGACGGGACAAAACTTGTAGATGCTTCCGGATATCGAAGTCGATAGGAAGCCTACTTTATCTAACGGCGACAAGGCCGGACATTATGTACGCCACGAGCCTGCTTTCCAGATTCATGGAAAAGCCAAGCGAGATGCACTATGGAGCTGGAAAGAGACTTCTTAGATACCTGCAGGGAACAATTAACTTTGGAGTTTGGTACACACCAAGCTCATCTTTCAAACTTTGCGGATACACTGATAGTGATTGGGCAGGATCTAAGGATGACATGAAAAGCACCTCCGGTTATGCCTTCACACTCGGTTCAGCTATCTTCTCTTGGGGATCGAAGAAGCAAGACTCAGTTGCACTATCATCAGCAGAAGCTGAGTACGTAGCAGCATCCGGAGCAGCATGCCAAGCTATATGGCTAAAGAGAATACTAGAAGACATGGGAGAAAATCAAGATGCGATAGAAATCTACTGCGATAACAAATCAGCTATCGCAATGGCCAAAAATCCAGTACAACATAATCGCACAAAGCACATTGATATCAAGTATCACTTTATCAGAGATGTCCAAGCTAAGGGGCATATCGAGATGAAGTATTGTCCGACAGAGGAACAACTAGCGGATATCTTCACCAAGGCACTACCAAGAGATCGATTCAAATTTCTAAGAAGCAGGCTTGGAGTCATCGATAAATGCATCAAGGAGGAGTATTGAGAAGTGATGCATTATCTAGAAACTTCTAGAATATCGAAGAAACTACAAGAAAATCCTAGAAGTGTCTATACTAGATCATCATGTAATTACTAGAAGAATCCTAAGAAATATCTATAGATATTATCATAGGAAAAATCTAGAATATAGGAGAAAAAGAGAGGATCTAAAAAGATCCTCCCACACCTATAAATAGCTCAAGAGAGCTACCATTTGTAACAACCAACACAACCAAAACATTCCATCTAATAAAGCCTCTTAGATTTTGGAGAGAAGTGCTCCATCCCAAAACCCTCTACACTAGAGACCTTCCAACATTCCAAATCCCAAAATACCTTCTAAACTAAAAGACCCTTCCACATTCCAAACACAAAACAACCTTCCATTTTCTAACAACCTTCCCATTTTCTAACAAGTGGTATCAGAGCTCATTTTCTAACATCCTACTACGTAAAACACGAATATTTATGTGCTAATATGTGTTATAGACTATGTTATCAGCCCGGCCCGGTCGGTTGAACGGGTTCAACCGTGACCCAGTGATAAATCCGGGACCGGGTTAGTAAAAAATTCGTTATGGACGTTGACTCAGTGCGACTCGGCTGAATCGGTCGGTTCAACCGATACTCGTGACCCCGTTATCTCAGTGAGACCCGGAAATATGAAAGAAAAAAATATCCAAATCTCAATCTTCTTTTTGTGAAATTTAAAAGTTCACTCTCAAACCTCCAATTCTTGTAGTATTACTATTACACAACCACCTTAGTGTTAGTGGTAAATTCAAGAAAAAGATCTGAAGAGGGAGACGAGTGAAGAAGAAGATGAATAATGAAGGCGTCGACTCTAGAAGAAGTGAGAAAATAAAAGAATGACGAGGGAGGGATAACGGCGTTGGGAGTGGGAACTTGGGATAGGAAATTTAGGGTTTAGGTATTTATACTTAAGATTTAATTGTCTAGCTAGATGTTAGTTTTTTTATTATTGTTTAATTTTTTTATTTTTTTACAAGAGTTTTTAATTAATGTTATTTTGAGTTTATTTAATTTAAGTGCAATAAATAAAATATTTATATCTTTCTTATTAATTAAAAAAAACGTATAGTGCTAGAAAGAAAAATTTTAGCTATACTTAATTATATTATATTTTTACATTAAGTGTTAAATATGGGACATATACTTGCAACTTGAGACAATTATACATTGAAATTGATATTGATGGAATTTTTTTTATTTGTGAAATATTTTATGTAATTGTGACATTATTCCGGGTTAACTTAAATTTCAGTTTTCCGAGTCGATCACCGGGCCGATTTTGAGAACATTGGTTATAGATACTCTCTATAAAAGAAAATCACTCTATATATTTACATAGTCAAGTTTGGGCGAACTGTCAGTTTACTAAAAGTGTTGAAAACTGAAAAGTAATATAGACCTATTCAATATGTTTTGTACCAAAACTTCTAACTTATAATGGTGACTTTGTAATGAGAGCTATGACGATTTGTTAAATAATTATTTTTATTACATAGAAAACAGTCAAATAAGTCAAAAATACTCAACAGTCAAATAAGTAAAAAATACTCAAACAATCAAATAAGTGTTGTAAATATATTTTATATATATACTTACCATATATTGTGATGATCATATAAATCCTAAAAGCCCATGAGCCCATCTTGTACTCTATAAATAGAGGTCTCCACCCTCATAATAATATAGATCTAATTTATGCTCTCTCTATTTATTCTCTACATTCTCTCTAGTTTATAACACGTTATCAGCACGAAGAAGCTCTTCTCACAAAATATCTGTCGAATTCCTATTGAAGAAATGGAGGCAGTGAAGTCGGTAAGTCACAAGTGGCGTTGATTCATACTACCAATTTAATACACTCTTTATTTCGTCATAAATTTCAGATTTTTGGAATTATTTTAAAGACTTGGATCTATAATAAAATAATATGGAAACTGATGATGACGTTGTCTTTTGGATCCATGAATGGAAATAATAGTTAGTGGCAGTCAACGTCAATTAAACCGCATCTATTATATGTTTATGCACGTGTTCGTTTACATTCAAATGTGTATGTTAATTTTGATTATTGCTCCTGAAGTAGTATAATTAAAAAAAAATTCTTCGATCTTTTACAATTTTATAATTGTTGTCATAGAAGTGACATAATATATTAATATTCATGAAGAATATTATATGCTACTGAAGAGCAATTCCAAAACATATTTTTTTAACTTAAATTGTTGCTCCAGAAGTAGCACAATCAATATTCCCGAAGAATATACATGCTCTTGAAGAGCATTTATTTTACGTTTTTATTTATTTATTTGTTTGTTATTTATTTATTTAATGTTGAATCTAGATTGTTGCTCCTGAAGTAGCACAATCCATATTCCTGAAGAATATCATATGCTCTTAAAGAGCAATTCAAATTTATTGAAATGATTTAATTGTTGCTCCAGAAGTAGTACAACTTAATATTCCTGAAGAATATTATAGACTCTTAAAGAGTTATTAATATTATCTATATATTTACTATATACATCAATTTCTTTTTCTTATGCATACTGTATAATATTTATATCTATATATACATATAATATTAATTTGGTGCTCCTGAAGCAGCACACAATTAATATTCCTGAAGAATATTATGTACTTTTGATGTTCAATTCATATAATATGTCTTATTGATGGGCTAATCTTGGTTCTTGAATTATTATTGTTGCTCCCGAAGTAGCACAATTTATATCCCAAAGAACATTATATGTTCCTAAAGAGCAATTAGGCGAATCTTGGTTCTTGAATTGTTATGCTCCCGAAGTAGCACAATTGATATCCCCAAAGAACACTTTATGTTTCTAAAGAGCAATTGAGTTTCTCAAAAATACTAGCCTTTCGCCTGAAGAAGTTTAATATAGACTAAAATTGTTGCTCCTGAAGTAGCACAATTTGTATTCCTAAAGAATACTATATGTTCTTGAAGAACGATTCAAACTCTTGATTTTGACAAATGCTATATGTCCAAATTCTAATTGTTACTCTCGAAGTAGCACAATTAACTCTAGATGTTCTCGGAACAACTAAAATTTGTCATTTGGAAATCATATACCACAACATCAATACTTTAATTGTTGCTCCTGAAGTAGCACAATTAACATTCTTGAATAATATTACATGTTCCTAAAGAACAATGTATATTTAAAATATTACCTAATTACATGGAGTGGTAGCAAAAGCAACTCTATGCTTGACAACTGCATTTCCAACATCCTATTGTGAATTAATTTATTTTCAAGAATAGATCCGGTAGATCTCAAAATTCATAATTTATTGATTTCACTTATCGTGAATAAAATTAAGTTGTTGCTCTGGAAGTAACACAATTACATTCCTGAAGAATGATCATACTGTGATATTAATAGTACTATCACATGTTTGTGGAAATGCCTCAACTTTTGCTCCTGAAGTAGCATCATTTTATATTCTAGAAGAATATTAAATGCTCTTAAAGTGCAACTCGTACTTTCGATGATATATGTTATTCCTGAATGAAAAACAATATTTATGTCTTGTTGACATTAATGAAATCTTGATATCGATGTTCATCTGCCAATAAGAGGGCATGAGAGAGAATAGAAATGAAGCATCCCAATAGGATTGCTTAAAGATATAATTGATTGTCCTCCCTAAAACTCGATACGAGTATATGCATCATAAATTGCAAGATTTTCAAATTTAGTGCATCGAAATTATTGAAGGCTTCAGAAGAGCATGTGTCATTTTATCAAATGATATGAAATCAACTATTGAGTTTGCCCTTTACTCTAGTAAGTCTAGAAGAAACTTACTAACTTTGAAGGATATCCATTACAATGGATACCATATTGAAATTATATAAGAAGGTAGTGATTATTTTGCATTTAGCCAGAAGCTAACAAAAGAAAAGTTATCACACTACCACCTTGAATGTATTACACATTCATAAAAATAAGTGAGATAAAACATGTCATGAACCGGAAGTTCAAAAGAGCTCTATGCTTTGACATGATAAGTTTGGACATCTGCTAGCAACTTTGATGCGCAACATAATTGAAAATTCATATGGGCGCTGCAGAGAGATCCTGAAGAATCTCTTAATTTTCATGAATGTTCGATTTCTAGAAGAAATCTAGAACTTGTTAGACTACAAGTTCAAAAACAATGAGCTCAATTCCTTCAAGCAGATTTATCTTGATAAAGCTAGTGAGTTTATTAAACTCTAAGTTCCTCTTGAAGAGGACTTAATATTATATGACTTTGGGATTGAGATTAAATATTTAGTTGCTCATGTCCATCCTCAAAATGAGTTTTGTACGTATAAAAACGCGTCTCACATTAAGATAGTTATTATGATGAAATAACATTTCCAACATTAGTTGGAACATATGTCACATTGGGATTCCTGAAGTAATCAATGTGAAATCTACATCCAACAAAAAGCACAAGAACAAACTAGTCACATTTGGATTCCAGAAGTAATCAATCTGAACAAGAAGTCAAAAGACTCACTTGCGAAAGATTGCGAATCAACTTCTTGATGCTTTAGTATGTATATAAAATAAGTGACAATGTCATACATTTGCTGCAAATAACCCCAACAAGATTTTATGTCCCTGAAGGACAAGTATAAATGACAGCAAATGCATTAAAAGTTCGTCAAAAATATGGTCGACCAATTGGTTCTAAAAGAAACTTTGTGTCTAAGAAAAGGGGCACAGCATATGAACCAAACAATGACGAAAATGATTAATCAATCAAATGAAGTTCCTGAAGAACTACAAGCGTCTAAAAATACTGAGATCTCAAAATATTGGAGAGATCAAATATCGTCGTGGACGCACGACATTATTTTCGCCTTTTTAATATGACTCTTGAAATGATAAAAGAGGATCCTCAACGACGATCTATAAGAGATTGTCAAGATTGAAATAATTGGCCAAAAAGGAACGAAGTCATATAAGGTGAATTAATATTCCCTAGAAAGCCGGAAATATTTGGACATGTAGTTCCAAAATCCGGAAAGTATATCCCCGAAGGATATAAATGTGTCTTTGTTACATAGCGAAATGAAAAATTTACGAGTTATAGGGCAATACTCGTAACACAATTCTTCTCTCATAGACCGGGAATTAATTATGTACTCTCCTATAATAGACGCCATTATATTTGCTTAATCAACTTATGTCACAAAAGGCTTGCTATGCGTCTTATAGATGTAGTAAATATCTATCAATATGATTCACTAGATAGTGACATATATATGAAGATCCCTGAAGGATTTAACTTGCTCAAAGCATGTAAGTCAAAAAGATGTTTTCAATTAGACTGTAAAAGTCATTATAAGGGCTGAAATAGTACAGCCGTATATGATATAATCATAACGACGAGAATTCCTTGACAGAAGGGTACATAAATGATGACTTGAGTTTGATTAAAACTCCTGAAGAGCATAATACTTATATGTATACTCCGTCCTAATGACTTACATAGAGCAAATCATTATGGATTATTTTATTCATTGATATGTTGATTTTAATATCCAACTCACATCCTTGTCGGCATTAGGGGGAGATATGAAATATAAAAATTAAATGCCGCAAATATCTCGTTGGATTAATTATTTAGATTCACGCACTATGAACCAGAAGTTCATCAAATTATTTAGTGCAAAAGGAGTGATTAAAATCTCATATACTTGTTGTATATGCACCATGAACGAACTGAAGTTCCTCATAGAAAATATAAATCAATTGATTCTCATTAGCGCCAGAAGCGTGAGAGATTTATTGGTGCTAAGAGATAAGAAGTCCGCGGAATACAAAATTATAACACATCACTCCAAATTCCTGTTGAAGAGGATATGTGAATTATTATGTACAAAAGTACTTGATGAAATCAACTCATGCCTAAAGACGGAGTTCGAATCAAAATACTTGGGTTGAACTAATAATTGTCTCGACCTGTAGATCGAGCATCTTCCTGATGGAGTTACGCTAGTAGACCTACCTGAAAGGTCTTTAAAGAGATTTATTGTATTGCATCCACATGCCTATCTAATGGTTGATTCAATCCCTTAAAGTAGATAGAGACTCATTTAGACCTATAGAAGATAACAAAGATGAGGACCAGAAGTTCCTTAATTATGTGCAATTGGAGAATTTGAAATGGTATTGACCATCCTTTGTTATTTTCGAGACAAATATGATATTGGTCTATTTATGAGAGTAATGATATATTGACATATTTCATGTTATTATCTATACTGATAATTAAACTTGTGTTGCACATATTAGTGTAGACCTTGAAGATAACCTTGAAGATTGTTATCTTGAGGGGGAGTAACAAATTGTAAATAATCCCGAAGATTAGACTGACTCCTAAAGGTCAAAGACCCTGAAGGTCAAATGGTTGTACTATTTTTTCCTTCCTAAGTTTTTTCCCCAGAGAGTTTTCTTAGTCAAGGTTTTTAACGAGGCATCCAATGCAACACACGAGTAAATGAGTCATTGAGATTGATTCATAAAAGAGCCAATGCAACACGTGATCTCCAAAGGAGTGGCGGCATCAACATCCAGCAAATTCGCTCAAGTAAGAACCTAGCGGATACTTTTACAAAGGCATTACCAACGTCAACATTCAAGAAGTTGATACACAAGATCGATATGCGCCGACTCAAGGATCAAGAATGACTATATTGAGGTGGAGCAGCTGTACTCTTTTTCCTTCGACCAGTTTTTATCCCAATGGGTTTTTCTAGCAAGGTTTTAACGAGGCAGCAGTTTTTTTTAGGAATGGTCAATCAAGGGGGAGTGTTGTAAATATATTTTATATATATACTTACCATATATTGTGATGACCATGTAAACCCTAAAAGCCCATGAGCTCATCTTGTACTCTATAAATAGAGGTCTCCACCTTCATAATAATATAGATCTAATTTCTGCTCTCTCTATTTATTCTCTACATTCTCTCTAGTTTATAACAATAAGTAAAAAATACTCAAGAGTCTGATTTATTTTTATATGTTGGTTTAATTAATATTGCATGAAATCATAAAACACAATGCTGCGTTGAGGAGAGCTCCGCCAATTCCGTTCCCGTGATGGGGAGAATAATGAAGACATAAATGACGATACATTATTAAGAGGAGTCATATGAAGAATCTCAAGAGAGAGCATGAAATAATTGTTTTTAAGGTCTATTGGTGTTTTAGTTTAGTAGAGTTTGAATTTGTACAATTGTGATTCGCGAGTCTGTCTTTAACCCATTTTCATTCGCTCGGTGGATCGATTTTGGATTATTGTCGTGTATCGAATCGATGAGTTAACGAAGACTTTAATTCTAATATTTGTGTACGAATTCATGAAATTTTGATTAATATTATAATCTTATTCGGCATTCCGAGGAATCAACGAACTAGATTTTATAGTATATCTATCCTATTTTATTTCTACCGATTATTATATGAAATCCCGCGGCATATCACACACTAAAAATACTATAATTGAATAAAATATTAGCTTATCTGGTTTACGATATTACATGATACATACATACTAATGCAAGTCAAGATGGACATCATGTAATTTTATTCAAAACATCATAAATCAAAAAAGACATGTGCATATTGAATGAAGATCTAACGTAAAAATTAATATAATAATCAAATTATTCAGCCCATAAGATTTTACCGACGGACTATAAGCATCGACATATATATTTACCAACGGATTTTATAGGTATACCTAAAATTTTATAGTGTTCGGGTATAGTTCTAATCTCCATTATATGCAAGTGCTGGTTTGATTTGTAAGATATTTTTAGAGTACCAAGATAATTGACATTAACTAATTTTTTCGAGAAAAAATATGCTTCTTCCGTCCCAAGTATCTTGTCCAGTATATTATATTGTTCAATTCTATTATAATAATTAGTTAATTATTATACATAACTTTTTTGTACAATTCATAACTTTACACTATTTACGAACAACTAACAACTATTTTTAAAAACTGTACCACAAGATAATTGGGACTAATGGAGCATTAAATAAATTTTCCAAACAAAACGAATCCTGATGTCTTTAGTCTTTACCACGTGAAATGAAAAATAAAGCCCTACTTTTTAAGGTCTTCAAACCACGCACACTCAACTTGGCACCCACACACTAAATCCCACTTCCCAAAATAAAATTTCCGACGTGGCGGCGCCACCATGTGTCCGACACATCTCACCAACAAAAACCACCAGATTCTCCACGCGCAGCCTCACGCCAACAACAATCCCACCACCTTAAATACAAACACTTATCTCCTCACTTAATTCAAGAAACCACACCTCTCTTCATCTCCTCCAACTCTTCCATTCAAATCCCTCACTAAAATATTCTCTCACTTCTAATCTTCTATGGCCGTCGGGTACTCATGGTGCAAGAATTGGCCCGCCGGCGACGACAAAATGGGTTATAGTTACACTTACGCGTCGGCAGCGCATGGAGAAAGCGGCGGCGGCGATGATGATGGAGATTATGATTATGCTCCGGCTGCATAATCTTGATAAACATCTTTAGAATTTTAGTATTAATGTAGCATCTTATAAATTAGCTGGTTGTAAGAGAAATTTTAGAGGCCAGATCGCAAATTTTGTGCGGAATATTATATATTTACTTGAATGGAATGTTTAGTTGAAATCTTTTGTTTCTTTTTATACTACTAGTATAAATTTCATTGGGGTCACAATATTTTAATCATTATAAGGCGCCATTAATTATTAGGGTTTCAATTGTAGCCCTTGAATAAATAATTAGATTTACAACTTCCCCAAGGGGACCATTCTGCTGCATGGAGTATGTATTATAAAATTCTAACTGAGACATGTCGTCAGTGTTAATTAAGTGGAGAATTGATTAATGTATAGCTTTACACTGTATAAAACAAGTTTTAATTGCATCAAGCCAGCTCTATATCTTAATTTCGTGAAGTAGTTAGCGAGCGATCTTTGGTTACATTAACTTGTGAGTTGTGACGTGGTTTTCTTTAACAAATGTATTGGAAAAACTCGAAAGAGAAGTTGGTAAAAATTATGAGATATCATTAATTAACTTGGTGACGTGATTTGCTTTTTCTTTGTGGGTTGTAATTGATGTTTTATTGGAATGACCAATCGGTTGAGGTGATTATTTTCGAAATAAAGGCTACATGTTTGAACCATACCAACGCCACTAGATATATATATATATATATGACTATGCGCTATACGTTGTTAATTTAGTATTATTTACATTTTTTCATGTGGTTTGCAGGAGCCGAATCTACCAAGTACGTACGTACCTCGAATAGCAGTTGTAGATTTTCCTTGTCACATAAAAAATGATTTATTTGTCCTCTTGGGATGACATAGTGGTTAAGGCTTAGCATGTGGCCGAAAGGTCATGGGTTCAAAACCTATCAACACTGCTATGTATGAGTCTGTCACATATAGTTAGCTTAGGGTAGAGTTGTTAACGAATCAAATACTTTTGCTTCGATTCGTTATTCGTATTCGAGATTTTGATATTCGAGTTCGAATATAAATATTCGATTTAATTTGATTAGTTTTCAAATACGAATACAAAATTATGATATTCGATTCGATATTTAAAAATATTCGATTTAAATATAATATATAATACATTTATAAAAATATTTATATATTAATATATTTTTAAAATTTATTATAAATTTGGTTCTGAAATATATAATTTTGAATTGAATAGTTTCGAATCGAAACGAATAGAATAGTATTAAATATGTACCGAATTCGAATCGAATATTCAAATAATGTTATTTTAAAAATACTCAATAAAAAATGAATTAAATCGAATACGAATCAACTTTAATATTCGAAAACGAATCAAATACGAATACAAATCGAATAACAAATCGAATATTGTGTTATTTGATTCGATTCAATTCGTTTACAACCCTAGCCTAGGGTGGTTAGCCTAATGCGCACTTCGATCGGTAGCGGTTGCAGATTACCTTCTCATCCAAAAAAAAGTTTTATTTATCCCCTTAAAGGATTGTAAAAATGATTTTAAAGAACAAAGTTTTAAACATGGTTTCTAGTTTTTACTCACTTTTAGAGGGAAAAACTATATATGTTGCCCTTTTTGCATGATATTCATAAATAATAAGTCCTACACCGTAAATTCTACACCCTAAAATAAGAGTATTTTCATGATCTCGCAACACATATATAAGTGACTAGTTTGAGCATTGTCTTAAAAGAAGATAATACAAGACTGTAGCTTACATGTAGATTATTGACTAATTTAATTTCTCTCCTTACATAAAAAAATATGAATTGTTTTACATGCATTATATTCTTTTTTGATTTATAACAATTCCAACTCTGCGCCAGATGTGATAATGGAATTCCAAAGTGGCAAAATAGCATAAGCTATCCCATAAAATTTTAACAGCCACCACAAGCAAACCCAAGACAAATGTATGCCAACCAAGAATATGCTTTCCCATGCTTATATATACACATATTTGCCCTTCCCTATTCCTTACTCATCCTTCCAACCAATTCTTACCATCAAATCACATAAACCCTAACCATTACTTGATAGATTTCCATTTTCTAGTTCCCTTTTAGCCCAAAATATTGAAAGAAAAATGACTTCACTCCTCAACAACTATTTTTCACTTTGCGAGAATACTGATGTTGATTGTGCAGGAATCTTCTTTGAATGCTATAATTGTGTTGTATTTGAAGGAGATGGAGATGACGACGATGGAGATTATGATTATGCTCCCGCAGCTTGAAAGTACAACGTCTTTAATAGCTAACTAGCTAGGGATCCTTTTATGTCCTGCCTTCCTTTTCGAGCAATTAAACACAGATCGTTAAGAAGATATTTCTTTGATTTTCTCAGAGTGTTTTATTACATGAAGAACAATCATGTGTAATAGTTAGGAGCCAAATGTTTTTATTGGCATTTATATGATAAAGATCATTTTCGTACTTTTTAAGTCCATGGTGAACTTCTCTATTCATTGAATTTATAATTTATATTGTTTATCTTGATTGAGGCGGCCGATTGCTCCATTATACTGTGATGATGTAGTTAAAGCAGTTTTGAATTCATGACCTTTTGAAAATTTTATATTATGAGGAATTTGAAAAGATATGTAATTTAGCATGTGAACTCATTTTACCAATAGCTCGTGAAGGGCTCGATAATACACGAGATTTCTCAGTGAGGACACTTTTACAGCCCTACTGCCCCTACATGAAGCTATTAATTTCTTGAATTGGGGTGGTATTTTCCTTGAATTAATTTTGTGGTTTTTACAAATTTCTAATTTAATTATTAAATAAAGACCATGAGTAGTGTGGGCTACTTAGGGGTTTAATTGGGCTGGATTTACTTTATTCAGTTGGCCCAGCCCGAAAAAATGCTCAGAAATTTGATTGATTTATTAACATATTTTTGTAAATTAAAAAATCACAGCGAACAAGAGAGGTGAAAATCGAGGTGTGAATCAATGGCGGGAGATAACGAGCAGCAGGAAATTGAGTGTGGTTTCGAGTGGGATGAGAATTATCAGCTTTATTATCATGCCAGGTTTGTTCTCTTGGTCTTTTTTCCTCACAGAAACCTAAAGTTTCGAATTTGTATGCGATGATTTTGAATTACCTAATTGTGTAGATTGTTTAACGGTGATCCGATTTGAGATTGAGATTTTATTACTGAAACCGTCGATTGAAAATCAAATATTTTATGATTTTTTTGTGATTTTTTGTTCCAATTTAAGTTTTAATGAAAAAAAAATTAGCCTTTTGAGTTTTGATGCAGCACTGGGTTTTACCATGATCCAAAAGCAGGATGGTATTATAGTACCAGTGATGGGCTTTACTACAGATTTGAAGATGGGAATTATGTGCTTCTTGAATCCAGTCAGGTATTTATTTGAATTTTAAGGTTTTCTTTTTCCCTTAAGAAATGTAGTTTTCTTGGAGTTTCATTCATGGTTTTTAATGATGGTGGTTTAACTGCTTTTTTGGAGGTTCGTTGTAATAGTTTCATTACTGTGTTTGATCTTAGTCAGGGGATCAAGTTGAAATGCATAACACTAATATCCAAGGTGAAGCTGCTGAATCTGAGGCTCAATTGGAGGAAACTGAATTTTCAATTAAGACTTCCCTAGGTAAAATATACTTTTGTATATTATTTACCAGCATTTCCCCTATATTACGTATACCGATAACCATGTAGCAAGCATTTGCGTGCTCTAGTTTTGTTTTTCTTGTGAAATGATTTACTAGTGCTTGGCTGATTAATTCATGCATGTGGGCTACTTGATGGAAGTCGATTATGTAATGTTTCGTAGTACTAATGCGTTATCTATCAGTAACCCTAGTACGTATTGTTTTTCACTCCATCCATGATATCCTACTCTGGTTGTATCTAGACAGATTCTTCAGCATGTGAAGGAACCAATGAATCAGAGTATCCGCCTCCACCATCAGAATGGTCTGCTGATTCTCAATCTATCTTTTGTCATTACGACTGAAATATTGTTGAGCTCCATAGATGCCTAATCCACACTCCATCTGCAGGTTGGAAGACACTCTTATTGATATGTTTTTATCCAGCTATCCCAGCAGTCAAGCAACCCAATATACTGGTGAATCTAATGGAGCAGATATCCTAAATGGTTGGTGAATCTTTTGATTGGTGATTGGAGTAGGTTTACTGCACAGGGTAATTAAATGCTACAATTCATCAATGTGCAGGAGATGATGATATTGAAGAACTGGAAGAAGGCGAATGGATCCCTGATGATCCTGATTTTTGGAAAAACTTTAGTGCGAAAATTTGCGGTGAAGGTATATGCTGCTTCAAATCTATGGTTTCTCCTCAATCGGCATATATGATTGTTCATGTTCATGAAATTAGATGGAAGCATGTGAATGCTCTTTATTTGAGTTACTTCACTAGGCTTTCATAGATCTGTCCAAAATCTTTGTTTGCATTGAAAATTGGTGCAATCATTTCTGTCAGGTATTGATACGTAACACATCGGTTTTCCTTCTTTCGAGAGGAAGGATCTCTCTGATTTTGGAGATTTTCTCACAATAAAACATTGTTCATTTCATAGACAGTGGTTTGAATTTGCAGAAGGCCCTATTTATAAGACTACAAAAGCTAAACCCTGACTTAACTAACCTAGAAATAAAAATATAATAAATTACATAATTAACTAACGTGCTTCGTATCAGGTATATCTGAGGAAGAAGAGAACTGGCGCGCTCAATATGGTCAAGTAAGTCAACCAGCTGAAGAGTGGACGTTAAGTTTGGAAATGGTGGATTTATGGGATTGGGGTTTGGTTAGAGGGACAAAAAAAGACGGAAAAACGGAGGTTGCCAGGCTCGTTGGCAGACTGAGGAAGCGCTCCAGCAAGCTTCATCCGTCAGTGCCTTCAGGTGCTAGCATACTGAAAACTGCACCAGTATGTGAAGTGCACCTTGATATGGTACGAGTTACATCAGGTTTGCCTGTTGTTCCGTTCGCCCTTTTATTAGATGTATTCACTATTTGGTATGAATTGCTCAAGAATATCATTTTGGTAACGAAATGTACCTTTAACCATTTCTCCCTTTTATTTGATGTATTCACTATAGTATACGTTTATCGCCATAGAGAAAGTGGTAAAAGTTGTACATTGAAGATTCGATAAGGTTATATACTTCAACTAGAGTGATTCTGAAATCCGATCTCACTGAATGTGTAAAATCCTATTCTCGAAGGATTATTAACTAAAAATCTGTCTTCTCTGTTTCACAGGCCGGATATACAAACTAAGAAATCCCAGCTTGCAATATCTGGCATCCTTTCCAGTTTACGATTCTTCGAACCCAACTAAAGATTGGGGCTTTCCGCAATTATCCATCAAGAATCACATAGAGAAGCTGCAAAAATCTGATCTGCAATCTGAATCCAGAAGCTTGGAGAGTCCCGGTGTTTGTAAAGATAAATCTTTTCCATCAATGAAGCTTTGCCCACCTAAGAAGGTAATGGATAAAAAAAATTTGGCTTTCTTGAGTCTAAATTTTACAATATCTTCATATATTATGGATAAAATTTAGGAACATATGTATCGTGATCGAGCTGCTGAGAGGCGAGCTCTGCACGGTGGGTTCGGTGTGGGTCCAGGGCAGAAGAATTCACTAGTCAGTTGTGATTCCGATCCATCTTCTCCTACTTTACCACCGGAAGTAGCAGCTGCAGAGTCAATGAACATGTCTTTCGGAGAAGGGAGTTATGCCAGAAAACTTCTAGAAGGCATGGGCTGGAAAGAGGTAATTCTCTAAACACAGCAAACTAGTTAAGCTAGTTCTTATTGAATGATGTTCTGTATTGCTTATGTATAGGGCGAGGCACTCGGCCATACCACGAAGGGTCTTACCGAACCTCTCAGAGCGACCGGAAACAGAGGAACTGCTGGTTTAGGTTGGGAGGATGCAAGAAGTAAGTAAGGATCAAAATTAGATTGTTTCTACTTTTTGTGCAGTTGATGAAATTAAATGAGAAATTGGCTTGGAAAGTGGAAACCATTAATGTATACTCACCTTGTTAGATAATCCAAATATTTCATGTTTATGGTATTTTAATTTAATTTAATTTAATTTCATATTTAAGGATATTAGGTGCACTTTTGAAAAAACTAAGATTATATAAGCATTCACCAAAATGAAATGAAAGAGAACCAAAAAGGAGGTTCTAAAATTCAAGTGGTTACATCAGTTCTAACAAAACCTTAGTTCTCAGTTTGATCTTCAAGGCTTTCATCCTTAGCATCGTCATCAACGGCTAGTGCTGTTTGTTCCTCTACACTGTCATTTTCATTTTCATTGTCATTGCCATTGCCATTACTTTTGGCATTGTCATCTTTGCTGTTGTCTTGCAGCTGAAGCCTCAAACGTCGAATCTCGTCGTCTTTCTCTTCTAGTTTCTCTTGCAAGATAATCACCTGTGATTTGTTCATATTAAGGTTATTACTCAAGATTGAGAAAGTACTGCATGCCAATGATTAAGACAAGCAATAAGTAGCAATTCTTGTATAACTGAAGTTAGAAATATAGAACAGAAACCTACCAACTCATTCGATCTGTCGACGTCGGACGTCACCTTCTCCATTTGCTTGCAGAATCCTGCAAAACAAAAACAATACAATGGTAGGAAGAATGGAGTCCACAATACTATATGAAGTGGACAGAAAAGGAAGGTATGGATGCAGACCTTCGAGTTGGCTTCTGAGTTCGACATTTTGAGATTTTTGTACAGCAAGTTTCATTCCCAGCTCATGTATCTGCCAGGAACAAAATAAAGTGAATAACCAGACTTGAAGAGTGAAGTCCTAATCATTCTACATGTGCGGTTTAATAATGTTCACGAGTACATGGACACAAACGCCACAAGAATTAAACGTTCGGAATCATTCTTGTTTGCAGAAATGCTTCTAATTGTGTGCACAAATGAGATAAAGTTGATGACAAGTCATCTAAAGAGTAAAATCTCAATACCTTTCCTTCGTTAGCTTGATTACCAATCTCCTCATTCTCTTCCTGCAGAGTCCTACATTTGGCCATTAACATCTTCCCCATTTTACTTTGTGGGGTGAAACTGACAGCAGCTATATTATCTTGCAACTCTTTAACTTTCTTATCCTTCTCTTCCACCAAATTCTGAAGCAAAAGTAGTTGGAGAAAACTGTGTTAATTCATGCATGTCTACATAAATGTATAGTTGATGAGAGATTTATACATATATGAGAAGTAATAGGCATCCCAGAACTTGAATGTGAAAAATAAGCAACAAACAACGATCATTTTAAAGTTCAGTACAATCCTATATTTTTTAAACAAGACTCGATGCAAATAGTACATATAACAATTTTTTGCTTCGCACAACCACAAAAGTAAATTAATACTAAAAATTTAGGCTAGCATGCTGGCTAGCTACATTATTGATGAGTGTTGATCTTTTCATTAATCAGGTGGAGTTTTGGAACTGTTGTTTAGTCTTATGATAATGATGTTGCATACTATGTTAGATTGACCCAACCACAAAGCAACTAGAGCTTGAAAATCAGTGAAAAGGTAGCAGATCATTCAGAACTGTAAGAGCAATTCAAATTAAGTTCGAGAGTGATTGAGAAGACGCACCTTTAATCTTGTGAACTCATCATGGATGGCTGGATCCAACAACAATCTCCTCGCCTGCCATGTTTATTGCTTTAAGAAAATGATAACGAATAGAAAGAAACCAGATGATGTATGACAACTCAAATTTCAAAAGTTCTTGATCCCTCAAATTTCAAAAGCTTTTCAATTGCTTCGAAGTAAGAGCTAGTTTTTGGTCATTCAAAGGAAACTTGACAGGTCACATGCTATCAGGAAAGATATTTGTTTTTCCATAAGAGTGATAGCCATGCATTAATACAAAAGACATGTAGGAAATTAGATTTTTCTAGAATACCTGCATCGATGGTGGTTTCAGCTGACCTCTCAATTCTCTAACTGTGGACTGTACCAAAGTCAGAAGTAGAATAAGGGCAGGTATTACGCACAACAGACAAAATACTTAGCTCTGTATGGAGTAAAAATATGTGCATGCATCAAAAAGCATCTGAATTCGCTATACCTGAAACTTTCCAATAAGACTTAACATCTTCCCAATCAGAGACTTTTTAGCAAAAAAACTATTAGCAATTGCATTTCCAAGATAATTTCAAACAACTCTAGCAAAAGGCTCTAGAGGTAAACCTGACCTCTATGATCTATCCATGCTAATATGATGCATGCGTTCAGATGGAAGAATCATAGCCATCAACATCGATGTAAAGGATAGATGAAGGTAAGAAATAGGGAAAACTATAATGCACATAAGATTATACCATGACATGGAATGGGTAGCATTATCTACTAGATAACACTAGTATAAACTAAGCACACAGCATGAAGACCTTAGATGATTGGGATGGAATCATTATCAACTTTAACGGCATTTCAATGGAATATAATTACAGCTCTAACCTATAAATTCATTGTGATCAATATCTTGTCTTCTCCCATAAAATAAGCATGTATATCAGATAAATGCATCGGGCAACATTATAACAAGTATGCGTGTTTGTCTGCAGCTAATTATGCATGCATAGCAACTTCTCACCTTCAATTCAGCTATCTCTTGTTCCCTTTTTGCAAATGTCACGATGAATGCGGCTTCTTTTCTCTTTGCTCTCTCAAGCTTATAAGAAAAACATAAACAAGAACTGAATATATAATCAAGCACAAACAAACAAGTATAAGGGTCTTCATATTAAAAACATACTTGCTCTTTCAGAGACTCGTCGGAGGACCTCAGACTCTGGAGGTAGCTGACCACCAATCTTGGTTCTGAATGTGATAAAGAAAAACAATTAACTCAAAACGATCACATTAAAAGTCCAGTGACGACATAAAAATTTGAATATAGCATTCAAGAAACAAACCAGGTGTTGTGCCTTGGCGTATGAAAGGCTCATTCTGAAAAGATGAACGCCACTGCTGAATCTCAGACTTAGCATCTTCAAGTTTCGTCTAAGGTCAACAAAACCAATATTATAGAAAGTGTTGCCAGTTAAAAATATCCCGGAGATGAAAACTTACTAAAGCAAATCATGAACAAAGAAGTGTATACATATATACCTGGCATCTTGACAGTTCATCTTGACAGTTCTTGAGACTACAAAGAAAAGCCAGAACATACCAATTTAGCATTAGGTATCATAAATAAAAGTTGGTATCTTATGTTTCTATGTATTTTAATAAGTGCTAAATAGACAATGTACCATATTATGTTTCTATGTATTTTACTAAGTGCTAAATAGACAGTAGTTCCATATTAGTTTGGAGAGTAAAAAGAATGATCCCTATCTAATAAGTTGCAATACCTCTCACGAAGAGACAAGATCATCCCAGTTGCTACTCCAGGTGCAGTTTCCTCCACTTTGGCATTACCCTTAAAGTGTAAACAGAAAATAAACTGAGTCAAATCTTGGACATATGCACCACATCTTAAAGCAACCTACTCAAACGAATTAAATATTCACCAATACATTATACTCTACTTCACTTTGCTCGTGATGAATTTATGGGGAAGATACTTGAAAGTCTCAAAGTGCATCTCCTATGGGCAAATGTATGAAAAAGCAACAAGCTAGCTATGAAGAATAATGAAAGTAGATGAAGACTATCCAGCTGACTGAATTAGATTTCTCCAAATGACATACAACAAAAAATGACACTAAATGATCACGGTGACATAAGAAGAATGTCACTTCACAAGCAGCCGGTCAATGTTCAGAAAGCATTTTCTTTAGTTATTTTTATCAGATAGCATCAAGCATTAGTAACTCAATGCTGATACAAGTCCCATTACAAGCTATCTTTATTCTATATAAACCATCTTTATGGTCCGTAAACATCCCAGGAAATAGTAATCACCATTCACCAAATGTAGCCTGTCTAACTAGCAAACACATAGATGAAAAAACAAGGGAATTTTATCCTACTCCTTTAGATATCACACTCAAGAAAAGAATCTGCTCGAGAAAGATATTTTCAATGCTGAAAAACAGAACACAGAGAGAGAACACAGTAACCAATAAGAACAGATTTACAAATATCGAAATGCCAAAATAGTATAATAGAAGCAAAATATACCTTTTTTGACCCAAAAATATCGTCTTCGTCATCGTCGAGATCGCCAAAGCCTCTCTTAGTGCCTAACAAACAGAAACAAATTCTCAAGAAACAGCAATTACATAACTCAAGTCCAATTACTGACACTATTGAACTCAATTAAACCAGTTAGTTCGAAGTACCTGAACGCCTTGCAGCGTTTCCTCCCGTAAAATCGCCACCGAATTCGTCCTCCTATTTTACCAAGAATTACACCAAGAAAATAAGCAAAAGGGGGAGTAAAGAAAGCGGTAAGAATTAGAAGATTACATCTTCGAGATGGTCACGCGACGCCATTGAATTCGAATGCAGAATTGGGGATGAAATTTGAAAACCTAGAGGGAACTAGCGACGCCAATCTAATTACAGAGTTCTAAAATACTGTCCTGATAAAATATTATAAAAATTTCACGAATACATGCATTGAAATTTAGTTTATAAGATAAGAGTAAGAGTATCTATAAACGAAATCGAATAAGAGCCGGAGCAGGAATAAATATGTAGTACTCCCTCCGTCCCAAATATATATATATATATATATATGTCTACTTTTTTTTTTATCTGTATCAAATTTATATGTCTATTAATAATTTTTTGTGTTTAATTAAATCTTTCACTAACTTTAATATGTCTAATTAATGTGAGAATTTAAAAAAAGACTATTTTATCCAACTTTTTTAATAAGAAATACAATTATGTCTTTAACTTTTTAGTAATTTACTTTAATTTACTTATATTCTAATACCAATATTTATCTAACTTTTATATCATTAAATATTTTCTTAATATATATGAAAAAGCAAATAGGCATATATATTCGGGACGGAGGAAGTATATTATAAGAGTTATAGATATTTATTTATAAAATTAGACTGTTAGTAATGATGTATTATTATAAAAGAGTTATAGATATTTATTTATGAAATTATAAAATTAGACTGTTAATAATGATGATCATTATATACTCCGTTAATATCATCATGTTTCTTTTCGGTACGGAGATTATGAAAATTGATTATATCTTAGGGATATTAGATCTAAATACAAGAGGAATATGCGGAATTTGATTTTGCACATGACCTCTAAAACGCTCCATAAAATACACCACATTTCAAATCATTAAATTTTATACACGCCAAAAAAATCAGTTGTGACGTTGACACCAGAAAATCTGACTTGGACAATTCGGCCGGTAGTAGAACGTTGTCTTTTCTATCCCAACTAAAAACCTCAATTAAAATCTCAAATTAAATTTCTCAAGTAGTCAAAATCCCCTAATCCAGGGAGAGAGCCTCAAATCAATTATCATTGCAAGAGAGACAGCCACTCCGAAAAGCGGAATGAGATTATTAAATTGTACCGGTACTAGGAACATATACATGCGGGTCATTTATTCATCATTCTTAACATATATCACTCCAATTTTGCAAATTCTGCATTTCTGTTTCAAATTCATTAATTCTTCTTTTATGGATGTCTTCTCAAAGGAATGTCACCTTTGTGAATCCTTCAAGCAAACTACCACCAAGGAGAGGGGCAATACGTGCATCAACTTCTAGGAATACGACAACTGACCTTCCAACAACTTAAGAAAGCCGAAACTGAGATGCTTATTTTGTTATCTTCAAATTTGTTTTGCATTTTCAAACTTGTTTTGCATTTTCCAACAACTGGCCTTCTATGTGTTTTGCATTTTCAAACTTAATTTTGTTATCTTTAAATTTGATAAATGTTTTGTGAACCATTTGATAATTTTGTTATCTTTAAATTTTGTTATCTTTAAATTTGATAATTCTGTTGTTATTTGGATTTATAATTATGTCATGACCTGAATGGTATTAAACAAACTATATTATGATCTCTAAATGTTGCATTACCACTACGAACAAAATTACTAAAATTAGGACACTGTGCAACGGAGGACACGATATCATATATTAGCTTGACAACTCTCTGCATCAGTAATCTATTACATTATTTTGGTTGAAACACAAAAATGAAAAACTAAAAAATGAGGAAGAGAAATGTGAAGTTTCAGCAAAATTAAATTGTTACAATATGAACAAATTGGTTGGAGAAATATGTTCTAGTTGGTCAAATTTTGTTGTTAAATTTTTAATGTGTATGGAAAGTCATGTGCAAAATCAAACAGTATTCAAAGTTTATGTATTTTTAAGGAAACAATACTTACGAAAATCCTACGTGTATTACTCAAAAATCTAACGTTAGCACTATCACGCCACATCAAAATCAAGTTTGCCGGAGTTGTCCCCAGTGTATAAAATTTAACGATTTGAAAGGTGGTGTATTTTGCGGAGCGTTTTGAAGGTCTTGTGCAAAACCAAATCCTGCATATTCCTCGTGTATTTAGAGGCTAATATCTCTATATTTTATGTGTTTTAATTGTATTAAGAAATTAACACAGTTTTCGAGGAATGGATGGTGGGAAGGAAAGAGAATCCATCCAAATTTTATTAAGGCATAACTAATCCAATTGATTTTTTTTCGGAATTTTTTTTTCATTTTGTATTTAAAGAAATAATATAAAGTTTTCAAAAAGTTAAAAATCATAATTTTCTTAGTTCGTAGCGGAATGGAATGATGTGAGAGAGAAACTTTTGGAGAGAGTGTGTATAAGAATGTGGGGTTGAGTAGTGGGTAATGAGGGGTCCACCTCATTTTTTAATGTAGAGTGTTTTTTGGCATTAAAGGAAATAAGTCAATATTATTGGGACAACCCGAAAAGTAAAACAAGACAATGTTAATGGGACGGAGGGAGTATACTATAAATATAATAAAAACGGTGTTGGTCCAGAGACGAGCCTTCAGGTGTAGATTTGGGGGGGGGGGGTGTGAATACATTTGAGTGCAGATTTCAACTCAAACGCGAAAGTCAGCGCTACTGAATATTGCTATTGAACTAGTCAGTTGGTCAAGTAAGCGTTCTAGATCGCATGGGCAGAATATTCATCTACTGACATCTACTGACTTATGTCAGTGAACAATAATTCAGTTTAAGATATGGTGTGCGGAAGTGTATGCCTAAAATATGTTCGTCTCAGTTTGAAAACATGTTTTTATGCTGAGTGATTTAAAGTCATTTTTATGCAGTATGAACAGTTAATCAATGCAACATTAAATCAACACAAACAATTTTTTAAGTGGTTCGATATGCTAGATCATACGTCCACTGTCCTGAACAAAGCAAGAGTTCTTGATTGTTTATATTGAGCAAATCTCAGGCAATCTGTGCATTGGACAGATACTCTAGTTATAGTCTTAGTGACTTTATAAGGTTCAAACACGGGGTTTGATATTCTCCAACTAGGAATAATTTCTTATAATAAGAAAGGTTCAGAAAGTTTAACTCCTTCGAGATTTTCTAAGCTTATGATATTACAATAAGTCTGCTTAGAGTAGAGAAAGAGAAGTAATAAATCTCTACAGTGAAGAACTAAGATGATCTCTCTATATATATGAGTTCTTCGCTTTGATGTGCTTTAAGTTCGCTAGAGTGTTTGTGAGCTTGAATGGTTTTGTTCCCGATTGTTATTCTTCTCTGCATGAAGAATCTTCTCTATTTATAGTCTCGATTCATCAATAGATCCATTGGAGGGAGTATAGACACGTGTCGAAAACGACAAGAAAAACGGCCATTTCAATTTGAATGTCACTGTAGGGATTTTCTCTTTTTCAGTCTAGGAAGCAGCTTTATGGCAGAGCAGGTACAGTGCTGACAACTCCTCATTGGTCAAGATTAGAGAGTAGGTGTTGGTCCCGAGATTACGTTCAGGTGTAGAGGGGGGTGAATACACCTGAAAACCGATTTCTCAACTTAAACACGAACAATCCTTTTCAGGATAGTGTCGTACTGAACAAGTTCAACAGACCAGATAAGCTGTTCTGAATCGTGTGGCAGAGTGACTGACTCTACTAAGACCTGTTAGCTGACTTAGAGTCAGAATTCAGTATCTTCCAGATAGAGTTCAGTAGTGCGGAATAGTGTAGGCCCAAATTCAGTTGAGTTAGGAAAACGTTTTTATTAAAATAGTTTCAGTTGATTAGTGCAGTCTGTTAAGTTTGCTGAAACTCAGTTGAATGATTTAAAGAAGGTTTTCAGTATGAACAGTAAATCAATGCAACAGTGAAAACAGAACACAAGACACAAAGATTTTTAAAGTGGTTCGGACACAAAAATCCTACGTCCACCGTCCCGAAAGATCAGGAAGTTATTTATTATACTGAGATAGTCTCAGTCGGTTTGTACGCTGGACAAACACTGGTCTTGAGATTTATACTGAGCAAGTCTCAGTTTACTGGGTTATCAAACTAAGTGTTTGAAAAACTCTCCAACAGTAAAGGAGTCCTTTACAATAAGGATCAGTTCAGAAGTGAACTCATTCGTCTAAGCTATGGCTATATTCTATTGAGCTTAGGTTAGAGGGATAGGGAACAAGGATGTGGCTTCTAGAACGACGAACAGCTGAGTGTAAGCTTTGGGTTCGTGTATCGTCGTTTGGATACTAGAGGTTGTATTAAGCGATTCAGCTTGGTTCCCTAAGAGCATAAATGTAGTCTTTCGCCGGAGATAGATTCTTCGAACTACTTGCGGAAGACTTAGACCTTTTCGAGTTTGCTCGTTTGAATGCTCTGTGTGTTCTCTCGTGTGTTCGTGAGTTCTTGGTGAGGTTCGTGAGCTTCAAATTTGATTTATCCCTCTATTTATAGAGAAGAGATTAGGATAGATCCGTTGGAGACGACGATCTTTTGTCTCTCTCTTTTGGATAGCTAACGGCTCTTTTGAAGTATGGTGGCAGTGTCCTTTCCCTCCATTTCTGGAAAGTTGTTGACTTGCAGCTTTAGTAGATATAGGGTACGTGGCTGCTTGTCATTGGTCGAGGTTCAGAAGGTGGTTGAGACAGAACAGACTTCAAGGAGATCTGAAGCTGACTTCTCTCTTCCTCGTATTGACTCTGCTGACTTGACTTTTAAAGATCCTGACAGTCAGAAGACTGTCTGGCCGTTGCCGAGTCTGATCTCTGATTCAGTGGCATGCTCCTGCTGAGTCGGCTCTACTGAAGATCAACTCTGAGT
Organism: Lavandula angustifolia; assembly: GCA_028984105.1. Taxonomy (NCBI): domain Eukaryota; kingdom Viridiplantae; phylum Streptophyta; class Magnoliopsida; order Lamiales; family Lamiaceae; genus Lavandula; species Lavandula angustifolia. The sequence continues at coordinate 28,146,754 of CM054806.1, read as the reverse complement.
TCAGTGAACTACTCCTGCTGAGTTCAGTTCCACTGACTCCTTTTAGTATACTGCTCCTGCTGAGTCCAGTATAACTGAGTCTTCTACTTTTGGTGCTTAGGCAGATAATCCACTGAGTGCCCGAGCCAGAGCAGAGTATCTGCTGAGTCTGAAACATCAAAGACAAAAACAAATTACAACGTAATGGTTCACCAATCAATATAGGATTTTGGGATCTTCAAATCTTCATAGACTCATTCAGAGCACAGGGCTACTGAGTAAATATCAACACAGAAGACTGAGTCATTTCCCATTATTTTCCAACATTGTCGAGGATAGAATCATCACCCAACAGTAGGTGAGGTTTGTTCAAACTCCAAGAGCATGCTGAGTTGACTTCCTCTGATTCCTCGTACCTTCTACTAAATCGTCTTCTACTAACATTCTTTTGAGATATTCAGTACATGGCTCGAATTCCTTTGCAGATTCAGTGTGTTTTAACATTCCCAACTAAGTTCCTTGATGCTGAGTTCTTCTGGCTGACATCTGATATCCTACTGAACCTATCAGCTACTGAATTTTAGCTAGCCTACTAAGTTCCTAACATGCTGAACTCAACTAAGTTATTACATTATATAAGGCTCACCATTCAACTAGGATTTTGGGATCTTTAAATCTTATCATACTGAATCTCATACCCAACAAACAGTTTTTTCTTAGGGATTATTTGTAAATATGTTATTAAACTTTACTATGGAGAGAAAAAAATTCGGAATGTGGATTTCTATGTCTCGTTATTACTGTCTTGTTTTCCTAATCGGATTATCCTGCAATTACTGTCTTATTTCCTAAAATGATAAAGGTTAACTTTTAAGTCTAAAATGAAGTTGGTCCCCTCTCTTTACATGATTTTGGTACATTCTGAACTCAGAAATTTATTTATTTAAACTTTTTGAAAACTTCAAATTATTTCTGCAATTACAACATGAAAATAAACATAATAAAAAATTGATTTCATCAACTATGCATCGCTAGAATTTGAATGAATTTTTATTTCTTCCCACCAACCAGTAATTGAAAACTGTGTATATTTCTAATACAATTAAATCTCACTTAAATAAAATTTCTTAATCTCCTTGCCAAAAAAAGTAAGACAGTAATAGCGGGACTGATGAAATACTATATTATATGCATAAATTCAACAAAATATAAAAAGATCTAAATGTTTTAGTAAATGAAAGTTGTATCGGATGGAGAAAATCTTTTATTTGTTTCGTAGTATATGCGTCACTTGAATATTTTATTTTATATCTTACGATTTTTGTGTAAATTTAATTTATAAAATATTTAATTATAGTTTTATATTTTCTAAAATCTGGACTATTTATTTTGAATTCGCTAAATACATCTAAACCATTGGATAAAACAATTTCAATTATAAGGTTAATGATAATTGGAGTCACAAAAAATATCCTGCACATTTTTTCTTATTTAATTTGTAAGTTTAGTAGGAAAACATAATTTGGAGGAGTATATATTTTGGCCATGTTTACATGATATTACACTTGTTACAAAAGGGGCGTTTGGCTAAATAGCCAAAATCCTTAAAGCAAATATAAAAGTAGTCGTCCACTATACTTATTTTCATAAACACAATATGCTTATGAGTGCCTACTTGAAAGATGTAATCTTTGAAATTTGGTTTAGTGCGGATGTCGTGTTTATGAGCTTTTTGACTAAATAATCCATGCTTGAATTTTTTCACTAAAAGCACATGGCTGGAAATCTTAAATAATTGGCTATAGAGTATCTATAAATACCTACTGTATGTCAAATATTTTTTTTATGTTTTTATGGTGATTGACAAAAAAAAAAGTAGGTTAATTTTATCAAATTAACTATTTTGTGAATCAAATTTGATACTTTGGCTATTATTGATTTTCTTTTTAAAAGGACTTTGGCTGCTTTGAGATATTATTTAAAAAAAAAAAAATCAAAATAATAGATATGTATATTTTAATAGGAACAAAATTTTGGAATGGAATAGAATAACGGGCGGCCCATGAGTCTGATCGTGCACAATGTGCTCATGGACCTTCTAACTAATGGGCCCACCTACATAATTTTATGATTTTTTTTTTGGAAGAATTTAAGGCCATCTAATCATCTTGATTTTTAGTTTTTTTCTTCCAAGTTTCGATTAACCATTGTATTAACTATTAAGCCTTTGCAATTTTTTAAGTTTGGTTATACTTTACATTTACGAAGAGCGTCAGTTTTAGGAATTTTCCCAACATCATAATTTTGCATTATGATAATTAAATTTTTTTTAAAAAATTGTAACACACTAATATAGCACTTTACGGCGAAATTTGCAATTTCACGACTACAAATTAATTGTTAATGGGTCATTTACATCCTTAAAAGACCTTATAAGGGTGAGGGTTATCCAAATTTTGTTGAGTGTTCAAAAAATTAAATTGTACTACCCTTTTAAAATCATGATTCCAATTCAATTCAGTGTAGTCTGGTGAGAGAGTTTCAGATTAATGAGGATATATATCCGCTATAACATAACAAAATCAAAAAGGTACTGTATACTGGACCTTTTGAAGATGATAGCACCATGCACCTAACTCTTCTAAATTACTAAGTTTCATATAAATTGTTTGGAAATTATACTAAAAATACATATGTCATTCTAAATCTTTGGAAATGATCCCAGACTGGTTTTCAAGCCTCATATGTCTCATTTAACTTTTGGATTTTGGGATACATTTTAAAACAGCCAATAAAATTGTTTAAAATTGTGAAACGTAATTATGAAGCAGCATCGATCAGATAATTGTAGTCTGATTTGTTGATCGTCATTCAAAAGTCCGATCGGTAATCATCACATCGATGTCCTTAAAGTAAGTATAAATTGAATCTCAAAACAAAAATTATACTAATCGATAAATGATTTGAGAAAAAAAGAATAATCTGCTCAGAAATAGAATAAACAATCATGAACAATGTTTCATATGTCCAGACATAATTAGGAATTATTCATCACAGCAGAATATATAAAGTTCGAAAAAATTATGCCTAAAAACATCAAATTAATGGATAAATTCAAGGTAATGTGTAAAAGTCTCAGAAGACATTCCAGAAAAGTAGGAAGAATTGTGCAGACAATCTGGATCAAAATTTAGTGAGAAGCGTAGGATACTTTCTCATCAAATGCTTGAAAACACCGAAAAATTGGAAAGAAAAGAAAATTCGACATTAAAATTAGAGCGGAGTAAGTAAACATAGCGATTCAGTGTGTAGGATAAGAATTCAAAATTCATTTGCCGTTGAGAAACGTATTCGATTGAAAACGTGCAAAATAAGCAATTACTGAAATGAGAGAGAAAGAGACAACAAAGGAGAATTTCATTGTATCATGGAGATATTTAGGAGAGGGAAGGTGAGTTTTATGCACAGAGAGAGAGAGAGAGAGAGAGAGAGGCGGCGGACAAATTGAGATTTGGGGAAGCTAGGGTTTACGATCCGACTTGCTACATACTTATTGCAAAAGTCCAGTCGGATTCTCAATTGGCTAGCGTAATTAGGTCAAAGCATCTTTTATTTTAATTGGAAATTTTTTTCATTGACTTTGGGCCTGTTCAAGACCCATCTCATCCGTTGTAGCCCATATATAAGTTGTTGACTTGTGGTGGTATCGTTAGAAAATCCATATTTAGAACACAATATTAATAGCCCATATGTACAAAATTGACATAAATATAGATAGAGTTGTAAAGAATAATTTAAAAATATGAATCAACCATTCGAAATGTTTTTTTTTCTGTATTTTTATAGACCAACCTATTTCAAAATGACTATTAAAGGAGTTCAATTAAGAATTTAATTCCTATTATAATAAAACCTAAAAACCTAGAATTTTATATAGATAGGTTTCGCAAGACTTTCGATGCCACTAGTTTTTCTTTTCTCCCTTCTGAAGCATTTCAGTGAAGTCATTCGAGGGTTCATCATCTTGCATAGAATAATTGTGTGGGGAGTTGTCTAGTAAAAATCTATTTGCTAACATTGCTTTGCAATTCAAATTAATGTGTGTGGATTTCTCTTATTTATTTATCGTTGTTTCGAGTGTATCATTGTTGATGTATTCAATGACGTATATGGTTTATGCTCAATTAAGAAGAATTGAAATTATCATTTCGCGCATTTGTTGTGGCATTAACATTTTTCCACTTCGCGTCTTTGTGGCGGCGGCATTATTTTCTCACTTTGCGTCTTTGTGATGACGTTATCAATTTGTCACTTTGCGCCTTGACGTTATCATTTCATATTATGGTTAAGTATTATGTTTGTCCCGCACTGAGTTTACTTTGTATGCTCATTCCTTTAACAATTTCAAGAAATTGAACTAAGAGGCGTGTGGAAGATAGAATAACGTTGTACTACATTGTTAATATCATAGTTGATTTAGTTGAACACAAATATATATTATCCTTCGGATGAGTATACTTTGTCTTGTGGCACAGTTTTCAATTTTTTTCATTAATTCATTTAAAGTTAAATATTTTATGAATGTTAGATTGTTATAAGATTCAATACATTCTTTTAAGATTCCGCATTAATAAATTTACATGTTTGTATCTTTATAACATTTAGGGTGTTACAGATACTCAATATTTTAACGCAATATTTCACCAAATAATTAGAGCAAAATATATTAAATAAAAACTGTTATGTCCAGCTTCTTTTCTCACTTATGAATACCTATTTACTACAATTTGAATATATAAATTTATGAGGTTCTTTTCTTTCCTACAAACACCTATTTACTACAATTAGAATATACTCCCTTTGTCCTATTAATAGTGTCTTGTATTTTCAAGATGAATATCCCATTAATAGCGAATATATAAATTTAGACATATTTTGATTTGATAACAACTTCCGCTTGTGATAATATAACTTAATTTTAGATACATTGATCACATTAATGACATACATTCAACAAATCTGCTATATATAATGTGAATTATTAAGAATATTTATTAAGAATATAATCGCATTGTTATAAACTATATGGAATGAGAGAATAATAGAGAAGACGGAAAATAGATGTGTATTATTATGATGGTGGAGACCTCTATTTATAGAGTACAAGATGGGTTCGTGGGCTTTTAGGGTTTACATGGTCATCACAATATATGGTAAGTATATATATATAATATATTTACAACACTCCCCCTTGATTGACCATCCCTAAAAGAAACTGCTGCCTCGTTAAAACCTTACCAGAAAAACCCATTGGGATAAAAACTGGACGAAGGAAAAAGAGTACAGCTGCTCCACCTCAATATATTCATTCTTGATCCTTGAGTCGGCGCATATCGATCTTGTATAACAACTTCTAGAATGTTGACGTTGGTAATGCCTTTATAAAAGAATCCACTAGATTGCCACTTGAGCGAATTTGTTGGATGTTGATGCCGCCACTCTTTTGGAGATCATGTGTTGTATTGACTCTTTTATGAATCAATCTCAATGACTCATTTACTCGTGTGTTGCATTGGATGCCTCGTTAAAAACCTTGACTAAGAAAACCCTTTGGGAAAAAAAACTTAGGAAGGAAAAAAGAGTACAACCATTTGACCTTCAGGGTCATTTGACCTTTAGGAGTCAGTCTAATCTTTAAGATTATTTACAATTTGTTACTCCCCCTCAAGATAACAATCTTCAAGGTTATCTTTAAGGTCTACACTAATATGTGCAACACAAATTTAATTATCATCAAAGATAATAGCATGTTTGTCTCGAAGATAACAAATGATGGTCAATACCATTTTAAAATTTTCAATTGCACATAAGTAAGGAACTTCTGGTCCTCATTTTTGTTATCTTCTATAGGTCTAAATGAGTCTACATCCACTTCAAGTGATTGAAGCAACCATTAGGTTGCTATGTGGATGCAATACAATAAAATCTCTTTAAAGACCTTCAGGTAGGTCGACTAGCATAACTCCATTAGGGAGATGCTCGATCTTCAGGTCGAGACAATTATTAGTTCAACCTAAGTATTTTGATTTGAACTCCGTCTTTAGGCATGAGTTGACTTCATCAAGTACTTTTGTATATAATGATTCACATATCCTCTTCAACAGGAATTTGGAGTGATGTGTTTTAATTTTGTATTTCGCGGACTTCTTATCTCTTAGCACCAATAAATCTCTCACGCTTCTGGCGCTAATGAGAATCAATTGATTTATATTTTCTATGAGGAACTTCAGTTTGTTCATGGTGCATATACAACAGGTATATGAGATTTTAGTCACTCCTTTTGCACTAAATAACTTGATGAACTTCTGGTTCATAGTGTGTGAATCTAAATAATTAATCCAACGAGATATTTTCGGCATTCAATCTTTATATTTCATATCTCCCCCTAATGCCGGCGACGTTGTGAGTTGGATTATTAATGAATAAAATAATTCATAATTACTTGTTCTATGTAAGTCATTTTGACGGAGTATACATATAAGTATTATGTTCTTCAGGAGTTTCAATCAAACTCAAGTCATCATTTATGTACCCTTCGTCAAGGAATTCTCGTCGTTATGATTATATCATATACGGTACGTACTATTTCACCCTTACAATGACTTTTGTAGTCTAATTGACAACATCTTTTTGACTTACATGCTTTGAGCAAGTTAAATCCTTCAGGGATCTTCATATATATGTCACTATCTAGTGAATCATATTGATAGATATTTACTACATCCATAAGGCGCATAGCAAGCCTTTTGTGACATAAGTTGATTAATCAAATATAATGGCGTCTATTATAGGAGAGTACATAATTAATTCCCGGTCTATGAGAGAAAAATTGTGCTACGAGTATTGCCCTATATCTCGTAATTTTTCATTTCTCTGTGTAACAAAGACACATTTGTATCCTTCGGGGATATATTTTTCGGATTTTGGAACTACATGTCCAAATATTTCCGGCTTTCTACGGAATATTGATTCACCTTATATGACTTCGTTTTTCTTTGGCCAATTATTTCAATCTTGACAATCTCTTATAGATCGTCATTGAGGATCCTCTTTTTCATTTCAAGAGTCATATTAAAAGGCGAAAATGACGTCGTGCGTCCACGACGATATTTGTCTCTCCAATATTTTGAGATCTCAGTATTTTCAGACGCTTGTAGTTCTTCAGGAACTTCATTTGATTGACTAATCATTATCGTCATTGTTTGGTTCATATGTTGTGCCCCTTTTCTTAGACACAAAATTTCTTTTAGAACCAATTGGTCGACCATATTTTTGACGAACTTTTAATGCATTTCTTTGTCATTTGTACTTGTCCTTCAGGGGACATGAAATCTTGTTGGGGGTATTTGCAAAGCAAATGTATGACATTGTCACTTCTTTTATATACATACTAAAGCATCAAGAAGTTGATTCGTAATCTTTTGCAAGTGAGTCTTTTGACTTCTTGTTCACATTGATTACTTCTGGAATCCAAATGTGGCTATTTTGTTCTTGTGCTTTTGTTGGATGTAGATTTCACATTGATTACTTCAGGAATCCAAATGTGACATATGTTCCACATAATGTTGGGAACGTTATTTCAATATAATAACAATCTTCTTGTAAGACTCATATTCGTACGAACAACAACCATTTTTAGTATGGTCATGAGCAACTAATTGTTTAATCTCAATCCCAAAACCAAATGACATTAAATCCTCTTCAAGAGGAACTTAGAGTTTAATAAACTCACTAGCTTTATCAAGATAAAGCTGCATCGAGAATTGAGCTCATTGTTTTTGAACTTGTAGTACTAACAAGTTCTACATTTCTTCGAGAAATCGAACATTCATGGAAATTAAGAGATTCTTCAGGATCTCTCTGCAGCGCCCAAATGAATTTTCAATTATGTTGCGCATCAAAGTTGTTTGCAGATGTTCAAACTTATCATGTCAAAGCATAGAGCTCTTTGAACTTCCGGTTCATGACATGTTTTGTCTCACTTATTTCTATGAATGTGTAATACATTCAAGGTGGTAGTTTTGTTAGCTTTTGGCTAAATACAAAAGAATCACTACCTTTATATATTATTTATTCAGTATGGTATCCAGTGCAGCGGATATCCTTAAAACTTAGTAAGTTTTTTTTTCTAGACTTGCTAAAGTAAGGGCAAACTTAGTAGTTGATTTCGTATCATTTGATAGAATGACACATGCTCTTCTGGAGCCTTCAATAATTTCGATGCACTAGATTTGAAAATCTTGCAATTTAGGATGCATATACTCGTATCGAGTTTCAGGGAGGACAATCAATTATATCTTTAAGCAATCCTATTGGGATGCTTCATTTCTATTGTCTCTCTCATACCCTCTTATTGGCAGATGAACATCGATATCAAGAGTGCATTAATGTCAATAAGACATAAATAATATTTTTCATTCAAGAATAACATATATCATCGAAAATGCGAGTTGCTGTTTAAGAGCATTTAATATTCTTCTGGAATATAAATGATGCTACTTCAGGAGCAAAAGTTAAATAGTATATAAAATACTATATTTGAAGCATTTCCACAAACATGTGATAGTAATGTTACTATCACAATATGGGCATTCTTCAGGAATGTAATTGTGCTACTTCCAGAGCAACAATTTAATTTCATGATAAGCGAAATCAATGAATTACAAATTTTGAGATCTATCGGATCTCATATCTATCATTGAAAAAAAAATTAAGCCACAATAGGGTATTGAAAATGCAATTGTCATTCAAAAAGGAGCTCTTGCTACCACTCCATATAATTAGGTAACTTTTTAAAATTACAACATACCTTTAGATAGACATTGTTCTTTAGGAACATGTAATATTCATCAAGAATATTAATTGTGCTACTTCAGGAGCAACAATTAAAGTACGATTATTGTGATATATGATTTCAAAATGACAAGTTTTAGTTGTTCCAAGAACATGTAGATTTAATTGTGCTACTTCAAGAGCAACAATTAGAGTTATGAACATATAACATTTGTCAAAATCAAAAGCTTGAACTGTTCTTCAGGAACATGTAGTATTCTTCAGGAATACAAATTGTGCGACTTCAGGAGCACCAATTTAGTCTGTATTAAACGACTTCAGGCGAATGACTAATATTTTTGAGAAACCCAATTGTTCCATATAGTGTTCGTTGGGGATATCAATGCTACATTGGGAGCAACAACAATAACAATTGAAGAACCAAGATTCGCCATCAATAAGATATATTATATGAATTGTTCATCAAAAGTACATAATATTCTTCAGGAATATTAATTGTGTGCTGCTTCAGGAGCACCAAATTAAGATTGTATGTATATATAAATATAAATATTATACACTATGCAGGAGAAGAAAAAAATTGAGGTATATAGTAAATACATAGATAATATTAATAACTCTTTAAGAGTCTATAATATTCTTCAAGAATATTAAGTTGTGCTACTTCTGAAGCAACAATTAAATTAAATCATTTCAATAAATAAATTCAATTGCTCTTTAAGAGCTTACGATATTCTTCAGGAATATGGATTGTGCTACTTCAGGAGCAACAATCTAGATTCAACATAAATAAATAAATAAATAAAAGTGTATCTAAAATAAATGCTCTTCAAGAGTATGTAATATTCTTCAGGAATATTGATTGTGCTACTTCCAGAGCAACAATTTAAGTTAAAAATATATTTTGGAATTGCTCTTCATCGAGAGCTCGCAATATTCTTCAGGAATATTGATTATTGTGCTACTACTGGAGCAACAATGAAATAATATAATAAAGAGTAATCAATAGAAATTAAATCGCAGTTTAATATATTCTATAATCGTTAATTGATGTGTCGCCGCACATAACAAAAATATTGAATTCAACCAATTATTTTATTGAAAGCAAGGAAATAAATTGCATGCGTGAGAAGTGCTTATTACTTTACTTAATTATTTTATTTGATTACCTTTCGAAGATCAAACGAGAGATGATGATTAAATAAAAATTATACCTTCAATCATGATGATTTTCTCCCTTTTGGAGTAGAAGAATATTTTTCGTGCTTGCCTCCCTTTCTTGTTTTGGGATTCATTCCAACAATTTTTCTCTCATAGATGTGCTTCGTACCTTCAGTAGTCAAAAAGATAGATTTTAGGACGTCGGCCGTCAATATCTTCTTTTCGGAGAAGAGCTTTCGTGCTGATAACGTGTTATAAACTATATGGAATGAGAGAATAATAGAGAAGACGGAAAATAGATGTGTATTATTATGATGGTGGAGACCTCTATTTATAGAGTACAAGATGGGCTCGTGGGCTTTTAGGGTTTACATGGTCATCACAATATATGGTAAGTATATATATATAATATATTTACAACACGCATAAACTTGTTTTACGAATTATCCGAACCGACACATCTCATTCTTTAACTAGGTGCTCTCCACCAAATAAAGAAATATATTTGTTAAGCTTGGCAAGCTGGAATATTATTTATAAGATTATATGAATATTTAGTTTGAATTATATGTATAACTTTCTAACATTGTACAAATATTACTAATGTAGTTTAAAGTATTTTTGCTTTTAAACGATCTCTCTATATACAAACCATTAATTTATAACTTTTTTGCAAAATTCGATCCAGTAAATTTACATTTCAATGTTAGAAGGAAAACAAATTGGGGATAGTCATATAATGCCGTCGATTCAATCTATTTTTGCGCGGCGAATCCCAAGGCCCGACTAAGAGATTATAAGGCATCCCTCAATTTCAAGAACATGACACAGATCTTCATGGTCTTGCTTGCAACACTAGACAAAATATTGCATTGTTTTATTTCGCAATATTACTCAATTATTTCTCGAAAAAACCCAATTTCTTGGCTGGAGCAGTTTTTCATGTTTTAATTTAATCCATTATTAAGTTGACTGAGATTTAATCATTGTTTTTCTAATCATAACATACAAACAAACCAATCTGACACTTAATTGTTTTTATTTGTTTCCATCTTTGTCTGATTGCAAAATTGTTGTCGGAAAGCTGGTTTTGGGACTCATTTCAAACACTAATATGCATGGCAATAAAAGATGGAAAATACAAAATACAATCGATCCTATAATATAAGTTCTTTTAATTGGACTATTTACATGAAGTGATGAATGGGGGAACATGAAACATGTAATGAAATGACATTTCTTGCATGGAAAATAATCTAGCAAAGAATCAAAGATGAAAATGGTGGTTATATCTTATCTCTACATGCATGGCTATACACCATCTCGATTCCATTATGAACATTTCGAACTTTTTCCTGGGCCTCCATAGTAGAAGTAATTTCCCCAAGCATTATTCTTCCCAGCTCTGATATCATAGCAGTTGGGATGATCAGCCAGGAGATGCAGATTATTAAGTGGAATCAAACTATTATCCCAATCCACAACTTGCAAGTTTCTGAAATAAGAAGCTTTTCCAAACCCTTCATCAGCAAAATGGCCACTTCCCATTTGTGTAGATGTATGATATCCCATTGATCTGCTGTTCACTATCTCCCCACCAAATTGAATCATGCTTGCATGGCTCTGTAGGTGGCTGAACAAGAATGAAGGCCAGTAGCCTACTAGCAGTCCGGGTCCGAATTCCAGCCACCAGTGTCCGTGCTTCGGATCCTGCACAAATGAAGCTATTTAGAGGGTGTTTGCAACAACTTAAATTATTAAACTTATAAGGAAAATATGATTTTTAGTGTTGCAACCGGTTAAATTATTCAAAATTCTCTACATTTAATGTGAATAAGTTGAAGTTGGTTAAGTTGGGTTTGAACCAACTTTTCCAAATTAATAGCATATTTATAATTTCGAAGAAGCTATTATCTGATTTTTTTGGTAATAAATATTGAAATAAGCTACTAGAATATATAAAATTTGCAAACACTATTGTTCCAACTTTTTCTATTTTTAAACAGTATTTGCTAACACTACTAATTCTCTAAATTACAATTTTACCAACTTCGAACTTAAAAAAAGTTGAAATATTGCAAACACCCCCCTTAGTAATATTTTGACCTCAAGAACAGTAACACAACACACAAACATGCTGTAGTTTCAAATTCTTGAAGATATTAGCTAGCATGATGCAGAGAAAGAATCTTGCATATTTTATTAGATCAGTGGGGAAATCAAGATGTCATTGATGCAAGCATTGCTATTGGTGTTGTTGACTAAGGAATTAGTACAACTATGGATTAAACAAAGAGGGTAGTAAGTAAGTGAGAAACAAGAGAGTTTTCTGCTGTTCTGTAATAATAATAAGTCAATATAACAAACCATACCTTCCAAACCATAAGGCCAATATCAAACTGCTTGCTCCTGTAGGAGGACCTAGGGTTTATAGCTGCACCAATAGCAATCTTGTTGTTTATTTGGACAAAGCCAGAACAGAGCAAGTTGTAGCATCCGGTTGCTTGATACGCGTCCGTCTGTTGTTACATAGATGCATCAGCTATACATACATATACTACACACATTAACAAACTTTTAAAAAGATATACTTACAGTCCAATATGTGAAGAATCTGGGGTAGTTGTCTCCGTACAGCTCTGGACTCACCTGAAAATTCACACACAAATCCAAATTAACACAAAAACTAAGCATAATAGTCATGAATTGTTACTGTGAGGGTTATGCATCACAGACCTGCCAGCCAGCTTCAATGGTGTTGAGATCATTCCCAAAAGAGCCAGAAATGACCCATAGCTGTGACAGACTGAATTCATACCGGTCTGTCACGCGTGGCGCCCACACGTTTATGCTCGCCTTCACCCCGTAGTACTGATCCCCATTCACAAATGCCACAGCGTGCTGCATATAAGAAACACAATTGTAAATCAGTCCACTTGAAACAGAGCCATTTTGACAAATTTTCAAGAATGTACAGTTTTGTGATGGTTAAAAAACAGAGTTTCATACATGAACTACTAAAAAACAGAGTTTCCTACATGAACTACTAGAAAAATAAACTTCATGTTTATGCAAATTTGTTGCTACGAAGTGCTGATTACTAACCTCATGATCACTGCTCATTGTGTCTCTACGGACACCTCGTTTGATCTTCCGACCGAATCTTCTAAAGTTGCTAGCTCTTAGAACATCCTTCTCAGTTGTTCTTCTTATTGGAACTGTCCCAACAGGGCAGGGCTCCCCTGCTTCTATCCATGCCTGCAGAGTCTCTGATATTGACTCGTTGGCTTCGTATCTCTTTGGCCTCTCAGGTGGCTCCTGCATTTTTCAGATTGATTCTTGCATCAAGAATTTGAAGGGCTAGAGATATAATCTTCAAGACAAGATTTTGAGGTTGTTTAATGATGTTAAGTTACCAATGGCTTCTGCCCTTTGAGCAGAGGGTGATCAAAGGCTGGCTGAAGATGAGTTGCTACACAATCTATCTTATCTCCATCTGGGCTCTGAAACATTTGAACAAATAATTTATTTAATAAAACAGAATATCAAAATATATAAGAAAACACACACAACAAGATACAATCTTTTTCAAGAAAACAATACCAGAATTGTCTTTACAGCAGGTTTGTTGATCTTCCTCAGATAACTCCTTATTCTCTTCATCTTCTTGAGCTCTTGCTGCGGCCGGAAAGTCTGGTTCCGGCCGCCGTAGTTTTCGGATTGGGAAAAGGCATGACAAGTTGAGGAGGAAAGAATCAAGAGGAAAGCAACAAGGGTGAAAATGATTGGGGTAGCTTTGGAATTGGAGGAAGAAGCCATTTGAGAAGAATCTATATTTTGTTGTTGTTGTTGCTCTAACAAGGTTGTTGTGTTGTGTATGCACTTATGTTGTTGTCTTGTTGTAATGCAAACGTGTTTCATTCCAAAAATTTGTCCATGGAAACTCACCTGCATCCATCTGTAAAAATCCACACAAAAAAAAGTGAAACTTGCAGAATCATACAAAGGAAAAGTTAAAATAAGGAACAGGGCTCCTCTGTTCTCACCATTTTCTAAGCTTTTTTCTAAATGACCCTTTTGACAGATAGGAACAACTATAACTCTCTCTCTCTTTCTTTCTCTCTCTCTCTCTCACACAGTCAGTGAAATTCTGGTTCTCTTGGTATTGAGTTGTGAATTGGAGAACCTTCAGCGTGGGGGTTATTAAAATAGGCATTTAACAAGCTGGTTTTGCAGGTAGTGGTCAATAGGGTTGTATTATTTTAAAGATTTTGGGAGTTTTATAGGCTGACACTTTAAATATTTCATCCCATTTTACTGCTAAGCAGATTCTTTTTATTTTCTTTAATTTTTTATTTCTTGAGTGTGTGTTTTTCCCACTTTGTTTTTTGAGTTTTTGAGCAGATTTTATGGGAGCCCAGTTGGTATATATCTGTTACTGTAAGTTTGTTGCTGTCAAAACTTAGCAGTAAAACTTACCACATTTGCAAAACAACTATTTCTTGCTTTCCTGTTGTGGATTGTCTTTGCTTAGCTGCAAGCTTCTCGTGTCTTTAAAGCTTGTCAGCTATTGCACATTCGGAATTGGTATTTCATTTCGTATTTCATATAATACATGACGTTTGTGTATTTTATAAGGTAGGAAAAACATTGTAAAAAATCGGAGTTTATCGATCGAAAAGTGTCTTTATTACTTGTCATGTCCAAACTCCATGAATGACTATACAAATGAAGATGAATCGCAATAACTTCTTTCAAGGGAGGAAGAAATAAAAAAACTAAAGAAGAAAGAAAAGCTTGTAATAAAAGAGGTCAAAAGAAGTGTAGGTTGATTTATGAGAGTAGTAAATTTTGGTGCAGCTGCAATGGTGGGACCATCTTCTCTATTTGCTGATTTCAGGTCTGAAAGAAATAAATAACATCCATGGACCCAATTTGAGCCACAAGGGCATATCCGTAATTGCACCTTTCAAAACTATGTTAATTGACTATTTGCTTTAGCCATAAATTCTAAATACAATGTGTAGATGTCAAATTCCAACCATAAGTTATACATTGCTAGATATTTTGGGTAGTTTACGGACTATTAAACATGAACGTAGTTTATTCAATACGCATCTCGAATAACGTCTATAAATTTCTATCATGGGGGAAAGCATGTAACGAGTTCATGTTAGACCATTCACTATCATCAAGCAAACTTTTGAAATTTTTAGTAAAATCTTAAACTGAACTTTTGAATTATAAAGTCAACTCCCTATACTAAATCCATGAAAATGCAGAAAAACTTATATCTGGGTGACAAGTAACAATGCATTAAAATCTCCAAGTGTACTAAATATTACTCATGATGATGATCCAGATTTCATGATTTCTTGCCCACATTTCTGGACCTGAGGTAATGATCAATTTTATGTGATGTCACTTTCGGATTAGTTAGATGCCTTAATTATGACATAAACATCTATGCATATTGATTGAAAGATCCAACCCTCAATATCATCATCATCATTGTCTGTTGTTGATACAATTCATTATAACCCTAACAAAATCATAAATGACTGTTTATTAAGCCAAGAAAATCCATAAAAGTGCACCATAATAGAGCGGAAATGCGGAATACCGATAGTAATCTCGAACCCTTTTAACGATAGAGCAAAAAAGCGAACAATAACCATTAAACAAAGTGATATGGCAAGAAATATACAAAAATTATGGTGTCCCATTATGATGGATGATAGAATTAGCAAGTGGATTAGCACTTGGTTTGTGTTGGCAGCAGAAAGGTATGGGCAAAATAGGCTCACTTTTTAGGGTTATGGAGCAATTTTGCACAAAACACACAAAGATATTTATTACTACAATCTATTCTTTTCAGACAAAGGAATTAGTAAACTGTTTATTGAGGGAATAATATGCCCATAAAGATAAAGTGTCACTCTCTCTCCACCCAACAATTTGTTCAGTATTCAAATTTCTCTCTTTTCATTCTGAGTGGAAACATTAACTTTCTGTAAAGTTTTGGGTGGCCAGCAAGAAGAGATTGCATGCCCATATCCAAGAATCCCACATGGCACAACATTTTGTGTTTTATTTATTTCTTTAATTGTATAGTTTCAGTTTAAAAATCTGGCAAATCTTCTCAAAGTTTGTGTTAGCAGCATGAAATGGTGTGGAGGGCATGTGGTAAATGTAATCAATTTTTTGCTTATGACTGAAATTATATTTTTATGGATGCAAATTCCTTTTGATGAAAGTGGGAAAGACTGCCAGCTTATGCCTGATGTCTGGGTTGGAATATACTAAAGAATGGATGAAAATGAGACTTTTTTAGTGTTGTGCAGCACAAGTATATATGCTTGTGTTGTTTTGAATCAGCTGAGGGTTTTGATTTTCAAAGTATTGTCTTGATTTTCCCTATTTTAGAGCATATATAACTCCGAATGTCAAAATCAAATTATCCGATACTCGAATTTGATCTATTAAAGACTCGAATTTGATCTATTAAAAGTTAGAGCATATGACGAAAAACCCGCAACCGCTACCTTTAGAAACCTCGCTCCTGTGCAATATCCTGCAAACCACACAGAAAAAAAAGATGGTTTCTTTGATTAGGGGAGGAGCAGTTGTCATTCCATTTCAAAATGCGACAACAGTACAAATCATTTTATTTTTGAATTGTTTTTAAAAATTATATTCTAGTTGAGATTTTTAAACCCTACAATATACGTGTTACGCGAGTAGAAGGACCACTGTTCCTCTTAATATCAAGTTTTTCGAAGATCGGATAGTGATCTATGTCATGAATCAAACTAAAGATTGATTTGATTGTCAATCAATCAAACTTCATCCATAGTGTGTTTGGTGCCTTGGTGTTGGTGGAGCTCCTAAAAAGCAAGATGCTGCCTGCATCAATGAAAGTGTTCTAATTTCAACATATATTCTCACGCATGAGATAGGATTAAACATTGGGAATCGATAAATGAATATATTTGGAGAGATTTGATATAAGATTCTAATATTCTTCAACATATATTCTCATGATACCTATAATATATGCACTCACTTGCTTCCATAATGAGAGTGTTAAACTAGATCTGAATAGAAATAGGAAAATCTCACACACGCACCCCAATTATACCATTAGCCTATTTAAATCCAAATAATTATTAATATCCACAATAAAGGTACAATTATGAGTCATGATAGCAAATAATAAATGGTAGGGAGCATGCTATCTCAAAAGGATTTTTGTTACAAAGTTGAAAAGGCACTAATAACATTGTGGATGGTTGTGGATAATGATATCTCCCACTTCTTCATCACTATATTTTATGCTACCGCTCGATAAAATTCACTATAAAACGAACCCCAATTCCCACCATCTTAATTTGTTCAAGGAAGGGAAACATATTTGGTAGTTGTTAAAAGGATTGGAACAAAAGCAGGATTGATTGTCCCCTTGGGATGGCATAGCGGTGAAGGTGGGTGGCCCGGAACCGATAGGTCATGAGTTCAATTCTTACTGGGCACGTTATGTGTGAGCCTGTCACCCTGTCACATTAAGGGTGGTTTAACTCTTCTGTGTGGTTTGCAGGCTATTGCACAGGAGCGAGGTTTACCATGTGCGCACCAAAGGTAGCGGCTGCGGGTTCCTCGTCAACAAAAAAAAAAAAAAAAGCAGGATTGATTTGTTTGGACATGGGAAGGAATAAAAGCAAGAAACTTGGTTTGGGGCCAATGTACTTGAAAGGGCTTTCACTTTCCCCTTATACCAAAAGTTTATATTATTGCACGGGAATGATCAATTTCTAGTCATGTGCATATTTAAAACTTGAAAGTTTTCAAAGCTTCTTGCTATTAATGCCTCTTCTGATATGGATTTCTATGTTTATTTTCTTTTTCCTTTCTGCTCCTAAAAAAATTGATTTTAATCATCTAATGTGAATAAATTATTCATTTTTGGACCTCTGATAGATACTGCACTCACATTTCGTTTTTTCAGCCGCCTAGATATGGTGTATATGTCAAACGTTGTGTTAGCACAGTAACACTTTCAACTAAATAAGTTACGAGTAAAATAAACGAGCGAAAAGATGTGCGTGAAAAACAAAAAATAGATATTTTCAAGAATTCAAAAAACAGATAGATTTCACATTAAACGACCAATATCGCAATTTTCTCAATTTAAATGTGTCCCTTTTGAAATTTAGTTGGATGAAAGCTAGACTCATGAAAATAAAAAAATCACAAACTTCTCCAATATTCTTGTGAATTTGAACACCTTCATGGTCCATTTTGTCTGAACTCTGAATCTTAATCATTCTGAGAATCTGAGTACTAACTCATCTGATAAATTCAAGAGCTCATGCAATAGATTAATCAAATTAATTAAAAAACCTCACTATGGAAATGAATCATGCAAATACTTTCTTACAACATAAATAAACTTCGATTTCTTGGTATAATTTCGGCAGTTTAATTTCTTACAGTCTCTCCCAAAACTTTCTCTTACATACACGATCAAACATTTCATCTGCTCGATCCACTCGCTTTATCAGAAATAGTTCCAAACAATCCTTCTCTCTTCAGCTTCTCCTCCTTAGCTTTTCTGCAGAAAATCACCCAAGAATTCACTTCCAAAGCAAAGCATACGCCGATCAACGTCGATAAACACAAACAGTACGCTAATTTTGCGTACGAATCGCTCTCCCCCATCGCTTCAAACCCTTGAAAACAGTTAACAATCCCCAAAACAATGCATGCATAACCTACAAAATGGTGGTAAGATTTCCAATACTTTCTAAACTTATGCGTGGTTTTAGGCCTAAATAGAAGAGCCAAAGTCTGCAGCCACCCCAAGCAGAAGGCGGCGAAGCCGAGCTTGCGGTGGAGGCCGTACACTCTACCGGGAGAGAGCTCGCCGAGCCTAATGCCGATGGAGAACCCCACCGTGCCTAAGAACACGGCGGAGATTTGGACGCCCGCGTGGAGGTAGAACCACGCGGGCCCCACGGCTTGGATGTGGCGGAGGTAGCGGGCGGAGACGGCGCCGAGCGGGAGGAGGAAGCCCCACGCGACTGCGTTGATGATGCCGTGGGTAATTTTAAGTGGTTTGATGTTGTTGTGGGTTGTGGCGGTTGCGCCGGATAAGATATCGAAGGTGGTGATTGAGGAGAGATCGTTGATGGCCGTTGGATGGATGGTGGGGGAGTAGCCTTGGACGTATAGACCGCGGTTCCATGTGAAGTGGATCTTGGTCTTGTTTGGTATTAATTTTAGTGTGGCGTAGATTTGAATGGTGGCGCCGTTATGTATGGTGGCCATCCGGCCTCCGTACAGAATGGCGGAGGAGGAGAGGACGTGGATGTCGAGGGGGCGGGAGAGGAGGGGGCTTTTTTGTAATTTCACGGTCGGGTCTAGGATGTAGGGGAGGAGGACTAGTTGACCCGAGTTCGGATCCGGGAACGCGATCAACGCTCGCGTTCCAGTCATTTCAGGTGAGGTCGGGTTGATGCCCCACCCGACCCACCCGGAGGGCGAGATGAAGCTGCCGAAGAAGGCGAGATCAAGAGTTGCGTTGTGGGGGTGGTATGCCCATGCGATGGAGGCCTCTTGTGTGGGGAGCATCATGCATTTCTCGAACGTTTTGGTTGAGGTGGTTGTCGTGCAGCGAGCCGAAAATACTCCATTTGGGTGAAAAGATAGCAAAATGTGCAAGAATAAGAGGATGATCATGTTTTGATGGGAGTGGAGAGATGATCAAGAATTGGAGAAGTTGAAATTTCTTTACCAAATATTTGTGAAGATGAGTACTAATTTGAGCATGGTTTTCTAGATCGATTACTCCATATTGTCAATCATGAGAAGCACCCTTAGTGTTCTTGCCTTTCAAGAAAAGGAACCATCATCATTCTTTTTCCATATGCTACAATTAAAACTCTTGGATTCTCGATCATGTTTAATGAATTTGTTATTGTATCTTTGCTTTGAAGCTAAGATTATTTGAGATAGAAATAGGTCAAAAAACAATTATTACAGTTTGGTGGCATCATAAATTAGTAGAGCTAGCTCCCCCTAGTTTTATTACATCTACCCTTCTTTTTCTCACAATTAGTTGGTTTTTGTCATAATTTGTGCAATGAAATCATCATCATCTCGGAAGAATGAAGAGAAACTATGCTAGAAAACTATGTCTACAAAAAGATTCAAGTCATTTACGGATACATCAGTTCATTAGGCGCACCTGCAGTCGTAAACTATAGGTTGATATCGAATTTTCCTAAAAAAACGTACAGTGTTGACTCTTGAAGTTATGAAAAATCGCCGTATTTAAAGTTACAGGATTATAAGCACAAGTAAGAAAAAGTTATGAGACTAGAACTACAACACCTGACGAAATTACGGAACTAAAAATGCAAGTAAATAAAAATTTGGACTTAAACTGCTGCACCCGAAATCATGAGACCAAAACGGCAAGTGCGTAAAAGTTATGAGACCAATTTTACAATTTTCCCTTGCTTTATTGGTAGTCTTTATCCGCGCTTTTAGTGTAGCACGTTTTACGGTAGTAAGAAAGCCGTATTGAATCTGCATGACAAAATAAACAAAATAAAAGCGTTAGAGAAGATTAAACACGACTTCAGCAGTCAAACGTTAGCAAAGAGTCAAACGATGTCATCTGACACGCAATCCCTCGGAAAACGTTGTAAATTTCGGTGTGGGAGAGAAGTTGAAAGTTGAAACCCGGAAAGATTGCTTACGAACTGTTCGATGAAATGTCGCTCTGCTTCAGACTGCTGCCTCCTTTGGCTCACCATTTGACCGGCGTTGCTGTTCGCTACCAGAAACCCTCCGCGAGGGTTTTCAAGCTCAGCATTCGCAGCTGTTCGGTGGCTCCTGAAAACGCTCGTAAAGTACTCGTTTTGCTGCCTCTTAGTTGTTTCAATCTTGATTGGATTTAATTCGTATATAAGTCGTGCAATTTGAGAAATTAGCCATCTCGCATATATGATTTCTTGGAGAGTTTTTGCAATTTTTATGTTTCTTTCAATTGCAGAATGCCCCTTGAACCTTCATTGTTCATCCTAGAAATATTTCGAATTTAGATCCTTCAATTGGTGTATGATTGTGATTACATGACTGTTTATTATTCTTATTATTTTTTAGTGAGTTAAAGTTCATCTCATGTCTTAACTAATTTGATGAAGTGATAAGGAATTGATTAGGTCTTTAATGTTGCAGCTTGTAACAGATGTCAAAGAAAAGCTTGAAAAAGAACACAATAATCTGCCAGTGGGAAAATATGGAAGAGATGATGAAGAAATGATTCTTTGGTTTCTCAAGGATCGAAAGTTTTCTGTTGATGAGACTGCCTCCAAATTGACTAAAGCCATTGTAAGCATAACTTCTAGTCTTTAAGTATAGCTGAAGTCTTTGCATAATCATTGTTAATTTTCAGTGGACTTTCTACATCTTAAAACAAAAACAAGTAGGCTTAAAACACATGACAATGGTTTGGTATGAAGGAAATATGTTTCTTTTTTTGTAATCTTGAATTTATCCTTACCAAAACAGAGTTGGCGTAAGGATTTTCGTGTATCAGAATTGTCGGAAGAATCAGTAAAGCGCGGAGCAGAAACCGGAAAAGCTTATCTTCACAACCATCTTGATGTACAGAGCAGACCAGTTCTAATAGTGGTAGCATCCAAGCATTTTCCAGGGGTACGAAAGAGTTCATTATGCGGTTAACTGCCTTTGCTCTATGACTAGTGAATGACTAAATTGTGGTTACATTCTTATTGTTTATATTGTTTTTAAGAGAAGATTCTGGCTTTAAACTCAAGCCTCCAAGTTTTCTGTTGTATGTTAGTTCTATTTGTAATATTTGCTTCAAACTCGAGCTACCTTGTGGTGATATTCATCTAATCCATGAATGCAGGAGTATGAACTTTATGAAGATGAGAGGTTGTGTGTTTTCTTAATAGAGAAGGCCCTAACCAAACTTCCGGCTGAAAAGGAGGAAGTTCTTGTTATAATTGATCTCCGTGGATTTCAGGCGCAAAATTTTGATATAAAGTTCTTAACATTTGTGGTAAATCCCTAATGACTTTGCTCTGTAGATAATTTGACTCTGTTTGAGCTGTGGCTGAATACATTTACATAATGTGATAGTTATTTTACATTATCTGTGTACTGGCAGTTTGATGCATTCTACTACTACTATCCAAGGCGGTTGAGTCAAGTCCTATTCGTCGATGCTCCGTTCATATTCAAGCCGTTTTGGCAGCTGGCTAAGCCCCTGCTGAAATCATATGCCTCTCTGGTATCTCCTCTCCTAGTTATTGTTTATGTGTTCTCTATGTTTCTCCGCGCTTCAAATTCATGCTTCTATATAATTCCTCGTAACCTTGCATATAACTTAGTCTCTTTACATATATCTCAACTCTGATAGGTGAGATTTTGTTCGGCGAAGGAGGTCAGAGAAGAGTACTTTACTGTCGACACTGTTCCAACTAGCTTCGGGAAGTGAAGTTTGGAAGCATTGATGGTTCATTGTTAATAGAGATGGCTTGAAATCAAAACTCTAGCACAGTCCGAAACTGGGGCTGTTTTTCTTTTTTCTTTTTTTTTTTTTTTGTGAATGGGAACATTTCTGATACTTCCAAACTGGAATACGTATTAGAGAGATCTTGTTTTGATCTAATAAGAGTACCTTGTTCTTTTTGTGTTCCTTCATGCATTTATTTAATACTCTCTTCGTCCCGTTGAACTTATCTTGTTTCTTTTCGGCGTGGTTATTTCTGAGAATTGATTTGGATTGGTAAATGTGTGAGACTCGTGATTAATTAATTATTTAGAATTGGTTTGTATGGTAAAAATGTGTGACTCACATTAATTAATATATTAGAGTTGTTTGGATTGGTAAATATATGAGACTAATTTCCTTAATCAGAAACAACAAGTTCGATGTGATAATCCGAAAAGGAATACAAAACAAGTGTAATGGGATAGTGGGAGTATTTATTTACTTTGTTAGCACATTCTACATTATAATTATATTTTCCCTTTACCGTTTATCACCAAGATATGTTATTCTGAATAAAATAATACTCACTCCGTCCCAAAAGTCTTGTCCACCTTCTTTTATATTTCATTTTTCAGAAAAGTTATTAGTTATATGTAAAATTGTGGGTCCCATAAAAAAATTATGTGTAATAATTTACTAAAAAGGAAAAATAGACAATAATTTTGGGACGGTAAAAAATACTCCCTCCGTCCCGCTATTTGTGGCTCACTTTCCCGAAAAGGGTGTCCCGTTATTTGTGGCCACTTTCCTAATTTGGTAAAAAATTATTATCATATCTTCTACTCTATCATCTTCTCTATCCTACTTTATTACATTCTCTCTCCTACTTTATCATCATTTCTCTCATACTCTCTCATTATCTTTACTCATTTTCTCTCTCATACTTTATCATCTACCACCTCTCTCATATTTTATCATCTACTCTCTTAATTCCCGTGCCGAAATTAATTGAACCACAAATAACAGAACGGAGGGAGTAGTACAATGGATAATAATTTTGGGATTGAGGAAGTACAAATATATGAAAAGCGTTTCATCACAGTATATTTAAAGAGCGGAGGCGCCTCTTACTTGCTTCCTCAGAAATCCCGAAAATACCCCTCCCTTTTCAAGTATTAGCGATTTAGTCATTACTCTATTAACTTAACATTTGGTCGGATGGTATCGTAATTTTATTCAATACCTGGTTAATTAATAAAGATGGGTGCCGCACTAATATCTTGATAAAAAAGACGAATAAAAATTTATACCCCAACTCCCAACCCACCGTCACTCCCTCTGCTCTCGCTGTCGATAGTGTCGTCTGTGCCTCTCCTCACTCCCTCAGTCCCTCTGCCTCCGCCCTTGCATCCCAGCCCAACCTACCGCCATCGCCGTACTCCGTGCCACCAACTTCCGTACCTCCGTGCAGCTCGCTTCCGTGACCCGCCATCGCCGACCTCCAATTTTAGAAAGCGTAGAGGTAATTCCTATCATATTCTATAATATAATTAGTCCACTCTCTTGTTGGGTCTTCTGATTTTTTCCATCTACCAAAAGTTGGGTAATTTTGCTTATTAAATTATGCGGACGAGGCATTGTGTATAGAATACTTATGGAAGATTGGTTTTTTTATTTTATTTTTTAATTAAGAAGAATTATGTTAGTTTTATATGGATGATAGATGAGAATGCTTATGACCAAAATTAAACTTTCCTACTTTCTACTCATTCCATAAAATAAATTGGGTATGCTTAGAAGGGGAATTAACTTATGACCGGCTTTCTTAAACTTTTGCTTGTTTTGTGTTGAAATTTGAGCTTTTAATGTTAATTGTCAGTCTTCAGTCTTGAATAATACTTGTATTTGTCACAACCTAAAGATTTTTTTATATTCAGCAGTTAAGTTAGCATTACTAGCGAACTTTTATCAACTCCTTTGAAATTTGTACATTTTTTTTAAACTGGGCTTTGAATGAATAACAGATATAGCTATGGACTCTGATTTTGTACTCTCTCCCTCTCTCTGAATTAGAATATGACTCTGATTTTGTACTCTCTCCCTCTCTCTGAAGTAGAATATGCAGCCAATGTGAATATATTGCTCATGATGCAGTCACATAGACTCCCCTTTCATGCTGCGAAAGCTGTGGCTTTTCTATAGAAACAGTTCATGGTAATGACTGACCTTTGTTAAGGTAACAAATGGCTTTTCTGTAGAAAGAGTTCTTTGTATGAGTGGCGTTCTTTTAGGGTGACAATTGAATTGAGCTTCTATTTGTTTTTTGAATTGTAATTATTGTATTTGTGGAAAAATTCTCATCTATTTGTCCACTGCCACCAATAAGTTTTTTCCCCCTCTTTTGGCATTGGCTGGATTGCTTTGGTTCCTTTCATTGCCATTTTCTTGAATGTTGTTATGCTATTTATAATTGTTTTCTGTTTTCATTAATTTTAAGGTGTCTGAACCTGTTAGAAAGATTGTGCTCATCTACTTAGAACTTAAATTAGTGTGACAAACACCACTTCAACTGCTCCTTTTTTCTTATAGAAAGATTCCCATGATTTTCTACTTAGTACATAAGTTTGTATAAAGCGCTCTTAGAAAATTCGATCGTTATAAGTAAATATTACATTCCTTATTATGTTCTCGTGGAAAGTGCTATAATTTTCTATTACTTTATAGTTAATGTAAAAAACATGCTCTCTTTAGGTCTGACCATTCACTGCAATTATATGATCTACGTTGGCCTCTTTGGTAAGTAAACTGTTGACTGTGTTGCCTTTATTTCATGATGTTTGGGATTTCATGGCTTGCAATAATCTAGTTCTTTGAGTTCAGACTGTTGCTTCCCCCTTCTTGCTTTCTCTAAGCGTGAAACCCACCGCCAAGACGCCCCCACCGTAATTCTCTCAAATTAACCCTTAGTCCGAATTTCGTACCAGAAAATCATTCACTCAAATTGGACAAAAAAAATTAGGTGTACAAACATGTTACCGACGCTTATGGGAGGACTGGGATAGCTGCAAAGTATGTAATTGAGATAATGCTTTTCTCAATTTGACTTCGTTTCGGACGAGATAAAATTGCAAGTGGGTAGACTAAGCTTTTATTTGGCTCTTTTGTTTAGTATCACTTCTCTTGCTTGTAGATATCTGCTTCTTTTCTTTTACTGGATTTGGGTAATTGCTTCTTTAAGTATGAGGATTTGGTATGAAATAATTTTCTTTTACAACTAGGTTGAAAGGTACAAGTGAACTAACAAGATTCAGTGTATCTCGAACCCAACAACACTGCAAAAACACGAACTTCACTCTTGTGTTTCTCAAATTGTCTGCAGTTGAATAGAGTAGTTTGGACTTTGGAGTTAAGATTAGCTTAAAATGACAAAGGCTACAATTCCTTTAGTTGTAATCTTTCTGGAGTTTTGTGTGCATAGTGAGACTTTATATTACTCTTGAGAACTTGGACTTGTATGATGACTCTATCTGGCCGTTTTGATACGTTCTTTGTTCTATTCCAAATTGAGACTTACATCTTCATGTGTTTCACTCTATTCCTACTTAAGTTTATGGTTGTTCTTTTGAAGTCCTTTGTTATTTGTGTGTGCGAGAGCGTGTCTTTCTTATTTGGTATAATGTAGTATTTTAGCAACTTCAGGACAACCACATGAATGTAACAGAGTTGAATTCACAGAAAAGCATACAATTAAAGTTGATCATTTTTTAACCACATTGTTTGCATCTTCATGATAACTTGTTTTGTAAGATTAGGAATATCGCACATAAAAACAAACCAGGGTGGTTGGATTTTGTATTTGCGAAAAAAAAAAAAATACGGAGGGAAGGATAGAGAATGAGTGACCCGGGTGGGTTTGTGTGAGAATGCCACCAAGTGGTTGGAATTGCATTGGCCAATGGGGTGTTGCCACTTGGCATCATTTCATTGACTCTTAATATTTATTTTTTCTAAATAGAAAAATAAGTATTTTTTAATAATATATATTATAAAAATAAATAAAAATTATACGAAAATTCATGATTTTTTATTCTCTATAAATAGAGCTCAATATTGCTATACTTATTCACATATTAAAAAACCTTCATTTTCTCTCATTTCATTATTTACTACAAATCTCAATCTCTCTTTCAATTATCATGGGTCCATATAATAACAACTTCTCCAATTCCCCAAATTTTCCTTACTCTCAAGATTACTATCCCAGTTACGAAAATTTTCAAAATTCCGATGAATTCACATCACCGATGTTTTATTTAAATTTGCAATTTTCACAAAATTCCACTCAAAACACCCCTCCAACCTCTGTTGAAAATCCTCATGAAAAATCGGCCAACACTTCAAATAATCCTCAAGGTTGGAAAGAGATAGAAGACATGATTCTAATGTCTTCTTATTGTTATGTTAGTCGAAATCCGATTGTTGGCACCAATCAAAGTAATGACACATTATGGAAGAAGGTGAAAAAGTTGTATGATAACACTCGAGCTGAAAACCCGCTAATGTCCGAAGAGAGGTCAGTAGAGTCACTGAGAGGACGTTACAAACGCATTTATGCGAACGTTATGAAGTGGATCGGTGCATATAAGGAGGCGAGCGGGATGTCGAACGAGGATATTGAGAGGGAAGCACAGACGATTTACGGTAAAAAGTTTGCTCACCTCGAGGTCTTTGAAAAAGTTATGAGAGGTAATCCAAGATGGGAGTTGAATTTAAAGACAACAGGTCGTACTTCCAAAAATCCTAACAATGATATTAATACTGATGAAAGTCTTGATAGTTCCAAAAGAACAAGGACTAATGAAGATGACACTCCCGAAACTCCTACAAGTGGTGCTTCTGCATCAATACCTCGTCCTATAGGAAGAGACATCGCTAAAGCTGCTGCTAAAAAGAAAGAAAAAGGAGTTGCAGCTGCATCTTCTATAATTCCAAATGATTTCACTACTGAACTTCGTGCTCTTAGGATCACGCGTGAAAATGAGCTTGATCACCGTGGCTTAGACCGTGAGGCACGTCAAGAAGAAATGGACCGGAAGGGGAAGATGATGATACTAAATACATTGATGGTGAAAGGAGAATTAACTCCAGCAGAAGAAGCACTGAAGAACCATCTAATGGCCCAATTATTTAAGTATTAATATCAAACTGATATTAAGTAATTTTAAGTATATTGTTTCCTATTGTGTTATCAGTACTGGAGTGTTATCTTTTCAAGTGTGTTAGATTCTAGTATGTTGTAATGTAATGATATTTTCAATTGAATAAAATTAACGATTTCAACTTCTACTAACTATCTACTATTAATTGATCGATGATACATTTTCTTCGAGAGGTGAGTTTAGTCTACATCTTACTTGGTGGGAATCTTCAAGAAATAATTATACACTATTTGCAATAAATGCTACACTATTAAGAAATAGTGCAATACTATTTGCAATAAATGTTATCTTCCACTCATTTTCTTCATCCGTGATCACTTTTGCTGTAATGCTTCCAATAATTCCTTCTTTGCTTCACCCGCGATCACTTTTGTCGATGCAATTTTGTCGTAGTGCTTTCAAAACAAAATGTCTGACAATCCACTATCTTCACCATGTTGCATTATAAACATCAAAATAGTGCAACACTATTTGCAATAAATGTTATCTTACACTCATTTTCTTCACGTGATCACTTTTGTCGTAATGCTTTCAATAATTCTTTCTTTTCTTCACCCGTGATCACTTTTGTCGATGCAATAATGCAATACTATTTGCAATAAATGCGATTTTGTTCACCCCTGCAACACTATTTGCAATAAATGCAATTTTGTCGCAGTGCTTTCAAAATGTCTTCACCATGTTACACTATACCATCTTTACCAAATCTCTTTACTTTAAATATACCATATTTACCAAATCTCTCCACATTATTTGCATTAGCTCTACACTATTTACACAAAATCTCTCATAACCAACTTCTCCTAGCTCCCCCAAACAAATGGCGTCAAGTTCTAATTTTATTGTTTCCGATTACCTCGAAGATGATGGTTGGTGGGAAAATCATGCATCTTTTTACGAACAACATGCTGAAGAAGATCGCATTATTGACAACGTTGTCGAACAAGTGGCCATTTAAGCAGAGACTCTATCACTACAACCAACAGATCATGTTGTTAGGCAAAAGTTCGGAAAATCCAATTTATCCCGAAGAAACTTTTCGAACAAGGTATCGCACGCGGAAGCCGTTGTTCCTAGGTATAATGAATCAACTAGTTGCCACCGATGAGTTTTTTCAACAAAAGTGTGATGTCGTTGGCCGTCTCGGTATGTCTCCTATTCAGAAATGCACTGCAACTATGAGGGTGTTGGCATACGGCACAACAACAGACTTGCATGATGAATATTTACGGATGAGCGGCCAACTCATAAGGAAATCACTCAAAAAAATTTCTTGATGGTGTAATTTCCAACTTCGACGACGAATACCTTAGAAAGCCCTCTCCCCAAGACACGGCGTACCTACTCCATCTAGGAGAACGACGCGGTTTCCCAAGCATGTTGGGCAGTATTGCCTGCATGCATTGGGAATGGAAAATATGTCCTACTGGTTGGGCGGGGCAGTTCTCTGGAAGAAGCGACAAGCCCACAATTATTCTAGAAGCAGTTGCATCTCAGGATTTGTGGATTTGACATGCATTTTTTGAAACACCAGGTTCGAGAAATGATATCAATGTACTTGATCAATGTCCTCTTTTTAATGATGTCTTACAAAGTCGAGCACCGAATGTTAGTTACGTCGTAAATGGTCACCAGAAGAATATGAGATATTATCTCACTGATGGTATATATCTTGAATGGGCAGCATTTATCAATCTATTAAAGCTCCTCTCATTCGAAAGCATAAATTATTTGCACTACATCAAGGGGCTACACGAAAAGACGTTGAACGAGCATTTGGCGTTCTGCAAGCTCGTTTCGCTTTTATCAAACATCCATGTCTTATTTGGATTGTGATGTTATGGGAAAAATAATGAGGGCTTGCATCATCATGCACAATATGATTGTGGAAGATGAAAGAAGCACTTATTTAAACTATCAAGATCCCACGGAATTTATACAAGATCAAGTTAGTCGGAGTGATCATCATACTGGAGATGGAGCGGAAAATAATATTTTGCGTACTCTACAAAAAGGATTGCAAGCCTAGCTAGTCATATGACAACCAAGTCACAACTTGAGAATAGAGAAGCACACATAGATCTTCGAGTCAGCTTGATCAAGCATATTTGGCGTAAATTCGGCGATGATAACTGAATTTTATTTACTTTGTTGTTTGTAATTTTAGTTTTTCGTTGTTTTAATTTCGTCTTTCAATTATTGTCCCATGTTCCCTATATTTTAGTTTGTATGATTTTCGAGCTTTATAATTCTTTCTACAATTTTAGTTAATTTTTATGAATTTAAATTTAAATAATTATTATTAATATATAATAATATTAATATTAAATAATTAGAATATATAAAAAATATAGTTGGTGGGGCATGGTTGGGTGGTTAGGGATAAATGATAAAAAATAGAGATGGTTGAGTTGAAAGTAAAATGAAGTATAAAGATGAGAGATAAATTAATTAAATATTAGAATGGTTGGGTTAGTTGGGTATTTAGGTGGTCATGAATATTCGTAGTCTAAGGGATTGGTTTGGTCCAACCGAAAATCTGTATATGTTGTATTGTTCTGTTTTTGGACAAGTTAATGTTGGATCTTGATGTTAGCTTTACGATCTGTTTGTCATTATTTTTCATAGTCATCCTATGAGATTGTGTTCGATCTTATTATACATTGTGTGTTGGATTTTATTATGCATTGTTGAAATAAGCAAATTGGCTTAAACAGTAACCAAATTATGAAGTTTTGGTTGCATTGGTCTCTAATTTTTTATTTTAGTTTTTAAGTTTCCAAACTATTGAAATTTGGCGAATTGATCATTCTGTTAAGTTTTCAGTCAGTTTTAGTGAACGATATTTTGAAAACTAAAATAAAATATTAGAAGGGATTTTTTAAAGAATATTTTCGAAGACTAATTCTGCAAAATTTCTCAAGTTTGGAGACTATTAATTAGGCTACATACAACTATGTGTTAATCTTAGTTCTATCCGTTGATTTATAGGATTTGTTTTTAACCCATGAAAGGAAAATTAGCATGTGAACTATTAGAAAGGAAATTCATATATGTTATGATTGCTTATCTGTTTATTCTTTAAAGTGGATTTTGGAGGGCTAATGTGTGTTGTGTGTTTATATTTGTGGTTAAAATTTGAGTATTCTTTACTACATATATTTGTTCAGCATTTTACTCAAATTTTGTTCCTCTATGAGCCACGAAGTGGTAATGGTTTTCATATATCATCTATGTAAGGCATTCAAATGCAGTAGATAAGTAGAACTTAGGGATTTAAGATATGGACCCTTGATTTTGTGGTATAGGTTTGGTACCAAATTGTATAGTTATTGCTATGTCAAAGGTTAGCCTTCTAATTTCTATTTACGACTTGTAATTTAGCATACAAGGCATGTTGCAGATGTTATGCTAGAAGCTTGTCTCTTTATACTGTGAGGTGGTCCTTGTCTATTTGATTGATGTTCGTAAGTATGACTTAATGCTTTCCTTAGTAGAGTTTACGACACAACATCAATAACATGTACATTCTACAAAAACTTGTACATAGAAGCTTTTTGTGACCTCACTACAACCTATGAGACTATGACTTTCAATAGTTTATGACTTTATGCAAGTTCATTTGGCTATATCAATGGTTACTTGTCTACTTAAATAATGTTAATTTCCATCGGTGAGAGTAGGTATATTAGTCCAATACAATTGTTTATTCTTTGTATTACTTATTTTGTGGTTTCCTAATTTTTTTAATCACGGAAAATTGTAAGTACCACATTCTTATATTTATGGTTCAGGTTTACATTTTGGCATCTCTCCAGAATTCTAGTTATCGTAGCAATTTTCTCTACCATAATTCTACACCAACAAGACATATAAGTGTAGCGTCAACGTACTAATACATTGGACATCAACCTAAACAAAACCACACGGCATGATCATAACACCGTGCGAAGCCAATTGAAAAAAATACGCAGAACGTAATTACTAAAGAGAGGCAGAACCGCGGAAGAGCTTTTAAATCCTAATCCTAGTGAAGAGAGGGAACCGCAGAAGAGCTACTAAAATCTAAACATATTGCATTAGCAATTTAGCATAATTAATTATTTAATTCATTCCTAATTCCTAATTGATTATCATCTACATACTGCAGCATAATTAGACTACTAAACTTCATACTTTTAATTTATAACCGTAACCCATTCAAATTAAACTTACCGGTGGCTTCAGGGAGGAGAGGCTGTTGGATATGAGTCAGTAGATTGATACTCAGCTGTTCTAGGGTTAA
The DNA here is from genome assembly GCA_028984105.1 of Lavandula angustifolia. NCBI lineage: Eukaryota > Viridiplantae > Streptophyta > Magnoliopsida > Lamiales > Lamiaceae > Lavandula > Lavandula angustifolia. Next base: position 28,114,728 of record CM054806.1, on the reverse strand, counting down.
AAGAAATTGGGGGAAATCATAGTAGTACTATGGAATTGAAGATCCCAAAACCGAGCTGATATCAGTAGATTAGTGTATCGATAGGATTAGGCTGATGTATAGGTTAGACTTGATGTAATGCTTATTATTTTTGTCTAAGTCCTGTACGGGGTAGCTGTTGAACTGATCTTCAGCTGAAGATACTTTTCAGAACCCCACGTCATCAGTGTAATCGCTTGCATTCTTCGTCGCCGGTGATATCAAACTCAGTTGAAGATCCCGCATCACCGACCGGACCTCGCAGAAGCATTCTCTACAAGCCGATGGTCATCGGTAGAAGAACCAAGGTAAGCAAAGTATACCTTCGCGATCGACCAACCGACTATCGAAGCTCACTTTATCGGTCAGGACGACTCCACCGAAGAAGACGAGACTTTCGAGTATCGTATCCGATAGAAAGCGACCCAAAGACTAAAAGTCCCTTCAAATGTTCGAAAGAAGACATACGAGGTAGTTTGAACGGTCAACTCGACACTCACCAACTACAAACCTCGACCAATGAGAAGCCGACAACGCTTACCTACTCTACACAGTAAAAGTTTGCTCTCATGAACAGCGCATTAAGCGCCCGCCGCAACAAAGTTGAATAGTGGCCGTTTTCTTTGGACGCTTGTGACACGTGGCATCGTCGTCTCCAACGGACATATGTCACAACTCACAACTATAAATAGAGAAGGATTTGAAGATTTCGACAAGAGGAATATACGCGAAATCAAGGGATATCATTCAAGCTCACAACGCTCTAGAACCTTCAAGCTTATCCGGAGACGAACTAGTTTTCATAGAACACTTCTTGTAGTTCATCTCTCTAGAGCACTTTGATCCCTATCTTCTCTAGACTAAGCTCATTGCTAGATTCATAGCTTAGATCCGAAGGAGTTCACATTTAGTGAATTGTTCTTGTTGTAAGAACTCCTTCTCAGTTGGAGAATATTACCTCCCTTCTAAACTTAGGTTTGGATTGTAAAGTCGCTAAGGACTATAACTTAGAGGGAACCGTCCAGGCGCACAGTATCCCCGCCGAGGCTTGCTCGAGAATAATCAACAAGTTCTCATGCCTTGTTCAGGACCGTGGACGTAGGATCTTGCGTATCCGAACCACGTTAAATCGCTTGTGTTCATTTACTGTTTTATTGCATTGCATTCAACTGACTTGAAAATCATAAGTTTGCATAAAACGTATTTTATAAAGTGCACAACCAAAAGATTTAACTTGCAAAAACGCGTTTTCAAAAGAGACGACTCCGGGCCTAACACTTATCCGCACTACAGTCTCCGACTGAGTTTCGTAATACTGACATCAGTCAGTAGAAGAGCTCAGAAGCTGACTCACTTTGACCCCAGTGATCGAAGGCTTACTTGGCACTGTTCATCAGTTGCAAACATCGGCTTCGGCTGACCTTCACTGAGAAAAAGAAACAGAGCTCAGGTGTATTCACCCCCCCCCCCTCTACACCTGACTTTTCGTCTCCGGACCAACAATTGGTATCAGAGCTTTCGGTGTTCAACTGATCGCCGGTTCTGAAATACTGGTCCTCTCGAACTGATCCTGAAAACCGTTTTCACTGCATAAGCATCTTCTCAGCATCTTTATACTCTTACTCTTACAATGTCTGATATGTCAGGTATTAGGATGGTGCCGATGTTCTCAATAGAGAACTACACGGTATGGCGCGTACGTATGGAGGCACACCTAACGTCACTCCACGACAGCATGTCAGATGTCCTAGAGTCAGGACCGATCATTCCCATGATCGACAGCGTAGTATTTGCTGCTGGAGGAGGCGTGGGAGCACAAACTGGTGCTAAGGTTCCCAAAGACAAATCTGCCTTCACGCCTGAAGAAAAGAAGTTGCACAACCTTGACCGAGTTGCACGTAATGCCATACTGACTACGCTCAGTGACTCACATCTCGGAAGGGTACAAGATTGCAAAACGGCGAAAGAGCTATGGGACGCCTTGGCTGTACTGAGCCATGGAACCCCTCAGATCAAAGAGAACAAGCTCGAGTTAGAGCTTCAGAAGTTCGACGCCTTTGCAATGGAGCCTACTGAAACCATTGACGAGCTGAGTGTCAGATTCACCAATCAAGTCAATGTTATCAATGGGTTAGGGAGGTCGTTCACCAACAAGGAGATGAACACCAAGATCTTGAGAGCGTTGCCCCGACAGAAGTGGCTTCCATTTGCTACTTATTTACGTCGCTCTGATCTAAATGCTCTAACTCCTGATGTTATATTTTCAGAATTAAAATCGGAGGAATTCGAGCATAGCCTACCCCAAAAGTGCTTAACCGCTCCAGCTGACACACAGTTCGACCACGCCTTCAAGGCAACAGTCAGCAATACCGGAGCCAAGCCTATTTCCTCAAGCAAAGCCGTGGCCACATCGCAGCAAAGTCTTCGAGACCTCGGGCCCCGATCGCCTAGCCACGATGGCTCTCAAATATCGAGAGGGAAAAGGAGAGAGTCGAAAGCCGAGGAAATACAACCGAGATTCTTTCTCGAGTAAGAAAGACTATCATAAGAAAGAAGAATCTAATCCTTCTACCGAATGCGGGAAATCGGAGTCCGCCGCCAGTCCATCTAAAGACTCACTGGTAAGAGCAAAGCAGAACATCTACCCGCTACAACCGCAAGAAGGAGGGACACTATCAGTACGATTGTCCCGAACTCTCGACCGCTCAAAGAGCGTAACGGCGAGCGGAGAGAAAGAAATTCGCCGAGAGACGGCGAGCCTATATAGCCGGAGAGATATCCGACAACTCAATTGAGGAGGATACATTCATGTATTCTTCGAAGATGAAGCCGCGTTCGTCGCAGTTGAGGTCGCAGAGACAGTTCTCGATGAGTCGACCGAATACCGTCTCTAATGGCCGGAGAAGAGGCCGAGGTAAATTCTAAACGCATTATTACCTCTTCTTCACATAGCACACAAGACACGTGCTCGGTCACGGATGATCCTCTAGATGTGGTACAAGCCTACGATGATCGCTAGAGGAACAGATTCGGTGAGCAGAGAGTTCAAGCAGAACCATCCGAGAACTTGAACGGTAAAGGCCGAGAATCGGAGACTTTCTTCGATTGTCGGGTCTCTACTGAGTCAGTGGATCTAGTTGCGAGACTCAAGGAAGAGATTGAATCTCTCATGACTAAGCCTCAGCTTCAAGAGACTCAGATCTCAGTTCTGACCAAGGACAATTTCGAGAAAGAGACCGAAATAGCCAAGCTCGGTCGAAGCTCACGGCACGTGCGGAATGACTATGACTTACTCGGAAGGAGTGACGAAGTCCGGAGAGGATTGATGACCGAACAATACCTGGGAGCTAAGGAGAAGCTTGAAAGCATGCTTAGAGCACAACGATCAACTTCTGTGAAAGAAGGTCTAGGCTATACCCACGAAGCTTCTACCTCCAAAAGCTCAGCAACCCTGGCTGATAGGTTCGTCAGAGGAAAGGTGCAAGCCGCCGACACCACACCTCGGGCGAAAAACAAACGAGAAAATAATTACACCTCGACCGAGTAGCAACAAGCAGTGACCAAAGGTTCCAGGCCCCGGGACACCGCGATCAAATTCGGGGGGGAATCAAGAAGGTCGGATGGGCGTAACAGTACAAGGAGCCATTGTATGAGCACCCGGCTCGGTACGGCTCGTACTACTATGAGCCCGGGGGTCGGGAGAAGCGCTAAGACTCAGAAGAAGAAAGCGCATGAACCCAAAATTATCAGCAGAAAGTCAGTATCTCCAAGTCCTGTGGAGAAGAAAGCTGATAAGGTTCACAAGAAGAAGTCTGGAACTTCTAAGGTCCCGAGACAGATCCGGGTTCCGAAATCACCCACTAACCCGTAAGGACCCAATCGAACCAAAGGGTACCTAAAAATGCCTCGTTTTGCAGGTGCATAAGGACCCGTGGATAGTGGACGGCCGCTCGAGACACATGACCTACCGGAAGAGCCTCGCCGACCACTACATACAAGAAGATGGTCCCGGAATTGAATTCGGTGACAATTCCAAAGGCTACACAAGGGGATACGGAACGCCGAACATTGGGGACCGCCACGGTTCCTAAGAGTAACATATGTTGAAGGACTTCAACATAATCTCCTTTCGATCGATCAATTCTCGTGATAATCTTAACGAGTAATCTTTGACGCCGGTTTCGTGATATTGTTGACAAATCTACGGGGAAAACGGTGTTATCAAGTTCGCGGAGGAAGAACATCTATGTTGCAACCGGAATACCGTTGTAACCCGAGGCTTGCTTGCTCGCACGTACTAAATCGGGTAACAAGTCAGCCGGCTTTGGCACAAGAGACTCGGCCACCTGAACTTCAAGACCATGAACAAGCTTGTCAAGAACTCTAAAGTCGAGGACCGCCCAACGAATCGTTTATCAAAGACGAGAAATTGTGAAGCGTGCCCGAAGGGAAAGCAAACAAAGAGTAGCAATCCACCTATTCCGTCACCTTCCACCGATGGAATCCTTGCACCGCTTCACATGGACTTATTCGGGCCGTCTCTCCAGTGACTATAAGAGGCAAGAAGTATGCCCTCGTCGTCATAGACGACTTCTCGAGATATACTTGGGTCATCTTCATTGCCAACAAATCGATGTTCGGACCGAGTTACCTAATCTCTTGAAGAAACTCGGTGTGGAAAAGAACATCAAGATTAAGAAGATACGCTCGTACAGGAGGAACAGAGTTTCTAAACTCGTAGTTAAGACATACTTTGCGATAAAGAGGGAATTCAAGCACGAGACATCACCGCGCGCACCCCTCGCCAGAACGGACTTGCTGAACGTAAGAACGAGAACTCTCAAAGAAGCAAAGCAAGAACGCTCCTCGCAGATTCTGGACTACCCTCAAAGTTTTGGGCTGATGCTACTGACACCGCCTGTTACACTCAGAATCGATCACTACTGACACAGCAACACATGAAGACGCCATACGAACTGTGGAAAGGGAGAATTCCTTCTATTTCTCATTTTCATGTTTTCGTCTGTCCTTGCTTTATCCACAACAATGGGAAAGATCAGTTGAAGGTCTTTGATAGCAAATCGATCAAGGAGTATTCTTAGGATACTCCCGAGTCGATAAAGCCTTCGAGTTTTTAACTATCGAACTCTTTGCGTGGAGGAAAGCCCTCATGTTGTTTTTGATGAATTTGTTACTGAGAACAGGAAAGATACAAAGTCAAGCACTGAGGATGTCAGCAGCAAGCTACAGGATCTCGAACTAAATGACAAAGCTGAAAAGATCCAGCATTGTTGGGATGATGAGTCGGAAGATGAAGAAATTCGGACTCGGCCAACAAGCAATGTAGCTAACCTAGTTGATTCTATCGAACAGAATCAACAACGGGTAACTTCGGTCGATGAGGAAGCCCCCGTGGTAACCGAGACCTCTACCGAGAATATAAACTCGGGGGGGAACGATTAATGTTCCTAAGCTGAATGCCCCGAACCACGGAAACTCGGTAGATCCTAACCTTCTTACTCGAATTACTACGGTCACAAAACAAGATATCGAAATGCCTAATACACCTACCGACCGTGCGAAGTGGTATCGGAAGAAGAAGCCCGACTCGGGCGTTCGTGGCTCGATGCTCATTCTTCGGATCTTATCATTGGAGATCCATCAAGCAACTATAAGGACGAGATCAAGATTAAATCAAGGAGAAAGCTCACTTTACTCTTGTTTTTACGTCTACGTAAGAACCTCGATCGATAGAGGACGCACTTAAAGATGCCGATCGGGTCATTGCTATGCAAGAAGAGCTGAACCGGGTTCGTCGAAATGAAGTTTGGGAGCTTGTCGACGGACCTGGACATCAGCACGTGATTGGAACTAAGTGGGTCTTCAAGAACAAGCGAGATGAAAACAACGTCATTGTCGAAATAAAGCTCGACTAGTTGCTAAAGGATACGATCGGGCGAGAGGAATTGACTTTGATGAAACATTTGCTCCGGTCGCCGCGATTGGAAGCCATTCGTCTTTTCCTAGCTTATGCAACACATCGTAGATTTAAGGTATATCGAGATGGATGTGAAGTCGGCTTTTACGAACGGCGTACGAAGGAAGAAGTCTACGTGGAACAACCGCCCGGCTTTCAAGCGAGGGACATCAGTGTACGAGACTTAGGAAAGCTCAGTATGGGTTAAAACAAGCACCTGTGGCTTGGTATGATACCCTATCAAACTTTCTACTTCGTAAAGGTTTTCAAAAGGGGACGAGTAGATCGCACCCTATTCAAGCATAAAGTCGGAAGATGACATTCTACGGGTGCAAATCTACGTGGACGACATCATTTTCGGCGCAGTAAACGAAATTATATGTCGGCAGTTCGAGAAGATGATGAAAGAGAAATTCGAGATGTCCATGATGGGAGAGATGAATTATTTCCTTGGATTTCAAGTAAAACAATCAGTGAAGGAATCTTCATCAATCAAGCCAAATACACTCGAGATCTTCTCAAAAGATTCGGCCGTGATTCCAAAGCAAACCGGTCAAGATCCCCATGAACACGAACTTTAAAATCGATCTAGACAAAGAGGGAGCTTCGTTAACTCTACCGATTATAGAGCTATTATTGGTTCTTTACTTTATTTAACAACTAGCCGACCCGACATAACTTATGCTCGTAGGTGTATGCGCAAGATTTCAGGGCGAATCCCAAGCGAAGTCATCTAGACTCGGCGAAGAAGATTCTGCGATATCTAAGAGGAACACCCGAGGCCGGGTTATGGTATCCCGCCTGATGATAATCTAATACCGACGGAGTTATTTCGATGCCGATTACGCAGGATGCGGGATAGATCGAAAATCAACTTCCGAACATGTCGGTTCCTAGGCAAAGCAAGGCCGATATCGTGGTTTTCAAAGAAACAAAGCACTCGGTAGCTACGTCCACTACCGAAGCCGAGTACATGGGCTGCAGGAAGTTGCTTGTGCCCGCATCCTTTGGCTTCGACAACAATTGAGAGATTATGGTATAACTCGGGATGAAGTGCCCATCTACCGTGACTCCACCAAAGGCAATAGCTATAACTCGAACCCGGTTCTACATACCGGATGCAAGCACGTGGACATTCGACACCACTTCATCGGAGACCATGTCGAAAAGAAGGACATCGGGATGGAGAAAATCCATACCGACAAGCAAAGGGCGATATACCGACCAAACCACTAGCCGAGAACAAAGTTCGGAGAACTATCGGTTGAGCTAGGTCTGCTAGATCCTACCGAGACAAGTCAAGAGAAGCCGACTACGATAATAATATACTTAACAACAATGTGTATCGGTATGGAATCAGCACGACAGTCGGAAAACTTAGTACAGTGACTCGGTTGGGAGATGCACACCGTACACAACAAGGGAGAACATGGTCATCGCACAACCATCCTCCCGATAAATGATGGTAACCACTGATAAGTTCAGTTGAAGAGGTTTGCGTAGTATCGTTACTTAATTTGTTCGAAGCATGCCGCATTTAATGCATCGATCGCTTGCATTCGGTTGCCTAGGAGCATTTATTCCTTACCATTTATTATGTTTAAGGTTTGAGGAAAGGTCGGCGAGGACTCCTCGCCCGCGTAATTAATGCTCTCTCGTCGCGCATTTAATGCATGTCTTCTCCATTAGCTTTATTACGTATATCTATATTTTTGGCGGCTATTGTAATCATTCTTTTATAACATTTAATCTTAGCCTCCCCTTGATTTTGAAAGATTAAATTTGAACCGTGCGATTCAAACTAAAGATCAAACTCAATATACAAAATCTTTCATCTTCTATCAACTCCTCACTTTTCGCCATTCTCATATCTTAGAGCTTTTTCTTAGCGATTCGGCTTACCTTCCTTACATCCTCATTCAAACCGCATTGCTATATCTCTTTTCAAGCTCTATTTCACGGTAATGTATCGGATGTCCGCTAGCAACTACTTACTCTATTTTCAAGTGCTAATATGTTGTTTTGCGGATTTCAATGGCGAACGTTCAAACTCCGGCACAACATTAAGGAGATTGTAGCCTCCGAGGATTCTGTTTGAACCTACCTTGGCCTTCCGCCAAGTGGAGATCTCTTTCCTTGAACCCGTGTTTGACGCTTTGGAGCGTTCGGGGTTGGAGATGCTTGGTTTCGAAGCACCCCCGTGCTTTTCTCCCTCGGCAATGTCGCCGAAGTTTATTTCAACCGGAAATCTCTAGCGTCGGGAGGAGAGGAATCGTCCTTCTCTTATCGAAGGAAGTCGATCAAGATGAGTGGGAGTCGACTGTTCTTACCTTCGATATTCAAGATGCTCTAGCTCTCTCTTTCGATCTTCCCAACTCAGGCATTTCTCCGATTGGATACAAGGAGAAGGAGATCAATGCATATGTGCGAAATTCCGTGGACGCAAGGATGTGGCGTTCAAAACAGCTTTTACCGAGGAATATGTTGCTACCTCGCATGAGAGGTCTAGCTTACGTGGTATCGCACATTCGACAAGTTCGATTGGATCATATGATCAACTCGTCCAAACCTAGGATTCGCTGATGATGGCAATAGACGATGGGGTTGAAGTGAACCGGGCCGAGTATTATACTACTCGGATGAAGGCACGTGCTCGGAAGTTCACCACATTACCCACCGGCGAGAGAAGGATAGCCGGTGTGGGTAAACTTCTATTCGGAACAAAGATGTCCGTTTCCGATAGAATGCATAGTTCGGAGGAACTCACTTGTTGAGAACTCGGCCTTTGAGGACTCCAAGTACTTTGACAAGAAGTCTATCAAATTTATGACAAAGGCCGGAGCGAGAAAAGTCAATTGGCAAGGGGCCACCTCGAACCGAAGAGAGCGGCATCTCGCTCCGCCCCCAACCGTCCAAGTGCCAAAGAAGAGGAGGTTGGCTAAGAATCGACCTGCTGAGGTCACAGTGGCTCGGCCCACTTACCATTATTGAGCCGGCTCCTCCTACTCAAGAGGAGCAACTACTCGATTCGATATCGGAATCGAGGGAGCGACGATCAAGGACAAAGTCCAAGTGATCGGCTACGAGGGAACAGAGTCCGACAAGAGGGAACCGTCACCCGAACCTCTTCGCTGAGTGGACAACAACCGACACCACTCGATCGCGTGCCGCAACTGAGATTCGACTAGAGATACCGAAATTGCCGAGCACGCAGATCCGGTTGAAATAGCAAGAAGGACAAGAGCTCGGATGCTCTTAAGGTTTCTCGCACTGGGACATTCTTATTGACTTTGCCAAATCCCCGCAGTCACCGGATGAGCTACGACGGAGGAGCAAGAGCTCCAAGCCAAGATTGGATTCGGAGAGCCACCGATGTGGCGTCTTTCGAAGATTTGAGGGCCGCAATGCTCTATTTACCGAGCTTGAGAGCTCCGATCGAAATTGACTCCGCCCCCATCTCCACCTTCCGATAAAGGTGATAATGATGATCAAGATGAGGAGATGGATGGCCAACCCAAGGAAGCGGACACGGGGAGAATCTGCAGAGGGACAAACTCCCCAAGAGAAGAGCCCAACACCACCCATAGTCACATCGGGTGAGGCTACAACCGCTCCGGAAGTACGTAGGGGAGCAGTTGATCTCGTTCTACGAGCGAGAGGCTCGGAACCGGCTCTTATCGGATACAACCCATCGGTTCCGTGTCCTCACGTTACGTCAATAGGGCTATCAAACGCCAAGGTGAGAAAAATCGACTCCTAGCCAAAGATGTTCATTTTAAATGGGAGAAGTACACCAAGGCTCGGAACGAAGCTCTAAGTAAGTTGGCCGCCGACATCTCCACCCCCTAAAGAGGCTTCTCGGCCCGGATTTCAAGGAGATAGTTGAGCAGGCCCTAAGTGCTCAAAAGGCCGATTTAACAAAGCACAAAGTCGGGCAATGCTTGCCACTCAAAGCATAAAACTTTCTCGGAGCAGTGACTCAAGCCATGAAAACAATTCAAGGCTTCATTGATGAGAGAAACAAGATAGCAACCACCTCTCTTCAAACGGCCATCAAGCAACAGTGCCGAGGCCTTAAAAGCCATTCGAAAGAAATGACAGAATCAAATGATCAAGCTCTGCTGGAACTCCGTCGAGAGTCGGCCGCTCGATTGAAGAAATCTAGAGCCGATCGAGAGAAAGACTGGGAAAACTACCGTAACTTGGTCGGTGATTTTGATGACACGGTTACCCGGATCAAAGATTCTGCGCACAACTGGAGCGGGACGTAAAAGCTATCCGCACCTCCCCGGCGAATATTGCCGATGCCAAAAAGGGGGGAAGATATTGTGAAAGATGAACCCGATACGGATACGGCGACGTCCGGATCCTTGAGGGACGAGGCTCGGGGGAGGCGAGACCCTCCTCGCCAGCAGAGCCCTCACCGCAGAGATTCGGGGGGGAACGAGGCTCCGGAGGCGGGACCTACTACTCGAAAGGTACATCTACCGAGGTCCTTCTCCTTGATTTCCCACTACAAGCCACCCCCATCTCCTCTTCGTCTGTGCACATAGACGAAATCGCTCAATTCCTTGAAGAGCCACTGAAGAAGAAGAGTCTCAAAAGCCGCCGCGAGAGGTCGGGGAAGGAAATCGCTATCGAATCCACTACTCCTTCCTCCCCGATCAAGAAGTTTAAATCAAAAGCGGAGCAAGAGGCATTCGACCTCGGAATAGCCCAAGAGCCGCAAGACAATTTGGACCGGGAGCGTCGGCTAGAGGAGGCAAACCCAAGCAAATAAAAGCCTAAGGGCAAAGTCGTCGGGGGCAAAGGAAAGAGAAAGGTCATTAATACGATCGAAGAGCAAAAGAAGAAAGCCCAAGAAGAATTTGCTAAGGCTCTTCCGACCGAAATCAAAGCTACTTGCTCGTAGTATTCCCATATCTACTCTTACACCCGAGCAGATAGCGTAAGATCAAACGACACGGGAGGCGACGCTGCAAGGACCGAGTCTCGGTACGAGGAGACACTAGAGAGCCGCTCTCCGTGAGAAGAAAAGGATGGCCGACCGGCAAGAATGAAAAGCCTATCGATAAACCGGCCGGCCGATCCAAGAAGGCGGATCCCGAGAGGATCTAAGTTCATCGAGGGCCCCCACATCAAGCAACAACCGATTCAGCATGTGGATAAGTGGGTGCCGGCTGATATGAATGAACATTGGGAGAGATTGAAAGAAACTTTTATCAAAGGCTACTACGTATGGCGTATTTACCCACTTGATCGCCCATACCGATCAGCTCTTTGAGGAGTTGATTACGAGATTTAATGTTGAATTCCGTGAACGGTGAAGCAAGTCATGGAATCACGAGAATGTAATCTTCCGTGCCCCGACTTTCCGACGTATTCCACCGCCGAGACTTGCTAATGGACCGCCGAGCACTAAGGACATAGAAAGAGAAGTGGAGGAAGCCGCCTACGGTATGAGTCCGCTCCCGGAAAGGCCGGATGATAACTTGGAGATCCGGGAGATTCGAGCTAGAGTGTATAAATACTATTACCGGATCCTCCCGAGGAAAAATCCACCGACTTCAAGAAGAAAACGCAGAAGTTCAAGAAGCAAAGACAGTGATTTTTCTCTCCTCATCTTTTGTAATAGCATAGGAACTCGTAATTCTTGATATATATATCGGTTCCTCGCTTGCTAGACAATTACTCATTGTCTTTCGGCTTTTTACTTTGTGTTTACACAACCGATCACTAAGTGATCGACACACACTCACATCGGTTTCTCGATCTTGCCATGCTCTCGCCCGCCGAAGTTCATTTACTATTATCGCTTTTCCTCGGATGCTTTAAGGGGGGAAATTGTTGTCGGTAGGACAAGTATCTTTAATAGATATTAGAGTATAGAGGTTTTGGCATCATCAATTAGGGGGAAATTGTTGGATATGAGTCAGTAGATTGATACTCGACTGTTTCTAGGGTTAAAAGAAATTGGGGGAAATCATAGTAGTACTATGGAATTGAAGATCCCAAAACCGAGCCGATATCGGTAGATTAGTGTGTCGATAGGATTAACCGATGTATAGGTTAGACTTGATGTAATGCTTATTATTTTTGTCTAAGTCCCGTACGGGGTAGCTGTTGAACCGATCTTCGACGAAGATACTTTTCGTAACCCCACGTCATCGGTGTAATCGCTTGCATTCTTCGTCGGCGCTGATATCAAACTCGGTTGAAGATCCCGCATCGGTGGCCCGGACCTCGCAGAAGCATTCTCTACAAGCCGATGGTCATCGGTAGAAGAACCCGGTCTGAAGCAAGTATACCTTCGCAATCGACCAACCGACTATCGAAGCTCACTTTATCGGTCGACGACTCGACCGAAGAAGACAGACTTTCGAGCATCGTATCCGATAGAAAGCGACCCAAAGACTAAAAGTCCCTTCAAATGTTCGGCGAGAAGACATACGAGGTAGTTTGAACGGTCAACTCGACACTCACCAACCGCAAACCTCGACCAATGAGAAGCCGACAACGCTTACCTACTCTACACAGTAAAGCTGCTCTCATGAACGGTGCATTAATCGCTCCGCTCGCAACAAAGTTGAATAGTGGCCGTTTTCTTTGGACGCTTGTGACACGTGGCATCGTCGTCTCCAACGGACATATGTCACAACTCACAACTATAAATAGAGAAGGATTTGAAGATTTCGACAAGAGGAATATACGCGAAATCAAGGGATATCATTCAAGCTCACAACGCTCTAGAACCTTCAAGCTTATCCGAGAGACGAACTAGTTTTCATAGAACACTTCTTGTAGTTCATCTCTAGAGCACTTTGATCCCTATCTTCTCTAGACTAAGCTCATTGCTAGATTCATAGCTTAGATCCGAAGGAGTTCACATTTAGTGAATTGTTCTTGTTGTAAGAACTCCTTCTCAATTGGAGAATATTCCCTCCCTTCTAAACTTAGGTTTGGATTGTAAAGTCGCTAAGGACTATAACTTAGAGGGAACTCGTCCCAGGTGCACAGTATCCCCGCTCGAGGCTTGCTCGAGAATAATCAACAAGTTCTCCTGCCTTGTTCAGGACCGTGGACGTAGGATCTTGCGTATCCGAACCACGTTAAATCGCTTGTGTTCATTTACTGTTTTATTGCATTGCATTCAACTGACTTGAAAATCATAAGTTTGCATAAAACGTATTTTATAAAGTGCACAGCCAAAAGATTTAACTTGCAAAAACGCGTTTTCAAAAGAGACGACTCCGGGCCTAACACTTATCCGCACTACAGTCTCAGACTGAGTTTCGTAATACTGACATCAGTCAGTAGAAGAGCTCAGAAGCTGACTCACTATCGAAGGCTTACTTGGCACTGTTCATCAGTTGCAAACATCAGCTTCAGCTGACCTTCACTGAGAAAAAGAAACAGAGCTCAGGTGTATTCACCCCCCCCCCCTCTACACCTGACTTTTCGTCTCCGGACCAACATAGGCGGCAGCGGTTTCAGTGTCAGGGAGGATGGTGGCGGCAGCAGCGATGAGGCGCTGCGGCTAATTCATGGCGGGACTACGAGAGAATATTCGGGAGTTGCAGGTCGCTTTTTTCCTGAGCGTTTCAACGATTTTTTATTCTAATATAATTAATGTGGGTAGGGCTGTCCGAAAATCAATTAAATTTAATTGGGTTTAAGCCCAATTATATTTTTTCATAGGAATTCATATTTTTTGCCCAATTAAAAATGGGACAACCTCAAAACCTTACGCCTCAAAGGTGCGCCTCAAGGCGCGCCTCGCCGGAACGAGGCGCTCAGAAGAAGCATATGGCCCGAGGCTTACGCCTCAGATCATATGGATTCGATTCGAGGCGTGCATTTGTGTTTTTTTAAACTTTGGCTACAACAGTTGTTTATAGTAGGCAACTTGTCTAATTGGTTAGTTACTGTAGACTATGACACCTATCTGAGTTTTCTTCCTCTATTTCAATTAGTTTATACAATATAAACAATCTATACAGAGAAATAATCATAACACATATAAACAATATGATAAATAGCCAAATAAATAGTTACATACTCTTCCTATAATAATAGCTATTGTTTTGTTACTCCTACAATTAGATTCTAAATAAACATTCAATATATTTGTACCGTCATTCTTTACTATATGACTTAACAATATATCGAGTCACCTAATTCATTAAAAAGGCTTTACTATTGTTTTATTACTTCTACAATTAGACTCTAAGTAACAATATATCGAGTTACCTAATTCAACCGATTAGTTCATCATTACCACTACTTTTGCAGATCTAAGACTAAACACCTATGTTTGCAAAATAGTCGAACGCATCAACAGTTGAAGCCAAATAAATCGATTAACTTTACTACACAAATACATAATAGATAAAGCACATCATTATTTGCTCAAAAAATTCATGATAATAGTTGGACGCAACTAAACAGAAAAATAAAACAAAAATTGATTTATTAGGGAAAAAAAGGCGCTAGTATTAGTAAAAACAAAGTCGCGAATAGCTACTTATGTAAAGTCGTGGTGTGGTATCTAAGTTTCTCTTCTTTTCTATTCCTACGGTTCCCTACGGTTACACCCATTGCCGCTCCACGAAAAAGCCAAATTCTTTCTTAAAAAAATCGTTTAATTCCGAATTCAATCTTAGGATTCCGTAACCCGTCTTTTTCCCCGCTAGGATCCCATTTCCGATGGACCACTTGGTGGCCCACCAATCATGCGGCGCCACGCGTGCATTGGTGGGCCACCTTTTTAACACTCAAATATTAATTTATTAGCTTGGGGGTCACCAATGCACGCGTGACACCGCGTGATTGATGGGCACCAAGTGGTCCACCGAAAATGGGCAAAAGCAATCTTTGCTTTTTCCCTATTTGTAAACTCGAAGAAGCAATCTTAAGGGAATCTCATCAATTGACTTGACCAGTTGATCATCACCATCAGTTCATCACCTCCATCTCCCCTCTCTCTCCATCTCCCCTTCTCTCTCTCTCCTCTACTTCGTGTGTTTGTTGGAACTAGAAATGGATACCGCAAGAATCTTGATTCTATTCCTAACAATGTCAACAGTTATTACAAGAATGGCCGAATCCAAGAAGAAGGAATCAGAATCACCGCAGTACACAGTGGTCCACTCAGAATCCGATTTTGAGGTCAGATTTTACAGAGAATCAGCTTGGATGACTGCACCCGTTGATCAAATCTCCTTTGAGAAAGCCTTCAAAAATGGCTTCCACAGGTACCTTTTCCCCCATTTTAATTTTCTCTACCAATATTTTATCCTTCTACCATCATAGTCATATAATATCAATCAATCTTGATTTGCCCATAATCACTAATAGGCTTGTGTCTTAGTTTATTTGGCTCGAAGTGGATTTTTTGAGGTAGGGGTGTAGCTTTCTTGATGATCTTGACTAGCTAGCTATAATGTAAGCTTTCTTGAGAGAGAAAGGATCATCAAACTGCATCTATATGTATGTATTTTTTGCAGATTGTTCCAGTATACAGAAGGTGCAAACTTGAACTTCTCAAGGCTACCAATCACCTACCCCATCATAACAAGCATAGTCCCAGATGCTGGCCCTCTTCACTCTTGGGCCTACTTTGTAAACCTCTACCTCCCTGCGGAGTTTCAAGCCGACCCTCCTCTTCCTCTCCCCGAGCTCAACCTCCAACCCGACTGGTGGAAGACCCGGTGCATCGCCGTGAGGAAATTCTCAGGCTTCGCGAGGGATAACAACATTGTGAAGGAGGCTGAGAAGCTTGCTCTGAGCTTGAGCAAGTCCGAGTGGGTAATCTCACCTTCTTCGCAGAGTGGCTATGCTTACTCCATTGCAGAGTATAACTCTCCCTTCAAGATATTTTCGCGAGTCAATGAAGTCTGGGTGGATGTTGGATCGGAGGCAAATGGATGCAAATCGAGCCTCTTGGTAGCATACTGAAGCTCTCTCTGTCTTGAAATGAACTTGTACTGTTGATCTGGTGATGTATATACACTGAATAAAAGATGGTCTGAATTTTGTACTCGTCCCGCTAAAAGTGACCCATTTTACTCTTTGAGCCGTTCCACTAAAAGTGGCTCGTTCTGAAAATGATAAAGATTGTTGGGGCAAAAATTAACTACCAAAAAGTCAAACAATCTTCTAATCAAGAATGGTGCAGCTGTGTGTTAATTAGGTTGTCTTTTAGGACAAAAATAGGAAGGCAGCATTGTTCTAGAAGCAGCATTTGTCCTACTAAGCATAGGCAGTCTTACTTGACAGCAGTAGACAACAACCAGAAGAGATGAAAGCAGAACAAATATGAGTATTGTGGAGGGTCTCATTACTGTGTCTTTCAGCGTGAAGGGACGGTCTTGCCACTTTCCGGTGTGATTCCATAGGAAGTCTCCCTCGATTAGGGAAGCGCCTAGTGTCCAAGAAACATCTCCGGGTCCAAATATAATCTCCACACCACTGAGACAAAGGGCGTTTTGTAGTAGTGACGTTAGGTAGGGAACTCGAAAGCAATATTGTGGGTTGATGTTTTCTTGATCAGACCATGATTTTGAGCATAACTTCTGCCCCATCTCCCACATCATAGTTAGATTCGCAATCTGGCTCAAATTCAAGGCATGATAAACAGCAAAGAACCCTGACAAGGCATGATATTTTGAGACAGTATGGAGTGTTTTTGTTAGGTTAAGCTTTGTGGTGCCTGCAGAGGATAAATGGATAATAGATGGTAAGAGTCTGGCAGAGCTTCAACAAAGAGCTTTATCATATAATAAATGCTAATCTAGAGGCTGAAATCATTTAGTAATCCCAACTAAATGACTAATCTTCATACAAGAGAACTAAAGTTTGGAGATATGCATGGTTTATTTTAACTAGTCCAACTTTGTGGATTAAACATCAGTAGAGAAACTTATACTTTTTGATCATGTATTGATTCAAAATAATCCAGAAAGCTAGATAAGAAAATGACTAAATTTCCGAACGAAGCTGGAGGCATAATACTTCTTTCTTGTCAAGGACTAATAGCTAAGCATTAAGCAGCCTAAGGATACTGAAAACCAAACTGATAAGGAAATTAATCTATTTGCAAAAATACTAACAAAAGATTGTCATCTCAAGATTGATTCAACTGACCTCCATAAGAGAATAAGCCTATGCACTTTGATCGGTTTAATTCGTCCGACCTCTCCAAACTGCTTGAATTGATAGCAGCTGCCCTCGCAATGACTTCACATTGTTCCCAATTTGGTTCTCCAACAAGAGATACAGAATTCAGCCCATTCTCTTGCAGATGATCACTTACATTCATAGAATCTACGCCAAAACAACCACCGCATGTGTAATTTTGTGCAAAACCAGAACCGAGACACGGATGTCTCACTTCAAGCATGCCTTCACTTTCTCTAAGAGACTCAGTATGACTAAGCATAACAATTGTCCTATCAAAAGCTTCATTTAGGCCAAAAGCTGGAAACGAATAAGCTGCAAGATCATGTTTAATTAGCCCAATCCTCGATCTAGTTACATGTTTATCTTGTAACGGAGCATCTACTTCAGCCACAACCTGCAACGACGAGCCTCCTAAATCAAGAAGCCCCAAGGTGGATAGCCTTGAAGAATTTGCAAAAACTCCCATTTTATAGTTCAAAGCAACCCACCCATAATATGCTTCTTCCTTCCCACTTAAAACCCTAATCCAATCCTTCCTATACAGAAATCCACTCTCCTTCACAACATTTTCGACATCATTCAAAACTCCGCCTGCATCCTCTACCCCCAACTTCCTCATCCCAGCCGTAGCCAAAACAACACGCCTCTCTGAAGGAACCAATTGTTCAGCATATCGAATCAACGGTTCCAAAGATGCCCTAATACGAACCCCATTGCTAACAAAATTGTGCAAGCCAGGCTCAGTTTGAAAGCAGTGATACTGGCATCCATTGCTCTTATTCAGATTATCCGGGTAGCTATGCAATAAAATTGGTAAATGCCCAAAAGAATTACTCTCCTTCCCCATCATCCATTCATATACGTTTACTCTAGAGCCAGTACTCCCACAGTCCAATACAACAGTGAAATATGTGCTCGTTTTCTCAGACATGAAAATGCGATCTTTAAGAAGCAAACATCCACTAACTAGACCTAAAATCAAGGCTACCAAAAGAGAAACTACGAGCTTCCGCAATCTGGGATGGTTTGGAAACCACGCGATATCGAGTTTCGATTTCGATGGCGATTGGGGCTCCATTCCAAAACTTCAATAATCAATAATATATTACTAAAACCCAATTCTTACTGATCGGCTATGATGTTTTTTAAATTCCAACAAATTTCGGTTCGTGTTGGAATCTGAGTTGACAAAATCTTTCATTCATAGCCATAATTGACAGCACAAACAAAGCAGAACAAAAACCAGTATGATTCACCTTCAGATTACTAATCAATCTCTCAATAATGTTGAAAGAGCAGATTACCAGAAGGTGTTTGAAGAAATGCCAAGCTAACCTTTCCGCTTGTAGATCTGTGCCGTCCTGTGATGGAGTGGACTACTAAGATTTTTTTTCCTTTTTTCCTTTATTATTACCAATTTCAGATTTCACCAATTTTATTTATTATCTTAATTTAATTATGATATGATTTAAACAATTTGACATGTAAACAACTAAATATGTTTAAATGATCATCTAATCTCTGAGAAGTGTGATTATCTAATCACTGAGAAGTGTGATTTTTTTAGTAATCAAGTTAATAAATCGCAGCCGCTATTTAATACTCCCTCCGTTCCGCTTGACTTATCTTGTTTTTCTTTTTGGATTGTCCACTTCTCTTATTTCCTAAAAAGGAAAATAATTACTACACAAACTCTCACTTTTTCTTTGCGGAACCTATATTTTTACACACAAACAAACATTCTTCTACACACAACCACTCATTCATCTTAATATCCGTGCCGAAAAGAAATAAGACAAGTCGGACATGATGGAAGGAGTATGCAAGATAGTACGTGAATTATTTTATTGAGAATGACATGTCATTTTATTTTTTCGTTGGTAATAAGTAACAAACATATGCGTGAATTCAGTTCTCGACACCATAAAGAAAAATAAACCAAAAAAAAAAAATTGAGACATGAAGATGATCAGTGAGCAGCATCTTCCTCTTCACAGAATTTGATGTAGTCTTTTGATCCCAACAAGCTTCCAAGTTCTGAGGGATTGCTGGGCTTCACCTTGATCATCCATCCCTCTTCATATGGGCTTGTATTAATCTTCATTATCCCATTCCGAAAAAATTAAAAGAAAAAACAAGATATGTCAAAAACAGGGTCATATATAGTGCACTACTGAAATGAAATACGAGATTGAAATTAAACGTAAGATGTGATATTACCAGTCCGGGAGACTCCGTTAGCTTGGTGTTAACCTCGACGACCTCACCGGAGATAGGGGAGTTGACATCACTAGTAGCCTTGACACTCTCAACGGCGCCAAAGCCGCCGCCTTGTTTCACTTCCTTCCCCTTCTCCGGCAGCTCCACAAATACTACTTCTCCTAAATGGTCCTGATCACCATTGTATATATAAAAAGATTGGATTTTTTTTTTAAATTTATTTATTTATTTCATATTAAACCTCTATACATTCATAATCATTAGAACATATATGTTAAAACATTTAGGCCAGTTATAATATGCAACAATATTAACTGCCCAAGAAGGCATATACTTCTCTATGGGTTCAAGAATCATCAACAAATATATATATATATATATATATATATATATATATGAGAGAGAGAAGGGGAGGAGAGAGAGAGGGAACCTGAGCATGGTCTGTGATTCCAATGGTTGCAATAGGGCCATCATGCTTCACCCATTCATGTGAAGAAGCGTACTTCAACTCATCCAACACTGCAAAAATATCCCTAAATCTTATTACTACTTCATAATAAAACCAACATTAAAAAGCAAAAATAAAATAAAATAAATAATGTACCATTTGAGAAGGCTCTGGAGAGAGAAAAGGCAGGAGATTTAGAAGCAGAAGTTGAGATCCTCAGAGCATTTGCTGTAGAAGAAGCCCACATTCTTAGTGCCATTGTTTCAGTTTGTGTTTATCTGCTATCTTCTTCAGCCTCTGGAGTGAGTGCAAAAAAAAAGCAAGAAAAGAAGAAGGGGTGAGTGTTTTTTATTATCTTTGATGAATGGTGGAAAATAAAAGCCTCACCCACACCAATTGCCTCCCATAAAAATCACATCTTTATACTTAAAACTCTCACCCTGTCTACAGTGATGGAATGAATTTTGAAGCTGGTCGTTTTGATTTGGTAGATTTCGAACAGGGGCGGCTTGTATGTACCACTTTCGTATTCTCATTAAATGACATATTTAACACATGTCAATACCCTTGTGGTGTAGTACACACAAGGGTATACGAAAGTGGTACGCACAAGCTTTTGTGATTTCGATTTCGAGCTAATGACTTTGAAAATAAACTCATTTTTTACCATGCTTACGAGATTTTATATAAGCTTTTCAAATAAAAATTAATATTTTAATAAATTAATAGTAATAATTTATCTGTAATTTCTAAGGGCCTAGAACAGTAGAACCCATTAATAAAAATAATTTCTTTTGTTGAAAAATAAAATTTTAATATTAGAGTATTTATGTATATACAGACGAAAATAGAGATAAGCATGTATTTACTCCTAATTTGCGCATAAATTATAAGAAAGGAAAGGGGTTTCAAGCGCTAGAAATCCTCGGTCCCAACATTTCGTATCTCATTTGGTGGCCCACCAATCACGTCCCGCCACGCGCGCATTGATGGGCCACCCTTTTATAATTAAAATAGTTTTTAATTCTTATATTGTTACCTAACGCCCGCGCGTGGCGGGCGTGATTGGTGGCCGGGATACGCATTTTGGGCCAGAGGATCGGATTGGGTTTCAAGAACCCTAATTTCGTAAATTTGACCTTGCCGTTCCTATTGACTCTAGTCTATCCAAAATCTCCACGCTTTCTGCAAATTCTATCTCAAGGATAAACCCCTCCTCCGCGGAGAATTCTCCCTTTTTTACTTTAAAAAAACACAATTTCTCTAATTCACCTCACCGCCTCCGTCTTCATCATAAGGGTTCTCTCTCCTCTCCTCTCTCCATCTCTCTCCCTGTGTGCAATTCTACGTGTCTGTGCGCGTGGATGTAATCTAGGTTGACGATCTTTTTGTTTGAATGTATACAAATTGGAATTTGGGAATACGGGTGGCAATTTATGTTAATAATGATCTCGTGGTTTGGTTTTGGAATTTGTACAATATTGTTACCCAATTCAAATAATGTATACAAACGGAAGGGTGGATATTTTGTATATTTTATCTTTTCTTTTGAATATTTGCTTGTAAATTTATGAATTTGGGTTTTTTCCTTGGTGAGAAGAGGACTTCGTAATCTTTGATCATGTGTTGTTTCATATAATATATGGGCAAAATAATTGTTTATTCATTATATTGTATTTTGTCGACAGGAAGTGGTGTTGTGTTGTGCAAATATGGATTTTGGTGGAAATTCTTGTTTGCTTAAAGCATAATGATGGCATTAGCAACAGTTCATCTGCAGGTACAATGGCTGTACATATTTTTATTGATAGATGGGATTGGCCTTAAATTTTCGGTGCAAGAGTGTTGATGGAGAGGAAGGATAATTTGATATTTGAGTGATTCTGAGATGTATTAATTGGTATTGCTTCATGTACAATTCAGTTACCATGATTGAAACTCAGTTTAATTACTTTGATGTCAACTGGCAATATATGTCTAGGTTTCGAGTGATTTAAACATGGAGAAACCACTTGCATTTTTCCTGCCAAATTATTGAGTACATTCCGATGACTCTCAATCGTATGCCTCATACTTTGCAACCCTTTTAGACTTTTAGGATCAACATTGTTATTTGGCTTTTGATTTTGTTTTTAATGGGTAGTTTAACATGTTACAAACCCGAAGATCGAATAGAACTTGCTCATTTCTTTCCGTTGCGAGTCGCAATAGATGTTCCCCCAAAAACAAAACTATGAATCTTATCAACATATTAATCATTTTTTTTTTTTGGTAAAACTTCACTTCATTGATATTTGTATTCTCTCAGGGTAATTCTTCTTGGTCATTTTTTAATCAGGGTTGTTGTAGCAGTTTTCCCTATGTGCCTTCAGCACGGAGTAGAGGGAGCCAACCAAAATCCTTTTTGACCTCACTCCCAGTCCATTCAGTTAGAAGAAAAGTTAGACTAAGCTCCTTGAAACTAAGATCATGTTCGAGGTGAGGCCTTACATCTATTTTCAATATAATTTGAGACTCATTTACCAAATCACATCTTTATGGGCTGCAAGTTGAGAGTAATAAACCGTAAAAGACTGCTTTGTCATGTCTTGATATCTCTTAGATTTTTTCCATCATGCTAATATCATAATATGGTGTACACTCTCATAATCTGTTTCGATATAAGTATGAAAATTAGTCTATTCTGGTACTATACACACACTATAAGCTATTTTTAAAGACATCCACGTTTTGCCGTTGTACCATGTTTTACTATTTGTGATATTTCTATCTGATTATAAGAAGTTCAGCGCTTGATTATTTATATGCATTTTGCACAGGAAAGCTCCTTTTGTTGTTGCACCAA
Organism: Lavandula angustifolia; assembly: GCA_028984105.1. Classification (NCBI taxonomy): domain Eukaryota; kingdom Viridiplantae; phylum Streptophyta; class Magnoliopsida; order Lamiales; family Lamiaceae; genus Lavandula; species Lavandula angustifolia. The sequence goes on along the minus strand of CM054806.1, from coordinate 28,092,039 downwards.
AGTCGGAAATATTTAAAATATCGGCTTTCAAAGGTGGCAATCGCCATGATGGTTCGGGTAGCAAAGCTAATGGCTCCAAGTCCCTGAAGAATCCTGTTCAAGTTTCTTATATACAACATGAGAGTGATGAGTCTTTCGTGGAATCTCCGAAGACACAGAACGTTGTGCCTGGCCCTTATACGGCAGAAGACGAGACAAAAACCAGTTATTTGGCCATACAGAATCTATTCAAGAACTGGTTGATGTTACTGCATACCCCGCAAGGAACGCCGCAGGTGGGGGGAGCTCTTGAAGAACCCGCCGAGGAAACATCAGAAGAGCCAAAAGCTGTGCAAAAGAGTGAAAGCCGCAAAGTTTTTAAGGCAGCTTTGCACAACTTTTGGGCTTTGGATTCAACAATAAAAATACCCATTCTAGTGTTGTAAGTATAGTGGTTGGTTTAATACTCTCCCTCTCTCTCTTTCTCTCATTGTTGATGATTTGTTGTGTATTGTGTTTGCAGCGGACCGCTGTATCTTGCAGTTAACCTTGTTTACGGATCGGAAGTATCTAAAGAGTTAACTCCCTTATGGATTCTCGGACCACTAGTCGTGGCTCTCTATGTTAAGATGTTGCGAGGAATATGCAGCCTCTACGTCTTCAGCTTCAAGCAGACAGTCAAGGTAGTCAAGAGCCTGCCGGCTTGCTACATGCTGGTATACGAGTACCTTTTCCGCGGTAAGCTGAAAGAAGCCATGCATAAATATTTATGGAAGCCTTTGGTAGATATAAAAGAAATGGACTACAAGGAGTTGACCATGAGGAAGTGGAAGGATTTCAAAGGTTGGTTGTGGGAGAAATGCTTGGATTTTTTTGAATCTATATGGCCAACCTACTGCAGAACGATCAGGTTCCTGAAGAGGGCAAATCTAATATAGCAGAATCCTTCCAAAAGGCATGAATTTTTTTAATATTTTTTTCATTTGGTTTAGTTCTGTTCGGTTCATTTGAAGTGAAATACCCACGGAGGCACCCCCATTTGAATTAGGGTTCTTCCCTCAGATCAATTGGAGACTTGAGGCAGGTGAATTCAGTTCAATTCTTGTTTTCTTGCAGTATTTATCGATCGATCTGGCTGATTGTAATGTGTTGCTATTTATTAGCAGAATACGAATCTATTCTTAATGCACCGAGTTTTCAATTAGCAGTTCTACTTATATCCTCATTCTTCAGTGACATTTTTCATATATACCTTCTGAATAAAGTTGGGAATTGTAAGAAACAAAATTCCAAGGAAAAGGCACCCTATTATATGCACTAAAGACCACTTAATATTTCCAAAAAAGCAAGATATATTATAGGCAAATGATCAGAATTCAGACATGTCTGGGCAGCCTATTTTCATTTTTCACTTTCTCTAAAGTTTTAGATTCTAGCTGCAACCGAACGTAGTCACGACGGGCTTCTAGTATTGCTGCCTTGAGATTTGTAATCTGGATAAACAAACAACACATTTTAGAAATCTGAAGCAGAAAAAAAAAAAAAAAAAAAGAAGAAAATGCTTCAACATGAATTCTCTCTTTCTTGGCTAGCAAAAGATTTAATACCTTGAGATTGAGCTCTTTGTCTTTCTCCTCGTAATCCTGACGTCTAAAATAGAGAAAGATGCACAAATGTGTCAGAGAAATAAATTTTGTTCGTTTTCGAACAAAATTAACTAGTGTGTTAGATCTATGATACAAGACTTACAATGCGCGGAGCTTTTGGTTTGCTTGAATTATTGTAGTAGCTTCTTTGTCTCTAGCAGGATCAACAGCATGCTACATGAAGGAAAAAGTATCAGGACCAGATCTGTCTCGATGTCAAGATAAGAATCTAATCATATAAACAAGAAGAATGGTGGTATGTGTAGACATGCGATCATTTGACCTCACGACCAAATTGGTTATCAACTACACAGGTTCTTGTTGCTCAATGTGAATACACTAAAAGTCTAAAACCTTTGTATAGTTATACTGTATATAGTAATAGCCTCCTTGTAGTAATAAAAACTCGTGGTCCCAGTTTGAGACCATATATAAATAATAATAAACTCCACATTGTAATATTACATGTTTTTTCTAGGTACATCATAAACAAATTAACCTCCACATAGTAATAAATTGTATATTTATAAAATATCTCGAGTTATATAACTATTTAACATATACTCAAGAATATAAGTTACTTAACTAAAGTTGTTTGTAAGGATAACTTAATTTTTTGGATTAATATTGCATCCTTTAACTTTTACGTTCGAAGTAACTCTTCTGCACAATCACCTTATTTTCAATTCATGTATTTAGGATTTGAAAGGAAACATATGCATGTACAAATTGTTTTTTACATTGCTTATATACGTAATGAATGAATCTTCTATGTTATGTATACACAGTGTACGTAAATGAATGATGTACATACATTTGATCATCTAAATTCATGTATTTATATATTTTAAAACATGAAAATAAATTTTCAAGTGCTAAATAATGTGTATTAGTTATTTTTAATTATTTATAATTTTTATATCTAAACCTCTATTTAATAATAACCTTCCTATAGTAATATTTTTCTCTAGTCTCGAGCATATTATTGTATAGAGGTTTTACTGTACTTAAGATGGAAATATGCTACCGGGAAGCTAAACAGAAAATGAGAATAAATGACGAAAGCACCTGTGGTACGTCTCTGTTTTGAGCAACGTCAACAGGTCTAGTATTCGCTCTTTCAGGTTCCACAACGTGGTCGTGTCTTTTCCTCTTCAAAGTAGCCCCTGCAAGATTTCAGCGGAAAAGAAGCTAAAAAACATTTTCTCCTTTAACAGTTCATTTCAGTAAAGAAATTTAAGGATATTTTGAGTTCTTACGCTCTGTGTTTTCATCGAAGGATGGAAAAGGAATTCCAGATTTAGTAGGCAAATGAATGGGCATTGCTCTTACTTCTGATCTAACTCCATTTGCCAAAGATGATTTTCCATCAATAATAGCAGCTGAGGAATCCTTATTCAGCGCCACAGGTCGAAATATACCAGGTACAGGATCTGGCTTAGAATTAGGTCCAGGTTGATGTGCCATTTGTCGAGGTTTTCTCTTAGACTGATAACCAAGGAGCTCGCAATGGTGATCCCTGCCAAAGCAGAATATCGTAGCATTGTTGGGATGAGTCAGACAGATATTTAGTGAAAACGCTGTAAAGTTATAGACGATACAGACAGAAAACTCAAATCCCTCTAGGTTCATACTGGCACAAGTAATAGATGAGGCAACTTCGGTTCTGAAAATCTCTTTCCAGAAATTGACCACTAACCAGTATTCTTGTGTCATATCTTTCAAGCGGGCTTCGAGCTTTTGGAAAACTGGAGTTTTCTCGAAGTCTTGTTTGTTGTGAGTAGGCTCAATGAAGTTTGCTTCCAAAACCCCTAGCATCCAATATGAAGTTGTGTAGCTTCAAGTTTATGATATTCTGGACAAAGATACAAATGCATGGCAAATAAACAAAGTTCTTACCTACGACCCCTCTGCCTCTGTTTTGAAAATAGCTTACAACATGCCAAAATGGCTGCAGACAAGGAAAACAAACCCATAAAAATTGTAGGTTGGAAATAACAATTAATACATGAGAAATGCAACACGTTATCCCGTCATATTAGCCTTATTTTCTTGTTCTTTGGTGTTTGTGTGTGTGTGTGTGCCTCCTTGTGAAACAGGATCTTGACATCTAGCAATTAACTAGAACATCATCATTAACACAAACCGTCAAGTTTATCATTAAACAGTACTCGCATATAAGCACAATATCCGATACTAAACATGATTACACGATTCAGATAACCTAGATTGAATAACATCTTAACATCACGAGCAAATAAAAAGTTACTAGACAATATATGTAGTGTTGCTACATGTTTTCAAGTGAGTGACAAGTTGATGTGGTTGCTCAAAGCAAAATAGCAAAGGGAATCTTTCACAGGACACTCCATAAGGAAAAGAGTGGTTAATGAGTAATTTCTGAAACCTAGATCAGAATGTCTCAACTATGAGAAGTTTAGGGGATGCAGTCTGACAGGTTAGCTGGAGAGTGAGCAGTCACACTTCGCCCATCAGATATTACAGTGTCAGAGTTAATCAAAAATAAATAGTGTTGTCATCTAAATGTCCGGTTTTTCATAGGAGGACCTCGGACTATACTTGCTCAAACTCATATTAATGGTATATCTGGTACAGAAAATATCAAAAGATTGATAGATTCAGTAGAAGTTGTTACCAGTATCAGTCTATTCTTGTGGTAGACATTAAAACCATGTACGTTCACTGCTGGAGCTTCCTTCAGAAAGCCAATTGTTGTGACAACTGAACCCTACAATCAGTAAAGCAAGGATGGCATATCTACATAATTCAACCCAATCACAGGCTAGAAGTAACCAAAGATATTATTATTGTGTTAAAGGACTAATGCAAAACCATTTGGGGGCATAAAGTGAAAGGAACTATGTACCAGTTATCCCCTATCCAATTCTTAATACTAATAGCTACCAACTAGCAGTACTTAGCGGTTATTTCACATTTATGAAAAATAGAACTTTCACAGTATCTAAAACACCATATATCTGTCTAAGCCTGTGTACTTGCTGAAGTGATAGTAGAGTATATCAGTATCTAATATCTATGTTTACAAGTATGTGCAACATAGGCATAACTATTGTATCACCATAAAATTTGCAGAAGTAAATCCATACCTCAACATTTTGAGGTTTGTACAGTATAAATTCTGGAAATTTGAGATCATGTGCAATGCTATGATGCTGAACTATTTGTCCACGCAACATTATGTAGAAGTCCTGGGTAAATTTCATGTATAAAATAGATAAATATGCCTGCACGAATAAGAAGATCAAGTATTAGCAAGTATTTACAGTTACACCAATACACGCTTATGTGGGACAAAACTTACACGAAGTGAATACTTAAGACGGTTAGCAAGATGCTGTTCATCTGCTTTCCTATGGAAGGAATTGCTATTGTTCCCAGAGAGAAGAATATCCTGATATAAAAAATATGAGGCAAAAAGCAATAAATATTATTACAACTCGCTGCAATAAATACCATCACGAAAAGTAGCAGTCAACACAAACCTCTGGGTCTGAATCAAAGTCGAGCTCCGTTTTTCCATCATTGGTATGCCATAAATTGTAGACTATTATCTGGGTACCATGAAGGCCAATGCCATCACACTGCACGATTGAAACAAAAAGGAGATCAAAACAAAAACAGCACTCAAATAATGACAATGTATTTCTGAAAAACAAAGAAAAAGATAGGTTAACTAGATAAGTGGCATTTCACAGATTCTGTGGAAGTTCTACTTACTTGCTTCAGAAGTTCGGCTTCTGTTGCATATGGAGACCACTCACAGAGCATGGAAAGATTGTTACTTAGATGATGTTCATCATTTAGAGCATTCCATATACCAGTTTGTGTATCCAACTCATAATCAACCTGTATTGCAAAGAGAAACCTGGTCCTTCATGTTTACCACATAACACTGAGAAAAAAGCACCTTAAAGAAAAATACATACTACATAGAAACTTAGTCTTGAGAAAGGTAGATTGTTAAAATACAAGAATAAGAATCATTCCGATAAATTTATAGTGATGTTGAATTTGAGAATCATCGTAGTTATGGTAATTTCAGTATTGGGAAGAACAATCATTCTTCACATTTTACAACTAAGTGTTTCATGAAGTTTTCCATCCAGTCAATTACATTGAACAGACAATGTTTTTAAACCTCGAAACATCTGGAATGAGATATTTATCGGCCAAATTCTAGCATAAGTTTCCTATAAGAGATTCTTCAACAAAAGGATTAATGTTTAATTTACTACACGTAGCTTCAAATAAATTTTCTGCCAAAGAAGTTTTGTTAACATCTATAGAAAATTAAAACTATACACCCAAACTAAAAACTCACCATAGGAACAACTATTCTATCTTGCCCTGTTCGCATTAAAAATGTATAAGATAGCAGACCTACACTTTGGGTCAATTTCCTGGTTAAGAAAAGAAAGGTAATAAACAAATCATATATTCGAAATTAGCAAACAAATGCAAAGTGAATTGTGCAGGGAGAAATGGAGCATATTCAAGATTCTCAAGATAATTTTCTACTTAGATAGTTACATAGAGAAGTTTAAAGGAAAATATATAAGTCCCGAGATTATCATTTTCCAGTAAAACTAAAATGGGTATTGCAAAGCTCATCTACTGATCTCTTTTTGTGTAATCCTCGAAACTTCATTTTCAGAAAAGGGAATCCAGCCTTGCTCTGGCCTCTATGGCTTGAATAGATAGAAATCGCTCAAGATCAAAAGAAATGTATAGAGGAAAAATGGAAAAGGGGTAAGCTCGGGGTAGTTTGGAGTATCTAAAATAAAAGAGTTCATTACCATAGTTGTGCCTTCTTTAAATTTAAGATTCAAATTGCATCTGTTACTTTTGGATTTATTCAATTATCAGGGATGACTTGTACATATTTTATTTGTTCAACAAAATTAAAATCTTCATGTTCCTTATAAAAGAAATTAACAAAATTAGAAATCAACTGAAGTTGTGCAACAAACTTTGGCTTTTCATAGAAAGCTGCGCATCCTTTTGATAACCATTTACATACATATGGTTAGAATAAAGTTTAATAGTAGTACAATGGTAAACAAACTTAAACAAATCCATGGAAGCATGATATAAATGATTACTTTCTCTATCTAGACAATGAAAGATATCAGGCATCAATACTTCTAAAATTGGTCGCTGACGTTTGAGTCAAACCTGTGTTCTACATGGCACAATTGATCTACATATTAATGTTCCAAACGTCTTATTATTTAATTTCTAGAAAGCTGCAGACGCCATCTTCTAAATCTTCATTACAGGTATCATGGTTTGGATTTTGTATTATCCGAATAATGGGTAGAACATAAAAAATTAGACTACTATTAACACCATATCCTAGAGCCTCTTGCATTTGTGACAAGACTAAAATAGAAACAATCCCTTCAGGACCTAGCAATATCCACAAGGTCTGCTTGATTCCGACACGAAGAACACAAGCAACTGTACATATACACAATATAAAAGATGTAACTGAAGGTTTCAGACAAATAATAAGGCACATCAACATGGCCACATAGAGAATAATAAGTCTGAAACAAAGAAAGTAAAGAAACCTGGCCCTCATGGAGCGACTGAAGACAACAACATCAGCCCCGAGTCGCATAGAACTGGTCTTAAACCCATTTCCATCTGAAAAGCTTTAAGTCAACATCTTACTGTAATACTGAAAAAATAAACATTATTTTCATACTCACACTGTCCAATGGCAGTTTTTGAATTCTTATCTGAAAACCCAAAACTAAGGCAACGGCGCATTGCTTCAGGGTCCATTCCACCACCATCATCTAATAATAGAGAAGTGAAATTGAAATTTATGTGTCAAGTCAATTTTATCAGTGCAGGCTGTAAAGAGAAATCAGTGATGAACAGTTTAAAAAGCATAACTATTCTGAGTTGAGATATTAAGTACCTCGAATTAACAAAGCTGGAGTCTCATCCCTGGGATTTGAGGTCTTATCGACGATGACATAGGTGGCCCCATTTTGTATCTATCCACAAATGACATATATCTTATAAAATGAATATAAATTAACATACCACTTATGCAAAAAGGAAACAGTAAGTGTCTTCAGTGGTAGCGCCTACTGATTTAACTCGAGAGCAACCTCGCATGATACTCTTTAAGGCAAGTCAAGATAATATAAAGCCAACATTGATCTGATGTTTCATCTATGTGGTTACTATATCTTTCTCCACACAGGCATACACATTAAGGAATTAGCAGGGTTTCATGCATGGTTCTAGCTAATGTAGTTTTTAGGTCATTAGTTACCATCCGAAACAAAAATGAAATTATAAGAAATATTAAATACTTATCTATAAAAGATTACCTCATCAATGGAATTATCGAGCAATTCTGCCACGGCTGTTAACATGGGGCAAGCACAAGAGGGATAAGAAGATATAAGATGTTCAATGTGCTATAACTTAGCTGAAATCGGAAACTATCAAATGTGCATACCGCCAAAGGCCCACTTATGAGAAGTCGCATTAGAGTGAAGAAATTTGGGGTGAATACGAAGATAACCTTTCCCATCTGCCAATCAAATAAAGATCCCCTGATTATCAAGTAAAGGTCATAGAAAGACTACAATATCCCGCATGCAAATCATGAAGCAAATTAAACCCTATGTATGCTAACAACTGTAAAAGTCTGAAACACGTTTGGTACTGCTAAGATCATCTGAAAACAAGATAACTTTGATTATCAAATGGGAAGTACTTTGACATGTTGGCTTAGCAACAAGCTTGTCGTCATAGTTTCCGGCTTTCCAGAACTGCCGACAAATGGGAGCTGCAGATATCGATGATGTCGAGCAAAAGCTTGAATCATCAACTGGAGAGCACTCCTGACCCAGAACACTATTTGGAGCATTTATATCGGTCGATCTTCCATTACGTTCAGGTTTGAACCTTCTAACAATATCTTGCTCCAGTTTAACAGCATTCACGCCAGGTTCTCCAACACCATGGTTGCTATTTAAGTACACAAAGCTCATCTTAGGTACTGGAAAACGAAACACGACCCAATCAGTTACCAAATATAAAGAAAACATTGTACATTTACAGAGAGTGCCAAATGCAAGCCAAACTTTGATTTAAAGGCGTATAATAGAATAGGAAAGCAGATGAAAAAATTTAACAACACTAAACATGCTCTGTAATCCAAATTGAAAGTTACGAATGGTGTTTGGCGCTCCGACCATTACCAAAGAAAGGGTTCCTAAAAGGGGATTTCAGCGAAATTGTTTTCTAGGTTTCTCGTGCAATTACATATGATCGGCCTTAACGAAACTTCTGTAGAGAAAGGCCCCTGCCAGATTTGGAGAGACGAATTGTTCTAAAATATAGGGTTTGGATTAAAGTGGAAGAATGTTGGAGAAATAGTGAAAAGCTAACTAGGATAGTCTGAAGAGAGAGAAATAACAGAGAGAAGTCTGCATAGGTAATGTAACCAAATATGTATCAACCAGAGTAATCAACTAATTACACAAAAAACAGTAATAAATGCAATCAAATCATATATTTATTCCTAAATAATCTACAAGCAAAGAATCTCCTAGAACAGTTACCATCTAATTACGCAAACACCACCGTGATCGCGAAATCTTACTTCAGTGAGATGGATTTGAATGTCAGTGTCAGTTTGCTCTAATTCTCTTTCTCTATTGAAAATATCTCAATGTAAGAGAGAAGATAATGGAGCAGTGGCGGCAGGTATTCTCGGGGGACTGCCGGAGAGATACGCCGGCGAGGAACTGGGAGTGACTACATGTACGGCTGCCGGCAATGTCGTCACTGAGCTCGGCCTGGTCATCCGACGATTTCGGCGGCGAAATCGAGTGTAGTCGGAGTAATACGCCTGTAACAAAAGTTTTTCGTTTTAAATTAATTGGAGAATGAAGCGAATCTGAGAGTATCGGAACATGCGAATCTCGTCTGCTGGAGTTTTGCTATTTGGATTTTTAGAACTCTTTCGATGAAAGGGATACTTGAGGTTTCGTTAGAAGAAACGGACTTAGTTATGATATTTTAACCCAATATTATATAGCACATCATGTTCATATAAAGCAAGTGTATAATTTTGTGAAATGTTCTATTATTTTTCACTAGAAAGATTGTGATTATGGTGCCCCTTTGATGTCCGTACATGATTATTGTGTCCCTTTGATATCTGTATAAGCACGGAGAATATCATGATTACTATATCCATTCAATATATATGTAATTATGAAAGATATCATGATTATTGTTCACTATATGAAGATGTGGGTATCCTAGTATCATATCCTACAAAATGGTCATTTCATTAGCAACAGATATTTTGAAAAGCACCAACTCAACCTAAATGCCCTATGATCAAACTAGCTAATTGGGCAACTATACTAAGGGCATGTCCAACGGCATGTTTGAAGTTGAGGAGAAAAAAAAATGGAGTGATGTGGAAAAGCTGACTTTTTGGTTGAGTAGACAACTTCTTATTCTGCCAGCCGTCGAAGTGCGTGGCGCATGCACGCACGCCGCACTGCTACGCACGCGCCTGTTACAGAGACGCACTGTGTTGGGCCTGCTGGCATTGAAAATTGTGATATTTTAATAAATAGTTGAGTTGTTGTACATTAATAAATAATTCTTGCAACGTTAATGTATGTAGAATAAAGAAAATATATAATCATTAAATGCATATTAATTTTGAAGGGGCGGACCCTCTTAAATGCATCATTAAATATATAATCATTAATAGTCTGGCTAGTGAAATAATATATACAAGACAATTAATTTTTGGATGAAACCAAGGGATAATGCGCCAACATGAAAACTAAATAAAAACGATAGCTCTCTTGTCATTTAATATACAAACATTTAATTTGCAACGGTTATGTAACGGTAATAAAATCTCTTATATATATTCGTGTTTGTTCTTTGAAGTTCATCAAACATTTTTCTATTTTTGCATTCCAAAAAAATTGTCCAACTCAATATTCTCTCTAGAAATGGTCGAAAATTTTAGTTCTCAAAATTCGGATTCTCAAAAATCTCACTCGTCCCATAGTCTCAACCCACAATACTATCAACAATTTCCTCAATATCCTCAATATCCACAATTTTCACAATTTCCACCACTTGCACCATATTCTCAATTTCCACCACAATATCATCAATTTTCGCAATATGGAATGCCACCGAATTCTGAAAGCTCTTTTTTTGGTTCGCAACAAGTACCATTTCAATATTCGGGTTCTCAATTTCCACAACATTCTTCACAAGCGGGGGTAGAACATACTAGCCTTGTCGATAAAGATGAAGATGATAATGTCCAGGAAATTACTCTACCTCTAAAAAGGGTAGGACGTTTTGGTCACATGATGGGGAGACATGTGTAGCTAAATCTTGGTGCACCGTGAGCACCGATGCAAGAGTTGAAAATCAACAAAAAACGAAAGTATTTAGGGAAAAAGTGGCGGCATTTTACAACGATCATAGGTCGGCCGGTACTACTAACCGACTACCCGAAGCTATAAAATCGGATGATTATCGTGTCATTCCTGATGTAAATATTTTTTCGCGATGGTATAATAATTTCTTTAATCATCGGGCAAGTGATCAAAGCGACGAAGACGTCTTAGAGGTTGTTCAAACTAAGTGGCGCAGTCAGCACTCGAACAAAGAGTTCAAGTACCTCCATCTATGGAAGGTAATGACATTGACAGAAAAACGGAATCCTGAAGCAATGGCTAGTATTGCTCGCAAGAAGTCGAAAACATCCGACTCGAATAGTCATACCTCTGGCGATGCACAGTCAACTCGAACACGTCATACGGGACAGCTGAAGGCTAAAGTCAAAGCTAAAGCCAAAGCACATGCCCGGTCAGGTCGTTCCAGTCAGATGGGATCAATTACAAGAAATACACAACGAGAAGATGAAACAAAAATATGTGGAAATTGAACAGAAAAGCAAGGAAAATGCAGCAAAAAGATATGAAGCTTCAACTACGAGAATGAGATTATTGCAAATAGGATACGAGTAACTTTAATGATGCAATGTTTTTCAACTTTGCCAAAATGTCGAATGGGATCAAACAAAGACGCGGGTGGTTGTAATTTAGACATGGATGACTGTCTACTCTTTAATTTATTTTCCTTGCTCATGTTATGTTTTTCAATGAAGGTTGTCTGCAATGTCATCTCGTTGTAATAGCTTAGGGAACAATTATTGTTATTTTCTTCTTATCTATGAAAACTTTTTATTAGTAATTCGAATTGTTTATACCGCTTTGATATTATTTTCAAAGAACAATAAAATGTGGTAAAACAAAACGAAAGTAATGTTGCAGTAGCATTCTTCACAATAATTTGTCATCTCATTGCAGTAGCATTATTGCAACACCAGTCTGTCATATGGGCAAGTGGTTGTAGCATTATTGTTCCAAGTTGAGCAACACCTCTATTATTATTATGGGCAAGTGGTTGTTGCATTATTGTTCCAAGTTGGGCAAGTGGACTGTCATTATTATTCATGGAGCATTAACACCTCTATTATTGCAAGGTCAGGCCTAGATCATTCCTACAATGTAGCATTTCAAGACAAGTTGATCATAAATGATAGCCCGTATCAACAGTGATAGCAGACTCTATTATTGACAAGGTCATGCTATCTTAAATGGAGGAAGGATAGACTATATATTTGAAGGTAATGTCCACGGAAAAAAGATATCACAAACACTTTAGCAAAAATGTCTAATCTTCCAAGTGGGGATGAATATAGACAAATGTGGAGAGATCTGATTATAGAATCGGCAGAAGATGATTTTGATAGAGAGATGATTGCCCTTGCTGATGCAGAAGAGCACACTCGATCATCCCGTAGAAGAAGAGGTTCACGCCGAAGATATGTGAATCGATAGCGTGAGAGCGGTCATGATCGTCTCGTTCGTGATTATTTCGCTGATGTTCCAATATTTGGCGAACATTTATTTCGTCGTCGTTTTCGGATGCATCGACAGTTATTCCTACACATTGTCGATGCATTGAGCAACCACTCAACCTATTTCCAACAGAGACAAGACGCATGTGGTCGCTATGGGCTATCACCCCTTCAGAAATATACCGCAGCTATACGTCAACTGGCGTATGCGGCTTCTGGTGATTCGCTCGATGAATACGTGCGAATGGGCGAGAGTACTGCCTTGGAATGTCTCCATAAATGTTGTCAGGGCATTGTCGAAGTCTTTGGTCCTCAATATTTGAGGATGCCAACCAATGAAGATATTCAACGGTTGCTTCAAATACATGAAGAAAGACATGGCTTCCCCGGAATGTTGGGGAGCCTCGACTGTATGCATTGGACATGGAGAAATTGTCCTGTTGTTTGGAAAGGTATGTTTACAAGAGGCGATCACAGTGTTCCCACAATAGTTTTAGAAGTAGTGACATCTCAAGACTTGTGGATATGTCTAGGGGTGCAAAACGGTTCATTGTTAATCGGTTAATACCGTTACCGAACCGAAACCGTCGGTTAACGGTAACTGATTAACCGTTTTTCGGTTAACAGTATCGATAGCGGTTAATGGTTATAGGCTAAAAACGGTTAACGGTAAACCGTTCGGTTAATCGGTTATAATCGATTAACCGTTTAATTAATAATTAATTAATAAATACTCCACCATCCATCATCTGCTTGCCCGTGGAAATACAACGTAGTATTATCCGACCAACTCGGAGACACCGTCAGTGAGGCGGTGCTCTTTCAAACTCTGGTCATCCAACTGCGGCTGCAGCTCTACAGAGAATATGTCAAAGCAATATAATGCTCGACCAACGGAGTGGAAGAGTATTGTGTCATTTGGTTCATAGTAGCAATTAAAGAAAATGAATAAGGGGATGAAGAGGTTTGCAGGTGGGATTTTCTTCAGAACATGCACGCGTATTTATAACATCATGTGTGTAACAGAACAAACATGTTTATTGTCCTACGTGTTACCAGTGGAATCGGTTAAACGGTTAACCGCCTATAATCGGTTACAGTTTCGGTTACCGATTTATGGTTTTTTTGATAACGGTTAATCGAAAAACGGTAACGGTTAACCGTTACCGAACCGTTTTGCACCCCTAGATATGGCATGCTTTTTTCAGTGTTGCGGAATCTAGTAATGATCCTAGATCATCCATACCCTGTAGCATTTCAAGACAAGTTGATCATAAATGTATCAACAATGATAGCATGCTCCATTATTGACAACACCATGCTGTCTTAAATGGAGGAATGATAGACTATATATTTGAAGGTAATGTCTGCGGAAAAAGATATCACAAACACTTTAGCAAAAATGTCTAATCTTCCGAGTGAGGATGAATATAGATAAATGTGGAGATATTTGATTATAGAATCGGCAGAAGATGATTTTGACAGAGAGATGATTGCCTCGATTGTATGCATTGGACATGGAGAAATTGTCATGTTGCTTGGAAATGCATGTTTACGAGAGGCGATCACGGTGTTCCCACAATAGTTTTAGAAGCAGTGGCATCTCAAGACTTGTGGATATGGCATGTTTTTTTCGGTGTTACGGGATCTAGTAATGATATCAACGTTCTTCATGGATCACCATTATTTAATTTTGTTCTATATGGATTTGCACCAGAAGTTCGTTTCACGGAGAACGGAACAACGTATGACAAAGGGTATTATTTTACAGATGGAATCTATCCGGAATGGGCTACATTCGTGAAGAGTTTTCCAGTACCACAAGATGATAAAAGAAAGAAATTCAAGGAGAGACAAGAATCTGCAAGAAAAGATGTAGAACGAGCGTTCGGGGTCCTTCAATCTCGATGGACAATAATTAGTGGTCCTGCGTAATCTTATTTCAAAGAAGATTTGACTAATTTATGCATGCATTATTATGCATAACATGATCATCGAGAATAAAGGGGCGGAAGCAGCAGTCATTTGGTCTGACCTCATCTGCCCGATATAACCATGAGTTCAAATAATGGGTATGCGGATTACATTCGAAATTATGATAATTTGACTGATAAGGCAACTCTTTTTTGCCTTCAAGCATACTTGAGGGAGCATATTTGGCAGCAATACTCATCAAAGTAGTTTCTTTATGTATTTTGTCATATTTAATTGTGGTTATTAGTTTCCTTTATGTAATTTCGAGCTTAACCATGTGTTTTCGAATTTTAATTATGTAATTTTGTTTTTAAAAATAAATCAAAAAATATCTTATATGAATTAAAAAAATATTTAACCATGTTTAATCTGAAGTAATTTTTAGTTTCATTTATGTAATTTTGAGTTAAACCATGTTTTTCTAATTTTATTTATATAATTTCTATTTTAAAATAAATTATAGTTAAATTTTGTATGAATTAAAATTTATTATTATTATTATTATTATTATGAATAAAAAATAGTGAATATGTTATAAACTAGAAAAGAATGCAGAGAATAATAGAGAGAAAGAATTGAGGTGCGTATTATTATGAGGGTGGAGACCTCTATTTATAGAGTACAAGATGGGCTTTTGGGCCAACATAAGATGGGCTAATGGGTTGCTAGGGTTTACATATGGTCAATCTATATACGGTAAATATTATTTACAACACTCCCCCTTAATTGACCATCCTTAAACAGAAATTGCTGCCTCATTAAAACCTTGCCAGAAAAACCTAATGGGATAAAAACTGGTCGAAGGAAAAAGAGTACAGCTGCTCCCCCTCAAATTAATCATTGTAAATCCTTGAGTCGGCGCATGCCGATCTTGTGTACCAACTTCTTGAATGTTGACGTCAGTAGTGCCTTCGTAAATAAGTCTGCTAGATTATCACTCGAACGTATCTGTTGAACGTCGATATCACCATTCTTTTGAAGTTCATGTGTGAAGAAAAACTTGGGAGAAATATGATTTGTCCGATCGCCTTTGATGTAACCTCCCTTCAATTGCATGATACAAGCGGCATTGTCTTCATATAACGGACGTTAGATTCATTTGCTACCATTGTTGTTTGTCATTCAGGGACTCTAATTCTAGCAGGTGTATTGGCAGCTGGTATGTGAGATAGTGTCACTTTTCTTGTATCTATGAAAGCATCAGGAATTTGATTTGCAATCTTTTGCAAATGAATTATTTTTTCAACTTCTTGTTCACATTGATTACTTCTGGAATCAAAATGTGATAAGGTTTTTTCATTCCAAGAGATTTTCTTTTGCTTTTCTGGATGTAGATTTGTTCTACCTAATGTTGGAAATGTCATTTCATCAAAATGACAATCTGCAAAACGTGCAGTAAATAAATCACCCGTTAAAGGTTCAAGATATCTTATGATCGAGGGTGAATCAAATCCAACATATATCCCAAGCCTTCGTTGGGGACCCATTTTTGTACGTTGTGGGGGTGCAATTGGGACTTGGACAGCACAACCAAAAATCCGCAAGTGAGAAACATCAGGTTCTCTACCAAAAATAATTTGCATTAGGGAAGGTTGTTGGTTGGCTATTGGCCGAATCCGAACTAATGATGCAGCATGCAAAATGGCATGACCCCAAGCTGAAATTGATAGTTTTGATTTCATAAGTAATGGTTTAGCAATAAGTTGAAGACGTTTAATGAACGCTTCTGCTAAACCATTTTGTGTATGAACATGAGCAACCGAATGTTCAATCTCAATCCCAATCGCCATACAATAATTATTAAATGCTTGAGACTGAAACTCACTAGCATTATCTAGGCGAATCCTCTTAATCGGGTTGTCTGGGAATTGAGCTCTCAATTTTATTATTTGAGCAAGTAGTCTAGCAAAAGCTGCATTTTCTACTAGAAAGCATGCATACGTGGGACCATCTAGAAGAAGCATCAATCAATACCATAAAGTATCGAAAAGGTTCACATGGTGGATGTATAGGTCCACAAATATCTCCTTGAATTCTTTCCAAGAAAGATGGAGATTCTATATTGACCTTCGTATGGGATGGTCTAATGATTAACTTGCCTTGCGCACAAGCACCACATGATAATTCATTTGTTATTAGAATCTTCTGGTTCTTTATATTGTGTCCACATGAGTTTTCAATGATGCGGCGCATCATAGTTGCTCCCGGATGTCCAAATCTATCATGCCAAAGCAATGTTGCCATTTGAGAGAAGGAATTGAGGTGTGTATTATTATGAGGGTGGAGACCTCTATTTATAGAGTACAAGATGGGCTTTTGGGCCAACATAAGATGGGCTAATGGGTTGCTAGGGTTTACATATGGTCAATCTATATACGGTAAATATTATTTACAACAGAATATAAATATATATAGATATATAGATAAATAGTTGTGTGTATTTATTAGTGGGACCCATAAAAAAGGGGTTTATAAGTTTGAGATTGGAGTGAAAAATGTTAAAAAATCAGTGGGTTTGAAAAGCTGAAAGTTGGGGATGTGGGTTTAAAGTTGGAGTCACACTAACATAAGAAACCTAGATGATACCCTTCTAGGCAAGACCTCGATTGAAGTGTATGTCATGGCTATATGCTTCATCCGTGAGTATTGAATCAAATGAAGGGCGAGATGGGTTACACTCATATTGTCATGGACTGCAGAAACATGAATTTGTAATTTTGTGCAATGTTCTCATTTGTCACTAGCAAGATTGTAGAATAGATGTTGGAAATGAAGCAAACACGAGGGGAAGTACAATTATATCCTTTTGATATCCGTAAAAGCATGTAAGACATCATGATTATTGTGTCCATTCGATATCCGTGGAGACATGAGGAGTATCATGAATATTTTAATCATTTCGTGGAGATTTGGGTATCATAAAGTCTTCCTTAATAGTCATTGATCCAATCATGAAAATAGTGGAATGCACACATTTGGTGACAATGTATAATCCATGAGGGAAACTACAGTCCTGCAAACACATAGATTGGCTATGTATATATATATCTACATGCAGCAGCACAAACCTTCAACAGTAGAGTAATGTTGTTTTGCTGCTGTAAAACTACGCCGTATGAGAGTATGAACACAAAACACGAACCGCCGAAAAATTGCTTGCCATGAGTAGTCTGTACAGTTGTTATTTACACTTAGGCATGATAAAAAAGCAAGCTGCTTCCAGCAGCACATGCAATCAGATTGGTGGTTGGATGCCAGGCCAAATGAAGCAACTTAGAATTGAAATCATATGCAAACACGTTTTCTGATCTGCGGCCGTCACCTGAAGATTTTGATCAAACCAAGCCTAGCAGTTTTAGATATCAAACTTGTGATGTAGATCAGAAAGAAGAATTAGAACAAAAGGTTACCTTGTTGGTAGAATCCCCTTGCTAAGTTGCTCAAGGATGATCTTCGAGGTCTTGATGTGGTTTGCCCTTGGGGCTTTCTGCAATCAATATGAGAAGAGAGTGTAAGGATCCAATAAATGGCGAACTACGAAGATCATTCAACGTGTTCTATACCTATTTGGATTTCTGCTGGCTTCAATGGTTACTCCGTCGGTTCCACTTCCATGAGAAAATACACGGAGGGCATTGCTTATAAAGAAACAGAATCATGGATTTAGAGTACTACTAGAAGAAACGTGTCAGTATGTTGCTGGCAACCATGACTAACCTGTAAGACCCGGTAGCAAAATAAAGGCGGTCTTTAGCAAGACAGCATTCAAACTTATCAAAAATTGCATCATTGTTGTATAGATCTGCCAACTGTGCAACACAATGCGAAACTTATAAAGGTAAATTCGGGATAGTAAATATGGTGGATATAACGGAGTTGCAAAGTTATGAAGAACATAATTTTTGTTACAGAAGGAGGGTTTTTAATAAGGTATAACCTTTGAACTCTAAAATTACCACACATGAACGTGAAGATGCAGAATTTCTATGTAAATGGCACCTTACTAAGTCAGAAAATACAACAGTCATGATTGTAATATACACCATTCTCACCTTAGGCCGCAGGTTTTCATGAATCCTAATCGTTGCAACTGGACCAGAGTCCATATGCATATCCCATAGCTGACAATAAAAAAGAGAGGGCTTATCAAGAAAATAATAAAGCTCCCAGTATCTTTTCACGTGTGTTGTTTGTGTGCATCTGAACTCAGAAATAAATATGGCAGGAAATTATTGAATCCGAGAACAGACAAGCATTACATGTTACAACAGAAGCCAAATGTGCAAACCAAAGTACTAATGCAAAAACAACACATATTCAAAATAATAAGAATGGCGGAAAGACCTTCAGATTCATAAAATCACGGCTTAAAATATGTCTTCCATCATTTGCAAACTTCACATCAGTTATTGATGAAATGATCTCAGTGAAGAAAGATTTCTGCCCATGGAATTCCTCATCTTTCAATCTATAGAAATTAAAATCTGAAGTTATGAGACGAAAAAGTATGAAAGTGACTATGTCATGAAAGTTAGAGGTATAAAAGCCAACACTCACATTGTTGCACCATGATCACATAGAGCTGATTTTCTCATGTCAACTAGCCGAATAAAGCCTCTTGAACTGCTGTAAGCCAGCAGATTGCAGTGAGAAGGGTGGAATTCAACTGCTGTGATCACCTCTGAAAAAACAATATCACGAAAATCCAGCTATTCATCTTATCTTAAAAAGAAAAGGCACATATCAGACTACCATCATTGATGTCAAGAAACTCTTTAATATATTCTCAATGCACCTTTACAAGTTCCTCTTTGATAGGATTCTTGTACGTCCGGGGTGAGGGATGCATGGTATTTCTAGCCAATGGCCAAAAAAGAATGTGCAACACATAGATAAAGAGGAAATGAATGAGCATCGGTGACTTTCTAATATTTCCTTTGGCTGAAATGTACTGAAGAATGTGCAAATATTTGGTTTTACTTTAGGAAATGCAGGTTAGACTATAATGATTAGTGTGAGCTCCGAAATGGTAAAGATAATATTGTATCATAGCTAAAATGAAATATTCTTTCTATTTGGACGAGAACGTTGAAAAGAAAAAAGATAGAACAGAGCAATTATGAAATGTCGTATGATGGCAAGATAACAAACATGTGCCCATATTTTGCGAGTGAGAAATCACCTATGAGATCTTCCATGTTTACAGGCTTCATATCAACGATATTAAAACACTGATTGCTGACTTCTAGATTCCATAAATTTATTCTTAGGTCATCTCCAGAAAGAAAAGTCTCCCAATCACTGCAAACCAATTATTCAAATCCAATTATCACAGAGAAGAAACAATATCTGACCAAATAAATACGGAGACAAAACAAAGTCATAAGTTTATGTATAAATCTTAATATCACCTGTCCTACTTAATATTATTTCTCTTTCAGTTTCGAAAAGAGGGGAGGCTGAGAGATGAGTTACCAAACTACCAAAGCTAAATATGGACTCAACTTAAATATCAATAGAATCAATACTTTTGGAGAATCGTACCTATTGACAGAGATAGAGTTGATACTGAAATCATGAGCATGTGCATACACCTTTCGACATCTAGAAACACTAGCATCCTCCAAGCATGTTACCTAGATACAAAAAAAAAAAAAAAAAAAAAAAAAACAAATAGAATAATTTCATGGCCATGTCAACAGGGAGATACATGCTTTTATTGAGAAAGATGGTAAATTTAAACACTGCAACTCATACCTTGTTATGTATTCCATTATGTGAGGATACACCATTCCCCATGTTTTCTGTCCATTCCAAAGCATGACCATTGCTAATATATGCGTTGTGCCCATTAACATAACTCTTTTCACCCAAAAGTGAATTTTCTGAAGATACTGGTTGACTCATATTCATTTCTTTGACTCGCTTTACTTGACGGTCCTTGACCTGCCTTTAGGCACTTATTAATATTTATCGTAGAACTCAAAGAAAGACAGTTAGTTATATAGAGTGGAAGAGAGACAAAAAAACACATCTATAGGTAATAACTGTCAACTTTCAATCTTAATGACTTGATTTGAAGGGATCTTTCATTTAAGGCTGTTTCAGATGATAAATTTACTAAACTTTTAGTATTCTACAGCTATAAATACAATCATCAAAGAATTAAGAGATAGTTAAGTGAATGCTATCACTATCAAGGACAGCGAACGCATTCACCAAAAGAAAGAACTTCACTAATTTATCAGCCTTATACATAACCCTTATGTCCACACTACGAATTCCTTTACATTCCCTCTTTCAAAAGTTCACAAAAAACTTGTATTATAATTAAACCAGTTACAATTTCTTTTTAGGACAAAAGGTAGAAGTGTCCGGTACCTTCCATAATTTGATAGTCTTATCGTTTGATGATAGAATATGTAGTGATCCAGTTGATGCTGCACACCACCTAACTTTATTTATCTTTTCTTCAATCTCAACACTCTTCAAATAATCAAACTGCAAGAAGAGTGTTAATCAATTTAGGCAAACTATGAGAAGATGCTATCAAGATCTTCAAACTCCACAACCACCAAAGTTAAGAATATCCATTAAAGTAAAAGATAGAGCACGTACCTCTGGCTCGTGACTTTGGAACTCTGTTTTGTACTGAAATTTAGGGGCCTTTGGAATAACAGTATCTACTCGCTCTAACTCATTCCGAGTGAACTGGACTAGGTCCTACAATGCCCATGAGAATATATTAAGCTTACCAACAGAGTCAACTACACAAATAAGCCAAAAGCATATGAACAAACAATGAAATTTCATGCTACTCTCAACACAAAAGTATTTTAGATACGAGCACACAAATTCAATGCGCCTGTGCAGCATCCAAACACACATTCTAGCTTAAGTCTCTTGAAATAAATATAAATCACTTGCAAAGAAGGTCAATTAAATATAAAAATAACATAAAGAATCCGCACATCTTTACCACCAGTCTCCTGAAAAATGACGATGCGGCCGCCACGATCCCCTACAGCCAAGTGATCTCCGTTCTTGTCGAATTCAATTGAGGAAATAGCATCAACTGCAAGCAAGAGAAATGAAGAATTAATAAGGAACAAATTTCGAGGATAGAAAGTTAAGGAGGCACAGAAAATTACTGTCTTGAATATCTTCCCCAGGTAGTCTATCACCGAAGACCTGAGAGAACTTCCATTCCAGAGCGGGCGGCGACGAAGAAGAAGAGTCCGAGCTAAAACTCATACTCATCGCGGCTGATAATGACAGCTCAAAACGACATTCTGCAGCAGCAGCAGCAGCAGCAGCAGCAGCTTAGTCAATTCGTGATCGTCCTTGCGCTATGTGTGTGTGTGTGAGAGAGAGAGAGTGAGAGAGAGGGGGTGTTGGGTTTCCTTTATCCACTCAATATTTTTCTGCTGAAATGGTTAGTAATAAACTGACATCAGCTTGCTTTGATAAGGTAAAACTAGACCGCTATTTCTTTAATTAAATTTATTTTTTCAAATACATTAATACACTAATAAAAAGATAAATAAAGTTGTAGCCTACGAAATTAAAAGAAAATTTCGGTTCGATTCAATAATACGGTCAGTGTTCGTTTTGAGTTTCTAGTGTAATTGCGTTTGTTTTAGTTCTATAATACTAAAATGCGCTCATTTTTATTTTGCGGTAGAGTGTCTTTTACATAATATTTATCGATAATTTATTGTGTTCTGATAATTTAAAAGGGTTATAGGTTACATAATGTTTGGCACACGTTCCATTGATTTGAAAAATATCATGTAATGATGAAAATACAAGGTGTGAAGCATGAGTAGATCCAAAAATTGTATTTGGATAGGAGAAAATTAGAATTCATAATTCTGCAAATATATAATTTATAGTGGTAAGTAGTAGTTTCACAAAAATAAAAAATTAAGAATAATAGTTTTGTAAGGATATGAATGTAAAAAATAGTCATAAGTAGATTTGTAAATACAATGATAACCATTTCAATTTTGGAATTGCAAAAGTAACCATTGGATCGAAAATACCTTTATTCAATGAATATTGGTTTTGTCTATAATATTAGACAATAATTTTAGTTATGCTAATGATGTATAATAATAAGAATAAATATAGGAAATGATTGGATTTGTATATAATATAAGATACTGTATAATATACTATAATTTATTTATAATCTTATGCAAATGATTTAAGGATAAACGTTGGTAAAAATGATTAGATGAATACTACCCCGTCTCACTAAAGTTGGTCATATTTCCCGAAACATCCACTAAAGTTGGCCACTTACCGATTTTGCAAATAATTAATACCATATCTTCTATTTTATTATCTTCTCCTTCCTATTTTATCATTTTCTCTATATTATTTTATCATCTATTCTCACTCATATTCTCTCTTATATTCTATCATTTATCTCTTTCGTACTTTATTATCTAGTATCTTAATTCCATTACGAAAAGAAAGTGGTCAATTATAACGAGACGGAGATAATATATAATATTAGTAGCTAGACAATGTATTTTTGACTATTTTTGCATTTATAGTAAAACTCGACTGTTTTTGTACTTAGTTGTGTTTTGGCTATTATTACACTTGGTGCGATGTCTCTCTATGTTCCCTCCGTATTAACCTGTGGCGTGATGTATACTTTCGCTCAGAAGATAAAAAAATGGAATCTTATTCAAATTGTAAAATGAAAGACGAACACAGCCATAACAAAAAAAAAAACTAATACAAATCGCAAATTAGGTACTCCCTCCATCCTATCATCGTGGTTTAGTTCTTTTCGATACAAAGATTAAAAAAATAATTGATTAAAGTGATAAAGTCTATTTATTTTCTTTAAAAAATACTTTTATTTTAAAAAATAGTCCAATAATAAATGAGACATCCTGAAAATGAAACTAAGCGGACGGAGAAATACAATATACATTTATGAAATAACATCCCTAAATATTTGGCAAATTGAAAGCAATCTATTGGGCCTACAAGAGGCCTAAAATACCATTGGGCTTATATACATGGTAATGTGTTCTTAGTTTGGAAAGAGCTAATATGCCCAATTCTATGGGCTTCCTCGAGCAGAAAAGCCCAATAACTATTTTTTTAATAATATGATCGATAAATATTAAACTATATTTAATCCGCCCACCCATTTATTATTAAATTCTACATCTATTCAAGTCCTCTAATAGTTGCTATAATTAAATGAAAGTAGCTGGATTTGTGGGGACTCAGTCCAAGGCTTGTGTTTCCAACTGTCTGTAACGACCAAATAACCCCAACAACGTACAAATACAGCAAATTCATATGTGTTCATGCCCTACAAATTTAAACTTTTTTTTCCAAAATTAAGAACTGTATAAGACGAGTCGTCGTTAATCATTTTTCTGCCATAAATATGATAAATTGATCCACGTTCTCAAGGTCTTATACGGGAATGTATATACATATTTTTTTCATTCGCTTGCTCCTGACCACCCTGAATGTGAAGGGTGACAGACAAATCACATAGTGGTGTTGGTGAGAATTGAACCCATGACCTATCGGTCCCGGGCCACCCACCTTCACCACTATGTCATCCCATGGGGACACGGGAATGTATATTTAATCTTATATAGATGAGTCTATTATTATGATGACTCCTCTATATAAGACCGAATATACCTTCCCCTTATAAAACCGAAACCGGTCCATCATGTGTAGGTCGGTATAAACATCAGGATTACTATATGTGGAAACAAATGGTCCATTGAGACCGGTTCAACATAAAGACCAAACATACTATCATCGACTTGAGTTGGTTATGATATCATGATAAGTTGAGTCATATTTCCCTTACGTGGCAGAAGTAAGGTTTTACAAATTCACAGATAATTAATTTCATTTAAACCAATCGCCATTTACGCAAAAGTTAAAATACTCTTCACCAAGTCGATGTGGAACATAATAATGGAATTCAACAAAATAGTTGAAAGTGTGAAGTATGATGAAAACACATTCGAGAAATTTATTATCCAATTTCTCTTATCTTTACGAGAACGTTAAACAACACATGTAAACGTAAGGCTCGTAAATAGCTAAGGGTAGTAAGATTTAAGGCTCCAATTTTTTTGTTGTCTTGTTGGATGCGTCACTTTCTTGTTTGCAATAACTTGCTAAATGCTTTGAAAATGCAACCTCATCAATTTATGACTGAGAATCAGAAGAAATTTATGGAACTCTCTTTCGCCTCTCTTCATTTAATACGAGTGAATCTCTCTCCTCTCTCTCTCATCTTCACTGCATTACACTCTGCACTAAGTATCTCTGCCGCCCTCATGTGCTGTGTCCACCACTAGCACCCTTCTATCTGTTGCACTCTCTCACCTCCATCATTAGTTTAAATCTCTCTCTCTCTCTCTCTCTCTCTCTCTCTCTCTCTCCTTACACAGTGCACACTGCGTTGTACTAGCTGGCAGCAGTGTGTGTTATAGTACTCTGCAAAAGAAATGGGGTGCTGAATTCATGTAGATGATTTAGTATTTGAGTTAGATTAATACGACGCAGTTCTGAAAATGGGCTCAAGAATTTTGTTCCTTCTGCAATGTTGGGTTTTTGTGTTGTTGAGTTTGGGAGTCTTCTCTGATGGTTCTGAGTTGGCTGTGAAATTACTGGAGACTCCTCATGCATTCTCCAACAGAAATTACTCCACTTTCTCTTTCCAAGTTCTGGTGGGTGGAAATGGCACCACTTGCTCCCACTGTTCCACCAATTGCAAGGTTTGCATTCCAATTTCAGACAAACTTTTTGGGCATTTTTGCTCCGAAATTGAGTTTTTTGTGGGTGGATAAAATTGCTTTGGAATAATTTCAACAACTTATGAATAGCAGTAGTATTTCTTTAGTTCTACTCTTTGGCCTTTTACCTAATGATAAAATTCAAAATATGCAGGTGGATCATGGCAAGTTTTCTGCTTGTGAAGGTGGAAGGGTTTCATATTCAAGACTGTTAGATGGGAATCATTCATTTGCGGTGTGCACAAATGGATCAACTGGAGTTGCCTGCGCTACCTATAACTGGACTGTTGGTAAACCACCATCCATATACTTTTCTTGAATCACGCTAACATTATATTTCCAAGTTAATGTTACTCTGCATGTCTCAGATAATTCATCAACTCAAGCATGTAATAAGATTAGATAGTAATGCCTCGTTTCTTTTCGGAATGAAGATCAAGAAGCTTGACTTTCGCGTGTAAATGATGTTGGCGCACTTGACTTCTAGTGATTTTTAGTGTCATCTTCTTTCCATTTTGGAACCGAACATTATGATTGAGACGACCCAATTGGTAATACAAGACGTTATTAACGGGACGGAGGGAGTATATATATCATATCTCTATTTCAAGAAACAAATCAAAGAATTCAAAATCTGGACTCTGATTCATGATTGCTGAAAGTTAACCCCACACGAAATGGACATGTAGATATGTGAAAGGAAAATCATCATATCATGCTTAGATGAAGTTTACTTAGGCCAATACATGTCATAGATTGTACCTAACTAAGTTATACCTCTGTTCTGCAGATACAGTTAAACCCACAGCAAAGGTAACAAGTCCGGTAAACTTTACAAGTGCTTCGCGTGTTTCAGTTAACATATCTTTCAGTGAACCCTGTGGTGGTGGAGGTGGTTTCACTTGCTCTTCTGTAAACTCCTGCAATGTGAGCTAGAACTTAACTTGATCGATACTCGATAATATTCCTTGTGTTTCCTCCTATTGGATTGTAAGAATCATGAATATCTGATTCATGATTGTGATACTGTGAGCAGCTTCTTGTTTATGGTGATGGAGAAGTCTTGCCAAATACACTCAACGTTATTGAACCAAACATGAAATACTCTCTTGTTATCAGTGTATCGGAAAGAGTTAGATACGGACGCTTGATCCTTGTAATGGACAAAGACTTCTGTACAGACTCTGCAGGAAACCAATTCACAAGAACAGATAATTCAAGTTTCTTCATACATTTTGGTGAGTTTGATTCTAAGCACTTATGATTATAATAATGTTTTACTAATCATATTATTATGGAGCTGTTATCTTTTGTCATGGACAGATAGAAGAAATGTGCTTGTGAACATGAGAACTCACATACCCGAAAGGCTACTTCAAATAAGCAGCGAAACACGAACGGTATTAGCAACTAACAAGAACAAGTTCTTGAAGTTGTATCTGTACTTCACCAAGCCAGTCATGAACTCATCTGCTGAAATCTTGAATTCCATCAACGTAAATCGAGGATCTCTTGTTCCCATTAGTGGGAGTAGCCGTGGACAGCGTAGATTCGGCTACCAGGTCTCTTACAACTTCTCTAAATCAACTACACTGATAAATGAATTCTAACACAAACTCACCATCTCTTTAAATCTTCTTGCAGCTCACTAATATATCAGACTTGGCTATTGTTACTGTAAGTCTCCAATCGAACCTCGTGATAAGCAGACAAGGAACTCCTGTTTCTTCTGTATCTCCTATATCATTCCTCTATGGTAAGAAACTTAACTTAAAATAGCTTGTAGGAAAAAGTAATAATTTATGTTCTTCCACACAAACTTTCTTGCTATTTCATTTGATAGTGTGTGGTTTTAGATTCTGAAAGGCCGACGGTTAGGCTGAGCACTACGTGTAACATGAGGACAAAGGAGAAGAGTATTCTTATAATGATCAAGTTTATTAAGCCGGTATATGGTTTCAATTCGTCTCACGTATCAATATCCGGAGGCCATTTGCAGAGGTGCTAGAGTTACTACACATGTATTCAACTAGACTTTTCAATCTCTTACACCTTGTAAATTTTTCTATCTTTATGCGATTCTACAGCTTCCAAGAGATGACTAAGAGAAGCTACACTGCCCACATACGAGCAGATACGGATGTCGTATCAGTCTACATACCCGAAAATGTAACATCAGATGTTTCTGGGAATGGAAATGGAGCATCTAATACTCTGCAAATCAAGCACTGTAACAGCTTCCGTCCTAACTTTCAATTCCCACTTTTTGAGTTCAATTTTCTTTAATTGCTTTAGTTAATAAACTCCAGATTGTTTCACTCACTATACTCTCTTCAGATTCAGTACCGGTTGAATCTTTGGTGCTTTCCTGCTTTGCCACTGCTGCTTTCGGTGTGACAGCTTTAGTCGCCGGCTTCCTAACTGTTTCGACAGCAAGCCTCTTATCAGCAGGAGCATTCTCTAAACCGAATGCTATCTTGTGCTCTGATCCTGCAAGAAATCTTTTCGTAATCTCCTAACCTAATCATCTTCATTACACCATTGGATGAAGGTTAATACATATATTTTCTTTTACTTGGTGATGCAGAGAGTGGCTTCCCACCTTCAAGTGTTTGCATTCTCCAAATGGTTAGCAGTCACGTTGCCGGTCGAGTATTACGAACTAGTAAGAGGCTTGCAGTGGAGCATTCCCTACTTCCACCTCCCATGGGAGACAGAGGACTCACATTCAGTCATGGTGGGCTCATCTTCTCCCAAGGACCGACTCCTTCGAGTCCCAAATAAACACGACTCAGTATTCTTCAAAGGCCTAAAACCCGAAGCTGCAAATGTGGATTCGGCTGCAAAGGTTTTTGGGTTGCCTCTCTCGCCTATGGAGTATGAATCATACTTTGAGGTAAGATCAAAGTACTCCCACTCCATTCTTGATTCTGTATATTAATTGAGGCGTTTGAATTCGCAGAGCCACTCAATCATGCCACAAGCAGAATACATTTTGGATCCACAGAATTCACATGGGTAAGCAAATTTAGTACACAAACAAAATTAGGCCAAATCTGCCATTGTTGAGTTTGCAGCTAAATAAATGACTACTGTTTCTTCAGATGGAGAGATTTTAGTAGAAGCATGTTCTGGCTAGCAGTAGTTGGAGGGAGTTTGATAATTTTTCATGCTCTACTGGTTATGATTCTCAAATATAGAAAGCTAAACAAGGAAAAACAAGGCTATGCAGCACTTACTTTTCCAAGATTTGAGATCTTCCTTCTACTACTTGCACTCCCCTGCATCTCCGAAGCATCGTCTGCTGTAATCAAAGGTATGTTGAAAGTTTGAATGTCTACTCCATTCATACAGAACATAATTCTATGCAAAGAATATACTGTTTAATGTTTATATAGGAGCAACATCTTCCGGGACAATAGTTGGCGTTCTGATACTAGCCCTAGTCGCCTTCGTGCTGCTCTGCCTCCTCCTATTCCTCTCCTTCGGAATCACATTGGGGAAGCTACTTCAGTACAAGGAAGTGCACCAAGTAGGGCAATCATTCCACTGGTATCAAGAGCTAATCCGAGTCACATTAGGCCCGGGAAAGAGAGGCCAGTGGACATGGAAGAACGAAAGTAGATCGATCTTTCTAACCATATTAGGCCCCCTCTTTGAAGATCTAAGAGGCCCTCCGAAATACATGCTGTCCCAAATCTCCGGCAGCAGTTTCACTAAACCGGGCGACAGAATCATCGCCTCGGACGACGAAACAGAGGATGCAGAAGCACCCTTCATTCAGAAACTATTTGGAATCCTCAGAATTTACTACACTTTCACTGAATGTGTGAGGCGTGTGGCTTTAGGTGTCGTCTCCGGTGCCTACTCGAATACGTGGTCATCAAAAACACCGACAATCACCCTACTCTGCATCACTTCTTTCCAGCTCTTCTTCATGGTGCTCAAGAAGCCCTTCATCAAGAAAAGGGTCCAGCTTGTTGAGATCATCTCTGTAGCTTGTGAACTCATCGTTTTCGCCTTCTGCCTCGTCCTACTAGATCGAGATTTTTCTCCCAAAGATGAGAGGAAGATTGGGATAACAATGGTGGTGGTTTTCTTGCTAGCCTTCCTATTCCAAATGATGAATGAGTGGTACGCTTTATACAGACAGATCAAGCAACTAGATCCAATCACTAACAAATTCCTCCGTGGCGTTGAAATGGCGGGCGTCGGATTGGCCTTGTTCGTCTTACCGCGGTGTTTGATCGGGAAATTGCACCGCAGATTCCCGATCAACAACCCGGGTGAGACGGACACAGATAGGAACCAGAACTCCGGGAACCGGAATTCCGGGGATAAGCCGTGGCTGAGGCAGATAAGGGAGATGGCAAGGGCGAGTTTTAGCAGAGAAGGAAGCATTAGCAAGCCTTCTACTCCGACGGGCCCTTCTAGTAGTAAGACTGGGTGGAGTGGGTTTTGGAAGAGCAAGAGAAGTGGAAGCTCTTCGGCCTCTACTTCTATTGATTTTAAGGCCAAACCGAGTGGGTTGTATAAAGAGTTGGAAGAAATTTTTGCATCCAAATGAGAGATCCATCCGGATCCAGCCTTTGTATGCATGGGCTTAATAGTACATACAAAGTTGTGAACAGTTAATTTATTCCACATGGGACTTTTTAAAATCTTAAAAAAAGTAAAAAATACTCCATCCATTCTATACGCAATGTGTTTCTTCTTTTGGGAGAGTTGAAACTGGTGTACGAAGTTGTATAAAATGGTGAATCCACAAGTAAAATATTTTTAATAATTTACTATTATGTAAATATGACACATTCTATGGAAAAAATCCGGAATAGAAGAAATATTCTATGGGATGGAGAGAATATAATGTATTAAGTGAGAATATGTGAAATTATCATATATATATATATATATATATATATATATATATATATATAGGGAGTGGATCTTGTGAGAATCCTCCTTATTTGTGAGAATTAGGAACTAATCATGGCCTTAGATTTCATTAATTTAATGGTGCAGATTTAAATTTTGTTTTCAAATATTTTTAAATATAACTTTAGTTTATTAGCTCATGTGTAATTTAGTCATTAACACTAATTAAATTCATTCTTTACTTCATGGATGCATGAACCGTTTTTCATATTTAACGCCGTTTCCCTTATTTTTCTCTCTCCCTCATTTTTCCTCAACTATTCACGTTTGTTTCTCTCTCTTTTATACAATGAGTGAATATATCAATTTAAAGGTCATAGAAATATTAATAATTTATTATACAAGCTTCTATATTCATATTAGTTTTTGTTATATGATTAATATTTTATGCATAAATATTAATTGGCTTATGCATATATTATTAGAATGTTATTACAAACTTCAAAATTAAAATTAGTAATATGCATATGGTAGTTGTCTATTATGCAAAAATATAAACTTAGTTATGCATATATTAGTTATTTGTCTTTACAAGTTTTATGGATATATTAGTTGTCTGTTATGCACAAATATGAACTTGTTATGCATACATTAATAATTTATTTTTACAAATCCAGCAATTTTATATTTGCTTAACATGATTGTAGCAATATGCAAGAGACTATTATGTTTAATGCAAGAGATATTTATGCATAATGAATGAAAGTTTTATGCATAATTGAATACACTTTTAATGTGTGATTTTTTGCATAATGAAAGAGACTTTTATGCATAATAAAATAGATTTTTTTGAATATTTTTATGGATAAAATACAGTTTTAAATGGTAGATTTTTAATGAATTATGATTTTGGAATTAATAATATGGTAAGTTATTTAAATTAATTCGTTTGTTGCTATATTTATCCATATTAATTAGTATGTTAATTAAAAGTTAAATTAGATATGAAGAAACTTGCCTTATCTATAAATAATCACACGATCTTTTAAATTAGATATTAAGAAACTTGCCTTAATAATAAATCCATAAATATAAAAATTACAATTTTAACCTTCATTAAATAAACAAACTAAAATTATATTTAAAGATATATGAAAAAAAAATCTGAACCATTAAATTAATGAAATCTAAGGCCAAGATTAGTTCCTAGTTCTCACAAATAGGGAGAGTTCTCACCAGACCCACACCCTATATATATATATATATATATAATGGTTCCTTATACTTAAGTAAGAAATAATAACCAATTTGGTCCATAAGTCTCACTGAATTAATGGCTATAGATTTTTTTCATTTAATTTTATCTTTTCAATTAAAATCAATTCTAAAATGGTGTTCTTTATGCATCTGATTTCTTACACCCTTTTTTTCATCAATCATGTCTCATTATTTAAGTTGGGATGATTGAAATTCCTTATTTATAAAGTTGGGATGATTGAAATTCCTTATTTGTACTACATAATTAAAGAAACTAATCATGTGTTATTAAAGAAACTAATCACGTCCCATCTTTTTTATTTCTACTGCTTTTTTTGCTATTATAAAAATAATATTTTTTGTGTTATTAAATATCTTGCCATATTCAATTTACTAATTAGTAATATTATTTATTAATTAATTATAATATTATGTCCTATTAATAATATTTACGTTATTTATTGTTGATTACTCATAAAGAAGGGCAATATTTAAAAAAGTAATCTAATACAGCCTAAATCTTTATTAACAATATTTACGTTATCAATTAGCATCGATATTCTTAGATTAATCTAATGCTTAATTATTTACATCAAATGCATATATTTTATATTAATTGATGCATAAGTATATATTATTTTATGCATAGATTTATATAATTTGATGCATAAATTTATACAGTATGTGATGCATAGGTTCATACTTATTGATGTAGAGTTTCATATTGGTCGATGCACGTGTATGTACCGAATGATCCATTTTGTTTGTATTAGTTGATGCATAGGTGTTATTGGCTGATGCATACTTCTACACTAGTTGATGCATAAGTTTTATGATGCATTGATCTAATGCATACGTTTACCTAGATTTTCCAACACAAATACATATTAGATTTTTAAAAAATTCGATTTTAGAGTATGGGGAGAGAGAGTTAGAGAACAAAGATTTTTCTAATTCCATTTAAGTTTCTCATGGAGGAATTATGCATTTAATGTTATGAACTAAAAGATTGAAACTATTCCTATATTCACGAGATTTCCTAATATGGTTTTTAATACATTAGACAAATATATCATTCTCACTAATATGATAATTAAAAATTAGGATTTGTTGGATTAATTTTGGCCATAGATTAAATTAGGATCTATGATATATAATAGTTCTTAGTTTTCATATAGGAATTGGTTCCCATGAGAACTCTACCATATATATATATATATATATATATATATATATATATATATATATATAGGGTGGTTCAAATAGGAACACCCCTTATAGTGAGAAATAAGAACAATTATCATCCTTTAGATGATGAAAATCGACGACCTAGATTCCTATTTTAAATTTTTCAAAAGAATTGCACTATTAAGTCAAAAAATTTGCACAAAGGGTATTAAGGTCAAATTGTTTTAATATAATAATCCAACCCTAAATTATTTTCATTATTCTAATCTGCGGATGACAAAAACAATGCGTTTCCACAATCTTCTTCCCCCAAAACTACCGTATCCCAAAATCTAGAATTCAACAGGAAGCAGACCCGAGCATCTGCGCGCGTAGGAATCCCTCGTTGTTCTGGAAGGCACGCTCTACGTCGGCTTCGTTACCTTGAACCCTCCGAACTCCGGCGACGCGAACACGCTGGTCGCGAAGATTCTGCATCCCGGAGACGTGGTCGTGTTTCCTAAAGGTTTGCACGAGGAAGATTCAAATTGAATTGGTGAGTTTTTAACTTTTGGGCGAATTTAAAACCATCGAATTCTTGGTTTTTGTATTGTTATAATGTATATTTGCCGAAGACAATTAGGGTTTTCGCAGATTATGAAATTCTTGACGAATTTATATTAATTGATTGTTGAATTGGGTTTTGGAATTATTTGCCTAAACTGAATGTATTGAACATTTTCGCTTTTTCTTTTTTGAAGCATTGCACAACTGCAACGATTTGTGGGTTTGTTGGTGTATGA
Organism: Lavandula angustifolia; assembly: GCA_028984105.1. Lineage (NCBI taxonomy): Eukaryota > Viridiplantae > Streptophyta > Magnoliopsida > Lamiales > Lamiaceae > Lavandula > Lavandula angustifolia. The sequence continues at coordinate 28,058,552 of CM054806.1, read as the reverse complement.
CTTCCTGTTGTAGTTAGCGGTTTTTTTATTATAAGATAAATTGTACGATTCATTATTACGTAGTACACGTTTTTATGATAAAGTTTGCACTTTTTTTATTTTATTTGTGATTTTTTTGCTATTTTAAGCACACTTTTGAATTTTGCAAACTTCTGAACTTTTTTATTAAAAAATTTGCACACTTATGAACTATTTTATGTACTTTTATCCATTTTTAATTGCACAATAACAATATATTTTTTTATGTGAGGGATGGTTTTTTTGTGTTTACTGATTGCACATTTATGTGATAAGTAGTGCACATTTTTTCTTTTTTTTATTTGCACCATTGCAAAACATCATCAATTGTGTGTTTTTGGTGAATAAATATGTATAGATGCGTAACGAATTTTTATTTTTAAATTTATGTTCAACTTCCTTTGTATTTATCAATTTTTATATATTTAGATAAATTGCATAATTAAGTATTCTGTAGAACACAATTTAGATAATAAAATTTGCACTTTTCATTTATTTGCGAATATGATGCTATTTTATGCACATTTCTGAAATGTGAATGTGCACACTTATGAATTATTTTATGCATTTTTTTTAAATTTTAACTGCACGGTTTCAAAATATTTTTCGCGAGGGACGACATGTTTGTGTTAACATATTGCACATTTGTGAGACATATGGAAACTTTCAAAAGGTGAATTGTCAAGCTCTTGGGCGATATGATTGCGAAAGAATGCGAAGAGTCAGAGTTGTCTATGTTGATAATTAAATATTGTGCATAGATTCTTCAAAGTGATATAAACTTGCATAAGAATGATGTTGCTAAAAATGCAGACCACTACTTTAAAATATTTTCTTGCCTAGTAAAATAAATGTTGAGCGTTTTCCGCTAGGATAATCTTTACATGTCCTTAGAATTTTATAGTTTTGAACGATTCAGACACGTTTCATATAACAGTTGTTTATTTTATTTTATGGTCATTTTTTCGAGTGGTGTACAATAAGTAATGAAATGGTGCATTTTAATAAAAGATAAGCGTGCATTTCATAAAAGTAAAATAAATATATAGTTTAATTTTTTTATAGCATAATAATTTGAACGATTAAGTATTAAAAAATACACATCTACTATGTATAAATTAGCACTTTAAAAAAAATATTAAAATAGGTACTAAAAAAATAACCTTGGTTTGGGCAGCTATCCACTAGTTTCCCAAATCGCTCCCAGTATGCTCCAAATGACTCATCAAGCTCTTGAGTAATCCCGGAAATCTCTTTTTTGAGTACATTCGTCTTAGATTGAGGAAAATACTTGTCCAGGAATGTCTGACACATTTGAGCCCAAATAGTAATCGACCTAGGTCGAAGTCCAGAAAACCATGCTCGAGCTCCGTCTTGAAGAGTAAAAGGGAATGCTTTGAGCTTGAAAGCATCCAAATGACCTTGCCTGTGCAGATCACAGACCTGATTGAATCCCTCCAGAAAAGCAAAAGGATTCTCATTGAACTTCCCATAAAACTTTGGACATGCCGCGACCAAATTCAGATTCACATCTATCTGCTCAGTGGTGGTTATGTTGATTGGTCCGGGCAAGTCCTCTCCTAAGTTCCTCGAACCTGAGTTCATCTTCAGATTGGCTCCTTCTTCTTCAGCCATGTTTTCTTCTTCAGATTCAGAATTGCTGTCTTCAGAAAACGGGTCTATATGACCTGTCGGACCGATTTCAGACTCTGAATTACTGGTCCTTTCCTCTGTCTGGTCAGTCGGACCTGTTTCTTCTTGTGACAGCACTGGTTGCTTTTGCAGCTTTGTTGCCTTCCGGTTCCTTTTCGCAGTCTTTTCAATTTCTGGATCGAAGTGTAGAAAAGGGCGGGAAGACCTGCTCGTGCAACACTTAAAAAGCACAAAAGATCAGTAGGAAAAATAAGCTAAAAGAAAACACCGTTCCGTGGCAACGGCGCCAATTTGGTGATCGCTGTTTACACCAAATAATCCTGCAAAATTGCTAGAACTAGAATTAGTATAGCAACAGGTATCGAACACAGGGAACGGAGTATTTCAAACCTAAAATCCTATCAATCAGGGTTTGGTTAGAACCACGCAACTTTTGGGAATTATCTAATCTAAAGACAACGAAAATTAAAGCAATAATGAAAGGCGAAATTTACTAATGCAAATAAAAGCGGGTCCAGCAAGATGATTCACACACACTCACAATCGATCACTGACACTATTAATTAATTAATCCACTCAAATCAATCAGTTGTAGGACACCGTAATTAAACTGACATATCCCCTATTCCCCCTTAATTATTCGGTAATCGCCATGGTGGGCATTGAAACGACTACTTCTCTAAATTAGATGCAACCTACGTTGGTGGACAATCAATAGATTTAACACCTAATCAGTTTTAAGAACTAAGGGAACCCAATTTAGGAGCCTACTCGTATGGTGGGTATCTAATAGTCTCCTACCAAATTAATCCAACTGCCCTAAGACAATTTGCTACCCATCTAGCCTAATCCCACGAGAAACGATGGAAGTACTAAATTAGCTATGAATTAAACTAACCTAGGGTGATCAAGCCTAAATTAATTAATCTAATTAATTAAACCTAGATTAATTTAGAACCTAAGTGATTAATTTTAAGCCCTAGTCTCACGAAAATAAGGTGGTGTGTGTTTCACATCTCGCCGGCCCCTTAAAAGACTTAGCTACGCATATCGGCCGGACTAGCCAGACAGACCGGTTTACAGAACAGAACACAAAACATGCTGAAAATCATGAAATAATTATGCACGAAAATTCAAACAATAACAAATAATCAGAACACCAATAAGTACGAAATTAAACCCTAGAAATTATGAGATCATAAATTAAAGTCTTCAAATCAATCCAACAGGAAAATTAAGCGGAAGCAATCCAAATACGGGAATGTAAAACGGAAGCAGGAACATGTTGTTTCTCCCAAATCTAAACTACAATTAACGAAATTAAAATAAGAAATTCGAACTCTGAAAATATGATGAATACTCCCTCGGACTCGGATCTCCCTCGACTCTCGCTCGCCTTCGTGAATGATGATGATAAGGATAATTAACTAATCAAATCTCCCTCTCGTTGGCTTGGCGTGAATGATGATATATCAAGATGGAATAATAAAATAATCTCTCCCCTTCGTTGGCTTGGCGTGAATAATGATGATGATGAATGTTATGGTGTGCATGTGTATCTAGATCGGATGATATCTCGTCTGTGTGTGCGCGCCACACTTAATTAGGTCCTTCCTTTCCTTCTCCAATTAGATCTTCTATGTATGGAAAAATATAATATAAAGTATATTATATTAATTTCTTTCCACACTTAATTTTCCTCTTAATTTCTTCCGGATTAAGCACATATTTCCATTAATTCGCACCCGCCACATCAATGTCTTGTCAACGCCACATCATCATAAGAAACTGCAAAACAAATACCAAAACGCAATCCAACCACCACAATATATGCCAAAATAAACGGAATATGGATAGTACGAATATAGACCTATCAAACCTCCTTACACTTAAACCATACTTGCCCTCAAGTATAAGGAAACAAAAGTATAAGTACTATCCAAATTTCATTACTCCCCAAAGACTCAAGACTCTAAAATAAAAAGACAAGGACGAAAACAAGACAAAGAAAAGACAAGAAGCACAAAGACAAAGACAAGAAAACAACACGAAATAACACAAGAAGCAATACCAATCATATCCGTAATCTCCACACTCAATGAACTAGCAAAACATGTCAAACTATGCAAATATGAATCTTATCAAACAAGTAGAGTTGCAAATTTAAGACTAGGCACACAAATATCAATTTAGTCAAAAACCTAAGAAAAAGTGGATCATCCTCACGGTTCACTCAATATTCTCTAATCTAAGTCCAGTCAAGCCACTCAAAGAAAATAGTCCATCTGTCACGATAAAAGATTGTGACAACTGCAATATCAAGGAGATCTTTTTCTTTGGTTGTAATGGGGCTTAGGACATAGACAAATTTTCGTTGGTAAGGGTCCTAGGGGTTCTAAGCTCTAACAAATGTAGATCAATGTCATGCATGTCATACTCACTTAAAATGAGATAATCAAGAATAGATAAATAACTCCCACCACTAAAGAATTACACATCAAATGCTACTTAATATATCAACAAATAACCCTTCAAATAAACTGATTTTTTTAAATTTTTTTTTTTGCGTTGGATTAGCTCTATTCACTATTCACGAAAATCTGGGTACAAATACGATTGGACCTTAGATATTGCTATTCATACACAATTTCGGCCAACAACTAATTTCGTAGCATATACACTAGGTAGGCAAATGATAAATAAGAAGATCAATCTCACACAAGCGTGTAAAACATGCAATGACACGGGAAAAGAGAAGGCTAAAAAGGCCTCGGCTAAAATTTTCTGACTAAATCAAAGAATCGGTCAATGCTCAAATTTAGTTCACTAGGGGATAATGCAACGTAGGAAAAATATTGTCGTGGCCAAATGGTTTAATCCCTAGTGCCTCCTATCACGTATCACAAGTGACTCACCTTTATTGCAACTTCATGGACAAACACTCTCAAAGAAATTAGTAGGAAGTGTCCTACTTTAAAGGCTCAAATCTAATATATGGAGTGTGTATAAAATTCGATCCACTAATTACTTATTATTTCTCATCCCAAATTACATACAAATGTGCACCAAGTCCTACTCTTCACAACAACTAACATGCTTGCATATTGAGACATAAAGCACAACCAAACATGCTTAAACAAAGAACAAGAATGCATCAACTACTTCAATTTTTGGCATGCTTCGACGACACAAAAGAAAGGACGACACAAAGTGAAACGACGTAAAGACATCCCTCCTTACACTTAACCCCTTGTGTACCCTCACACAAGAAAAGACAAAGAAAAAGGACTGAGAACATGACAAAAACACATAACAAATACCCCTCCTTACACTTGATCATTGCAAACGAGCAAGTAAAAGAGAAACAAAACATAGAAACGAACACAAAAACACAAACACACAATAACAAGAAAATAAGAACAAAAGCAAAAGTGGGGAAAATGGCATCACCTATCGCCCGGAGGCGGAAGGCGAGAGAGAACCGTGCGCTCCAAATCATCAAAGCGCCGCCGAAGGCTGCAAGCTCACCATGCAACTAACTCCTCTGAGATCTTTTCTCCTTACACTTAAGTCCACAACATCCTTCGTAGCCTAGATCTGGAAAAACAACACAAAAACAAAGACCAAACAATAATAAAATCAAAGGAAATAAACGATAATAAACTCGGGTTGCCTCCTGGTAGCGCCTTTCTTTAAAGTCTTTGGCTAGACCTCCTCTTAAAGGGCCAATCTGGTGGAGGTATGCATAGTGGAGTCACATCCACTACCTTGATCACCCTATGCAATCGCTTCCCACGGTCTTTATACCACATGGAATCATCACAAATATCTTTATCCCTCATTTCTTTGGCATCCAAATCAGCAAATCCATGTGTGAGAGTGAGTTCCATCTTATCCTGCAACAAATGCGTCTCAAGATATTCTGGGTCTACGCACTTGGCGGGGAGCATCTTCTGGATGATTGCCGACACCGACATATCCATCAATACCTTCTCGGATTGCTGGATCTTACCCGCTATGAAGTCTTTGACAAATTTCCTAAATTGGGGAATCTTCACGGCTTCGAGGAAAGGTATGTTGATTTCCAGTTTCTCGAACAACTTCACATAATCCATGTATTCCTTGTTCGATGTCCGTTTCCTCTCCAATGCCTTAGGAAATGGTGGAGGTATAACAGTTTTAGGGTCTGTCTGGACAGATCGGCCTTCTCTCGCTAGCGGAACTTCATCGATAAAATTCCGCAACTCGTCGGGTCTTTCAGGCGCTCGACCTTCTCTCGTAGTCGGCTCTCCATAAGCCAGATTCTGCAATTTTATCGGGTCTTTCTGGGCAGTTCGACCTTCTCTGTCTGTCAGAATGCTCGGTCTGGTCAGCTCGACGGTCTGGTCACAAACACTGAGGCATCATTGCCATCAACAACGCCGATGCATGAATAAGCTTAAAGTGAAATATAAACGTGCATAAAAAATCCACTATATAGTGCATAAATTAACACCAAAATAAAATTAAAAAAAAAGAACAAAACAAACAGAAATTACAAACCGCAAGAATCTGAAAACGAAAAAGTAGAAATTGATAAACAATTGATTCAAATATTCTTCCAAAAAATTTTCAAATGATCAAAATAAAAATTAGGTTTCCAATTGATTATTCAAAACTAAGAAAAATAATCAAAAAACCATAGAATCCTATAACATGATTTGATGCACGTATACGAAGAAATTAAGAATAGAAAAGAGGTTGAAATCGAATATGATTTTTTTTATTCAATCAGACATTGAATCAAAACAAGATAATGGAATCAAACATAAGATTTACGCAGAAACAAGCAAATAAACAAAGAACCTTGTGTAGACATTATCATAAAATGTTGATAATCAAAATTGAAAAACTCTATATTTCTCACTATCTGCGCCGATGTAAAGAAAAATGAACTACAGAACGATTTATAAGACATAAATTAGGTTACAAGATAAAATAGAAACATAATTTTACAAAAAAAGACCTTGGTGCAAACTTTTTGCCTTTATGGTGCATTTCGGGATTTTAAGTGATGACAAGATCTGGAGCGTCGAATTACTTGATCAAACGGTTATAAATTGTTCATATTTCTCACTCTAAGGGGTGTTCTCATATGATCTCCCCTATATATATATATATATATATATAGGAAATGGATCAAATGAGATCTTATATTCAAAAGTGATATGAGATCCGATCTCATCCATCCATTTCTTTGATCTGTGACTACTATTTTTCCTAAGATAAACATTTTAAAATAAATCAAAAAAGAAAAAAAAATTGATCATTAAGGACAATTGTGTAATCTTCTATTCTTTTCTTTATCTTCAAGAATAGCGATCCTTTCCTCCTTGAAGAATTGCAATTGAAAACCAGAAGCAAGAAAATTTCTTTCTCAGCCCTCCTTTCTCTAGCAATCCGCCGCGGCGATTCCGTTGTTGCCGGCTGAAGTCCGACAAGTTCTTACATTTCCTTCCTTCGCCGTTATAGTTAAGTTTATCTCTTTCTTTCGTCTCCTTTTGCACTCGAAGAGAATGAAGTCGGTTTGAACTAGGGCTTCAGTTCAAATTATGTTTGAAATATGGATTAAGAATGCAATGCAGAATGATTGTGAAGTGTTTTTGTTAGGTGTTTGATTTTTTGCTGGTTCCTCAACAAGTTCAGCTCAATTTTTGGATTTTATGGGTTGAGGGTGGTTGTCGAATTTTAGTCAAGAAGCTTGTATACGGATTCTTGCTTTTCATTTCTTTTCATGTTCTCAATTTTTCCGCATACTCTGAACAAGTATTACATTTTTCCTCAATTTTTTGCTATCATGTTTGACTATTATATTTTTATGCATTATTATGTTATGTGTTTACGTTGATGCATTAAACTTTCCATGCATGTCAGAATTGGAATGACAAAGTTGTTACAATCAAATGTTTCTCTTGACCCCAATGAGTCTATTATTTTCATCACCGAATGTGCAGATGAATTGAAACCGTATGTTGGAAGAAAATTTGCTACTTTTGATGAAGCGAAAAACTTCTATCAAGATTATGGAGGTTTGTGCGGCTTTGATACTCGTAAATGGTCCGTAAAACGTCATGCGGATGAATCTATCATGCAGAGATATATTGTATATAGTAGAGAAGGGGATAAATTTATGGATGGTGATAATGTTGATTTCAAAAGAATAAAGTGAAGGTGTAATTCAAAACGGTCATCATGATTGGCTCGCGTCGTTTTTAAATCGCACCCCGAAGGTTTTGTTGTTGATGTATTTCACGAGGAACATACATATCTTTTGTTATTCTCAACTCACAAGCAATTCATGAGATACAATCGTAGCATGACGTCAGTTCATAAGAATTTTGTGCTTAGTTGTGCGCGTTCTAATGTTGGTCCGGTGAGGTCATATAGAATGTTCAGTGATTTTGTGGGTAGTTATCAGAACATCGGTTGAGATGGTGTAGACTTTATAAATTTCCACCGTAAACAAGTATTTTTGTTGTTGTGTTTGACTATTACATGTTTATGCATATTATGTTATGTGTTTATGCTGATCCTATCAACTTTTCATGCATGTCAAAACTGTAATAGCAAAGTCGTTATAATTAAATGTTTCTTTTGACCCGGATGAGTCTATTTTCATCATCGAATGTGCAGATGAATCGAAACCGTATGTTGGACGGAAATTTGATATTTTGGATGAAGCAGAAAACTTCTATAGAGATTGTGGAGATTTGTGCGGCTTTGATACCCGTAAGTGGACCATAAAACATTTAAAATTCAGGATTCAAGATGAAGCCGGGGCAAGTAGTAAGGGGAACAAAATGAAGGATAATTGAGGGTTAGAAACCGATACCTTACTCCTTCGTATGTTGTCGCGACTTTGATTGTTGCTCCTGTGTTAGATCTTCTGATCTCTGTCCAACCTTTTTCTTCCTCTGGGTGATCAGAGAACTGAAGAAAATAAAATTTATCATCTCTCTCTCTTACACGCTGCGTGCGTGATGTTGGTCCCGAGAGCACGGTCAGGTGTAGAGGGGGGGGGTGAATACACCTGAAACCAATTTCTCAACTTAAAACACGACCAGTCCTTTTCAGGATGATGTCGCATCTTGAATGAATTAAGCGGCACCTGGATAGCATTTTCGAATCGTGTTGGCGAGTGACCGACTCTTACCGAGATCTCGCTAGGCGGACCGAGTGTCGAATTCAGTATCAGCAGATAGAGTTCAGTGGTGCGGAATAGTGTAGGCCCAATCAGTTGAGTTGGAAAACGTTTTTAATAAAACAGTTTCAGTAGATTAGTGCGATCAGTTAAGTTTGCTGAAACTGAGTTGAATGATTTTAAAGGATAGTTTTCAGTATGAACAGTTAAAATCAATGCAACAGTAACGAGAACATAAATAAGAGACATAGAGATTTTTAAAGTGGTTCGGATATCAAACGATCCTACGTCCATTGTCCCAAAAGATCAGGAGGCTATTTATTATACTGAGTTAGTCTCAGTCAGCTTGTACACTGGACAAAGCTGCGTCTTGGAATTTATACTGAGCAAGTCTCAGTTTACACGGTTATCAAACTGAAGTGTTTGACAAACTCTCCAACTATGAAGGAGTCCTTGTACAATAAGGATTAAGTTCAAATATGAACTCCTTCGTCTAAGCTATGGATATGTTCTGTTGAGCTTAGGTTAGAGGGATAGGGAACAAGAAGGTAGCTTCTAGAACGACGAACAGCTGAGTTTAGCTATGGGTTCGTGTAACGTCGTTTGGATATTAGAGGCTTGTATGTAACGATTAAGCTTGGTTCCCTAAGAGCTAGAATGTAGTCTTTCGCCGGAGATATATTCTTCGAACTTCTTGCGGAAGACTTGGGCTTTTCGGATTAACTCGTTTGAATGCTCTGTATTCTTGTGTATGCGAAGGTTCGGTTCGTGTTCTTCCCGTTTCTTTCGTTGTTTTCGTGAGCTTCAAATTTTGATTTATCCCTCTATTTATTGAGAAGAGATTAGGAAAGATCCGTTGGAGACGATGATCCCTTTATCTCTCTCTTTTGGTAGCTAACGACTCTTTTGAAGTAGAGTGACAGTGTCCTTTCCCTCCTTTTCCGGAAAGTTGTTGACCTGCAACTTTAGTAGGTGTAGGACGATGTCGCTTGTCATTGGTCGAGATTGAGAGTAGTGGTTGAGACGGACGACTTCAAGGTGATTTGAAGTTGTCTTCTCCTTTCCTCGTACTTTGACTATCATTTCCTTCAAAAGTTCACGTTCGAAACTGTCGCGTTCAGTCGATCTTGATTCTAGATAACCTCATCCGCTTTATCTGAAGATCAACTCGAGTACGGTGAACTACTCCTGCGAGTTCGGTTCGTCGACTCCTTTCGATATCTGCTTCCCGCCGAGTCCAGGTATTTACCGAGTCTTCTACTTAGTCCGAGGCGATAAGCAATTGAACGCCGAACGAGCAGAGTGTCTCGCGAGTCCGAAACCTCGAGACAAAAAAAAAAAAAAAAAAAACAAATACAAAGTAATGGTTCACCAATCAAGATAGGGTTTGGGATCTTCAAATCTTCATAGACTCGTTCGAGCACAAGGCTACCGAGTATATGTCAGACGGAAGATCGAATCATTTCCACTATATGCAATGTTGATGATAGAATCATACCCAACAATTTCCCTATTTGATGATGCCAAAACCTAACAACATCTATGCAAACTAACACTAAACTTGTCAGAAACAGAGCTCCTTACAATATTACAAGTAGGATCAGTGGAGTTGTTCTTCAAGTTCTAGACTACTGAAGAGAGCAGGGCAGAGAGTCAGAATATAGAGACTAAGCATTTCTCCCTGTCTTAACAATTTCCCCCTTCAAGGAAACAACTAATCTATCAGAATCAAAGCGGCTATTGACAAATAAATCAATGAGTGTGAGTGTGTGAGTCAATAATCACTTCAGTGATTCTGAGTGTTAAGCATAAAACAAACACGACTTATTTAGACAATAAGATATTGTCGAAGCCAAACAGAGATATTATATATATACGAAGTTCAGTACAAGAACATCTCTGCTAGACTAAAAAACAAAAAGAAATACAGAAGCTGAACATCACTTGAAATGTCCAATCCTGTTCTTGAATTCTTGCGCTGAATCTTCAGGAAGGGGCACTCCATACATCCGATATGTGTTCTTCCGCAGCTTCTGAATCTCAGCAAAGTCCACTGGCTCATCTTCTTGAAGAAATTTGGCTTCAGCAGCGTTCTTCACTTCCTTCTCAATCACGCCGTAGTGGATAGATCCATCGAGTCTTCGAGGGGGCGATATAATCCTGGGATCTGGAACTCTGACTTCGACATTCTCTTTCACAGCTTTTTGCATCTAGGCATACATGTCTACGTCAGCGATCATTATGAACTCAGTGTAGGCTTCTACCTTGCGCTTGTCTGTCCAGAAACTCCAGAAGTAGTTTCTTTTTATGAATTCGATCTTCAGCGCTTCCCACCTCTGCGTGAATTCTATTGGTATCCATTCGTCTGTCCTTGGCCACCTGTAGGTCTTCAGATCCGAAGGCTTTCTGAACTTTCTGTATCTGTAGGGAATGCCATCCTTAGACGGAATCCTCAGCCTTGCTTCTTTCTCTGTTTTCAGCCTTAGAGCTTCCAGATCTGCCATATGAATTCTCTGTCTGGCAGCTTCAATTTGCTTTGCCTCTTCTCCTCTGTACAAGTATCTATCCATCTGAGCCCAGATGGCTTCTATTTCAGCATCCTGTTCTTTTGTATTTGTGTAGGAGGGCTTATGAGGCATCTCTTCTTCTGAGTCAGCAGGAGTATAGGATTTTTCTTTAGAAGTACCCTGCTTCTCAGTTGATTTCTGTTGTTGCTTCTCCTTTTCTCTATCTTCTTCATCATTGAGTATCAGCTTCCTAGGAGGCAATCGCGGTTGTTGATCTTTTTCCCCCCGCGAGCTGGAGCACTTTGTTTTGCCTTTTAGCGAGCTTCGCTTTTGGCTTGTTAGGTCGCTTTCAGCTTCGGCTATCTCTCCCTAGCTAGCTTTTCATCAGCAGCTATCTGAGCCTCCTCCTCCTTAGTGATATATCTCTTAGTTTTCTTGGAGGGAGGGGTCGGGAGCTTCAGGATCTTCTTACCTTTTCCTGGTACTGGAGGTGGGAGAGGAGCTTCTTCTTCCTCTTCGACTCCTCCCAGTCAAGCATACTCAGCAACCTCTTTGATTATATCAGAAGGAGTTTGGGTTGCATGAGTTGCCATTTCTTTGGTTCCTGAGCCACTTGGGCCAGTCTCTGCTGCGATTTCAGCTGCAGCTGGGACACCCTGGGCCTCACCAGTTTTTGTTGGTTCAGTAGGAGCTGTTGTCTGAGCTGAGCTTGCTCCTGCTACTGACCTTGTCTTCTTAGGAGACTTCAGTATCTGCTCTTTAGTGGCTTCCCCCTTAGTAGATTTTGCAGTTTCAGCTGGGGTTGACTTAGCCATTCTTTTCTCAATCCTTTCCCCCATCCTTTCCCCCTTTTTGGCATCAGCAAATATAGTGGGAGAGGGAGTGGATATCTTCTTGTTCAGACTAGCATATGAGGCTGACAGCTCGTCAAGCTTGTTATGGATCTTGGTTAGCGCCTCGTGCAGCTCGTTCTTCTCACTGATCAGATCTTCTTTGTATAGCGTGTGAGACTGCTTGGCTGCTGCCTTGAATTCTTTCAGCTGTGCATCAACCTTATCTTCCATGACCTTCTAGATAGAGCTGAGTCTGAGCTCATTGGCCTGGGATATGGTCGTGACTGACTCAGTGTGGGAGGACTGGGAGGCCTTAAAATCTGCAAGTAATTTGGCCTGTCCCCCTTGAATCCGTCGAGCCGAAGCTTCAAGTCGGCTTTTCGAGTAGCTAGCGCTTCAGATATGATGGAGGAGAAATCAGGGGCGGCTGATTCTGACAATGAAGTTTTCAGCCCCTAAATCTCTGCGCTTGTGGCTTGAGCAGTCTGCTTCCACGTCTTGTGGACTACTCGGGCAAGTATGCGGTTCTGAGTGCCCTGTCTTCTGAGAGCCTTTGCCACTGACTTCGATCATCGGCCTTTGTGGCTGGGCGCTACTTCAAAAGGTGACTCAAGTAAGAGCCTAACAGGTTCTGCTGCAGGTGAAGTACCAGCCACCGACTTCTCAGGAGCAAGGATACTGACAGTTAATTCAATAGTAGTGGGTGTATCCTTGTCCTGTTGAGTTCCCTCATCAGGCTTCTCAGGGCCTGAATCACGGGGTAGGTCCTGACCATCGGGGTCAGACCCATTTGAGGGAGCTGAGCCAGAAGCCTGCTGTTGATCATGCAGCAAGGCCAGCATGGCTGCCCTCAAATCTTCAAGGGTACCGAGGTCAGCAGGCTCTGAGTAGCCTATCTGCTGCCCGATCCTCAATTCCTCTTCATGTAATTGTTCGTAAGAGTGATGGATTATAAGGTGTTGAAGGTTGTGCCACTCCTGGAACCTCAGTAGCATATGGAATCTGGCCTGCTCGGCAATGAGCACTAGATCTGGGTGGCCAGCAATCTCCGGGATATGCTCTGTGATCTCTCAGGATGCTTGAGATTGGATAGCTGAGGCTTCCATCCCGACAGATTCTTCTTCAGATGCCGTCTCCGAATCTTCTATGTCTATCATTGACGTCTGTTTCTCAGCAGATGGAAGACTGCTGAGTGGGGGGACATCGAAGGGGCTTTCTAGGGCTTGAAAGTCTTCGCCCTGGACTTCTTCAGTTTGAACCCCTTGGTCCACTTCTTCTGCTTGTTCAGTGGAGACGGCTTTCTCCACTGACTGAGTCTTTTCAGAAGACTCTGATTCATCTCTCAGCTGCTGCGGCTGCTCAGTCTGTTCAGCAGTGGCCTCGGGTCCTGCCTCTATTTCAGTAGGCACGACGGGAATAATCTTCTTCAGTCGCTTTGCCGGTGCCTTAGGCGTTTTAGCTTGAGGAGACCGCTTCTTGGATAGCGTGGTCTTTTGAGGCGTAGTTTGCTGAGCTGAGGGACTTGACCCGATTTGCTGAAGGGCTGCTGCCCTGTTGTGAAATCTTATCTTCTTCACGTTAAAGTATTGCTTGTCGCTATACGTGATCTGGTCAGATGCGCAGAAGTCCTGAATCATCACAGATAGCTTTAGTCCGTAAAGGAGCTTTCCTTTTGCGCTCAGTCTATATGATGCTTTGTCGAATTTGGCTGCTTGAACCATGAATTCGCGGAGAAAGAACTCCGTCCAGTTAATTTTGGCTCTATCATAGATAGCCATCATCAGTTGCTGCTTGGGCCTGGATACTTGATCGAAAGATCCGGCTTGGCTCGTTAGCAGTTGCGTCACTATCTACGCCAGAGTCCGATACTGCGGTAGTATCGTGTTCTTTGGGAATGCGGCTCTGAAGACTGTAGGCTTCCCGCAGAAGATGGAGAGGTAGTCATCCATCATGTCATCGTTATATCCCACAGTGCTGACTCCCTCGGAGGGTAGATCGAAGCTTCTTCGAAGAGCTTCCTTGATTGACATTTCCTTCACCTCCATAGCAGCATCGCCGATGTTGTGTACAACAAATCTTCCATGAATATCGCCGGCTACTGAGTCTGAGTTGAGGTAGACTTCAGCAACCTACCTTGGGAGGAAGAAGGTCGGCTTCTTCGACAAGAATCCCTCCAGCCCTGATGCCCGGAGCGCAGAAAATATTTCCTCCATGAACTCCAAGTCACAGGCATCGAATTCCATGACTGGTTCGCACCAGACACGGTCTTTCTCAAGAATTTCCTGCATGTTTTCTGGAGCGGACATGCTTATTCCTGCCATTTTTATCTGTAACAAGTAGAATTATCAGTATCGAGTTTGATGTTATAATCAGTATAGCGATGCTGAATAATGAAACAAGTTAAAGACAATCTAATACCATACCACTGAAAATCTGAGAGTTTTAAGAAGATTAGATGAAGTTTGCAAGTAAGGTTTGCAGGAAGTGGATCTCAAAATTTTCGGAGTAAAAAGATTTGAAAGATTGCTAATGGCAGTTTCCGAGATATGATCGAAAATATATATCAAAGAGAAGATGAACAGTTAGTGATCAACGACTGAGTTTAAATATGCTTTTTGAGATGAACGGTCAAGATTAAGTAGTATATTATCGGTAATGATCATGCTTGCCGCCTAAGTCAAAAGCCAGTTGTAACTTGCCTAAGTAGTAACTGTGATACGACGTGCATTAAATGCGTGGCAGAGTTCAGCATACTTATGTATAGAATGTCGTGCATTAAATGTAAGCCGTTAATATTAAATGACATTTCTATAAGGCATTAAATACGATGTTGAATCTGAATCATAAATGCATATTACTGTTTAATTGGTTACTACTGAGTAGAGATACGCAAACCTGTCAGCTGAACATTGTAGTCAGCTGATACCTCGTGTAGATGGTTGTTGGGTCTCTACGCTGCGATTTTACTCGATGCGAGAGTGAACATTCCCCCTTACTGAATGCTCCTCTCTTGAATCCTCTTACTGACTTGAGTCAGTCGGGTCCAGTAGACCTAGCTCTACTGAAAGTTCTCTGAATCTTGCTTCAGCTAGAGGCTTGGTCAGTATATCAGCCCTTTGTCGGTCAGTATGGATCTTTTCCATCCTGATATCCTTCTTTTCGACATGGTCACGAATGAAGTGATGTCTGATGTCCACGTGCTTGCATCTTGTGTGAAGTACGGGGGTTACGAGTGATTGCAATGGCACCTAATGCTTGCCGCGAGAAGATTGACACTTCATTCTGAATGACTTCATAGTCGCGTAGCTGCTGTCTCAGCCAAAGGATTTGGGCGCAACAACTTCCGGCAGCCATGTATTCAGCTTCAGTAGTTGATGTGGCTACTGAGTGCTGTTTCTTTGAGAACCATGAGATCAACTTGCTGCCAAGGAACTGACACGTTCCTGAAGTTGACTTTCGGTCAATTCTACACCCTGCATAGTCAGCATCAGAATAACCTGTTAGTTCTATATTATCATCAGCTGGATACCACAAACCCATGTCAGGTGTTCCTCTGAGATAGCGGAGAGTCTTCTTTGCTGAGTCCATGTGGCTCTGCTTTGGATTCGCCTGAAATCGAGAACATACACCTACAACATAAGTTATGTCAGGTGAGTAGCTGTTAAGTATAATAAAGAACCAATTATAGCACGAAATTTAGTTTGGTCTACTGATACTCCCTCTTTATCAAGATCAATCTTCATGTTCGTGTTCATCGGGATCTTGATAGGTTTGCCGGATGTGCAACCGAATCTTTTGATGAGGTCTCGAGTGTATTTTCCTTGATTAATGAACGCTCCCTTCTCAGATTGTTTGACTTGAAAACCAAGGAAATAGTTCATTTCTCCCATCATTGACATCTCGAATTTATCCTTCATCATTTTCTCGAATTGTTGGCACATGATGACATTCTTTGATCCGAAGATAATATCATCTACATAAATCTGCACGAGTAGTAGATCGTCTTCTAGTCGAATGCTGAAAAGAGTGTGGTCTACTATGCCTTTCTAAAAACCTTTCTGAAGAAGAAACTCAGATAGGGTATCGTACCAAGCCCTGGGTGCTTGTTTTAACCCATACAGAGCCTTTCTGAGTCTATATACTTGATGTCCCTGCTGAAAGCCGGGCGGTTGTTCCACATAGACTTCTTCTTTCATCACGCCGTTCAGGAAAGCAGACTTCACATCCATTTGATAAACTCTAAATCATTGATGTGTTGCGTAGGCTAGGAATAGTCTAATTGCCTCCAATCTTGCAACTGGAGCGAAGGTCTCGTCGAAATCTATTCCCTCAGCTTGACAGTAGCCTTTTGCCACGAGTCTTGCTTTATTCCTTACTATGACGTTGTTTTCGTCTCGCTTGTTCTTGAAGACCCATTTTGTTCCAAACTTCGGGGTCTGTCAACAAGCTCCCAAACTTCGTTTCTCATGAACTGATTCAGCTCCTCATGCATAGCTATGATCCAGTCAGCATCATTCAGTGCGTCCTCAATTGTCTGAGGTTCTTCAGTAGACAAGAAGCAGGAATATAAAGCGCTTTCTCCTTGACAGAATCTGGATCTTGTCTTAACATTTGCTGAAGGATCTCCAATGATTAAATCGGAGGTATGGGCACCCGCCAAGATCTACGATGTTTCAGCTCTTCATCTGAAATTTGTTCAACACAGATAGTAGGTGAGTTAGGCATTTCAGTTGTACTATTCTGAGATTGAAGCAATTCAGTTATGAGAGTGTGATCTACTGAGTCACCAGGTTCAGGGGCATTCAGCTCAGGAACTTCAGTTGTTCCCCCTGAGTTGTTATTCTCAGTAGTGGTCTCAGTTACCTCTAAGGTTTCTTCATCGACCTGAGTTACCTGGGATTGACTCTGTTCAGGAGAGTCAATCGGCTCAGCTATATCTGCTGTTGGTTGAGATTCAGTAGACTTGTCTTCAGTTTCCTCATCTGAATCATCATCCCAACATAGCTGGATCTTTTCGACTTTGTCTTTTAAGCTTAGATCCTGTAGCTGCTTACTGATGTCCTCAGATTCAGAATTAGAGTTATTGCTCCTGTCTTTAGTAGCAAACTCATTAAAAACAACATGAGGGCTTTCCTCCACGCAAAGAGTCCGATAGTTGAATACCCTGAAAGCTTTGCTGACCCGGGAGTATCCTAAGAAAACTCCCTGATCTGACTTACTATCAAAGGTTTTCAACTGATCTTTCCCATTATTGTGGATAAAGCATGAACAACCAAAAATATGGAAATAAGATAGAGAAGGCTTCCTGCCGTTCCATAATTCATATGGTGTTCTCTTATGCTGCTTTGTCAGTAGAGATCGATTATGAGTATAACATGCAGTATCAGTTGCTTCTGCCCAGAATTTGGATGGGAGTCCTGAGTCTGCGAGTAAAGTTCTTACTGCTTCTTTGAGTGTTCGATTCTTTCGTTCAGCAACCCCATTCTGCTGAGGGGTGCGCGCAGCAGATGTCTCATGCTCTATACCTTCTGCTTTGTAGAACTCCTCTACCATGAAATTAAGGAACTCAGTTCCTCTGTCTGAACGTATTTTGACAATCTTGGTGTTCTTTTCGACACTGAGCCTTTTCAGAAGCGTTGGTAACTCTGTTTTGACGTCAGACTTGTTGGCAATGAATATGACCCATGTGTAGCGCGAGTAGTCATCAATGACCACTAATGCATACTTTTTGCCTCTGATCGTCACCGGAGAGACTGGACCGAACAAATCCATATGTAGCAGTTGAAGGATTCCATCAGTGGAAGGAGATGAAACATGTGGATTTTGATTCCTTGTTTGCTTTCCCTTCAGACATGCTTCACACTGAGTGTCTTTGCTGAATACTTCATTCGGCAGTCCTCTTGCTAGAGTGTTTCTTGTTAATTTGTTGAGCGTCTTGAAGTTGAGATGGCTGAGTCTTCTGTACCATAGCCACCCCGTTCGGTTGTCATTCTTCGCCAACAAACAAGCTTCAGGTTCAGCTGAGTTCCAGTCAGCTACATAGATGTTCTTCTTGCGCAAACCTGATAACACTGTTTTCCCTGTAGATTTATCAATAACATCACAGAAACCAGCGTAAAAAATCACTCTATTCGAGTTATCACAAAATTGACTAACAGAGAGAAGGTTATGCTGAAGTCCTTCAACATATGATACTCTTGGAACTTTGGCAGTTCCAATGCTGAGTGTTCCATAGCCTCTGGTGTAGCCTTTAGCATTATCTCCAAACTCGATTCTGGGTCCCTCTTCAGTTGTATAATTCTTCAGCAAGTCCTTTTGGTATGTCATGTGTCTTGAGCATCCGCTGTCCACATACCAAGGGTCTTTGTGCACCTGCAAAACAGAATTATATTTAGGTACCCTTTATTTTTGATTTTGGGTCCTTAGATGTTAGTTTTGGTAACCCATATCTGTCTAACGACCCTGGTGGTCTCAGACAGTTTCTTTCCACTTGAGTCAACATATTTGACCACTGGACTGGTCACTGCTGACTTCTTAGGCTTTTCAGGTTCAGGAGTCCTGATCTTCTGAGTAGGTGGACTGCTGACCTTTGCCTTTTGTGCGGTTTTCTTCTTTTTCTGACTCTTGGGTCCTCTTCTGACTATGGGGTCATAATAATATGAACCATATTGAGCTGGGTGTGTCAGCTGAGGAGGTCCATACTGATCATCCCACTTGGATTTCTTTGGTTCCCCCTTGGTCGGCCCGGGGTGTTTTGGTGCTGATCTTCTGGTCAGAATGCTGATGTGTAGGATGAGGTGCCTTCATCTTTTGTTTGTTCTTTGCTAAGGGGTTCAGTATGTCTGCATTGATTGTCTCCCCTTGAACAAACCTATCAGCAAGTCGCGCTTCTGAGTGTACGGGGGCAGATGAAGAAGTTCCCTGGCTGAATCCAAGTCCCTCCTTGCAATGCTTGGGCTTGTTGCTTGCTAGCATAGCCTCCAGTTTCTTTTCAGCGCCCATGTACCGCTCAGTCATCAGGTTCCTCCAGACATCATCACTTTTCTTCAGTGTTTCATGCTCGGTCTGAAGTCCTGACAGTTCTTGCTTCAGCAGACTCAGTTCAGTATCTTTCTAAGTTAAGTCATTGGTCAAGACTGAGATCCGATCTTCTTGATGCTGAAACTTGGCCATCAGAGAGTTTATCTCCTCCCTGAGTCTCAACACAAGTCCTTCAGACTCAGTAGCAACCTGACACTTCTGAGAAAGTCTCTGATTCTCCATTTTCAGGGTATCCAACTCCTGAATAGTCTTACTGAGCTGCAGACTCATCTGAATCTGTTCGTCGAGCAATTCTTCATATGCGATCGCGACGTCCAAATTCTCATATGCACCTGAAAGAGTGTCGTGTGTGCATTGTGAAGAGGAATTGAATGGTTCATGAGAGTTTACCTCATCCTCTTCTCCTGCCATTAGACACTTTTCAGCAGTTTCTTCAGCTTCAAGCTCTAGGGCCATGAAAGCTGCTTCATCATCGGATGAATCCATGAAGGAGTCGACTTCTTCTGAGTCATCTGAGAGTTCACCAGCAATGTATGCTTGTCTCTTCTTGGCAAATTTCTCTCTCCTTGCTTTGCGTGCTGCTCGTTCAGCACTACTGAGCTCAGGACAGTCATATTGATAATGTCCTGGCTTTTTGCAGTTGTAGCAGGCGATGACTTTTTCTTCTTTGTTTTCGCTTTATTTTGATAGTGCTGAGTCATCCCTTTTTCTGCATTCAGAAGTATGCGAGTCAGGAGTGCGTTTCGGCGTGTATTCAGACTTACCTTTCGATTCTCGGTAGGCTTTAGTCACTTTTCTGCGCCGCTCCTTCTCCTTCTGATACTTCGTGGCAAGCAGTGCGTACTTCTGAGCTAGACTTCCTTCTTGTGGTTTGTTGAGTGAAGGTTTAGTCTTACTCGACGCAGGAGATGTTATGCTGACTGATGCTTTGAAGGCATTGTCAATTTTAGTGTCAGCTTCAGCTCGCTGCTTCCGTTGAGGTAAGCCAAACTCGAATTCCTCTGCTTTAAGTTTTGAAAAGATATGGTCAAGAGTAACAATATCTAAGTCAGAATGACGTAATAAAGTAGCAAAAGGAGTCCAATGACCGTCTGGCAGTGCCCTTAGAATTTTGAGATTTATCTCTCGGTTGGAGAATGTCTTTCCCAGCCCGTTGATTGAGTTCATCAGATTTGTAAATCTGACGTTGAGATCTTCAATGGTGTCTCCGGGCATGAGAGACAATCTCTCCAGCTTTTGGAGTTCCAGTGCAAGTTTGTTGGCTTTGATCTTCTGAGTCTCCCGACTCAGTAGCGCTAGAGCATCCCAGAGTTCTTTTGCAGTCTTGCATTCCTGAACCCTGCCGAGATAAGAATCATTTAAGGTGGTTAGTATGGCATTTCTGGCGACACGGTCTAAGTTATGAAGCTTCTTCTCCTCTGGGGTGAAGAGACTTCTATCTTTGCGAATCTTCTTCCCGGTCACCATTCCACCTCCAGCTGTTGGATCCTGAGTTACGACGCTATCTATCATCGGGACGATAGGTCCTTCCTCAAGTACTTCTGTCATGCTGTCGTGGAGGGAGGTCAGATGAGCCTCCATTCTGACCCGCTATACACCATAGTTCTCTACTGAGAACATGGGTACCATCCTTATACCTGACATATCAGACATATTTAATAAAGATATGAATGAAGAATGATATGCAGTGAAAACGTTTTTCCGGATCTGTTCAAGTAGACCAGTTTCAAGATAACAGAAGTCTTATAGAACTCCTGCTCTAATACCAATTGTTGGTCCCGAGAGCACGGTCAGGTGTAGAGGGGGGGGGGGTGAATACACCTGAAACCAATTTCTCAACTTAAAACACGACCAGTCCTTTTCAGGATGATGTCGTACTGAATGATTCAGCAGACCAGATAGCTGTTCTGAATCGTGTTGGCAGAGTGACTGACTCTACTGAGATCTGCTAGCTGACTGAGCGTCAGAATTCAGTATCAGCAGATAGAGTTCACTGGTGCGGAATAGTGTAGGCCCAATCAGTTGAGTTGGAAAATGTTTTTAATAAAAAGTTTCAGTAGATTAGTGCGATCAGTTAAGTTTGTTGAAACTCAGTTGAATGATTTTAAAGGATAGTTTTCAGTATGAATAGTTAAAATCAATGCAACAGTAACGAGAACACAAATAAGAGACACATAGATTTTTAAAGTGGTTCGGATATCAAACGATCCTACGTCCACTGTCCCGAAAGATCAGGAGGCTATTTATTATACTGAGTTAGTCTCAGTCAGCTTGTACACTGGACAAAGCTGCGTCTTGGAATTTATACTGAGCAAGTCTCAGTTTACACGGTTATCAAACTGAAGTGTTTGACAAACTCTCCAACTATGAAGGAGTCCTTTTACAATAAGGATTAAGTTCAAATATGAACTCCTTCGTCTAAGCTATGGATATGTTCTGTTGAGCTTAGGTTAGAGGGATAGGGAACAAGAAGGTAGCTTCTAGAACGACGAACAACTGAGTTTAGCTATGGGTTCGTGTAACGTCGTTTGAATATTAGAGGCTTGTATGTAACGATTAAGCTTGGTTCCCTAAGAGCTAGAATGTACTCTTTCACCGGAGATATATTCTTCGACTTCTTGCGGAAGACTTGGGCTTTTCGGATTAACTCGTTTGAATGCTCTGTATTCTTGTGTATGCGAAGGTTCGGTTCGTGTTCTTCCCGTTTCTTTCGTTGTTTTCGTGAGCTTCAAATTTCGATTTATCCCTCTATTTATAGAGAAGAGATTAGGAAAGATCCGTTGGAGACGATGATCCCTTTATCTCTCTCTTTTGGTAGCTAACGGCTCTTTTGAAGTAGAGTGACAGTGTCCTTTCCCTCCTTTTCCGGAAAGTTGTTGACCTGCAGCTTTAGTAGGTGTAGGACAGATGTCTGCTTGTCATTGGTCGAGATTGAGAGTAGTGGTTGAGACGGAACAGACTTCAAGGTGATTTGAAGTTGTCTTCTCCTTTCCTCGTACTTTGACTATGCTGATTTCCTTCAAAAGTTCGGCGGTTCGTAAGATGCTCGGACCGTTGCTTGAGTCCGATCTTGATTCGGTAGATAACCTCGCCGAGTCCCGCTTTTCGAAGATCAACTCGAGTACGGTGAACTACTCCTGCCGAGTTCGGTTCGATCGACTCCTTTCGCATATCTTGCTCCCGCCGAGTGCAAGATTTACTGAGTCTTCTACTTCTAGTGCTGAGGCTGATAAGCAATTGAACGCCTGAACCAGAGCAGAGTGTCTGCTGAGTCTGAAACCTCAGAGACAAAAAAAAAAACAAATACAAAGTAATGGTTCACCGATCAAGATAGGGTTTTGGGATCTTCAAATCTTCATAGACTCGTTCAGAGCACAAGGCTACTGAGTATATGTCAGTACGGAAGATCGAATCATTTCCCACTATATGCAACTGTGTTGAGGATAGAATCATCACCCAACACGTGAGTTATGTGTGTGTGCGTAATCTGTTTCTAAACAGAATACTAATATATATATGCTTCAAAAGCTAATATAATATTAATATATTTGTAACCCATTAATTTAATTATATTTCTAATGGGATTCCACATAACCAGCCCATAATATAATTAATTAATTTACTGGGCTACTAATATTTATCAATTAATTGGCTCAGCCAATTAATTCCAGATAAATAACATTATTAAATAATGTAAAAATACATTAATCCATTAATAATGATGTCTCAGAAATAATAAATTACTAGGCAACTAATTGGGCCAGATCAGGGATCCAATACAAGAAATAAAGCTGGGCCTCAAATTAATTAATTATCAATGCTCAGCCCAGAGCAAAATTAATTAATAAACACAGATTCATTCCACTAGAGAATCCGTGCTGACTTACCTATTTATCCCAAATTGAGCAAGGACTTGTATTTTAAACTTAATCGATCTCCGTATTTAAGATAGAAATATCCGTTAATTAATTAAGCTCACTGACAGCTTAAATTAATTAACATCTTATATTTCTGTGTAGTACCACTCGACCTTATTAACACACCTGAACTTAATCAACCGACCGGGTTTAGTGTGATAATCCTTTCGAGTTCCTCAGAGGATATTATCAACCCATTTTACTAGGATACGGTTGCAAGATACAGACAACCAACCTGAGCCACAAATGACTACTAACAACCAAGATACGTAGATCCAGTCGCGATGACGTTCACCATAGTAGGTCAAAGTGATAGATAGTCAAATGCACTCAGCTGAAGTCTTACCAACCGTAAGACCAGCTAAGTCACCGAGATCTTGGTTCTCCACTAAAGTCAGTTAGGAGAACACATCTCACTGTGATCTGTCAATACACCACCTTAAGTGTATCAGTAAAGACAAGCAGCTAAGAGAAGCCACTTCTTATCTAAACTGCAGCTTAAACCGACAATTTATCCTGAAGTTGTCTCAGCTGTGATAACTGTTTATATCTTGTCAGTTCAACCAATTTGTGTTGTCTTCTGTGATACCCGACACACCACACAAATTTAACTTTTATACAAGATAAAGGATAACATGTGCAAATATACATATTTATCAGATAGGAGAATAAAATAGTGGTACAGACGAAAACACATTGTATACAAGCATAAAAAGTGCTTCCAGTATACAAAATCCCAACAATTCTCCCACTTATACTAAAGCAAACTTTAGTATACAATGTGTCAGTTCTAGGTACAAACTAGTACTCAGCTATATCTCAGCTATCTAGGTACAAACTAGTACCCAGCTATATCTCAGCTATCTATCCTATCTATCACTACATCTTCTCCCACTTATACAAAAGTTTCTGTAGTCCTAAGTGGGGAGCATCTCTACCATCCCGAAGCCACGAACATGCTTCTCGTAAGCCGGGAGTGGTAAGCTCTTCATGAAAGGATTAGCTAGGTTGACTTCAGCTCCAATTTATTCAATCACCACGTCACCTCGATTTACGAATACTCGTATAATGTGGTTCTTCCTGTCTATATGTTTAGACACCTTGTGAGATCTAGGTTCCTTAGAATTTGTCACTGCACCTACATTATCACAATAAATCGTGATCGCCTTAGGCAAATTCTGAACAATATCAAGATCCAGGAGGAGATTCTTGAGCCAAACTGCCTCTTTCGAAGCTTCTGAAGAAGCCACATACTCTGCTTCCATGGTTGAGTCCGCAATGCATTTCTGCTTTGCACTCCTCCATGAAATGACTCCACCTCCCAAGGTAAACACATAACCCGAGGTAGACTTCTACTCATCTCTGTCAGCCTAGAAATCCGATTCTGTATAACCCAAAGACACTAGACTGTCTGACTGGTAAACAAGCCTATAATCTCTAGTCCGTTTAAGGTACTTGAGAATATGCTTGACCGCAGTCCAATGTTCCTTTCCGGGGGTTAGGCGATATCTTGAGACCATGCCTACAGCATATGAGATATCTGCTCTCGTACAAAGCATCGCATACATGAGGCTACCGACAGCGGAAGCATATGGTACTAGCCTCATACTTTCTATCTCTTCAGGCGTTTTAGGGCACTGATTCTTTGATAGAAAAATGCCATGTCTGAAAGGTACTGAACCTCCCTTGGCATTTTGCATGCTAAAACGAGCAATAACAGTATCAATGTAGGACGCTTGTGACAAGCTCAACATCCTTTTCTGGCGATCTCGGATAACCTTGATCCCAAGGATGTAAGCAGCTTCACCTAAGTCCTTCATTTGAAACTGCTCGGATAACCACATCTTTACGTCTGATAACACTTCAACATTGTTGCCAATGAGAAGGATGTCATCTACATAAAGTGCAAGAAACACCACTGATCCATTAACACAGATACGGTACACGCACACCTCGTTAGGACAGGATGCAAAACTATAGGATTTGACTACCTCGTCAAAACGATGGTGCCATAACCGGGAAGCTTGCTTAAGTCCATAAATAGACTTCTTAAGCTTCCAAACTAGATGCTCTTCGCCCTCCTTCACATAACCATCTGGTTGTTTCATATCGATGTCCCTTCCTTTTTCAAGGTGACCATTTAGGAATGCAGTCTTGACATCCATTTGCCAGATCTCAAGGTTCATGTGAGCTGCTATGGCAAGGAGAATCCTAATAGACTTGATCATTGCTACGGGCGAGAAGGTCTCTTCATAATCGATACCTTCTTTCTGGGTAAAACCCTTCGCCACTAGCCTGGCCTTAAATGCCATGATCTCTCCATTCGGTCCTCTCTTTCTCTTGTATACCCACTTACTACCAATAGCTTTGCAACCCTCAGATAGTTCAGTGATCTCGTATACATCCATATCAGTTATGGACTTAAATTCTGAGTCCATAGCGATTCGCTAGGAATCTGCATCTATATCTCCCACTGCTTCGTTGTAGGTCCAGGGATCAACGGTATCCTGTTCATCTGCTGGGAGATGATCAGACGTCTCCCCAGTGAACATATACCGATCAGGTGTAAATATCACCCTCCCACTACATCGAACAGTGTCAGGTGCTGTGTTAACAGATTGTGCAGTTACTCGTGGAGTACTATCTTGCACAACTGGCTATTCAAGTGGAACTCGACCACCTTGTAATTCTTCAAGGATGATGTCGACTCGAGATTTATGGTTACTAATGTAATCCTCTTCTAAGAACCGAGCGTTAGTGCTAATAACGATCTTCTGTTCTTTAGGATCATAAAAGTATTCATCCTTCGTTTCCTTCGGATACCCTATGAACACCATCACTTCTGAATGTGATTCCAATTTGTCGGTCTGCCTATTTAGCACATAAGCAGGATAACCCCAAATCCTTAAGTGGTGCATACTGGGTTTGTGCGCGCTCCACAGCTCGAAAGAGATCTTTTGTACCAACTTGGAATGCACACGGTTCAACAAGTGTGCTGTAGTCTCTAGGGCATATCCCCAAAAGGAAACTGGCAAAGTTGCATAACTCATCATCGACCGAACCATCTCTAAGAGACTTCGGTTCCTTCTCTCTGACACACCATTCTGCTGAGGGGTGCCCGGTCTTTGTCGGACCGGGATGTAATCCCACATTCTGTCAAGTAGTCCTTGAACTCATTGGATAGGTATTCCCCACCACGATCAGATCGTAGTGTTTTGATTTCTTTACCTAGCTTCTTCTCCACTTCTGCCGTGAATTCCTTAAAGGTTTCAAAACAATCCGACTTGTGGCGAAGAAGGTAAACATATCCATACCTTGAGTGATCATCAGTAAATGTGACGAAGTACTCATACCCTCCACGAGCTTGTGTAGACATAGGCCCACACAAGTCAGAATGTATCAAACTTAATACTTCTGTGGCTCTATAACCCTTTGCCTTAAAAGGCCCAGTCACCATCTTTCCTTCTAAGCAGGGTTCGCAAGTTGGAAATGGTTCTACATGGAGAGACTCCAATGATCCATATTCCACCAACCTTTGAATCCTATTTAGATTGATGTGACCTAGTCTTAAGTACCACAGATAAGTTTGGTTTACCTTAGAAGATTCTTTCCTCTTCTTAGGATTTGATGATGAGGAAGCAACATTAACAGAATTACGCGGATTACAAGTAATAGTATATAAAGACCCGTTTAATAGCCCACAACAGATGAAATCATTGTCTTTCATGATAGAAACTTCACTATCAAAACTTGATTTATAATCATCCATGATGTAGAGTTTTGAAACATAAATTATGTTTCGTCTAAACTCAGGCACATATAAAACATCTTTAAGTACTAAAACAGAACTATCAAAAGATAGATGTAGATCTCCAATGGCAATTGCAGGAACTCTCGATCCATTGCCCATTGAGACTACCACCTCGCCATCGCTCAATTGTCTTTTCTGCAAGAAACCTTGCAAGGTGTAACAAACATGATCAGTTGCCCCCGAATCCACTACCCATTCGTAGGTAGAAGAGGAAACCAGAACAGTTTCAGTTACAAGAGCGACTCGCGTCTCTTTCTGTTTTGCCTTGACATCTGGATTATAATTCTTCCAGTGTCCTTTCTTACCATTCTTGAAGAACCTTTCTTTCTCCTTTGACATTTGCATATCGTCGGTAAGGACCGTCTTCTTACTCCCACTGCTCTTCTTGAAATGTCCACCATTTCTGCTCTTTTTCTGGTTTCCGCCTTTCGGAGGATTCCTTGAACTACTAGGGATATTCAAGACTTGAGCACTCTTGCCCGTTTCTATAACCTCTTTGACCGCTACCAAAGATTTGAGTAACATACTCATAGTAAACTCGTTCTTAGACATAGCGGTCCTAAAACAGAAGTTCTTATAGGACCTTTGCAGAGCATTTATTGGGAAGGTAAGATATCTCTTCCACTTTGTAAAATTATTTAAAAATTGTTAAACCCGTTAGGGTTTGGTTGGTGAGACTGTTTAGGAACTCGAAAAATAAAATATTTGAATAGACATATCTGAAAAATGTAATTTAAAAACATGTATGAAATTAATATTTGCACATAATTCGTAATTAACCATCATTGTAACCTTTTGAAAAACCAATGATGTTAAATACTCGAATAGCCCTAGAGATCACACTCGCAAGCCACTCAGGTGGACGTTTACTCGTGTACCCCTAGACCAAGCTATATACCTAGCTCTTTAATTCCAATCCACGCCTAGGTTCTTAAGACGAATGGAATTAATAATCCGATATCTCTGGACCATGTCACTATTAAAACGCAGGAAGGGACTTCTCAGGAAGTTGTACCTGCGGTGACATCTAAGCTTTGACCATTAATTTGACCGAATTAACATCAAATTCTCGAGATTGGCATACTTACGCGAACCATACCGCTTTCAATTTGATTTAATTGGCCATCTTATTTAATTATTATCTGCTAGAGTACTCGTGTTTACTAGGCACGCAAGCCACTCAGGTGGACGTTTACGGCTTCGCTCCCACTACTCAATAATAATTAAATATTACATTAGAAAACCCATCTCACAAAACTCGTGGTTCAAAAAATACAAGCAAGCCACTCAGGTGGACGTTTACTCATATAATTGTTCCACTTTTGTGTAGGGTCCAATTAATGGAGGTCCGGTTAAATATTTAATTTCCAATTTAAATGGAATCCAATTAAATATTTAATTTGTTATTTGCTTAGTCTTTTTCTTCAAAAGATTCGTTTTGAATCATGCATATCCATATAATTGCTAAACCATGCAATTTCTAAGCGCACATAATAAAACGTACTCGCGAAAAATAAAACATGCTTTAATACGACGTAAATCCTATTTACATGCTTTTCTAAGCGTAATTAATCACATAATCGCATGTTAAATCATAATAATAAATAAATGCGCAAATAGGAAATTTAAAACGTCGTTATCGGGCTTTAAAACACGTAATTCCTAACTATTACATTGCCCGATCAAAATACAGCTCTTCGATCTTCAAAATCTTCGAATCTGAAAATTGCATCGAAAATTGTATCGTGCCACGTCACCAGGCCGTCTGCCACGTGTCAAACACGTGTACAGCTAGGGCGGGCGTGGCGCGACATCAGCACGCCACGTCATCATCTTCTTCAACAAACCACCGCCGCCGCTGTTTCACCTGCCGCCGCCGCTGTAGGCCGGTTCTCGGCCGGCCGCCGACGTGGTGGTGGTCGACCGTCCACGGAGAGTCAGGAACCGGCGGCCTCCTCCACCGGAAAGCCCTCCGTTCGGCGCTGTAGACGCAGCAGCGCGCGGCCGCTGCCGCCACTCCACCGCCGAACGCGGCCTGCTGCCGCCTTACCGAAGCCGTCGAGGAGATGCCGCCTCCGCCTCGACCTGCCCCGCCCAGCGCCGCTCGCGCCGCCGCCTGCAGCAGCGCGAATCAGCGCCTGAGTGCGCGGCCGCAATTCCGGCAAGAAACGCCCGGCAGCCGCGGCCTCCACGGCCCAGAGCCGCCGTGTTCGATGTCTCCTACCGCCCCTAGACATGACCCACACGTCTGGGCTGCCCAAATCCGGTGACAATTGCCGCCGCCGCGCCGGGAATCAAGCGAATTTCGCATCCCGTCGCCGGCGAGCTTCGCCGCTCAAATTCGTACTCTCCGAGCCGCGGTTCGATCAATTGAAAGAGGGGAAACATAATTGGAACACTCACGACCACCGTGTAACGGATTCCGACCGAGATTAGTTCCTCAATTTCCCGAATTTCAAACGATTCGCCGGAACGAATTCATGACGAGCAGCAAACTTCAGACGTCAATTTCGATCGCATCCGATATTGGATGATCCCTTACGAACTATTGACGAGAAGCTCGTAAGACGAGAAATCCAGAGGTTCAAGCCGATTGGAAATCGGACCCCGGACCCGCCGGGAATCGCCGCCGCAAGATGCGGCGGAACCCTAGCTGAATTAGGGTTTTCTTCCAATTTGGGGCTTTTCTGGACAACACGACCACTTCTCCTTTCCGACGCTATTTCGGACAAACCAAAAATCGGAATGGGTCGTGCAACCTATCCAGACAAAGCTAACGAAACAACGAACAAAACTATCAGATCGTATCAGAAACATAAGTTGGCACGCGCCCCCACGTGCCGTCGCAAGTCGGAGGTCGTGTTCTGCCAGTTTCTAGGGTTTCGCCCTTTTCCGTCCTTCTGCGCGTCGCGCCTCAATTTTCGTGCATCCCGAACCAATTACAGTACAATAACAGTACAATCACATAACACATTGGTCCTATCAACTACTCATGGACTTTCTCACGAGAAAAAATGTTACAACGAGGTCAAAACAGTGGCTCGCAGGTCGCCCCGAACACGAAAATTAACCCGATAACGACGAAAATAAACCCTAATCATACACCTAACAACAACAATCAGAGCCTAAACCTCGCTCTGATACCAATTGAAGGATAATTGAGGGTTAGAAACCGATACCTTACTCCTTCGTATGTTGTCGCGGCTTTGATTGTTGCTCCTGTGTTAGATCTTCTGATCTCTGTCCAACCTTTTTCTTCCTCTGGGTGGTCAGAGAACTGAAGAAAATAAAATTTATCATCTCTCTCTCTCTTACACGCTGCGTGCGTGAGTTATGTGTGTGTGCGTAATCTGTTTCTGAACAGAATACTAATATATATAGGCTTCAAAAACCAATATAATATTAATATATTTATAACCCATTAATTTAATTATATTTCTAATGGGCTTCCACATAACCAGCCCATAATATAATTAATTAATTTACTGGGCTACTAATATTTATCAATTAATTGGCTCAGCCAATTAATTCCAGATAAATAACATTATTAAATAATGTAAAAATACATTAATCCATTAATAATGATTTCTGAGAGACAATAAATTACTAGGCAACTAATTGGGCCAGATTAGGGATCCAATACAAGAAATAAAGCTGGGCCTCAAATTAATTAATTATCCATGCTCAGCCCAGAGCAAAATTAATTAATAAACACAGATTCATTCCACTAGAGAATCCGTGTTGACTTACCCTTTTATCCCAAATTGAGCAAGGGCTTGTATTTTAGACTTAATCGATCTCCGTATTTAAGATAGAAATATCCGTTAATTAATTAAGCTCACTGACAGCTTAAATTAATTAACACCTTATATTCCTGAGTAGTACCACTCAACCTTATTAACACACCTGAACTTAATCAACCGGCCGAGTTTAGTGTGATAATCCTTTCGAGTTCCTCAGAGGATATTATCAACCCATTTTACTAGGATACGGTTGCAAGATACAGACAACCAGCCTGAGCCACAAATGACTACTAACACCCAAGATACGTAGATTCATTCGCGATGACGTTCACCATAGTAGGTCAAAGTGATAGATAGTCAATTGCACTCAGCTGAAGTCTTACCAAGCTTAAGACCAGCTAAGTCACCGAGATCTTGGTTCTCCACTAAAGTCAGTTAGGAGAACACATCTCACTGTGATCCGTCAATACACCACCTTAAGTGTACCAATAAAGACAAGCAGCTAAGACAAGCCACTTCTTATCTAAACTGCAGCTTAAACCGACAACTTATCCTAAGTTGTCTCAGCTGTGATAACTGTTTATATCTTGTCAGTTCAACCAATCTGTGTTGTCTTCTGTGATACCCGACACACCACACAAATCTAACTTTTATACAAGATAAAGGATAACATGTGCAAATATACATATTTATCAGATAGGAGAATAAAATAGTGGTACAGACGAAAACACATTGTATACAAGCATAAAAAGTGATTCCAATATACAAAATCCCAACACAAAACACGTTTGAGAATTTTTATGGCTCTCACATTCCTGAAGATGTAGACGTGTTGCCACTAGATCAAGTGAAAACCAAAGGCTCGGGGAGTAGAATACAGTCTAGGAAGGAGGCGACATTGTGAGCTAAGTTGAAGCCTAAGAGGATGTGTCGGAAATGCAAGCAGATGTGACATCGCGATTCAAGAAACTGTGATAAAGTCACGTCTGTTTAAGATTAGTCTTAAGTCTTTATGCATAACTTAGTTTAGCTCCATGCATGAAACCTTGTCTTTGTATGCATAATTTTGCTAACACATGAACTCTATATGTTTTGTACTTTCTTATTCATGTATATCATGGTTCAGATTTATGCTTATATTATTTCATATTTATGCATAATGATTTTAGTTTAATAACTATGCATATCAATTTTTTTATGTTTTTGTCATTTTGTTTTTCATGAAACATCATCCTTGCAAGTACTCTATATGTGTTTCAATTTTCTATTCATGCACATAGGGGTCAATATTTATGCATATGGTTTGTTATGTTTATGCATAATCCTATTAGGTTTCATAATTATGCATATCCCTTTTTATGTTGTTAGTTTGTACTCATGCACAACGTAAAATATGAAAATGCATAAATAACCAGTTACATATGTATAATATTAATAACAAAACACAAGTTCATTAACAAAAGATCAAGTGTCTAGCAAGAAAACAACTAAGTGCTAACAAAAGTTATAATTGTGTAGCAATATTTTTGAAACTTTTTTAGCATTGAGCTCGTTCTCATTGAAATGACCCAATGCTTCTTGTTCTACTATCTCCTTCATTTTGTTTTCATCCAAGTTTACTATGCTCAAACAATAACCCAAACTCAAAATCTTGATATGTTTGTAGCCTTTCCTTAAAAATCCAATTGTTTTCGTCACCTTTGAATGTTTCCATGTGCCTTGTTAAATATTTACCTGCAAGAAATGTTTCAATTTCAATATTTAAGGCGCAATCAGGTTTATGCATAACATTAGGACTATTCATGCATAACAACTGTATATGTCATGCATACTCATACACACCTGAATCCAAAATGTTTGATTTGTTCCCCCAATCTGGTACGATAATTGCTATTTTCATCCATATATAACATAAAATTCATTCATACGATTCTACAAATTCATGCATATGACTCTACGAACACTATATGAAACGCATGTCCGTCACATTCTTCACAATGCATTCATTTTCATGCATATATAACATCTAATTAATGCATACGACTCTACAAATTCATGCATACGACTCTACGAACACTACATGAAATGCATATCCATCACATGATTCACAATGCATTCATTTTCATGCGTATATAACATCTAATTCATGCATCACGACTTTACAAATTCATGCATACGACTCTACGGACACTATATGAAAAGCATATCCGTCACATGCTTCACAATGCATTCATTTTCATGCATATATAACATCTAATTCATCCATACGACTCTACAAATTCATGCATACGACTTTACGAACACAATATTTTACAGAAACTACTCTTCACAAATGAAATTTGAAATGTTACCTTCGTACATGCTTTACTAATTGAAACACAATCCGTCACTTGCTTGTAATTTGGCAAATCCAATTACTATATAACCTATGAATAAACAAAAAAAGGAAAACAAAACGAAGCACAAATCTAATCTCTTCGAAAATATGTTTGCACAAATTTAAGGAATCGTAGTTTTCTTGCGGAAACAATAACCTAGATTTCCCTCAAAACCATTTCATACGCAATGAATACTGTAAATCGAAGAACTAAACTACAAAAATTTAAGAACAAAACTCAAGAAATTGAAGAAGAAACCTAAAACCCACTGATATCGAAACTGCTCGACTGCGAATTTGAAGAACATACCCATGTTTCCAATGGACAACGGATTTATAGAACCCTACCTGTTAATTTGCGCAATTTCACAGTCAAATCGCGAGTTCTTATGAAAAACGTCCGTCCTCCCCTTGCCCTTTCACCAATTGCAGAAAGAAAATATGACAAAACTCGCCCAAAAGATGGAGAAATAAGATTCAAATTGGTGTATTTTTATTTCCCAATTTTTGCCATTTCCATCCTTTTATTTCTTTTTTTAATGTAAAGAAGAGGTGCAATCTTAACCATTGATTTAGAAGGAATATATGGTAGGGATTGGATCTTATATCTCTTTTGAATGATTGATCTCTCTAGATCCATACGGACCATACCATATATATATATATATATATATATATATATATATATATACACACGTTTTTAGCAAAAAAAATATTTTATATTCTTAGAATATATTGTAAGAAAATTTCTACTGTCAAATCTAACCGTGCATGTATCAAACATGTACACCCATTTCTTTTTACTACATTACTTTGTCATCCGTATCTCAATTCAAATATGGGTCTGATTCACACTCCATATTCTGAATAATATTATGATTTTATCATTTATTTATATAACTAAATTCTAATGAAGAAAAAAAATAAGAACTACTGGACAATTATTTTTCCGAAAAATTTTGTAAGAACACAAGATATTTTTCACAAATAGACGAAGATAAGATAAGTTTGTGTATCTTTTTTAATCTTTATTTTATTTTATTTATTTATTTTTTAACCGTGATGATGAGAAATTAGCTCCCATTTTTGAGAAAAACTTAAAATCTTTCCTCAAATAAAGAAATTCCAAAGAAGTGAACTTTATGCTCTGCGTTGATCTCAAGCTAAAAAACTGACATCTGTGGTTTCTTTTCGGACACTAAGTAGTTCTAAGCTTGCAACACCTATTCCCTCCTCGCCGAATTTGCTGAAGTATATAAAGCGATAAAAAAACCCACAAAAATGGGATTAGTTTTCAGCTCGACGCACAAAAGGGACATGTGTTGCAAAACTGAAGAACGGATTGCTGAAGAAGAAGACTGAAGTGCTGAAGTCTATCGTGAAGATGTTTTAGAAGACTCAACTATGGAGTTCAGTAGCCGTTGGATCATGCTCTCTTCTTGATCAACTGTTTTACTTATAAAATCGCATTTTTAAGTATTACGTTTTTTTACTTATCTTAGCTTTCAGACAGTTAAGTTGGTTAGGGTTCTTAGCTCAGCTTCTATATATAGTCTATGATGATGTACTGTTACATCAACGCAGCCATAATAAAATTTGTTCTCTCATCTCGCTCTTCTCAGATCTAGATCTAGATCTAAAATTATTTCTTGTTCATAGTTCTAACATGGTTTCAGAGCTAATCCTCCTAAGCCCTTTCTTTCTTCATCCTCTTCTATCCTGACATGGTCCGACCTCCACACCCTGCCTGGGCTGCCGTTGTTGCAGGCTCACCTGAAGCTGGATCTAACACCGGAGGAGGTGATTCAAATACTACCTCAGCTGGATCTCATACAAATCAGTCCCACAACAGCAGGATCAACGATGTGTATGCCATATCCCCACATGATCATGCTGGTATAAAGCTTGTTGGAGCCCTATTTAATGGGTCTAATTACTATGCCTGGAGCAGAGTTATCCGTCGTGCCCTAGCTGCTCGAAATAAGCTAGCCTTTATAGATGGTAAGATCCCTCAACCTGCATCTGAAGAATCTGAAAATTATCATGAATAGGTTCAAGCCGACTACCTTGTTGCTACATGGATTACCAATTGTATGGCTCAGCATATAAGTGACTATGTAGTATATGATGAATCTTCTTATCATTTATGGCAAGTTGTTAAGCAAAGATATGATCAAAGCAATGGATCTAAACTGTTAAAACGGAAGAAAGAATTAAATGCTTTTAATCAAGGAAATCTGCCAGTACTAGCCTATTACACTAAGTTGAATGTCTTGTGGGATGAGCTTGAACTCCTCCTACCTCATCCTACTTGCATATGTGGAAAGTGCACCTGTGGTATTACAGCAAAGGTTACAACACTCACTGAAAGTGAGAAACTATTTCAGTTCCTACTTGGACTCAATGACAGCTATGAAATAGTGCGCAGTCAAATCCTAGTTCAAGATCCCCTACCTTCTGTTGATCGTGCTTACTCTCTTATTGTTTCTAGTGAAGACTCTAAGAAAGTTACTCATATGAACCAAGTTCCAGGGGATCAAGCAGCAATGAATGTTGCAAACACTTCTTGTGCTACTTCAGCAGATCAACTGGTGTGTACTACAAAAGGAAATTCCTCAAACATCAGGGACAACAAGGCCAGTTCTCTCAAGCCACGTTTAACCAAAGAAGAAAGGAAGAAATTGAGATGCTCCTATTGTGAAAGAACAGGACATGATAGGAGTGAGTGCTTCAAACTCAATGGCATTCCAGACTGGTTCAAAAAATTCAAGGACATGAACTCTAAGGGCCAGACAAACTGTGTCATACAATCTGAGGAACAGACTGAAAAATCCCCTTCTCAAGACTCTGCCAAAATGATTCAAGAATTGGAATTGGCTCTGCATAAGCTCAAGAACCCTGGTTTTATTCCAACCAGTGCAAATACTGTGCAAACTTATACTCCTTTAGATGTTCTTGACAAGCATTATGCTTTCAGTCTATATGGTGACCTAAAAAAGGAAAGTGTGTGGATCATGGACTCAGGTGCCAGTAGTCACATCTGCTGCAATGCAGACCTAATTACTGATCTTAAGCCTCTCAGTACACCACAGTGTGTTTATCTCCCTAATGGTGCTTCTCAGCTGATCTTTGAGGTGGGAAGAGTAACTGTCAACAAAGAAATCTCACTAGAGGAGGTTCTGTAAATTCCTCAATTCACCCATAATCTTATTTCCACCTATCAACTGGCCAATGCTCTTCAAGTTGAGTGCAGATACAAACCTACCCATTGTGTAGTTCAGAAACTTGACAATGATCACATTCTAAGTGTTGGAAGAGTTCTTGGTCGGCTATATGTTCTGGATCATCAACCTTCCCACCCTCAATCCTGTAACATCAGTCATCAAAATGCTCTCTCTCTTCTGGACTGGCATGTCTTACTTGGTCATGCATCCATCACTGCTCTTAAACACATTCCTGCAGCTGCTAAGTTCCTTACAGAAACTGGTGCCAAGGAGATGATAGACTCTTGTGAAATTCCACAAAGCAAAACAATGCAGGAACCCTTTCCTACTCTAAACCGTAGGAGTGATGAGTTATTCCAACTGGTACATGCTGATGTATGGGGACCGTACAATGGAGAAAGTGTCACAAATACACCATACATGCTCACTCTAGTTGAAGATTATTCCAGAAGCACATGGACCTATCTTATGAGCTCTAAACATCAGGTTCATTCTATACTTAGTACTTTTATCAACCTTATCTCTACTCAGCATCAGAAGAAGATAAAATTGTTCAAGACTGACAATGGCTCAGAGTTCTTAAATAGCCAAGTTGAAAATCTGTTTCAGTCACATGGCATCAAGCACTTAAAGAGTTATGTATATTCTCCTCAGCAAAATGGCACAGTTGAAAGGAAACACAGGTCACTTCTTGAGATTGCTCGTGCCCTCATATTTCAAGCTAAAACTCCTGGTAAACTATGGTCCTATTCTATTCTTTGTGCTACCAAGTAAGATTTTGAACTGGCAAACACCGTTTGAAACCCTCTGCAAGAAATCCTTTGACCTCACTCTCTTACAGCCTTTTGGTAGCCTTGTGTATGCTGCAAACTCTTTTCCTCACAAGCAAAAATTTGATGCTCGCAGTTCTAAATGTGTTTATCTAAGTCCAGCCTCTGAACATAAAGGCTACACTCTTCTAGACTTAGATACAGAAACTGTGTTCACATCTAGGGATGTAAAATTCTTTCCAAATATTTTTCCTTATCACTCCTCAAACTCTGATTCACATGCTTCTCCAGTCTCACCTCCTACTCCCACCATCTACCTTGATTCTGATCCTATTGAACCTATTCCATCCCCTTCCTTTGTTGATTCTTCCTCAAACACATCACCTAGTTCTCCTGATACTTCTCCTGTTCAATCTCCCTTTGGCACCCTCACACCTTCCACCTCTCTCACTCCTACTATCTCTTCCCCTATTCCCACTCATATCTT
This sequence comes from Lavandula angustifolia, assembly GCA_028984105.1. Lineage (NCBI taxonomy): Eukaryota > Viridiplantae > Streptophyta > Magnoliopsida > Lamiales > Lamiaceae > Lavandula > Lavandula angustifolia. Next base: position 28,020,991 of record CM054806.1, on the reverse strand, counting down.
CCCTGAAACTAGGCCACGCAGAGATATCAAACCTCCTACCTGGCTTCAAGACTATGTTAGCCATGCTACTACTTCTCTTCCTAACTCTGTTCCTGTCACCTATCTCATACCACCTACATTTCCATACATACACTCTGCTTCATTAACTAGCTCCTATTCCCAGTTTCTTGCTCAAATTCACATAGTGTCTGAACCTCATTCTTTTTCAGAAGCTATCAAACAACCTGGCTGGGCCCATGCCATGCAAGAGGAACTTGCTGCCCTTGAAGCTAATAGTACATGGAAACTCTGCCTTCTACCCCCAGGAGAACACTCAATTGGTTGTAAGTGGATCTACAGAACCAAACTTCATGCTAATGGCACTATTAATAAGCTAAAGGCTAGACTGGTAGCCAAAGGTTACAAGCAAGAAGAAGGCCTAGATTACACAGAAATCTTCTCACCAGTTGCCAAACCAGTCTCTATCAGACTGTTCATTGCTCTCTCAGCTCATTATGGTTGGTTTCTTCACCAAGCTGACATCAATAATGCCTTCTTACATAGAACCTTAACTGATGAAATTTACATGGATGTGCCCCAAGGTTATGGTACTGCTCAGCCTGGACAAGTGTGCAGGCTAGTCAAAAGCCTTTATGGACTGAAGCAAGCACCAAGGGAGTGGAATATGGAACTCAGTAAGGCCCTCACATCTTATGGTTTCTTACAATCCCCTCATGATCATTGCCTCTATACTAAAGCCACAAAAGAAGATTTTATTGCCCTCCTCTTCTATGTTGATGATATTCTTGTAGCAGGTCCAAATTTATCTGCTATTACTGCTCTCAAATCGTATCTTCATGCCAAGTTCACTATCAAGGATCTTGGTGAGGCAAAGTACTTCCTTGGCATGGAACTTGCCCGGGGCATTTCAGGTATTTATCTCAATCAGAGGAAATATATACTTGATATACTTGACACAGCTGGGCTGTTGGGATGTCGATATGTATCCACTCCCCTTCCTGTTGGTATTAATCTCAACTGCTCCATTTCCCCTCTTCTCAACCAACCTGATAAATACAGAAGGTTGCTGGGAAAACTGTTGTACCTAAGTCTTACTAGGCCAGACCTATCTCATGCCACTCAGCAACTTAGTCAGTTCCTCTCTTCTCCTCGTGATGTTCATTGGGAGGGAGCATTGCATGTTCTAAAATATCTAAAAGGCTGTCCCTCACTCGGTCTTTTTTATCCAGCCTCTTGCAGCTCTCTACATCTTCAAGCCTACTCTAATGCAGACTGGGGCACATGCTCTGCCACTCGTAGGTCTCTCACTGGATTCTGCATCCTTCTTGGTGATGCTCCTATATCTTGGCGTTGTAAGAAGCAAAATACAGTATCTGTATCAACGGCCGAAGCCGAGTATCGTGCTCTTGGCATGACAGTGAGAGAGCTTCTATGGATCTCTTACCTTCTCAAGGACTTTCAGGTTTCTATTCCCTATTATGTCTCTTTACTGTGTGACAACCGAGCTGCCATTCACATCACTCGAAATCAGGTCTTCCACGAACGGACTAAGCACCTTGACATGGACTGTCATGTGGTGAGAGACCAATACAAACTTGGTTTTGTCAACCCCACCGCAGTATCCTCTACTCTGCAACTTGTAGACATGTTCACCAAAATCCTACCTGGCCCTCGTTTCCACTTCCTTCTATCCAAGCTCGGACTTGCTGACCTTCACCAAGTCCGTCTTGCGGGGGGGCTGTTGCAAAACTGAAGAACGGATTGCTGAAGAAGAAGACTGAAGTGCTGAAGTCTATCGTGAAGATGTTTTAGAAGGCTCAGCTATGGAGTTCAGTAGCCGTTGGATCATGCTCTCTTCTTGATCAACGGTTTTACTTATAAAATCGCATTTTTAAGTATTACTCCCTCCGTCCCGTTATTTGTGGCTCAATTGGTTTCGGCACGGGAATTAAGAGAGTAGATGATAAAGTATGAGAGAGAGTAGATGATAAAGTATGAGAGAGAAGATGAGTAAGATAATGAGAGAGTATGAGAGAAAGATGATAAAGTAGGAGAGAGAATGTAATAAAGTAGGAGAGAGAAGATGATAGAGTAGGAGTAATTTTTTACCAAATTAGGAAAGTGGACACAAATAATGGGACACCCCTTTCGGGAAAGTGAGTCAGAAATAGTGGGACGGAGGGAGTACGTTTTTTTACTTATCTTAGCTTTCAGACAGTTAAGTTGGTTAGGGTTCTTAGCTCAGCTTCTATATATAGTTTATGATGCTGTACTGTTACATCAACGCAGCCATAATAAAATTTGTTCTCTCATCTCGCTCTTCTCAGATCTAGATCTAGATCTGAAATTATTTCTTGTTCATCGTTCTAACAACATGGCTCTTGCGAAGGTGAAGCAGATCGTCTCCTCAAACCCAGTTGTGGTTTTCAGGTAATTCCTCGTATTCTTGCTAGCCCACTTCTTCATTTTGTCAAAGATTTGATCTTTAATGGTTAGAGATTTAATCGTCCAACTGGAACTTAATTGGGACGACAATCTTGCCATAATGGATTAGTTTTGTGATGTTTTGTCTGGTGCAGTAAAACATACTGCGGATACTGCAGTAGGGTGAAGCAGCTTTTGTCCCAGCTGCAAGCAACTCACAAAGTCATCGAACTTGATGTGGAAGGTGAGTTTGAAGTTTCGAGAACAGTTCATTTGATCTTACGTGGTACTTGTAGTTTCGGAATTTGACGAGGTTTGTGATTTTATTTGTGTAAGGCGATGGCGATGAGATCCAGACAGCTCTGCACGAATGGACTGGGCAGAGAAGTGTTCCAAACGTCTTCATCAATGGCAAACATATAGGTGGATGTGATGGTAACTTCTTTGCCACAGTACATTGATATATATACTCCCTCAGTTCATTATTGTTCGGTCTATTTTTGAAAATAGAAATAACTTTTACATAAAATAAGTGGATCCCACCATTTTAATTAACTCACACGTCGATTTATTTTCTTAATCTTCGTAGTGGGACGGATTGAGGGAGTATATTCTAGCTATCTTAGTTTGAGCTGCGATTGAATTCACATTCTTTTGTCTGATTGCAGCGGTTGTAGCAAAACATCAGCAGGACCAACTTGTTCCAATTTTGGTTGAAGCCGGTGCCATTCCAAAACAGATCATGCAGGCCTAAAACCGAAACTTGCTGCAAGAATAAATCCTAAGGACAAGAATACATATATATGTGTATATATATAGGATAATACTAATGGAGCTTGTGTTGTGTGATATAGTAGTAAATTGTAGAATAAGTTGAAAGAGGGCTAATAATCAGTTCACATGTTACCACATAATTACGCATTAAAAAACTTGCTAAAATAATTAGTGTAAGTATTTCTTTTGGTTTACTACTGAGCCGGATAATTGTTCGACAGGATTCGACTTTCCTGCTTGCCTTTGTCTTCAATTCAATTATACTACTTGACTAGTGAGTATGGTATGCTTGCAAGCGTTTGCAAAAGTTACAAAAGTTATTTTCTTCGTTAATTTTTAAAATTTAAATAGTTAAATTATTTTTTCAAGTATCTATTGAATGTTTTTGGTGTTTAAAAAATTTTAATTTTTAAAAATTAAAATATTTGTTTTTTTAATTATTTAAAAACTCTCTATTTTTAAAATAATTATTTTTCAACTTTAAATAAAAGTAAATAAAACGTATTTATAATAAAACATTTTTAGTCAGTTCTAGTTGGATGTAGTTCACAAATCTCAACCTATAGTTTTCATTTTTTTTTTTATTTTTTTCCTAAGTGATCTGTAATAATATCGTAATTTAATTATAGATAACATACTCATATATAACGATTTTAGTCGGTTTATATAACGATTTTAGTCGGTTTAAAACTCATGAATTTTAATTACAAATTAATCACCTTGCTACTTCAAGGGAAAATGCTATTATTATTTTAATTTTTAAAATGGTTTGAGTTTGAATGGCTTTTCTCTTTGTTGCATTCCAACCGCTCCGCCGGGGCGGCACATCTATGTCCCGTATAATGTAATGTATTAATACCTTAAAATATTAAAATAAAACGTCTGCAACTGCAATCATTCGACTGGTTCCCAACATCCAAAATGGATTTTAGTATCTTCGAAAAAACAGTATCGGATATGATATTGTTTCAACAGAATCTTTTGAATTCGGCAAATTTGAAAAATAAAAAAAACCTCGTATTCTCAGGACTACATATATACATTCATTGCTCTATGAATCTTGCAATGATCGATTCAATTCAACTCCCACTATAAAGAGCAGACTATCGGCAAGAAGAAACACAATGAATTACTTTCTCCTCCTCCTCCTTTTGGCTTTTCCGGCATGGTTCTATTTCCGACGACTGAGCTTCTGGCGGCGGAGACTCCCTCCGGGGCCATCTCCCTTACCCATCGTCGGCAACATATTCCAACTCGGCCGTAATCCCCACCGCTCCCTCGCCGACCTCGCAAAAACCTACGGCCCTCTAATGTCGCTCCAGCTCGGCGGCGTCTACGCCGTCGTCGTCTCCTCACCGGAGACGACCAAAGCAGTTCTCCAAACACACGACGCCGTTTTGAGCGGCCGGTCGATGCCGATCGCCGTCCACGTCCACGACCACCACAACGTCTCCGTCAACGTAATCCCCCTCGGAAAGGAGTGGAGAAAGCTCCGAAAAATCTGCAGAGAGAAACTCTTCTCGACTCTCCGCCTCGACGCCAGCGAACGACTCCGGAAAGAGAGATTGGACAAGCTCTGCGATTATGTACAGCAATGCAGCGACGGCGGCCGCGCTTTGAACGTCGGAGAAGCCACGTTCGTCACCATGCTGAATCTAATGTGGGCGACTCTGTTCTCAGCGGAGTTCACGAAGTTCGATTCCGATATGAATCAGGAGCTCAAATCGACCGTCAATGGCGTCACGAGGTATATGGGAGTACCTAATCTCGCCGATTTTTTCCCCATCTTCGCACCGTTCGATCCGCAAGGAATCAAGCGGAAGGTCGAATTTTACATCGGAAAATTGTTATCAATTTTGGGGGACGTGATCGAGCAGAGATTGAAATCGAGAAGCGCATCCATCGATTATCAGAAGAAAAACGATTTTCTCGAAACCCTACTGGATATCAGTGAAGGGAGCGAGTACGATCTCAGCATCAAAGAGATCCAACATTTATTAATGGTGAGAAAGTTTTCCTTTTTCCTTTATTAATTAGGTTCTTTTAGGGGAAATTATATATTGCACATGCACTTAAAAAATCTCTAATGTATCGACGGTCTATATCGGATATTCCAACACAACACGACAGTCTATTTACCGTGTTCTATACATCTCATAATATTTTGCACCTAATTCTAATAAAAATAATAAAAATTTAATTTGCTCTGCACTTAATTATAGATTTATAGACGAATGATTAAATGAGAAAAGAGAATTAGAAACCAATCTGCACACTTCATTTGACTTATAGGACGACCAGCTTTGAATCTGACACCTTAATTCATAGAAGTTCTATTTTTTATTTATAAGAACAAAAATGTAAAATTAAGGTATATTATGCATTACTCTAGAGGGAGTACACATTGCTTGTCGAAGTGGAAGAGTTGATTTTCATTTAATCCTTAACCTTCATATTAACACCCGCATCATGCCCTAAATTTTCTAAAAAATGCCTGAGTCATGTATCTGTATCGTATCCCGTATATATATAATTGAGGTGAAACTGAATATTGACTTATGGTTTTCATAGGACTTAATCATAGCAGGATCCGATACAAGTGCAAGTACAACAGAATGGGCGATGACAGAGTTGCTACTCCATCCAGATAAGTTGTCAAAGGCCAAACACGAGCTTAGAACAATCATAGGAGAAAAGAAGCAAATTCAAGAATCAGACATCTCAAGACTCCCATACTTAGAAGCAGTGATCAAAGAAGTCTTCCGTTGCCACCCTCCCGCTCCTCTTCTCGCTCCTCGAAAAGCAGAAGAGGACGTGCAGATCAACGGCTACGTCATCCCGAAAGACACCAAAATCTTGATCAACGTGTGGGCGATTAATAGAGATCCGGGCTTGTGGACAGACCCGAACTCCTTCGAGCCGGAGAGGTTCTTGGATAAGAGCGTAGATTTCAAGGGTCAAGATTTTGAGTTGGTCCCGTTTGGAGCCGGGAGGAGGATTTGCCCCGGTTTGCCACTGGCGAACCGGGTCATACATACCATGGTGGCAACTTTGGTTCACAACTTTGATTGGAAATTTGATGGAGTAGGGCTTAAAGGGAAAGAAGAACATAGAAGAGAGGTGTTTGGTCTAGCATTGCAGAAGGCACTTCCCCTTAAGGCTACCCCGTTGAAGATATAACAACAAACTCTATACGTATAAAAAATGATGTCTTTTATAAACTTTCAATCAGTATACAAAAACTATGCTTACCTCTGCATGAAATACTTGCTTTAGTCTTTGGTACATTTTGAAGTCTAGTTCGGTACAACAGCTACGAGCTTCGTTATTCATGAGGGGACGATGAGTGCTGCTTCTTTCACCTTCTGAAATGGATAACAATGCTCATTAGCTTATTTATAGAAGGATAAGGAAATAGCTACTGCACTTTATTATCTTCTTACATTTGATGTCTCGATCCAGTGATCGAGAGTCTTGAGAGCCTTGCCGGATTGATGTGTTTCACGAGCGAGATCTACTCCTTCCCCTAGATTGTTTATATGTCCGCTTACAAGAAGAGCAGCCGCCGCGTTTAGAACCTGGGGAATGAGGGATATATATGCACAAGCTTTTGAAACATGGGTTGCAATCAAAATCGAATCTTTATAAGCTAACAACCTCTTGAACATGTTATTTCTTTCTGTTTATGAGTTGGGCTTGGTTTAAAATTTTTGCAAAATTAATCAAATTACTAATAAGCATACAAAAATAGAGAGTATTACCAATGCATCAGCAATAGATCCCTTTTCTCCGGCTAGAACACGCCTCAGTACGTCAGCGTTGTACTCCGGCCCTCCACCCCGCAAGTCCTCCACCGTGCAGCGAGGGATTCCAAAGTCCACTAGCACGAATAAAAGTTGAAAATGAGTAAAAAACCAAGGTAGGATTTGAAGATGGAAAAGAGTAAATGACACTTCACGGACGTTAGTAAGAAGACTCTTACGTGGATCGAATGAGAACTTCTCTATCTTATCCGAAGTGACATCAAGAACTAATCCTGGCCCTGTTAAGAAACCAAGAGCATGAGACAATGTGGAGTATCAAATTTGTTAGGGTTCAATGGAAATTGATCTTACCGAGGGGACTCATCTCGTCTAGTCCCTCGGAGTGAACAATCAGCGCCCTTTTCATGCCAAACTTTTGAACTGCTTTCGCCATTTTATGGACCTTACAAGGGACAAGCAAGACTTATCTCAATCTACCATACTTTCATCAAATACAGTATTTAACTTTCTGCATGAATATAATCCGACTTTGCAAGTTCGGAAAATGTACTCACCAGATCTTCTGTGTACACCCCAACAACAGCAAAAGGAACTCTTGCTGGATTCAGCATCGGCCCTAAGATGTTAAACACCGTCTTCACTTTCAGCTTCTTCCTGACTGGTCTAACAATTTGCATTGCTGGGTGATATATTGGAGCCATCATAAAACCAATTCCTGCTTCGTTCACACACCTTCTAACACCCTGAATACAGTATATGTATTAAAAAAGAAATCCTTGGGATGATACTCTGTTATATAATTCTCTACATATCCGATACCTAACGATCATATCGAAGTCTCAAACAACGGCTTACAATTAGATGCATTGTTTTAAAAATCTAATTCGATGCGTTTTTCTACGCTACTGCGAAACATAATTGATAAGGACCGATAAGTAAGTATCAATGAGCCACTAGCCAAGTCAAAAGTAATTAGCAATTAAAATTTACTGACTATACCATCCATCTTCTTTAGTGGGAAACAATAAAAGTAACAGCCATTAAAGTTTTATGTAATAGCCAATACACCTACATCCTTATACACCGTAGTTCAATTGCAAAAAAAGCGTTGACAGATATAAGATTCATACAAATATATAAAATTTGTAAGAGATATATACTTAAAGTCCAGTTCTAATCATTAAAGATTTGGAAGATTACGTTGATTTTTTAAAAAAGAAAAAAACAGGTTCTTGCCCCCGGGACTCGAATCGCAAGATCTGAGTCCGAAAACTTTGACTGAATCATAAGAATCAGTGGCCAAGATCGACTCATAGCATTTGAGTCGTTTTTTTTTTCCTGAGTAATCATCCATCAGAAATGGGCATTATTCGTGGGAATCAATGGTTTTTATTTTTATTTTTTATCATTGATTAGATGACCACATCCTATCAAACGAAGCAACTATCAAACCCACATGATAAACTGTACAAGATCTGTCTCTTGAGTGCTATGTATAATTGCAAATACCTCGGGCTCCAAGCTGATTGCAACCCCCAATGCTTCAAGTACATCAGCACTACCACAAGCAGATGAACTAGATCTGTTCCCTTGCTGTTGCAATCATAAAATTCAAGAACAATTTCGACCAAATTGTTAGAAAACAACAACATTGCAGCTTAACTAAATAAACAAGATCCAACCTTGGCAACTTTCGCGCCACTAGCAGCGGCAAGAATGGAAGCTCCGGTAGAGATATTAACTGTATTTGCACCATCTCCACCAGTCCCAACAATGTCAACTGCATCAGTTAGTCCTTCCACTTTTCTGCAGTGCTTAAACATTGCTCTGGCTAGCCCAACTACCTATTTAATAGATTGCAAGTCAGCATTTATATCACTGCTTATTACTAGTGAGACAATTTTCGATGCCACTACGCAAATAAATGCACCATTGCTATCCCCAAACTGGGACTGACTTATTATTAAATGTCTATCCAGCACTGTAGACCTTTTGTTTCATTTCCATAAACGGAAAGGAAACAAAAATAATACTCTCTCAGTCCCAAAGAAAGTATCTCCTTTCTATGGGGCACGGAGATTAAGACATTAAGATTGTGTGGAATATATTGTTTGACTTTTTGGCTAGTTAATTTTGGTTCACATATTGTTTGCCTTTTTAAGAAACAAAACACTTTCTATGAACGACTTGAAAAGGAAAACAAGAAACTTTCTTCGGGACGGAGGGAGTATACATAAGTAACATAATCATATATGTCCCTTCTTTGCATATTGAAGTTCAGATCAATCAATAAACTGAATCTCACTGCAAATTTATGTTTTCATTCAGACATATCTCAAATTACAATAGCATAGCAAGATTTGGTCAAACTGGTACCATATACTGCAGCAAGTTTTAAATGGAAAAATTGAATCTTGATCTTGCATTTTATTTCTTGAAACAATACTAAAACTAAAACATATACATAAAATGGAAATCACTCACTTCTTCATAAGTTTCTCCTTTAGATCTCAACAGCACCAAAAAAGCGCTGATCAAAGCCTCATCAGCACCATCCAACAAGAAATCAAGAGAGGCCTCTGCTTCATCTTCCGATAAATCCACACCGCTTATCAAAGCCTCTATCAACTATATAATACCCACAAAAGTAACAAATCGTTTATAACACAGAACAAGCCCAACAACAAGAGGCCCCATCTCTCTCTCTAAAAAACACAATGGCATTTTAGTAAATTACCTGACTGAAGGAAGATATAGGGGATGCATGGCTACTTGAATGCGGCAAAGCAGACGGCAAAAAGTTAGAACACTCAATGCCAGAAGGGGCTTGGAAATTTGGATTCTTGATCGCATATCTGGGCATAAAACGGTGATGAAGAGTGGTAGAACACTGAAATCGAGATGGAGATGGGCCAGTATAGTTTAAAATAGACATTTTTGCAGCGAGTTCAATCAGAAACGGAAGTGATTGAGGACGGTTAGTGCAGTTGGGCACTTCTCTTCATTTCAATAAATGTTGTCGAGAAAACAAGTTCTGAAAACTGAGAGAAACGCATTGGTTAGGGTTTTTCGGATTTTTTTAAGCGGATACTATGGCAAATTGATGACTGCTTAATTGCGCGTCTTATTTTGACTTTTTTTTTTTTCCACTTCTTTCTTGAATTTGTGTGAATGAAATATTTGTTGATGATAGCAACTTGATATAGGATTCATTATAAAATGTGATTTTACAAAATCAAATGACAAACCAAACCAAACCAAACTAAAAATTCGGCTAATCGAAGTTTCAGTTATTTATTTTACAAAATCAAATAACAAACAAAAAAAATCGATTCGATTTAGTTATTAACCCCAAATTTCTGTTTGGTTCAGTTTGTTTCGATTATAACCAATAAAGAAAAAGAAAAAAAAAAGAGAAAAACAATTGACAATAAGCAAAAATTATGGATCTACGATAATGTACAAGAAATAGAATTTAATATCCAAACACCTCGAAACAAATCCAACATTGCCAATGAGAGCAAATTAAGTTATAAGCTAAACTTGAAACAATGAATTTAATAATACATAATATATTATACAAAGCTCTACCCATTGGTCCAAATAAGTCTTAAAAAGTCATAATATTTTACTATTAAATATTTTTTTAAAGATATAATTATTGTATAATACGAATTAAAACTTCAAAATTATCATAACATTTTTGGTTCGGTTTGGTTCGGTTAACCGATGCTTAAACCAAAAACCAAATCGAAAACCAAACTTACAAATAATGAAAACCAAATACCAGCCCGAAAAGTTTTGGTTCAATTCGGTTCGGTTCAAAAAAGTTTGGTTCAGTTCGTTTCGGCCGATTATCCGACCAGATTGACAGCCCTACTAAGGTATGAAAAATAACATTTTTAGATATGATTTAAAATCTTAAAATGAAAAAATTAATTCAAATATTTTATATTTCCTCCTTTTTATTAATCTTGTTTAATTGAGTTTGGGCGCAAAATTTAAGATAATACGTATAAATGTATAAAATAATGGTATACAAGTATAAAGTAGTTCAGATGATTGTTGTCTTTTCATTTTTTTCATAGAATACATGACAAGATCAATAGGAGGGAGTAGTAATTATTGATTTCAAAACTTTTTATCAAGTTTATTACTATTAGGTCATTATTATGAGAGAAGTAATTAAATGATACTACCTCCGTTCCGCTATTTCCGGCACACTTCATTTCGGCACGAAAATTAAGAAAGTAGATAATTAAGAATTAAATATGGGTAGATGATAAAGTAGGAGATAGAAGATGAATTAGAATAGATGATAAAGTAAGAGAGAGAAGATAGTAAAGTAAGAGAGAAGATGATAAAGTAAGAAAAAGTAGGAGAGATAAGATGGTAAAATATGAAAGAAATGATAGTTTTTTCCAAATTAGAAAGTGTGTCAGAAATAGGGGGACGTCCATTTCGAAAAAGCGTGCCAGAAATAGCGGGACGGAGCTACTGAAGATGCCCTCAGAGCTGTCGAATATCTTAAAATATATCAACTACCGTTGACTTAAATTACTTCAATAATAGTGCAAATTTATGATAAAAACTTAATATTTGAATAGTCCCCTCGTGTATATCATAGTCTTCTTCAATTTTGGCAGCTGTTGCAAGGAACTCCTATGCATATAGGGACAAGGGACGATGATATAGAAGACAAAACTGTTTACAAATGAAAGCGGAACATAAATTTTAATTCTCTCAAGATTCAAAAGTTGTCTCAAAATATAACCATACGGCATATTTATAGGGCCTAAAAGACGGGTGTGAATCTTCTATCCTACTCTATATTCCACTACATATCTCACCACTTAAGATGAAGATATGTGTTATTTTAACCTAACTCCATGTATTCATCTAACTCTTAGTTGAGTCAACCTTAAGAGTGAGACATGTAATGGGACATAGAGTGGTACCCACCCTAAGCAGACCTAGTTTGAAAAGGAATTAAAACGAATTAAAAGCGGAAATATTTGGAATTTGGGTATAAAATCACTCATTCAATAGCATGTTGCGCGATGACATAGACTCGAACGTCGATCCACTTTTAGAAAGACATGTTAATAACAAATCTAAACTCAATTTCAAAAGTTACGCTCGTTTTGATTTCTACTGATGATCGTCAATCCTCAACTGCCAAATAGTTATATATTGCTTGTTACGTCGAGACTCAAGACTTCTCTTCTTTGACAGTTGACTAAGTCAAGTCTAAGTTCAGACATGACTCAAAATTCTTCATCAACCCAAGTAGACCATGCTCCAATTGTGGGAACTCATTGCCCATCTTTTACGCAACTGAACATGTAGTAAGAAGAGATTATCAAGATAATGATTACATCTTCAAATGAAGAGCATATTACAATTGGACTGAGACCAATCAAGAAAACCTCATCTACTGATTCTTCAACATCATTTTTCAACTTTCATAATTACATGGTCTTCTTCTTTTACTTTACATATTGAAGACTGTTTTGATGTTACTCTTGTTGACTAAGGCTCTCCATTCTTCAACATCAACTGCTTTCCCAGCAGACACAGGCACCTCACGCCTCTGTAAAAACTCTATAATCTCCTCAGTCTCTCCAAGAAGAAGAGCTGCTTTCCTCACACTCTTCTCCCTCTCCTCAATAGCATTCCTATGACACTTCACAGTTATCACATGACCAAGATTCGTAAAACAAGCTGCAAGTATATCCCCAATCATCACACATATCTTCTCAAACAAAAACTCATCCGTTTCGTCCTTCTCGCGCCCTCCATGGCCGAGCAAGATCGTGCTAGCCACCCTATACATTGAGTTTGAAGCAATCACATTCGCCGGCCAATTGAGAGGATTCTTCATGAGGCAATCAGTTGCACATCTCTGAAACTCCAAAACAGTCTTCTCACCTTTGTATGAAAGCTCTTGAAGTATTTCAATGGAGTTTTCCCCCTTAAGAGATGACTCATGAAGATCCTTATCTTCCCATTTATGGTAGAGCTCAACTTTCACCCACACCACATCTGCTGCAGTTCTTACATTTGCCAAACTCCCTTTTCTATCCAATGCTTTGTCCACTAGCTTCACTAAACGAAGCCCTTCTGCGACGCTTTCCATTAGTCCATTAGACTTGCTCTTCTCGACGTTTGGAAGAGCAAGTGCGATGCAAGCAAGTGTCACCACCGGTAGAGACCAGCAGTAAGGAAGGCCTTGAGAATGAAGGCTTGGAACTTCATAGCTGTCAAACTCAACCACACCTCTAAAGCTGCAAGATTTGGACAAGAGTGTGAGTAGATTCTCCGGTTTTCGCTTCTTCCCTTTCTTAACAACTTCATCAACTTCCTTGCAGATGTTCTGCAGAGTCTCTGCAGGAAGCTCTACCTCCCCTTCTAGCACCATAACATAAGGACTAATGTCAAGCTCCGGATCAGAATGATAAACGCGGTTTTGCTTCGTTATAATCCCTTTGATGTAGTTGTAACAAGCCATGGTTGGGCTTGTTAGACAAATGGATACAAGAAGGACTAATTTGCTTGTAAGAATGATCACATACTGCAGAGAGATGCAGAGCTTAAGAAACTGCCCTCTTACATCATGAACAAGTTTCCTCCTTTTAAAGTTTCTAATTTGGAAAGATAAAGAGCCTTGCCTCCATTCAACCATCTTTTGAGTCCAATATTCCTCAACAAGAACAGCACTTTTCATATCCCTTTTCCCTTCTAAGAAGCTATACTTTATAGCAACCAACCATCTAGCTGCCGGAGCAATAGTTCCGATGATTACTCCGGCGGTTTGAGTTAGAAGCACAACCTTTGTAGACCATCCATAGCTAGAGAATGTTTGATGAAGCATGTTGAACTTCATAGCCATACGAATCTCGGATTCAAGCAAAACGAAGGCGATCATAAGGCTTAACACGCCGGAGGTGGTGGAGGTGACAGATCTAGCAATCACAAATTGAGGGTTGCTAGTTTCAGCCATAACCCAATACTTTTTTATTAGTACTCTGAGTTTATGAGTGGAGGCTAATCCCACATCGGATGAAGAAACTCCCTCTTCTTCATTTAAAGCGGATTGATGCATCTCTTTGTATTTTGTCTCTAAATACCTTTTAGTGGAGGGGATCATCACTGCAGAAGAAACAAACATAACAAGAAGAAACACCATTGATACAATTGCAAGAAGCTCCTCATGAAAGGCAAGCCTATTTCCTAAATAAGCTTTCATTTGGAAGACTTGGATGAACACATTCACGACAACTGTAATTACCAAAATGCCCAGCGCCGTCACGTTCATTAAGACGTCTTTGTCGCTCATGCTTCCTAGGGAAGTTAAGAAGTTGGCCATGGCGGTGGACAGGAAGACGAGGCTGCTGATCTTGGCGAGACGGTCGGTGACGGAGTACATCCGGGTGGTGAGATCGAGTGGGAGCTTCATCGCGACGGCAAGGAGTGTTAGTGAAGTTGCGTTGAGGGAGAAGTATTTGGAGGGGAACCAGTGCTTCTTGTGGTAGAATCCGTGGAGGGCGTCGGCCGCCATCGCCGCCGCGCAGAGGAGAGATGCGGCGGCGACGTACATGCCTATCCACGGCATGGGCGCCTCGAGGAGACTGTCGATCTGCGAAGCTCTCGCCGGATCCTCTGCTCTTCCGTCGAACGGCATCGTCTTTCTTGAGTTTTCGTTCAGATCAAATTGACAGCCTTACTGTTTGCGGCTGTCTGCAGAATGTCTGTGAGAGGAAGTTGGAGAGGAAAGACAAAATAACATTGAATATTTGAATTGCATTAATGGAGCATGGGAGAAAAATATTGTTAATTTATTAGTATTTAAAGAATTCATGTGAAAAGGAATGGATAATTTATTATTCAAGAGTGAAGACCACGTCGGATTGGGAAAAGATGTCTTCAGCAGGCCAGGTATGAAGAATTCTACATGGCGACACGACTACGTAGTATGTTTCTATTGCAAACAGTGTGAATTCTGGTTAATGATACTAATTAAAAATTTATTTTGTTGATGGAGATTTGTATTTCATAATAATTAAAGCTAACTCGATTTTATCGCTGATTAGTTTTTAAATTTAAATTTTATCAACCTTATATCTTTTATTCTGCATTTGTCGCACCTAACCCTCTGAAAAGGATTATAATGTTATTAATTTAGTGCATTTTATATTTCCTTTTTTAAGTATACGTAGTGCAGTAAATATTTGGAAATAGTTGTTTTAAGTCGACGAATCTTCGTGATGAGTCGTTTTCGTACCTAATTATTTCTGTTCGAAAAATCTCTTAATTGTGCAGGCGAGACGCTTTTGTTGGCAGATGTGCAGGAAAATAGGCTGATTTGACACGTTACGTGGAGATGATGTGGAACGCGTTTTCCAGCTGGAATGACGAGATTTTGAGCGGATTTGGCCGAGGAAAGAAGAAGAGAAGGAAGGAAAGAAAGAAGGAAGGAAATGAGATAAATAAGGAAGGAGGAGATATTTACCTTATCTCATAAATAATTTCCTTATCCGAAAAGGAACCCTAGATGTGATCTAATTCCTAGGAGCATTCATATAAAAGGAGAAGGAAGACACGAAATTTAGCATCTCCTCACAACCTCGACATACTCGATACACGCATCCCTTTTCGTCCGATAATTCCGAACTTCATATCGCCGCCGCCGCCGTTCGATCATCACCGCCGCCATCGCCGATTCCACCAAAGCCGAGGAGAAAAACACCAACTACCGTTCCATTCTATTTCATGCAAGCCGTTAGTTTGAGTAGAAGAAACAAACATTTTCGTCTTTCAATTTATTAAAGTTCGAATGCTAGTTTAGTTCGTTGCTTACTTTTCGTTCGTTTGAGAGATCGAAGACTAATCGGTACTCTTGATCTTATTTTCATTTTAGTTTTAATTCAATACGTGTTTTGTTTTAATTCAGTACGTGTTTCATTTTCAGTCTTAGTTCGTATCTTTTATTTTATTTTCAGTTTCCGTGCATGCTAGAATTAGGGTTACGAATGGTGAATGTTCTGTTTTGCAAAGTGTCTTACCTGTGCAGTCGGGACAGTCTCATGAGTAGCTAAACTTTTAGTGGTCCGGCAGGATGTAAAACGCACACGTGAACAGTACATGAGGCTTAGGTGCTAATAATTAATTGAAGGGTTTCGGGTTAATTCTGGTTTATTTAATCTAACTAGTAATTTAGGCTTGATCACCCTAAGTTGCGTAGTTTGTAGCTAACTTAGTACTTCCATCGTTTCTCATGGAACAAGGCTAGGTAAGTAGCAAGGTTATTCATTAGAATAATTGGATTAAACCGGTAGGAGACTACTAGATGTCCAACATACGAGTAGGCTCCTATACTAGGCTCCCTTAGTTCGATAAAGTTGTTTAGCTATTAAATATATTGATTGTCCAACAACGTAGGTTGTAGCTAAATTATGGAAGTAGTCGTTTCGATGCCCAACATGGCGGTTACCGACTAAGTAAGTGGGGGGTGAGGATTACGCAGGTTTAAGTTACGATTATCTATAACTAGTTGATTGGTGAGATTAATTAATTTTATGTGTCGATGATTGAAATTACGTGTGTGTGAATATTCTCGTTGGACCCATCTCTCAACCGCCTAGTTAAAACAGTTTAATTTCGACTTTCGTTTTTACGCTTTCTTTCAGTTTTTAATAATTTCTTAGATTAGATAAATCCCAAAACTTGCGTGGTTGCTAACCAAATTCAAGATAAGTAGAAAATTAATGTGTCTAGTCCTCCGTTCCCTATGTTCGATACCCTGTGAACTATACTGATATAATTATCAAGTTTTGCAGGATTATTTGATGCAATACAACGATCACCACTTCGTGAAGAAAAATGTCAAAGGTCACATCCACTTTCACAATGACACGGACGATGTAAAATAAACATGACAAATTCAAATAGCTTAGTAAAATAATGAAAATAATAAATAAATTATACATTCATAAATTAAATGCATGGCTCACCAATAGTTATTTAGAAAATATAGAGTTAAAAGGGATATAAATGATGGTGTGGTTCAAGGGGATTCACTCTTCATAAGAGATATGAGAACCAATCCATACCTTATATTCCTTCCAAATCAATAGTCAATATTAGATTACTTATTTGTAAAAAAAAATGAGTGGAAATGACAAAATTGGAAAGAAGAATAAATCTAATTTGAAGAAACACTTCTCTATATTGAAAACATACTCAACACCTTCATTCTCTCTCTCTCTCTCTCAAATCAAAAACCTTCCTATCGAAATCCCGTCGATTTCTCTCCTATTTATGTTGTTCCATCTCAATTCTACAGAATTTGAAGTTCGTTTCTTCAATTTTGAAGTCGATTTGCTGAGAAATCGAAGGTTTATGGAGTTGTAACCCAGGGTTTTTGACAGAAATATGGGGATTTCTTCGAGGTTCGTCCTTCCAATCGAGATTTTTAACCATAGATCTATGATTCTTAAACCTAGATATGTGATTTTTAACCATAGATCTACGTTTTTTAACCTTAGATCTATGATTTTTATCCCTAGATCTATGATTTGTTTTCGGATTTTGTTATCTTGATGTATTTTTTGGTTTGTTTCTAGATATATTCGTCGAGTTCCGCAATTATTGCCCTGTTTGGAATGTCATTTTGCGATTGCATACGTAGCATTAATATGCATGAATCTGTATAATGTTATGCATGTATGAGATATTATATATGTTGGTCCGGAGACGAAAAGTCGGTGTAGAGGGGGGGGGTGAATACACCCGAGCTCGTTTCTTTTTCTCGGTGAAGGTCGACCGAAGCCGATGTTTGCAATCGATGAACAAGTGCCAAATAAGCCTTCGATCACTGGGGTCAAAGTGAGTCGCCTTCGAGCTCTTCTACCGACCGATGTCAAGATTACGAAACTCGCTCGGAGACCGTAGTGCGGATAAGTGTTAGGCCCGGAGTCGTCTCTTTTGAAAACGTGTTTTCGCAATGTAAAGTCTTTTGGTCGTGCGCTTTTTTAAGATACGTTTTATGCAAGCCGATGATTTAAAATCGGGTTAAATGCAATGCGATAAAACAATAAATAACACAAGCGATTTTTAACGTGGTTCGGATAGCGAGATCCTACGTCCACGGTCCCGAACTCAGCGAGAGGAACTTGTTGATTAATCCGAGCAAGTCTCAAAGAAGGAAACCGTACGCAGGGACGGATCCTTCTAAGTTATAGTCCTTAGCGACTTTTACAATCCAAACCTAAGTTTAGAAGGGAGGGAATATTCTCCAACTGAGAAGGAGTTCTTACAACAAGAACGATTCACTAAATGTGAACTCCTTCGAATCTAAGCTATGAATCTAGCAATGAGCTTAGTTTAGAGAAGAAAGGGATCAAAGAGCTCTAGAGAGATGAACTACAAGAAGTGTTCTATGAAAAATAGTTCGTCTCTGGATAAGCTTGAAGGTTCTAGAGCGTTGTGAGCTTGAATGCTTTCCCTTGATTTCGCGTATATTCCTCTCTGTTTCGAAATCTTCAAATCCTTCTCTATTTATAGCTGTGAGTTGTGGCATATGTCCGTTGGAGACGACGATGCCACGTGTCACAAGCCTCCAAAGAAAACGGCCATAAATTCGAGCTAGTTGCAGCAGGGCAGTTAATGCACTGTTCATGAGAGCAGCTTTACTGTAGAGTAGGTAAGCGTTGTCGGCTTCTCATTGGTCGAGGTTTGTAGTTGGTGAGAGTGTCAGAGTTGACCGTTCAAACAACCTCGTATGTCTTCTTGCCGAACTATTCGAAAAGACTTCGGGTGTGGTCGCTTTTCGTCGGGTACGATAGATCGAATAAGTCTCTGTCTTCTTCGGGCCGAGTCGTCCGACCGATAAAGTGAGCTTCGATAGTCGGTTGGTCGATCGCGAAGGTATTGTGCTTGCATAGGTTCTTCCGCCGATGACCATCGCTGATAATGTCTTCTACCGAGATCGGGTAAGCCGATGCGCTTGTCTCCACGTGAGTTTAGCATTCGGCTTCGACGAAGAACGCAAGCGATTACACCGATGACATGGGGTTTCGAAAAGTATCTTCGGCAGAAGATCGGTTCAACAACTACCCCGTACGGGACTTAGACAAAAACAATAAACATAACATCAAGTCTAACCTATACATCAGCTAATCCTATCGACACACTAATCTACTGATATCAGCTCGGTTTTGGGATCTTCAATTCCATAGTACTACTATGATTTCCCCCAATTTCTTTTAACCCTAGAACAGCTGAGTATCAATCTACTGACTCATATCCAACAATTTCCCCCTAATTGATGATGCCAAAACCTCTATACTCTAACATCTATTAAAGATACCTGTCCTACTGACAACAATTTCCCCCTTAAAGCATCTCGAGGAAAAACCGATAATAGTAAATGAACTTCAAGCAGTGAGAGAAAGGCAAGATCAGAGAAACTGATGTGAGTGTGTGTCAGATCACTTGGTGATCAGTCGTGAAAACATGACACTAAAAAGCTTAAAGACAATGAGCGATTGTCTAGCAAGCGATAGGAACTCTTAGAGATAGATCGTCAAAGTACAGGTTCCTATGCTATTACAAAGATTTATCAAAAACAAAGAGGAGAAATCATCGCTGCGTCGTCCGAAGCTCGAGTCTTCTTCTTGAAATCCACCGAGCGATCAGCTGGAGGGTCCGAGCAAGAAAATTTATAAATCCTTTTGCGCAAAACCCGGATTTCCTCTTGATCTTCCGGGTCTATGCGGATGTAACTCATGCCGATAGCTGCAGATTTGATTTCTTCTTCGATAGACTTTGTGATGATAATGCCTTTAGCAATCATGGGAGGAGGATATCTTCCGAATGCAGGTGCTTTCACGAGAATGTTCGGTTCTTTCATGATAGGCAAAGAACCGTTCTCCGAGTTCGGAAAAACTTCATTAAAACACTCTTCGAACAAGTTGATCAGCCGGAATGTCTTTCGGATAGAAGCCCCATACATACAGATTTTTAACAAACATTTCTTTGAGAGTCTCCCATTGATCATTCGGATCGAGAGGTACCCATTTGTCCACATGAGGTGCGGGAATCGGCTTCATACGAGGAGTTCGATAGTAGTCCTCCTGTTCCTCGATCCTCTGGGTATCTGTTTTCTCGGATCGGCCGCTGGCTTATCAGATAGGCATTTCATTCTTGCCAGGTCAGCCATCCTTTTCTTCTCACGGAGAGCGGCTGCTCTAGTGTCTCCTCGTCTGAGACTCAGTCCTTGCAGTGTCGCCTCCCAGGTCGCTTGTTCTTCTGCTATCTGCTCGGGTGTAAGAGTAGATATGGGAATACTACGAGCAAGTAGCTTTGATTTCGATCGAAAGAGCCTTAGCAAAATCTTCTTGGGCTTTCTTCTTTTGCTCTTCGATCGTATTAATGACCTTTCTCTTTCCTTTGCCCCCCTGACGCTTTGCCCTTAGGCTTTTTTTATCGCCACCTGCCACCTCTAGCCGACGCTCCCTGGTCCAGCTTGTCTTGCAGCTCTTGGGCTATTCTGAGGTCGAATGCCTCTTGCTCCGCTTTTGATTTAAACTTCTTGACCGGGGAGGAAGGAGTAGTGGATTCAGTAGCGATTTCCTTCCCCGACCTCTGCGGCAACTGTTGAGACTCTTCTTCTTCAGCTGGCTCTTCAAGGAATTGAGCGATATCGTCTATGTGCGCAGCTGAAGAGGAGATGGGGGTGGTTTGTAGTGGGAATCAAGGAGAAGGACCTCAGTAGATGTACCTTTCTGAGTAGATGGTCCTGCCTCCGGAGCCTGTTCCCCCTGAATCTCTGCGGCTGAGGGCTCTGCTACTGAGGAGGGTCCTGCCTCCTGAGCTCGTCCCTCAAGGATCCGGACGTCACCGTATCCGTATCGGGTTCATCTTTCACAATATCTTCCCCCTTTTTGGCATCGCAATATTTGCCGTGGAGGTGCGGATAGCTTTTACGCCCCGCTCCAGATTGTGCACATAATCTTTGATCCGGGTAATCGTGTCATCAAAATCACCGACCAAGTTGCGGTAGTTTTCCCGGTCTTTCTCCCGATCGGCTCTAGATTTCTTCAATCGAGCGGCCGACTCCTGACGGAGTTTCAAAGCAGAGCTTGATCATTTGATTCTCGTTATTTCGTTCGAATGGCTTTTAAGGCCTCACTGTTGCTTGATGGTCGTTTGAAGAGAAATGGTTGCTATCTTGTTTCTCTCATCTATGAAGCCTTGAACTGTTTTCATGGCTCGAGTCACCGCTTCGAGAAAGTTTTATGCTTCGAGCGGCAAGCACCGCCGACTCGTGCTCGTTAAATCGGCCTTTTGAGCACTTAGGGCCTCGCTCAACTATCTCCTTGAAATCGGGCCGAGAAGCCTCTTTAGGAGTTGAGATGTCGGCGGCCAACTTACTTAGAGCTTCGTTCCGAGCCTTGGTGTACTTCTCCCATTTGAAATGAACATCTTTGGCTAGGAGTCGATTTTTCTCACCTTGGCGTTCGATAGCCCTGTTGACGTAACGTGAGGACACGGAACCGATGGGTTGTATCTCGATAAGAGCCGGTTCCGAGCCTCTGCTCGTCGGAGAACGAGATCAACCGCTCCCCTCATGTACTTGGAGAGCGGTTGTAGCCTCACCGATGTGACTATGGGTGGTGTTGGGCTCTTCTCTTGGGGAGTTTGTCCCTCCGCTGATTCTCCCCGGTCCGCTTCCTTGGGTTTGCCATCCATCTCCTCATCTTGATCATCATTATCACCTTTATCGGAAGGTGGAGATGGGGGCGGAGGCTGTTTCGATCGGAGCTCTCAAGCTCGATAAATAGAGCATTGCAGCTCTCAAATCTTCGAAGGACGCCACATCGCTGGCTCTCCGAATCCAATCTTGGCTTGGAGCTCTTGCTCCTCGTCGCAGCTCATCCGGTGACTCGCCGGGATTTGGCAAAGTCAATAAGAATGTCCCAAGTGCAGAAACCTTAAGAGCATCGAGCTCTTGTCCTTCTTGCTATTTCAACCAGATCTGCGTGCTCAGCAATTTACGGTATCTCTTCTTGAATCTCACCGCAAAGACGCAATGATCGAGTGGTGTCGCTTGTTATCCACTCAGCAAGAGGTTCGGGTGACGGTTCCCTCTTGTCGGACTCTGTTTCCTCATAGCTGATCACTTGGACCTTGTCCTTGATCGTCGCTCCCTCGATTCCAAAGATTCGAATCGAGTAGTTGCTCCTCTTGAGTAGAAGGAGGAGCCGGCTCAATAATGGTAAGTGGGCTGAGCCACTCGTGACCTCAGCAGTCGAGTCTTAGCCAACCTCCTCTTCTTTGGCACTTGGACGGATGGGGGCAGAGCGACGCAGCCTCTCTTCGGTTCAGGTGGCCCCCTGCCACCGATTCTTCTGTTCCGGCCTTTGTTGTAAATTTAATACTCTTGAGATCAAAAGACTTTGAGTCCGCAAAAACTGAACGTTTCTGTACCACATTCTCTATCAGCACCGACATCTTGGTGCCGAATAGGAGCTTGCCTGTACTGGTTAGCGTCCTCTCTCCAGTAGGCGAAGTAGTGAACTTCTGGGCTTGGGCCTTCAGCTGAATAGTATAGTAGTCGGCCCAGTTCACTTCTACTCCATCGTCTATAATCATCATCAGTTGTATCCTCGGCTTAGAAAGCTGATCATAGGATCCAGCTGAGCTCGTCAGAATATGAGATACAACGTAAGCTAAACCCCTGTACTGAGGTAGCAAAAGATTCCTCTGTAGCGCCGTCTTGAACACTATGTCGCTGCGTCCACAGAACTTTTGGACGTAATCATTTATCTCCCTTTCCTTATAACCAATGGGAGAAATACCAGCTGAGGGGAGTTGAAAGGCTTGAACGAGAGCCTCTGAGATGTTGAAAGAGTGGGTAGCCTCCCTCCACTTATTTGGGGCAACTTCCCGACTGTAAACAAACGAAGCCTCTTCTCCTCCTGAGGCAAGCGACTTCCAGTTGTAGTAGGCCTCCACAACTTGTCTCGGCAGATGAGAACGGGGATGCCTCGACACAAGAGTTGCCGCCCGACTTCTCAAGGGCGCCAAACACCGGCTCCAAATATGAAAGGTCCACTGCTTGGGAGAGCCATCGTCGGCTCAAACTGAACCTGGATGGTCATGATCTCAACCATCTTCTCAGGAGTCTGTACTATCGCCATTGAAATCTCTTCAGCTGAACTTATCAGCTGGTTACCATCATTTATCAGGAGGATGGTTGTGCTGACGACCATGTTCCCCCTTGCTGTGTACAGTGTGCATCTCCCAACTGAGTCACTGTACTAAGTTTTCTCGACTCGTCGTGCTGATTCCATACTGATACCAATTGTTGCTAAGTATATCATTATCGGTAGTTGGCTTCTACCGACTTGTCTCGGCAGGATCTAGCAGACCTAGCTCAACCGATAGTTCTCTGAACCTGTTCTCGGCCTAGTGGTTTGGTCGGTATGATGTCGCCCTTTGCTTATCGGTATGGATTTTCTCCATTCTCGATGTCCTTCTTCTCGACATGGTCTCCGATGAAGTGATGTCGAATATCCACGTGCTTGCATCTCGTATGCGTAACCGGGTTCCGAGTTATAGCTATTGACTCGGTGGAGTCACGTAGATGGGCACTTCATCCCGAAGTTATACCATAATCTCTCAATTGTTGTCGAAGCCAAAGGATCCGGGCACAGCAACTTCCCGCAGCCATGTACTCGGCTTCCGTAGTGGACGTAGCTACCGAGTGTTGTTTCTTTGAAAACCACGATATCGCCTTGCCGCCTAGGAACCGACATGTTCCGAAAGTTGATTTTCGATCTATCCCGCATCCCGCATAATCGGCATCGGAATAACTTTGTTAGTGTTAGATTATCATCGCAGGATACCATAACCCAAAGATCGGGTGTTCCTCTTAGATATCGCGAGAATCTTCTTCGCCGAGTCTAGATGACTTCGCTTGGGATTCGCCCGAAATCTTGCGCATACACCTACAAAGATAAGTTATGTCGAGTCGGCTAGTTGTTAAATAAAGTAAAGAACCAATAATAGCTCTATAATCGGTAGAGTTAACGAAGCTCCCTCATTGTCTAGATCGATTTTAAAGTTTGTGTTCATGGGGATCTTGGACCGGCTTCTTCGGAATCACGGCCGAATCTTTTGAGAATATCTCGAGTGTATTTGGCCCGATTGATGAAAATTCCTTCACTGATTGCTTTACTTGAAATCCAAGGAAATAATTCATCTCTCCCATCATAGACATCTCGAATTTCTCCTTCATCATTTTCTCAAACCGCCGACATATGACTTCGTTTCGCAGCCGAAAATGATGTCGTCCACGTAGATTTGCACCCGGTAGAATGTCATCTTCTCGACTTTATGCCGAATAGAGTGCGATCTACCGTCCCCTTCGAAAACCTTTCGAAGTAGAAAGTCCCGATAGGGTATCATACCAAGCCCACGGGTGCTTGTTTTAACCCATACTGAGCTTTCCTAAGTCGTACACTGATGTCCCCGCTCGAAAGCCGGTGGTTGTTCAACGTAGACTTCTTCCTTCGGTATACGGTTCGGAAAAGCGACTTCACATCCATCTCGATATACTTTAAAACCTTGATGTGTTGCATATGCTAGGAAAAGACGAATGGCTTCCAATCCGGCGACCGGAGCGAATGTTTCATCAAAGTCAATTCCTTCGACTTGACTGTAACCTTTTGCAACTAGTCGAGCTTTATTTCGACAATGACGTTGTTTTCATCTCGCTTGTTCTTGAAGACCCACTTTGTTCCGATCACGTGCCGATGTCTAGGTCGTCAACAAGCTCCCCTTACTTCATTTCGCACGAATTGGTTCGGCTCTTCTTGCATGGCTATGACCCGGACCAGCATCTTTAAGTGCATCCTCTATCGATTGAGGTTCATCGTAGACGAGAAAACAAGAGTAAAGTGAGCTTTCGCCTTGACTTAATCTTGATCTTGTCCTTATAGTAGCCGACGGATCTCCAATGATTAGATCTCGAAGAATGAGCATCGAGCCACGAGCGTCGAGTCGGGCTTCTTCTTTCGATACTACTTCGCACGGTCAGTAGGGAGTATTAGGCATTTCGATGAGTCTTGTTCGTGGATCGAAGCAATTCAAGAAGAAGATTAGGATCTACCGAGTTTCCGTGTTCGGGGCATTTAGCTCGGGAACATTTAACGTTCCCCCCCGAGTTTATATTCTCGGTAGAGGTCTCGGTTACCACGGGGGCTTCCTCATCGACCGTTGTTACCTCGTTGTTGATTCCGTTCGGAGAATCAACCGGGTCGGCTCACATTGCTTGTTGATCGAGTCCGAATTTCATCATCGTCTGACTCATCATCCCAACAATGCCGGATCTTCTCAGCTTTATCATTCAGTCCGAGATCCTGTAGCTTGCTGCTGACATCTTCAGTGTTTGGCTCAGTATCTTTCCTGTCCTCAGTAACAAACTCATCAAAAACAACATGAGGGCTTTCCTCCACGCAAAGAGTCCGATAGTTAAAGACTACGAATGCTTTCTTGACCCGAGAGTATCCTAAGAATACTCCTTGATCAGATTTCTTTGTCAAAGACTTTCAACCGATCTTTCCCATTATTGTGGATAAAGCAAGGACTGACCAAAAAATATGGAAATGAGAAATAGAAGGAATTCTCCCTTTCCACGGTTCGTAAGGCGTCTTCATGTGTTGCATTGTAAGCGGTGAGCGGTTCGAGTGTAGCAGGCCGTGCCGTAGCATCCGCCCAAAACTTTGAGGGTAGTCCAGTAGTCCGCTAGGAGCGTTCTTGCTTGCTTCTTTGAGTGTTCTGTTCTTTCGTTCAGCAAGTCCGTTCTCGCCGAGGGGTGCGTGCGGTGATGTCTCGTGCTGAATTCCCTCTTTATCGCAAGCACTCTTTAACTACCGAGTTTAGAAACTCGTTCCTCCGTCCGAGCGTATCCTCTCGTATCTTGATGTCCTTTTCCACACCGAGCTTTTTCAGTAGATTAGGCGCTCGCCTCGAACATCGGACTTATTGGCGATGAAGATGACCCAAGTATATCTCGAGTAGTCGTCTATAACGACTAGGGCATACTTCTTGCCTCTTATAGTCCATTGGAGAGACGGCCCGAAAAGATCCATGTGGAGCGAGTGAAGGATTCCATCGGTGGAAGGTGAAGGAATAGGTGGATTGCTCTTCTTTGTCTCGCTTTCCCTTCGAGCATGCTTCACAATTTCTATCTTTGATAAAAGATTCCTTGGGCGATCCTCCGACTTTAGAGTTCTTTGCGAGCTTGTTCATAGTCTTGAAGTTCAAGGTGGCCGAGTCTCTTGTGCCATAGCCGACCGACTTGTCACTTGATTTAGTCGTGCAAGCAAGCAAGCCTCGTGTTCTCGCGGTTTTCCGGGTTGCAACATAGATGTTCTTCTTCCGCGAGCCCGACAACACTTGTTTTCCCCGTAGATTTGTCAACAACATCACGTAAAACCGAGTCAAAGATAACTCGTTAAGATTATCACGAGAATTGATCGACGAGAAGGAGATTACGTTGAAGTCCTTCAACATATGTTACTCTTGGAACTGAGGCAGTCCCAATGTTCAGTGTTCCATATCCCCTTGTGTAGCCTTTGGAGTTGTCACCAAACTCAATTCTAGGACCATCTTCTTGTACGTAGTTGGTCAGCAGGCTCTTCTGATGTGTCATGTGTCTCGAGCAGCCGCTGTCCACTATCCAAGGGTCTTTATGCACCTCAGTCTCTTCTCCTGCCATCAAGCAGTATTCGGCTGACTCTTCAGGACTTGTATTTGTTTCCTCAACTGCGACGAATGCGGCTTCGTCTTCAGAGGAATACATGAAAGTATCCTCTTCAATTGAGTTGTCGGATATCTCTCCGGCTATGTAGGCCTGCCTTCGTTTGGCGAATTTTTCTCTTCTGGCCTGCCGTTCTGCTCTTTGAGCAGCTGAGAGTTTGGGACAGTCGTACTGATAATATCCCTCCTTTTTGCAGTTATAGCATGTAGAGACTTTGCTGCTGCTGCTTTTTCCGACTGAGTCCTTTGAAGGACTAGCAGCTTCATGCTCTGTTTTCCTGCATTCAGGTGTAGAATTAGATTCTTCCCTTTTTTGATAATCTTTCTTACCTGAGGGTGAATCTCTGTGATACTTCTTCAGCTTCCTGACTCTCTCCTTTTCTCTTTGGTATTTGAGAGCCATCGCGAGCGATCAATCAGCGCAGATATTTCGGATGACTTTGTTTCACCAAGCACGCCTTGCTCGATGAAGTATTTTTGTTTCCGCTTTTTTGACGTTGCCTTGAAGGCATGATCAATGTGGGTGTCACCGGAGCACCGGAGCATCTCTCGGGGTAAGGCTATGCTCAAATTCCTCCGTTTTTAGTTCCGAAAAGATAACATCGGGAGTTAGAGAACTTAGATCGGAATGTCTTAGATAAGTAGCAAATGGAAGCCACTTCGTCGAGGTAACGCTCTTAAGATCTTGGTGTTCATCTCTTTATTGGTGAACATCCTCCCCAGCCCATTGATGACGTTGACTTGGTTTGTGAATCTAATACTGAGCTCGTCAATCGTCTCATTTGGCTCCATAGTAAGGGCGTCGAACTTCTGAAGCTCTAGTTCGAGCTTGTTCTCCTTAATCCGAGGGGTTCCACGGCTCGCATGCCCGAGCATCCCATAGCTCTTTTCTTTGTTTTACAATCTTGCACTCGCCGAGGTGTGAGTCACTGAGCGTAGTCAGTATAGCGTTTCGTGCCACTCGGTCTAGATTGTGCAGCTTTTTCTCTTCAGGTGTGAAGGCAGATTTGTCTTTGGGAATCTTTGCACATGTCTGTGCTCCTACGCCTTCTCCAGCAGCAAATACGACGCTGTCGATCATGTGTCTTACCTGTGCAGTCGGGACAGTCTCATGAGTAGCTAAACTTTTAGTGGTCCGGCAGGATGTAAAACGCACACGTGAACAGTACATGAGGCTTAGGTGCTAATAATTAATTGAAGGGTTTCGGGTTAATTCTGGTTTATTTAATCTAACTAGTAATTTAGGCTTGATCACCCTAAGTTGCGTAGTTTGTAGCTAACTTAGTACTTCCATCGTTTCTCATGGAACAAGGCTAGGTAAGTAGCAAGGTTATTCATTAGAATAATTGGATTAAACCGGTAGGAGACTACTAGATGTCCAACATACGAGTAGGCTCCTATACTAGGCTCCCTTAGTTCGATAAAGTTGTTTAGCTATTAAATATATTGATTGTCCAACAACGTAGGTTGTAGCTAAATTATGGAAGTAGTCGTTTCGATGCCCAACATGGCGGTTACCGACTAAGTAAGTGGGGGTGAGGATTACGCAGTTTAAGTTACGATTATCTATAACTAGTTGATTGGTGAGATTAATTAATTTTATGTGTCGATGATTGAAATTACGTGTGTGTGAATATTCTGCTGGACCCATCTCTCAACTGCCTAGTTAAAACAGTTTAATTTCAGCTTTCAGTTTTTACGCTTTCTTTCAGTTTTTAATAATTTCTTAGATTAGATAAATCCCAAAACTTGCGTGGTTGCTAACCAAATTCAAGATAAGTAGAAAATTAATGTGTCTAGTCCTCCGTTCCCTATGTTCGATACCCTGTGAACTATACTGATATAATTATCAAGTTTTGCAGGATTATTTGATGCAATACAACGATCACCACTTCGTGAAGAAAAATGTCAAAGGTCACATCCACTTTCACAATGACACGGACGATGTAAAATAAACATGACAAATTCAAATAGCTTAGTAAAATAATGAAAATAATAAATAAATTATACATTCATAAATTAAATGCATGGCTCACCAATAGTTATTTAGAAAATATAGAGTTAAAAGGGATATAAATGATGGTGTGGTTCAAGGGGATTCACTCTTCATAAGAGATATGAGAACCAATCCATACCTTATATTCCTTCCAAATCAATAGTCAATATTAGATTACTTATTTGTAAAAAAAAAATGAGTGGAAATGACAAAATTGGAAAGAAGAATAAATCTAATTTGAAGAAACACTTCTCTATATTGAAAACATACTCAACACCTTCATTCTCTCTCTCTCTCTCTCAAATCAAAAACCTTCCTATCGAAATCCCGTCGATTTCTCTCCTATTTATGTTGTTCCATCTCAATTCTACAGAATTTGAAGTTCGTTTCTTCAATTTTGAAGTCGATTTGCTGAGAAATCGAAGGTTTATGGAGTTGTAACCCAGGGTTTTTGACAGAAATATGGGGATTTCTTCGAGGTTCGTCCTTCCAATCGAGATTTTTAACCATAGATCTATGATTCTTAAACCTAGATATGTGATTTTTAACCATAGATCTACGTTTTTTAACCTTAGATCTATGATTTTTATCCCTAGATCTATGATTTGTTTTCGGATTTTGTTATCTTGATGTATTTTTTGGTTTGTTTCTAGATATATTCGTCGAGTTCCGCAATTATTGCCCTGTTTGGAATGTCATTTTGCGATTGCATACGTAGCATTAATATGCATGAATCTGTATAATGTTATGCATGTATGAGATATTATATATGTTGGTCCGGAGACGAAAAGTCAGGTGTAGAGGGGGGGGGGGGGTGAATACACCTGAGCTCTGTTTCTTTTTCTCAGTGAAGGTCAGCTGAAGCTGATGTTTGCAACTGATGAACAGTGCCAAATAAGCCTTCGATCACTGGGGTCAAAGTGAGTCGGCTTCGAGCTCTTCTACCGACCGATGTCCGTATTACGAAACTTCAGTCGGAGACTGTAGTGCGGATAAGTGTTAGGCCCGGAGTCGTCTCTTTTGAAAACGTGTTTTCGCAATGTAAAGTCTTTTGGCTGTGCGCTTTTTAAGATACGTTTTATGCAAGCTGATGATTTAAAACTGGGTTAAATGCAATGCGATAAAACAGTAAATAACACAAGCGATTTTTAACGTGGTTCGGATAGCAGATCCTACGTCCACGGTCCTGAACTCAGCAGGAGGAACTTGTTGATTAATCGAGCAAGTCTCAAAGAAGGGAAACCGTACGCGGGACGGATCCTTCTAAGTTATAGTCCTTAGCGACTTTTACAATCCAAACCTAAGTTTAGAAGGGAGGGAATATTCTCCAACTGAGAAGGAGTTCTTACAACAAGAACGATTCACTAAATGTGAACTCCTTCGAATCTAAGCTATGAATCTAGCAATGAGCTTAGTTTAGAGAAGAAAGGGATCAAAGAGCTCTAGAGAGATGAACTACAAGAAGTGTTCTATGAAAACTAGTTCGTCTTTAGATAAGCTTGAAGGTTCTAGAGCGTTGTGAGCTTGAATGCTTTCCCTTGATTTCGCGTATATTCCTCTCTGTTTCGAAATCTTCAAATCCTTCTCTATTTATAGCTGTGAGTTGTGGCATATGTCCGTTGGAGACGACGATGCCACGTGTCACAAGCCTCCAAAGAAAACGGCCATAAATTCGAGCTAGTTGCAGCAGGGCAGTTAATGCACTGTTCATGAGAGCAACTTTACTGTAGAGTAGGTAAGCGTTGTCGGCTTCTCATTGGTCGAGGTTTGTAGTTGGTGAGAGTGTCAGAGTTGACCGTTCAAACAACCTCGTATGTCTTCTGCTGAACTATTCGAAAAGACTTCAGGTGCAGGGTCGCTTTCTGTCGGGTACAGTAGATTGAATAAGTCTCTGTCTTCTTCGGCTGAGTCGTCTGACTGATGAAGTGAGCTTCTGATAGTCAGTTGGTCGACTGCGAAGGTATTGTGCTTGCATAGGTTCTTCCGCTGATGACCATCGCCGATAATGTCTTCTACCGAGATCGGGTAAGGCGATGCGCCGTCTCCACTGAAGTTTAGCATTCAGCTTCTGACGAAGAACGCAAGCGATTACACTGATGACATTGGGTTCTGAAAAGTATCTTCAGCAGAAGATCAGTTCAACAACTACCCCGTACAGGACTTAGACAAAAACAATAAACATAACATCAAGTCTAACCTATACATCAGCTAATCCTATCGACACACTAATCTACTGATATCAGCTCGGTTTTGGGATCTTCAATTCCATAGTACTACTATGATTTCCCCCAATTTCTTTTAACCCTAGAACAGCTGAGTATCAATCTACTGACTCATATCCAACAATATATGCATGAAAATAATGCATTGTGAAGCATGTGACGGACTGCGTTTCAAACTGTGTTCGAAGTAATATGCATGAATCGGTATAATGGTATGCATGGATGAGATATTATATATGCATGAAAATGAATGCATTGTGAAGCATGTGATAGACTGCGTTTAATATTGTGTTCGAAGTAATATGCATGAATCTGTAGAATGATATGCATGAATGAGATGTTATATATGCATGAAAATGAGTGCATTGTGATGTATGTGACGGATTGCGTTTCATATTGTGTTTAAAGTAATATGCATGAATTTGTTCAATGGTATGCATGAAATTGTGAGTAAGTATGCATGAAATTGAGTGACAATTTGCATGAAAGTGTAAATTGTAATGATTGAATCTCATTTTTTTTTTGCAGTGGCATATTAAATGAGACACATAGAGACATTCAAATGTGATGGAAAGTTGTGAGTCATTTCGAGGAAATGAAGTTGAATACTGGATAGATGGAGAACATATTGTAGACAATGAGAATTGACAATGAGAATTGAGATTTCAAAGACAATTCATTGTTTTGTTAGAACTTAATTTTGTTTTTAATAGAAACAATTATAGTTATGCTTTGTTAATTAATCATATTCTCAATTGTTTGATTAGCTAAAGTATATTGTTCTTATTAGGTATTATTGTACTCGTTTAATTATGACATTAAACATAAATATGCATAAATATAAAAGCAGAATTGAATTAATTGTAACTTAAATATACATGAAATGAAAATTTCAAACAAAAACTGTTAATTAACAAGTATGCACAAACATAATACAAGCTATGCATTAATCTAAACATAAATATGCATGAAAGACACGACGGCGTAATTGAACTGGCAACAGCATACACGGCGGCAAAAGTGGCGGCGGCGGCGGCAACGGCAACAGCGAACCCGACGGCGGAATTGAAATGGGAGAGCTGCGTTGCTTGGGAGAGAGAACTGAATGAGATGTAGAGTTTTTGAAAGAGAGAGAAAAGTTGAAAGGAAATAAAAATAAAGAAGATTACGAAAATACCCTTAATGAATTCAATTTCTCATTTTTTGATTTAATTTTAAAAGCCTACCTAAAAAAATGCTAGACATTGATTTAGGAAATGGACGGATGAGATCGGATTTCATATCTCATATGAAAATAAGATTTCATTTAATCAATTCCCAACATATATATATATATAGGGAGTGGATCTTATGAGAACCCTCCTTATTTGTGAGAACTAGGAACTAATCGTGGCCTTAGATTTTATTAATTTAATGGTCCAGATTTAAATTTTATTTTCAGATATTTTTAAATATAATTTTAGTTTGTTTATTTAATGAAGGGTAAGATTGTAATTTCTATATTTATGGATTTATAGATAAGGTAAGTTTCTTAATATCTAATTTAAAAGATCGTGTGATTGATAAGGCAAGTTTCTTAATATCTAATTTAACTTTTAATTAACATATTAATTAATGTGGATAAATATAGCAACAAACGAATTGATTTAAATAACTTCCCATATTATTAATTCTAAAATCATAATTGATTAAAAATCTACCATTTAAAACTGTATTTTATCCATAAAAATATTCAAAAAAATCTATTTTACTATGTATAAAAGTCTCTTTCATTATGCAAAAAAGCACACATTAAAAATATATTCAATTATGCATAAAACTTTCGTTCATTCTGCATAAATATCTCTTGCATTATGCATAATAGGAACTAATCATGTCCTTAGATTTCATTAATTTAATGGTCCAGATTTAAATTTTGTTTTCAGATATTTTTAAATATAACTTTAGTTTGTTTATTTAATGAAGAGTAAAATTATAATTTTACATTTATGAATTTATGGTAATTTACACCATTTGGCAATTACTATGCGGTTATTGGCTCATGTATAATTTTATCATTTAACATTAATTAAATTCATTCCTTATTTCATGGATGTATGAACCGTTTTCCTCATTTAAAATCGTTTTCCTTATTTTTCTCTCTCCATCATTTTTCCTCAACTATTCACGTTTCTCTCTCTCTCTCTTTTATACAATGGGTGAATATATCAATTTAAAGGTCATAAAATATTAATAATTTATGATACACGCTTCTATATTCATATTAGTTTTTTGTTATATAATTAATATTTTATGCATAAATATTAATTATCTTATGCATATATTATTAGTATGTGATTACAAACTTTCAAATTAAAATTAGTAATATGCATATGATAGTTGTCTATTATGCAAAAATATAAACTTAGTTATGCATATATTAGTAATTTGCCTTTACAAGTTTTATGCATATATTAGTTGTCTGTTATGCACAAATATGAACTTGTTATGCATATATTAATAATTTATTTTTACAAATCCATCAATTTTATGTTTGCTTAACATGATTGTAGCAATATGCAAGAGACTATTATGCATAATGCAAGAGATATTTATGCATAATGAATGAAAGTTTTATGCATAATTGAATACACTTTTAATGTGTGATTTTTTGCATAATGAAAGAGACATTTATGCATAGTAAAATAGATTTTTTTGAATATTTTATGGATAAAATACAGTTTTAAATGGTAGATTTTTAATGAATTATGATTTTGGAATTAATAATATAGGAAGTTATTTAAATCAATTCGTTTGTTGCTATATTTATCCACATTAATTAATATGTTAATTAAAAGTTAAATTAGATATTAAGAAACTTGCCTTAATTATAAATAATCTTTTAAATTAGATATTAAGATTAATGAAATCTAAGGCCATGATTAGTTCCTAGTTCTCACAAATAAAATGATTCTCACTAGACCCACACCATATATATATAATTATCGGACATGATATTATGTCAGAATATCTGACATTATATATTGAGATTTTTAGAGTATTCGTACTTTCTAGTTTTAACTAACACAAATTTATATATTATCACTAGCATTGATGTTAATTAGTTAGAGTTAACTTACCACTTACTCAACTCTTATCTCCCGGTTGGTCCAAATATATCTTTTCCAAATATGAATAGACCCAACATTTTAAAAATTGATCCCAGAAAAGAATACTAATAAGTTTGGACAATGAAATATAGTAGTAAATGCACGTGTTTTTCAGGAATTATTTTGGTCACCGTCGATTACCTAATTACCTGAAAATAACAACTTTATGCATTATACGAAATTATAATATTAATAAACACATCTACAATTAATACGAACACATGACACGGATACAAAATATATTATGGGTTACGGTATTTAAAAAAATAAAAATCTAGAATACGACACATTAATTACATATAAAATTAAATGTAAAATAAAAAAGGATAATTTTTTCATTGTATCACAGACAGAGCACGCCATTCTTCAATATCTGCAGCTCTCTTATTATCCATTGAAGGCCATTCTTGCTGCTGCAGAACAACAATGTCATGACCCAGTCGGAGGACGGAAGAGAATCGGGTAATCCGGTAGACAAAAGGGGAATTAGATAGCTTTAAAGATCGTCAAATGGGCTCAGATGATATTTGGAGTGTCTATTATAGGATATAGGCTATAATTTGTTATTTCCTTTAAAAAAACGTTTTTAGGAGTTGTAGTCCTTGTTTAAATAGTGGGAAAATGAATGAAAAAGATAACAAAAAAATTATTATCTCAACTCTTTCTCTCTCAACTCCTTCTCTCTCTCTCTCAACTCTGTAACTCTCTCGCTCTCTCAATCTTCTCTCTCCGGTCACTTTCTTCTCAACTCAACTCTAATCTCTCTCAACTCTCAACCTCTCGCAACTCTCAGTTCCTCTCCCGCTTTGTTCATCGTCTTGTAATTCCAGATCTGAATCTGGAAGTAGTTATTGGTTCTTACAATTGCTGAAAATTTGCTATTGCAATCACTAATAGACCACGGTCTATTACAGTGGTATCAGAGCCACCGATCCGGCGGATCTGCACTCGGTGAGAGAAGAACCGCGATGGACACGGTGTTTTCGGAGCAACTAGTGACGGCGATCGAACAAGGGATGGCGGCGGCGTTCGAGCGATCCACTGCGATCTGTGTCAACGAGATGCATAGAGTTTTTGATTATTACAATCGTAGATCGGAGGCTCGTCGACTTGGTTTCGTTTGGGACGAAGCAGATTTTTCATCACCACACTCTGGTTTCGTTTGGGACGAAGCCTCAGGTTATTACTATGGTGCTTATTCTGGTTTCTATTATGACGGATATGCAGGGTTATATTATGATGGGAATTCTAGTAGTTTTTTGCCTATTCAAAACAGTGAGGCGTTGAATGGTAGTTCGGAAAGTAACGGATTGGATAATGAGGTTGGTGGTGCTGAGTTTGGAATTGGTGTAGGGAAGATGACGGATAAATTGGAGAGTGTTGGGAATGTGGAGATGGGAGTCGGATACGGCTATGAAGCCGATGATTTTGTCGGTGTTGGGGGAGTGGTTTCGGATGTGAAGGAGAGCGATTGTGTTCTAGTGTCCGGGCAATTGAGCTCCGAGTCGAGGCAATTCGCGTCGATTGGCGATTTGGGGAAGTTTCATCCTGCGGGTGAAAATCTCGATTTCGTGGAGGGGCATAGGGAGTATGTTTCTCGATGGAGTTCAGTTTCCGATGTGGGAGTTAAGAAGGCTGCATGTGAAGGTGTTGATAATGAGGAGTTGAGGAAATCTCCAAGTGGGTATCAAATTGATGGCAGCATGGTGAAGCTGCCTGATAGAGATAGTAATCCTCCCTCATCTGATACTAGGGAGTC
Source organism: Lavandula angustifolia (assembly GCA_028984105.1). Taxonomy (NCBI): domain Eukaryota; kingdom Viridiplantae; phylum Streptophyta; class Magnoliopsida; order Lamiales; family Lamiaceae; genus Lavandula; species Lavandula angustifolia. The sequence continues at coordinate 27,985,073 of CM054806.1, read as the reverse complement.
TATTGGAGAAAGGACAGCTGATGCTAAACGGTTTTATCTAGACGATGGGTGTACAAAGCCTATATGCATTGGAAGGCATGCTTTTGGAGATCAATACCGAGCAACTAATGCTGTAATTAAAGAACCTGGAAAGCTTAAATTGATGTTTGTGCTAGAAGGGTCAGATGAGAAGACAGAAATGGAGGTATACAATTTCACTGATGCTGGTGGAGTTTCTTTATCAATGTACAACATTGATGAGTCTATTCGATCATTTGCTGAGGCTTCGATGAATACTGCATACCTGAAAAAGTGGCCATTATATCTTAGCACAAAGAATACTATTCTCAAGAAGTATGATGGCAGATTCAAGGACATATTTCAAGAAGTTTATGAATCCCAATGGAAATCAAAGTTTGAGGAGGCAGGAATATGGTACGAGCACCGTCTCATTGATGATATGGTTGCATATGCATTGAAGAGTGAAGGAGGTTATGTTTGGGCTTGCAAGATCTATGATGGAGAGGTGCAGAGTGACTTCTTAGCACAAGGTTTTGGATATATTGGGCTGATGACGTCAGACTTGGTGTGTCCAAATGGCAAAACAATCGAAGCTGAAGCAGCCCAAGGAACTGTCACACGACACCACAGAAAAGGAGGCGAAACCAGTACTAATAGCATTGCCTCAATCTTTGTTTGGACTCGTGGTCTTGCACACAACGCCAAGCTGGATGACAATGCAAAGTTGTTGGAGTTCACTGAGAAACTAGAAGCTGCTTGTATTAGTGTTGTTGAATCTGGAAAGATGACTAAGGATCTTGCCCTTATCATTCATGGATCCAAATTGTCGAGAGACCAAGTTGGAAGGATGCTTGTTGTTGACCCCAGTGGTTTTGCTGCTGTTAGTGCGCATGAGGATCAGTTGGCTATTTTCTCGGTATCAATGTCTGAAAGTGGAGATATTATTGTACCAGATATTATGGATGAAGAAGTCCTAGCGTTGTCAAACATCCGAGTCTTGGGGACAAGACTCTCTAAAGATGGGAGTATTGTCATGACCCAGTCGGAGGACGGAAGAGAATCGGGTAATCCGGTAGACAAAAGGGGAATCAGATAGCTTTAAAGATCGTCAAATGGGCTCGGATGATATTTGGAGTGTCTATTATAGGATATAGGCTATAATTTGTTATTTCCTTTAAAAAACGTTTTTAGGAGTTGTAGTCCTTGTTTAAATAGTGGGAAAATGAATGAAAAAGATAACAAGAAAATTATTATCTCAACTCTTTCTCTCTCAACTCCTTCTCTCTCTCTCTCAACTTTGTAACTCTCTCGCTCTCTCAATCTTCTCTCTCCGGTCACTTTCTTCTCAACTCAACTCTAATCTCTCTCAACTCTCAACCTCTCGCAACTCTCAATTCCTCTCCCGCTTTGTTCATCGTCTTGTAATTCCAGATCTGAATCTGGAAGTAGTTATTGGTTCTTACAATTGCTGAAAATTTGCTATTACAATCACTAATAGACCACGGTCTATTACAAACAACAATTTGCTCTGTTTTTCCAAGAAGCAGAAACGCTTTTCGAACACTCTCCTCCCTCTCCTCTATCGCTTTACAATGACACATTCTGCTTATTACATTCGGTATCATCACAGATACTTTCTCAAACACTATCTGATCATCTTCTATCTTGTTCTCCTCATCAATCGACAGCAGAACAGTTGGACTGATTCTGTACATCGAATTTGCAGCAACAACATGAGGCTTCCAGTTGAGAGGATCTTCACTAACTGTACTAAACTCTTGTCTATTAAAATGTTTCGTAAGCCTTGTCTGAAAGTTGTTGCAACATCTCCTTGGAGTTGTTCGCGTTACAAGATACTTTAACAAGATCAATGTCTAACCATTTCATGTAGAGTACAACTCCAAGTCTCCAACCCAACACGTATCTGCAGCCTCTCTGATATTCTCATGTTTATCATCGTTCATCAGAGTTTTCTCAACTAACTTAACAAGAGAGAGTCCATGGCTAACACTGCTTCCTTCTCTGCTCTGCAATGTGAGGAACTGCAATAGCAATGCTAGTCAATGTCACAACTGGAAGACCCCAATTATTTGGAGGCTCTTGAGGATATGCCTTGGGATTTGACAACTATCAAATTCTCCCACAAATTTGGACACAAGATTGATCAGACACTCAGGTTGCTTTCTTCGACCTGTCTCAATCATGTTGTCCGCCTCACTGCATATGTTCTTCAATACACTTGTCGGCAGCTGGGGTTCCCCTTCAAGGAGAAGGACATAACAGCTAAGATCAAGCCCGGGTTGATTCGACAAACACTTCTTGTTAAAGTGGGTAAAGCAGAGAAAGAAGGGACTCATGAACAAGGCCGAGAGGAATACAAACAATTTGCTAAGAAGAACAATCAAGATTTGGACCCAGATGCAGAGCATACCATTTTGCATCATATAGAAGCTTCCTAGACTTGCCATGCATGATTTGGAAGCTAGAGAATCTCTCATCTCCACAAGAGTTTGTATCCAATAGCTCTCAATCTTCACTTTCTCTCTCATGGAGGTTGTGTTAGTCATGGAACACTTGAAGCTCACAACTACCAACCACCTCAACATAGGGGCTATACTCCCAACTGCAACTCCTACAGTCTGTATACAAAATCCAACCACCATACACAGATGGGCCTTCATGCTTTTTCCAAATGAGAATATAAGCAATTGGTAAAGTGATCAAAGCAACCAAGCAAATCAAAGCAGAAGTAGTGCAGACGACAGAACGAGCCATCACAAATTGAGGATTAATACTTGCTGCCATTATCCAATACTTCATCATATACCTTTTCCGTTCATCAACTCTTGTTAGAGTAAAGGGATTCAAAACACGATGCAAAGAAATAAACGAAATTTCAATAACGAAAGTAATAACCAACTCAAAGATTGAGTCCTATGAGAATTGATAATTCTCGTCCCAAGCGTGAACACACGCCGACAATGATCTCAGATTATGCCTAAACCCTCGATGCCCTCCTCTATACTACTACGGTCTATTTATAATAAAATAAATAAAGATGCAAGCCTTATTCGGCTACCCAACGTATGGGCCTATTATTAAAAAAGGAAACTACTTATTAAACTACGAAATATCTAATTAAACGTCTTCTTCTTGTTTGGCGCCATGCAGAGGAAACCCTAACCATGCACGAGTGTGTAACCTCCTCCCCGACGAAGCCGATTCTCTTACTCCTTCTCTTTATCCTTCCTTGCTCTTCTTCGATACACCTTGTCTCTATCAACTCCTCCGCCCTTCCAAACAGCCTTGTCCTCAAGGCTAAATTGCGGAAACTGGCCTACCAATTCATCAACGTCTACCCATGTCGCCTCATCCACCGATTTATTTCGCCATTGTACTAATACCTCTCGCACACGGTCATCTCCCCGCCAAACCCACCTATCTCTCAGAATCCATTCCGGTTCGAAGTCCGTATTAACCGTCCACAGCTCCTCGGGTAGTTTAGTCTCAAGCCGATGATCCCCAATCGCGGCTTTTAGGAGAGACACGTGAAAAACCGGATGCAAGCGGCTTCCTTCCGGTAGACGAAGACGATACGCCACGGCTCCAATCCGCTCTTCAATTGTAAATGGTCCGTAAAAACGTGCCGCTAACTTAGCGTTCTTGCGCTTAAAAAGGGATGCTTGCCGATAGGGTCTCAATTTTAGAAATACGCTTTGGCCTACCTCGAACACCACCTCGCGACGATGTTTATTGGCGCCTCGAACCATATAGTCCTGAGCCCTAGCAATATGTTCTTTAAGGTGACGGAGTGCGCCATCCCGGGCTTGAAGATCATCGGCCACGGCCTTCACCTTAATCTCCGTCGGCAAGAATCCAGCTAGCACCGGCGGTGGACGACCGTACACTACTTCAAAGGGGGAGAGCCCCGTGGTTGAGTGGAAATTGGTGTTGTACGAATATTCTGCCCACGCTAACCATCTACTCCATTGCTTCGGCCTTTCGGATGCAAAACACCTTAAGAAAGTCTCAACACAACGATTCACTACCTCCGTTTGTCCGTCCGTCTCCGGATGGTAGGCCGAGCTCATACGCAATTTTGTTCCTGCCGCTTTAAACAAAGCGCGCCAAAATTCACTACAAAAAATCGGATCACGGTCAAGAACAATCGAGGTTGGAAAACCATGCAGTCGAACAACTTCTTTCACAAATACTTCCGCGACATCTCGTGCAGTGTATGGATGCTTTAACCCGCAAAAATGTCCGTACTTTGATAACCTATCAACAACCACCATAACACAATCATAGCCTCCCGATCGAGGTAGTCCTCCAATGAAATCCATACTTATGTCCTCCCAAACGCGTGTCGGAATTGGCAAAGCTTGTAACAAACCGGCCGGTGATCGAGTTTCATATTTGCTTTTCTGACAAACCAAACATTCGGACACATATTTTGTCACATCTTTCATCATTCCAGGCCAATAAACGCTAAGAGCCAATCTCCGATACATCCGATATGCTCCTGAATGGCCTCCTTGAACCGTAGCATGGAATTCATCTAATAATCGTGGGACAAACAAAGATTTTTTTGATATAGCCAACCTACCCTTATAATAAAGAATTCCGTTAATTAATTTGTAGTGAATAAACTCCTCCGAGCCTTCGACCAATGCTTTATAAATCGGTCCTAATTGATCGTCTTTCTTAACTTCATCTACCGCCACTGTCCATCCTAGCCAAACCGGGATCGAAATAGCCGAGCACTCTACCTCCTCATCGCCGCGACGGGATAACGCGTCTGCAACTTTATTTGCTACTCCGGGTTTATACTCGATTTCGAAGTCGTAACCTAGCAATTTGGCTACACAATAGTGTTGAGCCGGCGTAGAAACTGATTGATTAAGGAGGAATCGGAGACTCCGTTGGTCGGTCCTAACCATAAATCGCCGGCCAACGAGATAAGGTCTCCAATGCTGTACTGCTAGCACCAAAGCCATCAACTCTAACTCATAGGCTGATTTCGCCAAGCTACGGTCTGAGACCGCTTTACTGAAGAAGGCCAATGGACGACCTAGCTGCATCAATACCGCTCCGAGTCCCTGCCCCGACGCATCACACTCCACGACAAAAGGTTTGGAAAAATCCGGAGTAGCTAAAACGGGGGCCGATGTAACCGCCGTTTGTAAATCTTGAAAGGCTTGTTGTGCCTCACTTGTCCACACAAACTCTGATCCTCGCTCCTTCTTTAACAATTCCATCAATCCCCGCGCGATTTGCCCGTAATTGCGTATAAAACGACGGTAGTACCCTGTTAAGCCTAAGAATCCACGAACTCCTCGCATCGAAGAAGGTATCGGCCACCTTAGGATTGCCGAGATTTTCCCGGGGTCCATCTTCACTCCACACGCCGAAACCACATGTGTTGGTGCTAATTTATAGTGGTCTCAACTTGTGTCAGTTATTTTACCTAATTTTTATTAAATGTGAAACATGTTACCATTCTATTGATGACATAAACCGGACAAGGAAAATTTGGACGAAAAATTGCATTTCTTAACTTGTACTTCACCCTGGCAGCCTGACTAGTAGGGGTGTCTAAACGGGATCGGTATTCGGGATATACCGAATATCGAACTGAAAAAGTTGATATTGGGATACCGAAATATCATTATTCGGGATTCGATATCGGTATAGGTATTTTATTTCTCAATATACCGGGATTTGGGATTACCGATCCCGAATTCGGTAAATACCGAAATACCAAAAAATAAAAACTTAAAATTTGAAATTTTTATTCAAATTTTGAATGAAGAACTTATTCAAATTTGAAATTTGAATTTTTTATTCAAATTTGAAATTTTTATTAAAAGAATAAGAGATAACTTATTCAAACTTATTAATTATTTTTTATGCTTATGTTATGTTACAAAATACAAATAAGTTGAATTTTAATTTTAAAATATGTCGAGCACTTGTAGACTTGTAGTTTGTGAGTTGTGACTTGCGGATAAAGTCAAGAAATATAGGCTTAGGAAATTAGGAAGTTAGGATTTAGGATTTATGATTAGGAATTTAGGAATTAGGAACAATTGTGGTGTTTCGACTTTCGACCTTCGAGTTTCTTAATTTAATATATTTTCGTGATCTATTAATTGTATATCTATATTTGATATATTTTTTCTTTTTACTTTTTTACTACAAAAGTCGGGGGACAACAGGTGTACGATTGACGATTCTATATTTCTAGTAAACTATTACTTATATTTGAATTTAATATTAAAAGGTAAGAGTAGTAAACTAATTTATCTCTATGTATTAAACAATTCAAAAATAGTTAACAAGAATTTAATGTACCATAATGGTTAATGTCTTGCAAATAAGAAAGTGTTTGTAGTATTGGCTTGTGTTCAAAACCATGCAGAAGCAGATTAATTTTTTTTTTTAAATTTCGGGATTTTCGGGATTCCCGATCCCGTCCCGATCGACACCCCTAGTGACTAATTTTTTTTTTAAAATTACGAGATTTTCGGGATTACCGAATCCCAATACCGAAATTCCGTACCGAATCCCAAAATGAAATCGGTATCGGGATGCCATTTCTTCTATTTTTGGGATTCGGTATTGGGATTCCCGATCCCATCCCGATCGACACCCCTACTGACTAGCGAGAATTTTTTTCAGTAGGGGCCAATTAATTTTGCACTTTTCTTTTACATTAATGACATGCTACTTACATTGCATTTCCATCTAATATGTTTGAATCTTAACATCAACACTAGCAATAGCATTCTAATATTGGAACGACATTCCGAGGTCTAAAACTAAAATTTAAGATCTTGTAAATTTAAAACAATCATTATCGACTAGCTAGTACATGTAAGGTGTAGTTTTTTTCTCAATTGAGGAAGAAGAAAAGGAAATCAAGAAAACATAAATATAATAATAAAATGAGCAAGCAATAATAATAAAAAAAACGAGGGCAAAATAAAAAGGTAAAGGAAACAATAGCAAATCCTAAACAGTACTCCATCCATCTCATTAATAGCGTCTGATCGTGTTTTTTTGGACACGGTTATTATGAAATTTGACTTATATTTATAAATGATGTTGGCCCGCTTGACTTTTAGTGTTATTTTCATCCCATTTGGGGAAACTGAATATTAATATTGGGACGGGCGAAACGGGAATACATGATTTTATTAACGGGATATAGGGAGTAGATTTTTTTAAAAAAAATTCACAAATATAATGAAATTCCATTTTCCTTGAAAAGGGATGTTCAAGGACTCTGGACCAAATCAATCAAATAGGACTTTAATCCATTTAAACGTAACAAGAAATGCATGCATCTGAGATTTTCGTTCAAAAAGAAGTGCTTCATTCTGAAGATAAATAAACGAAGTGTCGAAGAATCTGTGCTGCTGGACAGCCATGAAGGCATACATTTTGTTCTTGAAAGAGTTAACAGTTTATATATATATATATATATATATATATATATATATATATAAATTGAGTTAATTATTTTGGTTAATGATTTTCTTGAATTAAAAATACATATGCCACTACATTATTGGTGGAACATATATTAGGATAACAAAAGTGGGATAGAGGATCTCACTGCACGCACCCCCACCAAATCTGACCCTGCCTTGTTATGCATTTTTAGATGATCCATAACGTACGTACGATATGCATGCATGATTTGAATAGTAGTCATTGCATGTTTCCCTTATTAAACAAGAAATAGAATAGATTTGAATGTAATTGTCTTCTTTATTTACAATAACTTGTCTGAAAGCATCTCATTCGAGACAAATTAAACTATTCTAGTTATTGTTGTAAGAAAGATATGATGATATATATATTTGTATCTCCTTAGATTATTCTGCTATTTTAGGAATAATCTCATGTGCATTAATCAATGTTCTAGATAAAGAATAATCCATATCATTTGATCATTGCACAAGGAATCTTTGCAATTCACACAAGTTATTACAAATATGAGTTATTTAGTATAAATAATCAAATAAGTTACAATACATCATATTTCTACTCTAAACTTTTCATCGAAGTAATATATTTGTATGATTTGTAGCGTATCATTCGTTGACACAAAGAATACATTAGAATATGTTTGTACAACTTTAAATAGAATTGCTGCAAAAAAGGAAACAAATCCATCAACTTGACACCACCGCCCACCGGTATTTGTGAGAAAAGATTAGACCGATTGCTTTTGGGTAATTTCGTTGTAGTTCACTATATAGAGCTAGAAGACAAGAAATGTCTAATTAGAACTAAAAAAAGGCAGATTCTGTGGGATTGATCATGTTGGAAAATCGTTTAAATATATATATATTTTATATATATATTTATATTATTAATTATAATGGAAAGTTAATTAGCATTTATTGTTAATTTGATTTGGGCAAATTTCAGCCCGTTCGATCGCATTTTCGAGCCTCGATATTTATCCGATTAATGTTTTGAGATATATGACGTCGATCTACGTTTCGAGTAGATAATTATAGTGTGCTTAATTTCTCGATTCCGATTTTCGGTGAGTGAGAAATAGTGGCTCGAAGTTTGGGAGGACAAAACTAATATGTTACCTAAAGTGGAGGAACTTACCTTATTCGGGTGTTGGAAAGTATTACATTGATCAATGTCCACATTGATAAATGAAATAACTTTAATGTGGTATTTAAGTCTCTACCATATTGTAAGAAATAACAAAGAGACATGTGGTGGGCTTGGGCCACACATGCTCATGCGCGCGAGCCTTTTCGCCGACCGCCTCACACGCGGCGCGGCGCGCGCGCGCGCCGCACCACCGCCGGGCCCGGCCCCGGTTTCGGTTCCGGTTCGTGTCCGTGGACTTGGACTTGAATCTTGGATCTTGGATCTTGGCAATTGGTCATTTGGGTGGTCCGTCGGGTCGGCTGCCGGGTCGGGCGGTGCAGTGGACCGGCTGCACTGGATTCCTCTCCGTGGTGCAGTGCACCTGCCACACCCAAGCAGTACTTTTGGATGGAAGTCTCTGGAAGAGGCTGTTCAGGTGTCCACCTCTCCACTTACCATACCCACGTCCTCTTGCATTGATGGCTCTAGCAATCAACACCTAGTGGAAGCTGCCTATAAATAGGAAGCTGGTTTTCATTCCAAAACACACCAACAAGAATCATCTGCATTTTCTTAGCTCATCCTAGCTGCTTCTTAGCTCCTCTTAGCTCATAGTTTCAACAGCCTGTCCTCGCCGGAAAAGTCCAGTTCGCCGGAGCTCGACGATCTTGCGGTGCTGCAATCTTCGAGACGTTGGTCGTTTCATCTTTGGAGACGATACGCCTACAACCGAGAGCACTACCGGGGCGTATTTCGTCTTGCGGAGAGAGGACTCCTCGACTCGACGGTTCTTTTGTCTGTTTTATTATTTCGGCTTATTGTATTTCGTTTTGTAATAGCAGCTTTTGTTACCAACAGATCAAATATAATAGGTTTAAAACCAGAGGAAAAATCTAAAAGAAGATATCTTTTAGCCTTGCAAACAAGGAATAAAACAACGTGTCTTGTTAATGAACTCCCTCTATCTCATATACAGGGACATATCTAGAATTACGAGAAATGAGTGCGAAATTTGAAAATTTGATAAAAAGCGGACGAAATGTAGAATTCGAGGGTGCCAAACACAATTTTTTTAAAAACTACACATGAAAAATTGTGTTTCGACATTAAGGGAGGAGGAGCGCCGCCCCTTAGATCTGGCCCTGCTCATATCAACTTCAGATTGATTATTGCTTCTAGATATAATTAACTTGGATAAACCATTGCATGCATGTCCTCTTCCTTCGCTCGATTTCTTCGCTTTTCCTCTGTAGCGTTTCCACGTCGTCAAACTCTTCCTACCACCACCCGCCACCTCCGTCTTCCTCGGCCACCGCCGCATCGGATGGGCGATCCTTTTCTCTCATACCTCCACCCACCTTCTCCCGATCTTCACATGCACGTAAAAAACCCTAACACAAACCCTAATTCTATTTATCAGCGAAGAAAATTAGGGCACGATTAGGCTGGAGATTGCTCTTCTCTCACACCGCGATCGTTCCGCCGCGTCTGTTGCCGGAGAATAAGGGAAGAAAACGTGAATCGCAACGGAGGAATGAAACACCGTGTGCTTAATTTCTTCAAAAAGTTTCAATTCGAAGATTTCAGCTCGACCAAATTAAATCCGCAGCAAAATTAGCAAAACAATTCAACGGATTGTAATGCCTGCAATTACTACTGCAACGATGACTACATGACCAAAGTGCAGGACGAGCTGAACCGGCCGATGCCGTGGATCGGCATGTACATAGCAGCGGCCTCCGCCAGCCTGCTCTGCCGCCATGACGAGCAAGCGCCTCTGGTTCCCCTGTAAGTACTTCTCCCTAAACGCTGTCTCCTTAACAATGCTAGCAGTGATGACGAAGCTCCCAACCGACCTAACCAACGATACGAGGGGAGTTAATGATAAACTCTCCCTAATTAGTAGCATTGTGTGGCTGTCAATTGCTATGGCAAATTTCATGACTTCGTTAGGATCTATGGAGAACAATGAGATGGCAGTAAATCTAGCAGCATTGAGCATTTTAGCTATTACAGTTACAGCAAACGTGAGTATACATATTTATCAGATGAGGGGATTAGTAGTAGCGAATTCAATTTTAGCAGAGGAAGTTGTTTCAATCCTTCTTATGCTTTTCCTGCTTCTAACTTCATGTTCTTTGTTTTGATGGTTCCGAGTACGAAAAGATACTGTAGAGTTGGAGTATAATGAAATGTTGAAGATAGTTTCTAGCAAGCCTATTGAGTGGGGGGAGTATACTGTCGATGATCTTAGAGTAGTTGAGAAGAGGTATTGGGTGATGTCGGAAACCGGCTCTTTACAGTTTGTGATGGCTAGAACTGCCATTTCTGTTACTGCAAGCTTGGTTTGTCCCTTGGCGGCTTTAACTCTGTTGGAGGCTCATATTCGCCTCCATTTGACTCATGGCGACTCGGACTGGACTTATACTAACTACGCGTGGTCTGTCAACAGGATCTTGTACATTCAGTCTGTTGGGGCTGTGTTTGGTGGGATTTCACCTCTCTTCAGATGGTATTTTGCTGCAAGATTTAAAATCTCAGAGTTGGACCAAAAGGGAATTATGGATGAGCTCTATGTTGAGACTTACTGGACTTCAAAGTTGGTGGAATGGAGAGAGACCTCTTTTCCTTTACAGATTCATAACTGTAAGTGTAGAAAACTTGCTCATAACGCAAAGGGATTTGTTCTGAATATTTGTATTGTATCTCAGCAAGATCGATTCCTTGCCACTTGTTGAATAAATCAACTCTCAACCAATAATCACCAGCTTTTCTTATGTTCTTCCACTCTTCATTCTTGTAGAAACTCTTCTCCACAATCTTTACAAATGAAAGGCCTTCTCTAACATTATTAACCATCCGATCAGCCTTCCTTCTTTCGATATTCGGGAGTGAAACTGCAATGCTTGTGAGTGTAACTAGAGGTAGGGACCAGCAGTTCTTTGGCTCTTTACCGTGTAGGCTTTCAACGCGAGGACTATCGAACTCAGCCACGCCTTTGAAGGACTTCGAATCGCGAAGAAACTCAATCAGGCTTGAAGGCTTGTTCTTTCTAGAAGCTTCCAGCATCTCATCTACTCGTTTGGGAATGCTCTGCAGCATGTAGTCCGGCAAATCTGCCTCCCCTTCGAACCAAAGAGAATCACGCCTTACATTCTCTAACAAATCACCTCCGATTTGTCTCGACTCATCATCATTCTTCAACCGTTGGATGAGTTGGATGAATGCAGCTGTGATTAAACACAAGATCACAAGACCTAGCTTGTTAAACAGAACCACTCCAATTTGAGCTATGAGAATGAGATCCACAAATAACCTTCTAGCCTTATAGAGAAATTGTCTGCACTTGTGGTGCTTAATCCTTTTCGAAATCGAGCTTTCTCGACATTCTAGAAGCTTCCGAGTCCAATAGTCCTCCACTTTGAACGCATCTTTTAAGCTTCTTCTACCTCCACACGAGCATCTGAATCTGACGGCTATCTACCATCGGAAAGAAGCGGAGATGGTCCCCACGACTACACCAACACTCTGCGCGAGTAGAATAAACTTGGTCGACCCGCCGTAACTCGAACCAGTTAGGCTGAGGCTTCTATGCGCCACCGCCGTCCGTACAACAGCTTGCGCCAGAACCAGAGCGTTTACTAAGCAAATGAAGCCGGCGGCGGCGGACGCCGCCGACCGAGAAATAACGAAATCGGGGCTGCTAGTCTCCGCCATCACCCAATACTTGTTCACGAGATTCCTCAGCTTATCAAATATAGCCCCTCCCATATCGGAAAACTCTTGACATGACGTCAAGCCGTGCTTCTCTTGATACTTAGCGTCGAGGCATTTCTTCGTCTTCAACACCATCACCGCCGTGGATATTAGAACGAGGAGAAGGATGACCATCAAGGTTAGAGAGAGGAGTTCTTCAGGGAACAAGACACGGTGGTGGAGAAACGACCGCGTCCCGACGACTTGGATGCTGACGTCAGCGACGACCGTTACGATAAGGATGGCTAATGCGGCGACGTTGAGGAGGATATCTCTATCGCTCATGGATCCGAGAGACGGTATGAAGTTCGCCATGGCGGTGGAGATGAGGGCGAGGCTGCTTATCTTGGCGAGTCTGTCGGTGACGGCGGACATGGTGGTGGTGAGGTCGATGGGGAGTTTGAGGGCGACGGAGAGAAGCGTTAAGGAGGTGGCGTTGAGAGAGAAGTATTTAGAAGGGAACCAGAGCTTGTTGCTCCGGAAGCCGTGGATGAGATCGACGGCCATTGTTAGGGAGCATGTAGGGAGGCTAGTGGTGATCGCTGTTTGCACCAAATAATCCTGCAAAATTGCTAGATCAAATATTAGTATAGCACAGGTATCGAACACAGAGTAATTTAGACCTAAAAATCCTATCAATCAGAGTTTGGTTAGCAACCACGCAAGTTTGGGAAATTTCTATATTCTAATAATAAACGAAAGCAAACAGGAAATTAACACAAATTTTACTTATGCAAATAAAAGCGGGTCCAGCAAGATGATTCACACAAACACAATCGATCACAAACACTAATTATTAATTAATCCACTTAAATCAATTAGTTGTAGGACACCGTAATTAAACTGACATATTCCCTATTCCCCCTTAATTAATCGGTAATCGCCATGGTGGGCATTGAAACGACTACTTCTCTAAATTAGGTGCAACCTACGTTGGTGGGCAATCAATAGATTTAACACCTAATCAGCTTTAAGAACTAAGGGAACCCAATTTAGGAGCCTACTCGTATGGTGGACATCTAATAGTCTCCTACCAAATAAATTCAATTGTCCTAAGAACAATTTGCTACTTATTTAGCCTAATCCCACGAGAAACGATAGAAGTACCAAATTAGCTATGAATTAAATTAAGTAGGGTGATCAAGCCTAGATTAATTAATCCAATTAATTAAACCTAGATTAATTTAGAACTCAAGTGATTAATTTTAAGCCCTAGTCTCACGAATTTTAAGTGGTGTGTGTTTCACATCTTGTCGGCCCCTAAAAAGAATTAGCTACGCATATCGGTTATGGACAAAACACAAAACATAATGAAATTCAATAAATGATTATGCATGAACATTCTAACTAATTAATAGAAATTAAAATACTAAGTGCACGGAATTAAAATCTTAGAAATGCAAATTTCATAAATTAAAAACTAGGAAACTATCCATAAGCTAATTAAACGTAGACAATTAAAATCCGGAAAATTCAAAAGAAATGTTAACATATTATTTCTTCCAAATCAAACCAAAGTTCATGAATTAAAACAGGAAATGCAAACTTTAAATAGAGCCACCCCCTCGATCGGATTCTCCTAGGCGTCGGCGTCTGCTTGCTTGGATGATTCTTGCTTCGGCGTCGACTTCAGTTTCTCTCTCTCTCGGTATCGGCATTGGATGGTGTAAAAGGATGATGAATTGGCAGAGTGACTTCGGTGGTTCTTGGCCTTGGATAGTGAAGGAATGGAGATGGAAAAGAAATGAAATGAGATGATGATCTCTTCCCCCCTCAAGGTGTGTTTATATAGCCTCGTTCCTTCCTTATTGGTCGAATGAATCATTAAGAGACTTAATGATAAAATCCCTTAATTTTCTCTCCTTAATTGATATGTGAATCAAATTAAGGATTGATTCCTCTTCCTTTCCTCTTCGGCGCAAATCAAGGGAGATATGAGACTGGTTTCTTCCTTTTATTTCTCTCCTTCCCTATCTGTGAAAATCAAAAGAGATATGATTGATTTCTTCCTTTTTGAGCATATATTCCTTAGATCTCTCAACTGCCACCTCGACGCCCGTCAAATGCCACATCATCAATAAGCACTGCAAAACAAACACCAAAACAAATCCAAACGCCACAAAATATGCCAAAATACACGGAATTTGGATAGTACAAAATAGACCTATCAAACCTCCTTACACTTAGAACATACTTGCCCTCAAGTAAAAAAAAATATAAGTACTATCCAAATCCCGATCTTTCCCCAAGACTCAAGACTCAAAAACAAAACAAGGACAACACAAGACACGGACAACAGATCAAGACTCTAACAAAAGGAAAAGAGGAACAACGAACACAGAATGGAACGACACAATATACGAAAGAAGCAATACCAATCATATCCATAATCTCCGCATTCAATGAACTAGCAAAGCACGTCCAACCACGCAAATATGCATCTCAACAAACAAGTAGAATTGCAAATTTAAGATTAGGCACACAAATATCAATTTAGTCAAAAATCTAAGCAAACATGGATCATCCTCACGGTTCACTCGCCACTCTCTAATCTAAGTCCGGTCAAGCCACTCAAGAAAATATAGTTCATCCATCACGATAAAAGAGTGTCATAACTGCAATATCAAGGAGGTCTTTTTCTTCGGTTGTAATGGGGCTTAGGACATAGACAAATTTTTGTTGGTAGGGGTCTTAGGGGTTCTAAGCTCCACAAAATGTATCAAGATGTAATGCATGCTATACTTGCTAAAATTGAGATAATCAAAAACTGAAATTCAGTACCTACCACAAGATCATATCAACTGCTGCCAATTATTCATAATCCTCAATGCTGCATTCTGTTTCGGATTTTTTTTTTTTTTTTTAAAACAGCATTTGAAACAGCATCATATTTAGCCTATTTCTTTTCCTGGGTGCTGAACAAATTGACCATTTCAATAATAATTCTCAATTCCAAAATTATTTTACACCACAATAAAATAGCAAGCATACTTAGTAGGTAATAAAGATAGATCAATCTCAATTAAGCTTGTAAAACATACAATGACATGGGAAAAAGAGAAGCTAAAAAAAAGGCCTTGGTTTGTATATTTCTGACTAAATCAAAGAATAGGGCAAGACACAAATTAGCTCACTAGGGGATAATGCAAGGTAGGAAATATTGTCGCGGTTAAATGGCTCAATCCCTAATGCCTCCTATCACTTATCACAAATGACTCACTTTTATTGCAACTTCATGAACAAGCTCTCTCAATGAAATTAGTAGGAAGTGTCCTACTTTAATGGCTCAAATCTAATATAAGGAGTGTGTAAAATTCGATCCACAATTTACTTATTATTCCTCATCCCAAATCACATACAAATGTACACCAAATCCTACTCTTCACAACAACTACAAGTTTGCATATTGAGACATAAAACACAACCAAACATGCTTAAATCAAGAACACAAGTGCATCAACAACTTCAATTTTTGGCATGCTTCGACGACACAAAAGAAAATGACGAGACAAAGAGAAACGAAGTACATACATCCCCCTCCTTACACTTAATCCCTTGTGTGCCCTCACACAAGAAAAGACAAAGCAAAAGACGGAGAACATGACAAATCACATAACAATAACACCTCCTTACACTTGATCGTTACAAACGAGCAAGTAAAAGAGAACAAAACAAAGACACAACCACAAGACTCAAAAACAATAAATAAAAACAAAGGGGGAAAGCTGGCATCACCGATCGCCCGGAGGCGGAAGACGAGAAAGAACCGTGCGCTCCAATTCATCGAAGCGCCGCCGTAAGTAACAAACCTCAGCCCTCAACACCCTGACCGAATCGTCGGGAATCTGCAAAGCTACATAAGGGGAAGCACTCGGGACTCGAGGTCCCTGTGGATAAAATCTAACAGTACCATCAGGCTCCCTATAGCAAATACGAGCATGTCCCATCAACTCAAGGTCAAACAAAGGTGGAGCAGATAACCGAGTAAGTAGAGAATCATCAAATACAACAAAGTTACGAGCAAGGAAAGTAGCAAACAAGTGGCATAAAGTCAAATGCCTAGCCGGATGGGTAGCAAGATCACTCATACAACGGGCTACCCAGTACCCAAGATCAACCCTCCTCCCCTTATGCATACACCATAGAAAATACAAATCATTGTCCGTGACTGTGGTAAATTCAGTCCAACGGCCGGTTAAGTTATGACATAAGAACTGATGACACATACGTAAAGCAGGATCCGTAACATATGAAATATCAGAAACAGAAGGACGGAATATCTCGGGATCAGAGGGGGCAATCAAATTCCAAACATTCATAGGACCAATGTAATCATCAATCGAAGACGGAATACCACGAGGGGTAAAATTATAAGTACCATCATCTAAATCCTCCAACAACACAGTACCAAATCTAGTAGACCATTCTGCCAAGGACATCTCATAAAACACACAACCAATCCGAAAAGAAATACTCTTAACATTCACATCAGTAGTGAAAGTAAAGGAGAAGGAATTAAAGAACTCAGCAATCAAAGCATGATAACAGGGATAATGGTGTGATTCAGTTAACCATAACCAACCAATGCAACGAAAATAGTCGTAAAACTGACCTTGGACACCTGTAGAGCGAAGAAAAGCTTGGCTGACAGAACGACCATTCCGGAAATTCTTCCCACGTCGAGTGAAGGCGCGGTGGCGGTAAGGATCATCCTCGAATGTCATAGCAGCCCTCACGGCCTCGCAGTCGGGAAAGTGGAGAACTATCATATTCCCGTACACAGTAGAAGACGGCAGTGAGTCGGAATTCACAGAATCGGCAAGTGATAGCTGCTCCAGTGAAAGTTCATCTTCCTCGCTGGACGGCTGATAATCGGATTCATCCGACGGCAAATCCGATTTGGCCTGCACTTCGGTAATCCAATTAATGCCGTCAACTCGTGGTGACGGTACGAACGGCGTGGTTTCTTGGAGGAAATGAATCGCTCATACAAATCGGCCGATGGGAATTCATCTTCGGGAAGAGACCAATCGAAATCGTCGACTTCCTCTGTGGATACAGCAGGGGCGGGATCTTCTTCTTCGGCCGACACAGCGGCGGTGTTTTCAGGAACAGGGTTTTCTGCTGCTTTGTGCTCCGCAGTGGAAACATCAAATTCCGGCTCCTCCTCATCGATTAGGAAGGGGCCGGTCACAGTAGGGTTTAAGGACCGCCGGATACGGCCAGTGCGACGTGGCTGTCGACTCCGAGAAGGTGCGGTGTGCGGCGGCGCTGAGGAAGAAGCTTCATCAATGGAGACCTTGGTTTTCTTCTTCGGTGCCATTGCGGTGACTTAGTTAAGGAAGTTTGGCGGCAGAGAGAGTAGGATAGTGGTAAGTATTTGAATGGAGGGGGTAAGAATTTTGGAGTGGAGATAAGTAGGGTAAAAATTTGGGAAAAGGGTTTGGTTTAATTGAGAAGGAAAGAAGGAGAAGTGGGAGAGGAAAACGTGGGCACGTTTTTTCCCTTTTTTTTTTTTTTTTTTACTCCTTCTGGAAATTGGCAAAACATCCCCTAATAAGAAAGAAATGTTCCGAACCACTCCAATTCTTCTACATTGTGACTCCTGCTTTTGATTTCCTCCTTACACTTAAGCTTTTCGACAACTTAATAGCTTAGATCTGGAAGAAAAACACAGAAAAACACGACGAAACAGAAATAAACAAAATGAAATAAATAAGAACAAGAAAACAAACCGGGCTGCCTCCCGGTAGCGTCTTTCTTTATTGTCTTTGGCTAGACGTCTTCTGGATCAAGAATAAGAGGGAGTGGACAAGCTAAGCTCATCCACTACCTCCATTCGCTCAGTAGTATGAAAGAGTTTCAATCGGTGGCCATTGACAGTAAATTCTGCAGTAGAATTTAACTTTGAGATCGTCACGGCTCCATTTTCTGAGACAGATTTAATCCGGAATGGACCAATCTATCGTGAACGGAGCTTTTCGGGCATGAGACGGAGGCGAGACTGGTATAGCAACACTAACTGTCCTTCCTCAAACCTCTTTGTACGATCCTTGTAATTCATTGCCGTGTCATAAACCTCACGACGGATCTCTTCAAGTTCTTGCAACTGATACTTCCTCTATTTTGCACAACCTTGCAGATCCATATTAATCTTCTTTACAGCCCACCATGCCTTGTGCTCCAATTCCACAGGTAGATGGCAAAGCTTCCCAAAGATAAGCCGATACGGAGACATACCTATAGGAGTTTTATAAGCAGTACGATAAGCCCATAAAGCATCGTCTAACCTTAAACTCCAATCCTTCCTAGAAGGATTCACGGTCTTCTCAAGTATAGCTTTAACTTCCCTATTGGAGATCTCAGCTTGCCCATTTGTTTGTGGATGGTAGGGTGTAGATATACGATGCTTGACACCGTATTTCTTCATGAGGGCTTCTATGGTGCGGTTGCAGAAATGGCTTCCTTGATCACTAATGATGGCTGTCGGCACTCCAAATCTGCTGAAAATATTAGTTCTAAGGAATCCTGCAACCACTTTAGAATCATTAGTCCTTACGGCCTTAGCCTCGACCCATTTAGACACGTAGTCCACAGCAAGCAAAATGTACAAGTTCCCGCATGAACTCGGAAAAGGACCCATGAAGTCCATGCCCCACACATCAAAGATCTCACAGAAGCGTAACGGCTTTTGGGGCATTTCATCCTTCTGGGATATGTTACCAGTCATTTGACAACGTGTACATGTCTTTGCATAAATTGTATGAGTCGAGGTTTAAGGTCGGCCAGAAAAAACCTGCATCCAAAACCTTTCTGGCAGTACGTTTTGGACCAAAGTGTCCACCATAAGGGGACGAATGACAATGAAAAAGAATCTCACCTTGGTCAGCCTCAGGAATGCAACGGCGAATTACTTGATCTACTCCCATCTTCCATAGTATTGGAGAATCCCAAAAGTATTGTCGGCATTCGCTCTCCAATCTTTTTCTTTGGGCATGTGTGAAATCGGATGAAATCTACTTGGAAGTCAAGTAATTTACAATGTTAGCAAACCAAGGAAGTTTAGAAAACTTACCAATGGCATTAAGCCCTTCTGGATCAGAATTGTGCATGCGGTAAGATGCGGCTACGATCGCACGCAGGCCGAAAAACACCGAGCATGGGTTTGTCCATCTAAACAGACCAGGCTGGTGACAGATTCGGGAACAGCATATAAATGCTCCTCAGGAAAAGTCTCTTTGATCGATCCTTCATCTTCTGCTTGAATCAAACGGCTTAGATGGTCGGCCACTTGGTTCTCTGCTTCCCTCTTGTCTTTTACCTCCCAATCAAACTCTTGCAATAAGAGTATCCATCGTATCAACCGAGGTTTAGACTCCTTCTTGGATAGAAGGTGCTTGACGGCAGCATGATCGGTGTAGACAACAATTTTGGAACCAAGTAAATAGGATCTATACTTGTCAAAGGCAAAGACAATAGCCAATAACTCCTTCTCCGTGGTAGAGTAATTGCACTGAGCTGAGTTAAGTGTCTTCAAAGCATAATAGATCACGTGGCTCTCTCTTCCATTCTTTTGTCCCAAAACTGCTCCTACGGCTTGGTCGGATGCATCACACATGATCTCGAATGGCTTGTTCCAATCAGGTGGTTGCATTATTAGGGCTGTAGTGAGCTTTGTCTTAAGGAGGTTGAAGGCCTCCTTACACTGATCATCAAACACGTACTCAACATCTTGTTGTAAAAGCCTTGTGAGAGGTTGAGCTACCTTTGCAAAGTCCTTGATGAAACGCCGATAAAAGCCTGCATGGCCTAAGAAACCGCGAATCTCCTTCGCAGATGTAGGGGGCGGCAGCTTAGCAATTAGATCAACCTTGGCTTTGTCCACTTCAATCCCTCGGCTAGAAACCACATGACCGAGTACAATTCCTTCGGTCACCATAAAATGGCACTTCTCGTAGTTGAGCACCAAGTTTTTCTCCACACATCGAGTAAGGACTTTGTCTAGATTCTTCAAGCATTTTATGAATGAATTCCCGTAGACAGTGAAGTGATCCATGAACACCTCAATACAATCTTCGATCAAGTCCGAAAAGATGCTCATCATGCACCTCTGAAAGGTGCCCGATGCATTACATAATCCGAATGGCATACGTCTGTATGCAAAAGTGCCGAATGGACAAGTGAATGTGGTCTTGTCCTGATCCTCCTCTTTCACATGGATCTGAAAATAGCCACTATACCCATCCAAAAAGCTGATGTAGGCTTGACCTGCAAGCCTTTCTAGCATCTGATCAATAAACGGCAATGGAAAATGGTCTTTCCGGGTAGCTTCATTTAACTTCCGGTAGTCTATGCACATGCGCCATCCTATCACCAATCGCATCGGCACAAGCTCATTCTTCTCGTTCTCTACCACTTGAAAACCAGATTTCTTTGGTACCACGTGAACATGACTCACCCACTTGCTGTCAGAAATAGGGTAAATGATACCCATAGAAAGAAGTTTAAATACCTCTTTCAACACTACCTCTCGCATGTTGGGATTAAGCTTTCGTTGGCGGTCGCGGAATGGCTTGCTCTCCGACTCCATATGAATGGAATGGGTGCAGATGTCAGGACTAATGCCGGTGATGTCGGCTAAAGTCCAGCCAATCGCCTTCTTGTGCTTCTTCAAAATTGTCAATAAAGCATCTTCTTGACTCTGATTTAACTCATTGCTGATGATGACTGGCAGTGTGTCACCATCTCCAAGATAGGCATACTTCAAATGCTTGGGAAGTTGCTTCAATTCGAGATATGGGGGCTTCACCAATGAAGGCAGAATTCTGTCAGATTCGGCCTGTCTGGGCAAATCGGCGATACTGCTGACAGCAACATACTCTGGTGCTGCATAGAGTGCCTTGATGCTATCTCGAATCTCTTCATCTCTGATATCCTTAAGATCGAGATCAGTCAGTCCCTTTATCAAGGTTAGCTCCATTTTATTCTGCAACAAATGCGTCTCAAGATAATCTTGGACAAAACTCTCAATCTCGTCAGCAGAAAAAGCCATTTCATTTTCATGATCATAAGGTTTCTTAAGTGCACTAGCAATATGATGAACATATATTTCATTGTGATATCGCACACTTATTGAACCTTCATCCACATCAATAACAGCCTTTACAGTTTTTAGAAATGGTCTACCCAATAGAACTCCTGCAGTCCCTTCAACTTGCCTATCATTAGTATCTATTACATAGAAATCAGCAGGATAAACAAAGTCATTAATTCTCACAAGGATGTTCTCAAGTAACCCAACAGGTGCTATGCATGATCTATCAGCAAGCTGTATAATCACATCAGTAGATACCAATTCAACTCCAGATAATTGATTATACACAGAGAGTGGCATAACATTAATTGATGCTCCTAAGTCACACATAGCCTGATTTACCATAACATTTCCCATCAAACAGGGTAAAGTGAACATACCTGGATCCACGCATTTAGTAGGGAGCATCTTTTGGATGATTGCTGACACAGAAGTGTCCATCAATACTGTCCCAGTCTGCTGGATCTTGCCCGCTATGAAATCTTTCACAAATTTCCCAAATTGTGGAATTTTTACAGCTTCCAAAAATGGAACGTGGATTTCTAGCTTCCCGAACAACTTCACATAATCCATATTATCCTTGTTTGGTGTTCACTTCCTCTCCAATGCTTCAGGAAATGGTGGAGGTACAGCAGCTTTTGGGTCTGACAAGACAGATCGGCCTTCCCTGGTTGGCAGAACTTCATTAGTAACATTCTGCAAGTCTGTCAGGTCGTTCTGGGCGGTCGGACCTTCACTGTCAGACAACTCTCCTTCTGTCAGACCTTCTGTTCGGTCATTCTGGGCAGAAGGACCTTCTATGTTTGTCAGCTCAGTCTTGTTGAAATTCGCCCTTGGCTTTGGTTCAGACAACTCTCTTCCACTTCTCAATAAGATCTTACTGCAATTATGAGAGTTTGGATTTGGTTCAGTCTGAGATGGGAGTTTACCTTGATGTCCTTTTATTTCTTGAACAGAAGAATTTAGCTTTGAAATCTGCTTGGCCAAATCCTCAAATGTGCTTTGAGTATCCCTTTTAGTCTGGGTAAACTCCTCCTGCATCTGCTGCTGGTAAGCTATGACATTCTTCTGTGAGTTGATCATCTCAGCCATCATCTTCTCAAGAGGGCTGCTCTGGTCTG
This sequence comes from Lavandula angustifolia, assembly GCA_028984105.1. NCBI lineage: Eukaryota > Viridiplantae > Streptophyta > Magnoliopsida > Lamiales > Lamiaceae > Lavandula > Lavandula angustifolia. The sequence continues at coordinate 27,962,477 of CM054806.1, read as the reverse complement.
TCTAACCAGAAGGACCAGTCTGCTGCTGAAACTGTTGTGGATATTGCCTTTGATGTGGAGGTCTATAGGGTTGCTGAAACCCTTGTGGCTGCGGTGGCTGATACTGTTGATGTTGATAAGTAGGTTGTTGGAATGTTTGTTGTGGAGGGTTCCTGGGTGCTTGTGGTACTTGTTCATCTTGCCTCCACCTCAAATTCGGATGCACCTTGTTTTGATTATTCCAATTACCTGCTGCATTAACATCTTCGCCTTGACACTGTAGAGATGTATGTCCTCTTTGTCCACATGCTCCACATGTATGATCCGCCATTGATCGGGCAGATGAGGAGGAGGAGGAGGATGGAGGATTCCTCTCCTTGAATAGCCTGTCCAATTTATCTTCAAGTTGGCTGAACTTCTCCTCCATCTTCATGCCAACCTTCATATCTAGATCATCTAGGAAGTCTTCGCTTGAAAGGTTAACGGACTTCCACTGCATTCTCGGTCCTTTGTACTGAGATGTGGATTCGGCAAGTCCCTCGATGATTGCCTTTGCATCAGTATAGTAGCTGTTAGCGAAGCTACCTTTCAATCCAACGTTCACCATGGTTTTAGATTCATCTGTCATTCCTTGGTAGAAAATTTGCAGTAGATCTACTTCAGAAAAACCATGGTTCGGGCAGCTATCTACTAGCTTCCCAAATCTCTCCCAGTAGGCACCAAAAGACTCATCAAGCTCTTGATTGATTCCGGATATCTCTTTCTTGAGTACATTCGTTTTGGATTGTGGAAAATATTTATCCAGGAATGTTTGACGCATCTGAGCCCAAGTAGTGATTGATCTAGGTCTCAATCCGGAAAACCATGCACGAACTCCATCTTGTAGGGTAAAAGGGAATGCTTTTAGCTTGAAAGCATCCGAGATGTCCTTGTCGCGTGCAGATCACGGCACTGATTAAATCCCTCCCGGGAAAGCAAAGGGATTCTCATTCGCCTTCCCGTAAAACTTTGGACATGCCGCGACCAAATTCGACTTCACATCTATCCGCTTCCGTGGTAGTTATGTGGATTGGTCCGGGCAAGTCCTCTCCCAAGTTCCTCGAACCTGAGTTCATCTTCATATTGGCTCTTTCTTCTTCAGCCATGTTTCCTTCTTCAGATTCAGAATTGATGTCTTCAGAATACGGGCCTGTCTGACCTATCTGACCGATTTCAGACTCTGACTCACTGGTTCTGTCTACTGTTCGGTCAGTCGGACCTGTTTCTGCCTCTGACAGCACTGGTTGCTTTTGCAGCTTTGTTGCCTTCCGGTTCCTTTTTGCAGTCTTTTCAATTTCTGGATCGAAGTGTAGAAAAGTGCTGGAAGACCTGCTCATGCAACAACTAAAAAGCACAAAAGATTAGTAGAAAAATTAAGCTTAAAGTTAACACCGTTCCCTGGCAACGGCGCCAATTTGGTGATCGCTGTTTGCACCAAATAATCCTGCAAAATTGCTAGACCAAATATTAGTATAGCACAGGTATCGAACACAGGGAACGGAGTAATTTAAACCTAAAAATCCTATCAATCAGAGTTTGGTTAGCAACCACGCAAGTTTGGGAAATTTCTATATTCTAATAATAAATGAAAGCAAACATGAAATTAACACAAATTTTACTTATGCAAATAAAAGCGGGTCCAGCAAGATGATTCACACACACACACAATCGATCACAGACACTAATTATTAATTAATCCACTTAAATCAATTAGTTGTAGGACACCGTAATTAAACTGACATATCCCCTATTCCCCCTTAATTAATCGGTAATCGCCATGGTGGGTATTGAAACGACTACTTCTCTAAATTAGGTGCAACCTACGTTGGTGGGCAATCAATAGATTTAACACCTAATCAGCTTTAAGAACTAAGTGAACCCAATTTAGGAGCCTACTCGTATGGTGGGCATCTAATAGTCTCCTACCAAATAAATCCAATTGTCCTAAGAACAATTTGCTACTTATTTAGCCTAATCCCACGAGAAACGATGGAAGTACCAAATTAGCTATGAATTAAATTAAGTAGGGTGATCAAGCCTAGATTAATTAATCCAATTAATTAAACCTAGATTAATTTAGAACTCAAGTGATTAATTTTAAGCCCTAGTCTCACGAATTTTAAGTGGTGTGTGTTTCACATCTTGTCGGCCCCTAAAAAGAATTAGCTACGCATATCGGTTATGGACAAAACACAAAACATAATGAAATTCAATAACTGATTATGCATGAACATTCTAACTAATTAATAGAAATTAAAATACTAAATGCACGGAATTAAAATCTTAGAAATGCAAATTTCATAAATCAAAAACTAGGAAACTATCCATAAGCTAATTAAACGTAGACAATTAAAATCCGGAAAATTCAAAAGAAATGTTAACATATTATTTCTTCCAAATCAAACCAAAGTTCATGAATTAAAACAGGAAATGCAAACTTCAGTTTCAAATAGAGCCACCCCCTCGATCGGATTCTCCTAGGCGTCGGCGTTTGCTTGCTTGGATGATTCTTGCTTCGGCGTCGACTTCAGTTTCTCTCTCTCTCGGTGTCGGCGTTGGATGGTGTAAAAGGATGATGAATTGGCAGAGTGACTTCGGTGGTTCTTGGCCTTGGATAGTGAAGGAATGGAGATGGAAAAGAAATGAAATGAGATGATGATCTCTTCCCCCCTCAAGGTGTGTTTATATAGCCTCGTTCCTTCCTTATTGGTCGAATGAATCATTAAGAGACTTAATGATAAAATCCCTTAATTTTCTCTCCTTAATTGATATGTGAATCAAATTAAGGATTGATTCCTCTTCCTTTCCTCTTCGGCGCAAATCAAGGGAGATATGAGACTGATTTCTTCCTTTTATTTCTCCCCTTCCCTATCGGTGCAAATCAAAAGAGATATGATTGATTTCTTCATTTTTGAGCATATATTCCTTAAATCTCTCAACTGCCACCTCGACGCCTCGTCAAATGCCACATCATCAATAAGCACTGCAAAACAAACACCAAAACAAATCCAAACACCACAAAATATGCCAAAATACACGGAATTTGGATAGTACAAAATAGACCTATCAGCTAGACCCACGTACATGCCGATCAACGGCATCGGCGCGTCGAGCTTTTGCTGCATCGAAACGTCGTCGTTGACCGACATTTCTAGTTGGATATGGAAGGTTGCAAGTAATAGGTTGTTTGTTTTTATACACGAATAAGGAACTGTTTATTCGAGGAAGTTGCCATGCCTGCAGATTTGAGAGTTGAGAGTGACATAGTATCATATCGTGTCAAGAGTAAGTCCTACGAACAAAATACAAAATTAATTATTGTTTTATTTGTTACGTGAAATTATATCCTATATTTAAGTTGGTCGCCATGGCCATGGGTCGACTTTGTATAGGATTATCTTTTAATACTATGATCAAATTCAGAAAAAGAATTTAAATAAGTGCTTATGACATAAGAGTTTATTATATAAGGGTGTATTTGCAACTTTCAACTAAATATTATAAACATTTCTTATTTACTTTTGATTAAAAATGAAAAAAAAATGTTTTTAATCAAGAGCAGGTGCTTTGGGAATTAATACTAAAAAATATATACTTATGATAATTTCGATAATTATGGCGTTTTAAGCTCTAAAAGCACCTCAATAGATGCTTATGGATTTAACATTTGCTTCTTAATTTTAGAGAAGCTAACACACAAAATAGGTTTTTGCAGATATTAATATCTACTTATACGGTCAAACAACATATAAGCAATTAAAATAAGCTCTTGCAAACACACCCTAAGTACTTAAAAACAGATTAAATTGTTATGTTTGGATACATTTTTATATAAGAACTTACTTAGAGAAAAAATAAAAATGATATTTAAAAAATTATCGTCGGAATGATTTGATATGATAATCTATTTTCCAAAAACATCTTATTTTTTACAATAAACTGAAATAGCTATTGAAAAACTATCCTAAATGGGACTTCATATTTAATTAAAAAAATAACCTACTTTTATTATTGACTTCACCCCATTTTTTGTGTATTTAAATTCTCACTAATTGAATTGAATAGTTGAAAATTTCTAGCGTAGTTATTCCGACATCAAGTTAAAGTGAGGCATTATTAGATGCACTCATCATCAAATACATTATAAAATTGTTAATTCCACATATAAGCCAAAAGATTGGCCGGTTGGGTGACACTGCTTTGAGAATTCATCATCCTTAAGGATTTGTCCTCTGATTTTAGTACCATACTATACTAGTATATTTAATCAATTATTCAATCCCACTTTCTAAAACGAGTCATCGTCTTCGTGAACTACAACGAAATTACTCAAAAGTAATCAGCACAATCTTTTTCCACAAATAGACTATTCCCTATTTGACAAGGATTTTTCGTTTATGTAATATAAGCTTTGGGCTACTCTTTTATTTTATTTCTTACAAAAATAACTTGAGATTATTCCAAAAATTTGATTTTAATAAATATTAAGAGAATATGATTTTAATAAAAATATTACTAGTCATAAAATTTAATATTGTTTAGTAAAGTTTAGGTTAATTAATCGGGCTAAGGAAACTGTAACAAATTTTTTTTTTCTATGGACTTTTGTGTATCATATTCATACTTTCTTCTACATCATATCTACAAATATTTGACACCTTGTTTAAATTTTAATTAATAACAAGATCAAAATTAATTATGATGGACTATTTATGCAGTGTAACACAAAAGGAAGTATTAAAATATGATAAATTATGTGCTTTTCCAATTGTCGATCTAAGGTGTGCTTCGAGTTTAAATACTGAATGTGTTTGGGCCTATCCTTCTTGGGCTATTCTTGGTGTTCAAGTTGGTCTGAGCTGTTGTTAAAAAGACTGAATTCACATTTATGAATGATTTCTCTCACAAGTCTTATTATGGAATAATTGTATAATGAAGACGGGATTATTCCAAGAGATAGTCTATTGTGGGAACGACCTAGGTGAGGTTTCCATCAAACCAGAGCGGTTTGAATGTACAATATTCGTATATTTTTGTTTGTACTACACCACAAGGATATTGATAACACATTAAGAAAAACAAGTTTAACAAGGTGATGCTAAAAAATAAGGACATTAGGACAAGAAAAATACATGAATCAGAATCATATTTCTGACAAAAAAACAGAATCGTCCTTCTACTAGACTAGCAATACTACTACTATAACTATTTACATTCATAATTCAAGATCCCTAGGCTGAAAACTTCTCTGCAGATGCTCCATAAGTTCGATTCTAGCAATCGAACAACTTCCAACTCCTTCTGAGGAAACCGTTCCATTACAAGACGGTGTGCTCGCGTCTGAACTAATCTGGGTTTCAACAAACATCGCGCCCCGCCACTCCTCAATATACACAGCTCCATGATCAGGATCCAACCCTGCAGGCAGATCACGCTGCACCAGAAAATCAAGAATCTCTTCGGTTCTTCCGAGAAGACGAACCGCCTTACGAACACTCCTCTCCCTATCCTCAATAGCCTTGAGATGACACTTTTTAGCAATCACACGAGGCAGATTAGTGAAACAAGCTGCTAAAATGTCCGACATCATACTACATAGCTTCTCAAACAACTCCTCATCCGACACTGCGTTTTCTTCATCGCAGTAGTCCAAGATTGTTGTACTGATTCTGTACATGGAGTTGGCTGCAATGATTCTAGCAGGCCAGTTAGCAGGGTTGAACATGGGGCAATCCGGTACGTCGGTTTTCAGATCAGACGCGATTAACTTGCTCTTCTCCATAAGCGTTTTTAAGGCTTGGTTGGAGTCGCTACTAGTTGAAGATATCTCAGCAAGATCAATTCCTTGCCACTTGTTGAATAAATCAACTCTCAACCAATAATCACTAGCTTTTCTTATGTTCTTCCACTCTTCATTCTTGTAGAAACACTTCTCCACAATCTTTACAAATGAAAGGCCTTCTCTAACATTATTAACCATCCGATCAGCCTTCCTTCTTTCGATATTCGGGAGTGAAACTGCAATGCTTGTGAGTGTAACTAGAGGTAGGGACCAGCAGTTCTTTGGCTCTTTACCGTGTAGGCTTTCAACACGAGGACTATCGAACTCAGCCACGCCTTTGAAGGACTTCGAATCGCGAAGAAACTCGATCAGGCTTGAAGGTTTGTTCTTTCTAGAAGCTTCCAGCATCTCATCTACTCGTTTGGGAATGCTCTGCAGCATGTAGTCCGGCAAATCTGCCTCCCCTTCGAGCCGAAGAGAATCACGCCTTACATTCTCTAACAAATCACCTCCGATTTGTATCGACTCATCCTCATTCTTCAACCGTTGGATGAGCTTGATGAATGCGGCTGCGATTAAACAAGAGATTACAAGAACAAGCTTGTTAAACAGAACCACACCAATTTGAGCTCTGATGATGAGATTAACAGACAATTGTCTAGCGTTGTAGATAAATTTCCTGCACTTGTGGTGTTTAATTCGTTTTAAAATCGTATTTTCTTGCCATTCTCGAAGCTTCCGAGTCCAATAATCCTCGATTTCGAACGCATCTTTTAAGCTTCTTTTAACATCGCACGAGCATCTGAATCGGACGGCTACCCACCATCTGAAAGAAGTGGAGATCGTTCCGAAAACAATACCAACACTCTGCGCGAGTAGAATGAACTTCGTCGAACAGGCATAGCTTGAAGCGGTTAGGCTGAGGCTCCTATGCGCCACCGCCATCCGTAAAACTGCTTGCGCCAGAATCAGAGCATTAGCGAGGCAGATGACACCGGCGGCGGCGGAAGCCGCCGACCGAGCAATCACGAACTGAGGGCTGCTAGTTTCCGCCATTATCCAATTTTTCTTCACGAGATGCCTCAACTCATCAACCACATCCCCTCCCACATTGGAGAATTGTTGATCAGTCGAAGCGAAGTTGTGCTTCTCTCGATACTTGGCCTCGAGACATTTCTTCGTCTTCAGCACCATCACCGCCGTCGATACGAGCACGAGGAGTAGGAGGACCATCAAGGTTAGAGAGATGATTTCTTCAGGGAATAAGACGCGGTGGTGGAGGAACGACCGAGTTCCGACGACTTGGATGCTGACGTCAGCGACTACTGTCACGATAAGGATGGCTAATGCTGCGACGTTGAGGAGAATATCTCTGTCGCTCATGGATCCGAGGGATGGTAGGAAATTGGCGATGGCGGTGGAGATGAGAGCGAGGCTGCTTATCTTGGCGAGTCTGTCGGTGACGGCGGACATGTTGGTGGTGAGGTCGATTGGAAGTTTGAGAGCGACGGAGTGGAGTGTTAAGGAGGTGGCGTTGAGGGAGAAGTATTTTGAGGGGAACCAGAGCTTGTTGCTCCGGCAGCCGTGGATGAGATCGGCTCCCATTGTTAGGGAAATTGCTAGGGAGGCTAGGGCGACGTACATGCCGATCAACGGCATCGATTCGTCGAGCTTCTCTTGCATCGAAACGTCGTCGTTGATCGACATTGCTGTTGAGGTGGAAGGTGTAGTGATTTGCAGTGTCGGAATTAGGGCAAGGACTTAACTGGTTTTGTACCCATATTTGGGAAGTGGTTATTCCGGGAAATTGCGATCTGGGTTCTGGTAATTTTTGAATTAATATGTGTGGGTGGGTCCATCCATGCACGTTTAATTAGCCGAGTGACGTCATGGGGTCAAGCATAAGTCCTACGGTCCACTTTTGTCCTGATTCAAATACTAAATATTCATTCCGTCCGTCCGACCTGTCTTGTGTTTTTTCCGTCCGTCCGACCTGTCTTGTGTTTTTTTTCGATACGGTTCTTTTCAGGAAATACAACAAATCAAGTGGGACAATCCAAAAAGAAAAAAAATCTGAAAGATTTTATATAAATACATGTAACAACTTCTATTTGATTTTTTATAAGCATTAATCTATAATTCGTGTACATATTTATCAAATGATTCGGAGTTCAATTCAAATGATCAGTTCATGATTTAAAAAAAAGTTCACGGCAAAATAATAAAGATGGACGTCGAATAGAGAAGGTTTGGACTTCAATTTTATATATTTTATTTTTCGTATAAAAAAATAATTCTTTAGACTAATGGAATTGACACCTTTTTTTTTTCGAGACATTGAAAATATCGGATAGAGAAATTTAAATTTTCTAAGGGGAAAGTTATATTTTTAGAGATATCATTTATAGTGTGCAAGAGTTGATTAAAAGTACGTGTTATTTTACAATTGTATTATGATTAAAAGTATCATCTTTTTAAAAGTGGTAAAAAAATTAAAAAATATACACTACATAACATCATTTTTTTGATCTCGACGTTTTTAATGAGATGGAGGGATCATTACTCTATATAGTTTAATTGTAGTAATACTCCTAAAACTTTAAAAAGTGTGTGTACAATACCGATAAAATATGAATTTGTAAGATGAAATGAATCAAAACAACCCTTTTCTACGTGAAGTCACATCTCGATAATAAATGTTGGGGGAAAGGGCAACTATACATCCATTTTATTTTTCAACTTTGACGTTCTATGCTTCTATCAACCTTTAAGAAATAAAAATAATTTTTTTTTTGTGATTTGATATTTGAACTCCTGGCCTGGATATACTTTGACCTCCTATGTTTCTATCAACCCTTTAAGAAATAAAAATAAAAAACCTTTTTGTGATTGATATTTGAACTCCTGGCCTGAATATCTTTACAGCGGCACTTCAGACTATAATACTCCGAAATGCCCAGAAATTGCTTCCACATGTTTGTGCATTCACACGATGTGATCGTTTATGGTTGTTAGGTAAGATATGTGTGAAATAAAAAGTAAGCTCATTAAATATTACGCGTCGTCATGAGGCATCATGCACTTCTCAAATTCCATTAAAGAAATAATATTAAGACCGAAAAAAAAATATCCGTTCTGTTGAAGTTACTTTAGTCCACTAACTTGAGTTAAAACTGAAAGAAATTATTACCTAAACAAAATTATTGAATATCAATCGAACATTATTTCATCGAGATATAATTATACATTATAATATTATTAATATGTGAACCTAGTGGGGGTATAGTGGGCCATATAATTTTTTGGAGTTTAGTTTAGACAATTTTGGAAACACAAAACAAATACTCCCTCCGTCCCATTAAGTAGTGCCCCATTCCCTTTCTAAGACGCTTATTAAGAAAATGGTGTTTTGTGGTGTGTATTGTTTGACTTTTGAGTGGTTGATTTTTGTCCACATATTTGTTACTTTTTTTAGAAATGGGACACTTCTAATGGGACAACCAAAAAGGGAAATGGGACACTACTAATGGGACGGAGGGAGTACTAAAATGAGCGTGTAGGGCGACACGCCTTTCAGAAATAATTGATGCTCTTTTAGATCTTTCCTCTGCTTTTAAACCTAGTACTAGTATAATTGATCAATCCCACTATCCAAAATCTGTCTCTTTTTAGATTTTAACTACTTTTAACTCGGCTTATACAGCGAAATTGCTCAAAAGTAATCACCTGAATATTTTTCCCACAAATACTACTAATATATAGAGTTGAATTTATACAAATATATAGAAATATTAGCATTCGTTTTTTCTTTTGTTTAGTATTTTTAGAATATGGATGAGAAATGAGAGTTGAAATAAACTACATAAATGCATATTGCAACAACTTATGTGGATTGCAAATACAAAGATTCTCTGCATAAAGGTCAGATGCTATGGAATCTAAGGAACCAATGATTTCCCAACAATACAAAAATTAAAAAAATCAACATCTTATTAAATTATGCAGCATCCAATTTGACTTGGCGCGGACCTCAATATAATAAAATAAAATAATCAAAACATTAACTAATTGCTTTGTCATCTCTTTCTATTCTTTTTAATAGTGTATATATTACTCCTGTCCCGCCATTACTGTCCTACTTTCTTAATCGAATTATTTTGTTATTATTGTCATCTTTTCTAAAATGATAAAAACTACTCTTAAACAAAAAATGAGTGGGTCCCTCATACTTAATATTTATCCCCACATTATCATATTCTTCCTCCAAAAATCTATCTCTAACAGGATTTTCATTCAACTCCGTACTTTGAAATTTATGATTTTTAACTTTTTGAAAACTTAAGAACATTTCTTAAAATACAATATGAAAAAAAAGAAAAAAATTAATTGCCTCAACTATGAACTGCAAAAATTTGGATAAATTATTATTTCTTCCACCAACCACTCCTCGAAAATTGTGTTCATTTTTAAATACAATTAAAAGTCATAAAATACACACTTAAATAAATTTTCTTAATCTCCGTGCGAAACCAAATGGTACAGTAATAGCGGGATGAAGGAAGTATTTGTTATTGCTATTAGAGTCATATGAACACCAGCCCCTACATATTATTTGACTACTACTAGTTAAATTCATGAAAATTACATGATAGCATAATCAGGATATTATTGTGACTGATTTTTGATTGATTTGTTTACAAGACTTAATTATGGAGTATATAGTTGTATAATGAACACGAGATTATTCCAAAAATAGTAGGATATAACGATCGAGACACACAACATTAAGTATTTTTAAACGGACAAGGCCTTATCCAATTTCTAAAATTGCCACTAAACTAATGAAGCTCTTCTTTATGTTGAAAATCTCAAATGCATGCGTTTCTTGTTACATATATAAATACACTATAGAATCGGTTGTTGGATTATGAAATCATGAGTCATATCCGAAATAAGATAGTTATGGACTTCTATTCAAATTACAGTTATGATCTATATTTAGATCATGTAGTGAATATTTTGGCTTGATAGCGCTTTCGGAATTAGTCTACGAATTAGGTGAACAAATAATGTATTTCATATTGTTTTCAGTTTGATTTCATTTTGGATTAAAACAAACCAAACACCGAATAAGATTGGTTCAATATTGACCGTCTCATCTATATACATATCTTCTGTCGTGGAGTAAATACAAATTAAAAGTTTATATACTATTGTACTATTCATATCGAATATTAATTTTATAAAGTCTTAAATTGATTCTATCTGGGAAAAAAATGGAATTTTTATGAATAGGAAAACTCGCAAACGTTATTCAAAATATTTGTGTATGCATGCGTTGATGTGGGAGTGAAGAGAAAGTTGATCATAAATTAAACTAACTACGTACATTTTAGCACAAAATCTAACTTGTTGAGCAATGTCTAGGCTAGCACAAAGAACCAACGCTTAGATGGGTTATCGATGTGGAGCCTACAAAATAACTCTTCTATAAAATTTTCCGGACTTCATCACTTAGTGGCTCTAAAGAAAGTAACTTAGATGATAAGCAAATCCGATATATTGAAGTCTTGGCTGCGCTCTCTTTACATTCCTAATATGTCTCCACAATTAGGCCTCCTAGTATTTGGGCCCCTTTACATCCAAGTTGGGCCAAGGACCATTGTTTAATTAGTTAACTCCTCAACTATATTGGCCCACATCTCCCTCCAACATAAACTCGGTCCAATTGCTCAGCATTTTTTATTTTTTTGATAACGAGGGTAATCCGCAGCGGTTATCGAAGTGCCCACTAAGTAAACTCGGCTCTTGTGCTCTAAAATGCAAACTGCACAGAAGGGGTTAATTTTAATACACAACATCTTTGATTCTAGCCATCTTTAGTTTCTCGATCAAATTTGCATCGCGTCATTATCCTCGATTTTCTGCACATTAATACATGAAATTCCGGTACAAATTAGCAGTAAAAACACACTCATCAATTATACTAATACAGTAGTGGTCGAAAGCGATAACAAAATGGGCAAATGGTTACCATTTTTTTTTATTCATGGAAATGGTTACCAATTTGATCTTTGTTGGGAGGGAATCTTTGTATTTGCAATTCAAAGAAGGTATTTACAATAAAATTTATTAATACTAGTATAAGAAGGTTTTTGTTGTGGATCTCCATTATTTCATGAAAATTGACCAATAATTATTATGGATTTTCTTCGACACAAAAAAATATTTGAATATATTATTCAATCTGTTTCGATATTAGTAGCTTATTTCTTTTCGGTACAATTGTTGGTAGAGTAAATGATAAAGTAAGAGAGAAGTTGTTGATAAATTAGGAAAGAAAAGAAGTGTGAATTATGAGAAAATAAATGATAAAGTAGGAGAGAAGATAATGAGATAATGAAAAAATAAATGTTAAAGTAGGAGAGAGAACTAATGAAATAATGGGAAATTAAATGATAAAGTAAGATAGAATATGATAAAATAGAAGAGAAAGTATAAAATTTCCTAAAAAAAATATTGAACCACTCATATTGGGACGTCCCAATATAGAAAGTAAGTCCCTTTTAGCAGGACTGAGAGAGTAAAATTTTTGATAAATATATAATTAAAACTTTTAAGTAAAAAAAAAAAAAGAAAAGAAAACTTGCCCCTCGACCTCAATTTTGCAACACCTATCTACCTTAATTCTGAAAAAAAAGATTGAGCTGATTATATCTGAGTAATTTTGTTGCGTGCCGTGTGCCAAACCGCGTATCCAAACTTTTCTAAACATGTAACTCCAAAATTGTAATAGGGCCAAAAGATTAATTCCTAAACTTTTGCTAAATAATTACTATAATTGTTCTTATTATAATCTGTGTAATAGGGCCAAAAGATTCATTCCTAAACTTTTGCTAAATAATTACTATAATTTTTCTTATTATAATCTGAATCTTGTAAATAGTAGTAGTCTTAATGAACCAAACCTGTCATTGCGCACTGCGGAAGACATTGGTTTCATCGTCCCAAAAAAACATTCACATTCACCCAAAGCGTGGCGCCTTAACATGGCACTTTCTCTATTCTACTAAAAATGATCATTTTTCCTTAGAAGAACATCCCATTATAAATAATATATTTGAAAATGATAAATATTATGTGAACCATATTTAATTATTAAAATATTAAATAACTTATATTATATAATACTACTTTCTTAATTAACGTTTCCAAAAGAAACGCAACGTCTCTTTTGTCAAACTATAGAACTTTCTTAATAGTATGTTATAGTATGTTAACGTTTCTTAATCCACCAATGAAAGTGGACCAACACAACCATATTAACGTTTCTTAATAGTATGTTATAGTATGTTAACCATATTTAATTATTAAAATATTAACGTTTCTTAATTAACTTATATTGTAGCGGGACGGAGGGAGTTTATGCATTTCCGAGTATTATAGTATGTTACGTTATAGCGCTGTAAAGGCACCCACTCAACCCAGAAAGTTCAATTATATTTACCTAAATGAAATCTTAATCCACCAATGAAAGTGGACCAACACATGAATGACTTGCCATTTGTCAAACTATAGAACTTTCTTCACTAAAAAAGTGATGGTTGAATCATTTAAATTAACGGGTAAAAAAAAAAGTGAAAGAAGATATATAAAATTGTTAGGACATGATATTAGTACTTGAATTAGGAATAAATTTGAATTAGGAATAAACAAGAAGTGGGTAGTCTCTTTTAGATGACGTCATGCTATATTACGTCACAACTGACAAAGTCAAGCTTCTCAAATCTGCATGGATAGACGAGGACTCGTCCGTGGAGATTACCACACTAATGTAGTCCCTTCGTTAGATGGTTTCACATCATAAGTTCACTTTTAAAAAAAAAAATTAAAATAATTCTCTTTCCATCTTATAATTATAGTTCATTATACCATTTTCGGTTGTCACAAATTTTTTGTCCATTTTTTTTTTGTAAGTAAATTATTATCGATTACTTTTTTATAGGACCCATAACTTTATATAACTTTACACATAACTAACAACTATTTTTAAATATCACGCAGAACAAAAAGTGAACAATAATTATGAAATAAAAAAAATAATTTAATATATTCTAATGAATTCCATTATTTTATATGTATACAATATATATAGAGAGAGACTCGTCAAACTAACTTTCTTCACTACAGACAATGATCAGTATATATATACATAATTAGTTTCTAAAATTAAAATCTCTTTTACCACATCACCTTATTTAAATAAAACATGGGTCAAGAAAAATGCACGAATAAACATATAAAATTTGCTGGGAATCAAAATATATTACTACTTGAATTAGGAATAAAGTGGGTACGACTTGGAAGTATTTATGTGTAGGAATGGGATAATAACTTATAATGGAACTGTCCAATATAAAAAAACATTTATATGTAGTTTGGTAAAATAAAAAACAGACATTTCAATTAACTGAATTTCGGTTCAATTTAACTGAATTGATAGCCTTATTAAACTGCCAGACAAGACAACACATGAAACTCCGGTAAAAATAATTAGCAGCGAACACACACTCATCGGTTATACTAATTAATATAAATAATATATGTACATGTAAATGGCAATTACTTATAAATAAAGAAATAAACATGTATAATGCCGTGCAGTGGCGCGAGTCTGGTCCGGTAGGTATTAGAAAGCGATGACAAAGTGGGCAATATTCGAATACAAATTTGATGGGAGGAAATCACATGTCCTAAATTTTTAATTTTTTCTTAATGCTGTCACATGATAATTGTTTTAAAATCCATATTTATTTATAATCAGTTTTATAAGTAAAACATGAATTCGTACGAGTTTATAATAATGGAGCCGGATCAACTCTCAAAATTAACAATAATTTTCTGTTCAGAGATGTGCAACAAGTCGAAGGAATGCTAGATATCTTAATTAGATATATGGTGACTTTTCTAATGTTCTAGATTCCATTACATTTGATCTTTGTGGAAGGGATCTTTGTATTTGTGTGGTTCTCTTTTTCTTTTTTCTTTTTTCATATGAGGAATTCGCTTTGCTATTTTTTTTGTGCAGATAAATTTATATAGAGTAATTTCAATTGTTTTTAAATACAGGACTTTCGGTCAACACTTTAGCCGCTATTCCATTCTAAGAGTAACATTTATGCGGTTCTATATTATTTGATAAGATTGACCCAATAACAATTACATATTTTCCTCTACACATAAATTAAGAATATCAGATTATTTTAAAAGTTCCCAACAATATGATTTTCTAACTTTTAAGTAGGCAAAAAGAAGAAGAAGTGAACATGCTCATCAACCTCAAGTTTGCACCACCTATCCACCTTATTTGTGAAAAAGATTGAGTTGATAATTTTTGAGTAATTTCGTTGTGTGCCGTGTGCCAAAACGCGTATCCAAACGCCTCTAAACATGCAACTCCAAAATTGTAGTATTACATAATCATCATTATCATCTTCTTAATTTTCTAATTTATTAAATAGCCAAACCTGTCACGGCGCACTACAGAAGACTTTGGTTTCCCGCCCAAACAAAATTTATCCAAAGTGTTATCGAATTAATTAATATAGTAGCAATTTTTGCACATTTCCAAGTATTATACTCTCACCTTTATATAAAAAGTATCATGTTTCTTTTGGAACAGTAATTTTAATAATTTGATTTTGATTGGTAAAGATGTGAGACACAAACAATTAATTAATTGTTTAAAATTGATTTGTTAGTTAGGTAGAACTGTGAGATCCATATAATTAATTAATTTTTTAAAATTTGTTTGAGTTTGGTAAAAATATGAGATCCATTTTCTATTTTTGAAACAAAACACTTTATATTGAATATTCGAAAAAAATAAGATATTTTCTATGGAATAGAGAAAATAGTACTGCCTCCGTCTCATTTGAAATGACAAACTTTTATTTTAGGGCATCTCACTATAAATGACACGTTTCCAAAAATGGTAAAGATTGTGTTGACCACATTTAACTACCAAAAAATTAAATAATCTACACCACATAACACCACTTTCTTAATTCTCATGACGAAAAGAAATGTGTTTATTTCAAATGGGATGAAGGGAGTATGCTACGTGATACTTATACCTTGTAAAGGCACCCACCCACTCTAGAAAGTTCAACTATCAACTACAGGAAAAAGTTGATTTTCTATTTTGGCAAATTGATACAAATGATACCAAATTTATTCTAGTTTTGTAAGAATTAGTTTCTAATTATTATTATTTTTAGTTTATTGGTCCACAAACTATGTTAGTCTCGATAAATTGGTCATTCCATTAAAATTTTCATTAGTTGACCATTAGTCAATGATTTTTTGAAAATAATAAAATAATCCAAGGGCATTATCAAAATAAAATGTACCGGGACCGTTAGATTACATTTGCTTCCATCAGGGCATCAACCTTCTTAGAAGTATAAAAAAATAAAAGGCAAATTAACGCAAATAATCCCTCAATACATACAGTATTAGTTTGGATGAAATGATACTTATTTTTTATTTTTCTAATAAAATTGATACCCTAATGGAAGCAAATGAAATCTAACTTAAACTTAATTTCTATATTAATGACATCAATCTTCCCCACTATGTAGTCAATATAAAAGATGCAGATTCGTTCATAGTTTCTATGTAGAGTGAAGGTCTTATTTGATCTACTCCCCCACTATATATAATTTGTATACAATAAATTCCACATAAAGTCTACAATTATACGTAACTCTACTTATTTTTTTAAATGAACTGGCTACTACTTATGTATAATTAATTAATAGTTGAGAAAGCAAAACAGGAAAATATAATTCAGGTGTCCACCTTTTATTTGTGTAAGAAAAGATTGATGAGTTGATTACTTTTGAGGAATTTCGCTGTGGTTCATGAAGACGAGTAATCTCGAATTAAGTCTTTAATAAGTCAATAGGCAGATTTTGGATAGTGGGATTTCATTAAATATAGTAGGCATAAGACGTTTAAATGAGAGGATAAATGCCGAAAGGAATAATTTGTGAAAGCCGTCTCAACCCAAGCCATTGTTTTGGCGTTTATATGGCATTAAGAATTTTATACATTGCTAAACAACTTATGACTATTCGTAATTGTTGTCGAAGTACATACTAAGTAAATTTATTTTTATATAATAATATGTAAATTATACAAGAGAGTATTCCGTTTGAGATAGGATTAATTAAAGATTTAGCTAAAGAGGAATCGACATGACCAAATTTATAAAATTTGTTCGAATATCATAAGAAATATGTTATGAACAAACACAAGTGCACATGATACAGTGTTTTAGATATGGTAGCAGATGCGACTTACCCTCATCATCTTATATACTTCCTCCGTTCAATTATCTGTGGCTCACTTTTTCGAAATATATGTCATAATATTTGTAGCTCACTTCTAAGAAAGGTAAAGTTTGTATGGTCCAAAATTAACTATTAAAAAGTCAAACAATCTACAACACATAACATCACTTGCTAAATTTCCATGTCGAAACTAATTGACTACAAATATTGAGACTGAAGGATTAGAAAAATACTTGATTAAGAATAAAGTGGGTACGACTAGTCTACACTATGACGTTAGTAATTTACATTATGTCATTCTCACTCTAAATATATATGATCCATAATATACGCATAATTTACATATAAATAGACCCATTACTCACATCTTCCATATCCAAGTAGAAATGTCGGTCAACGACGACGTTTCAATGCAGGAAAGGCTCGACGCCCCGATGCCGTTGATAGGCATGTACGTGGGTCTTGCCTCCCTCGCATGCTCTCTATCAATGGCCGCCGATCTCATCCACGGCTTCCGGAGCAACAAGCTCTGGTTCCCTTCTAAATACTTCTCCCTCAACGCTACCTCCTTAACGCTTCTCTCCGTCGCCCTCAAACTCCCCATCGACCTCACCACCAACATGTCCGCCGTCACCGACCGACTCGCCAAGATAAGCAGCCTCGCTCTCATGTCAACGGCCATGGCCAACTTCGTACCATCTCTCGGATCCATGAGCGATAGAGGCATTCCCCTCAACGTCGCCGCGTTAGCCATCCTCATCGTCACCGTGGTCGCTGACGTCAGCATCCAAGTCGTCGGAACGCGGTCGTTTCTCCACCACCGCGTCCTGTTCCCCGAAGAACTCCTCTCTATAACCTTGATGGTCCTCCTCCTCCTCGTTTTAATATCGACGGCGATGATGGTGTTGAAGACCAAGAAATGCCTCGACGCCAAGTATCAAGAGAAGCACGGCTTGACTTCGTGTCAAGAATTCTCCGATAAGGGAGGGGATATCTTTGATAAGCTCAAAAATCTCGTGAACAAGTATTGGGTGATGGCGGAGACTAGCAGCCCCGAGTTCGTGATTGCTCGGTCGGCGGCTTCCGCCGCCGCCGGCGTCATTTGTTTAGTAAACTCTCTGGTTCTGGCGCAAGCTGTTGTACGGACGGCGGTGGCGCATAGAAGCCTCAGCCTAACTGGTTCGAGCTACGGCGGGTCGACCAAGTTTATTCTACTCGCGCAGAGTGTTGGTATTGTTGTCGGCACGATCTCCGCTTCTTTCCGATGGTGGATAGCCGTCAGATTCAAATGCTCGTGTGGAGGTAAAAGAAGCTTAAAAGATGCGTTCAAAGTGGAGGACTATTGGACTCGGAAACTTCTAGAATGTCGAGAAAGCTCGATTTCGAAAAGAATTAAGCACCACAAGTGCAGACAATTTCTGTACAAGGCTAGAGGGTTGTTTGTGGATCTCATTCTCAGAGCTCAAAAAGGCGTGGTTCTGTTCAACAAGCTAGTTCTTGTAATCTCTTGTTTAATCACAGCCGCATTCATCAAACTCATCCAACGGTTGAAGAATGCTGATCAGTCAAGAGAAACCGGAGCTGATTTATTAGAGAATGATTTATTAGAGAATGTAAGGCGTGATTCTCTTCGGCTCGAAGGGGAGGCGGATTTGCCGGACTACATGCTGCAGATTATTCCTAGACGAATTGATGAGATGTTGGAAGCTTCTAGAAAGCACAAGCCTTCAAGTCTGATTGAACTTCTGCGCGGGTCGACGTCGTTCAAAGGCGTAGCAGAGTTCGATAGTCGTCGTGTTAAAAGCCTACACGATAAAGAGCCAAAGAACTGCTGGTCTCTACCTCTAGTTACTCTCACAAGCATTGCAGTTTCGCTCCCAAATGTCGAGAAAGCGAAGTTTGATCGGATGGTTAATATTGTTAGAGAGGGTCTCTCCTACGTAAATATTGTGGAGAAGAAATTCTACAAGAATGAAGAGTGGAGGAACATAAGAAAAGGTAGTGATTATTGGTTGAGAGTTGATTTATTCAACAAGTGGCAAGAAATTGATCTTGCTGAGATATCTTCAACTAGTAGCGACTCCAGACAAGCCTTAAAAACGCTTATGGAGAAGAGCAAGTTAATCGCGTCTGATCTGAAAACCGACGTACCAGATTGTCCCATGTTCAACCCGGCTAACTGGCCTGCTAGAATCATTGCAGCCAACTCCATGTACAGAATCAGTACAACAATCTTGGACTACTGCGATGATGAAAACGCAGTGTCGGATGAGGAGTTGTTTGAGAAGCTATGTAGTATGATGTCGGACATATTAGCAGCTTGTTTCACTAATCTGCCTCGTGTGATTGCTAAAAAGTGTCACCTCAAATTCATTGAGGATAGGGAGAGGAGTGTCCGTAAGGCAGCTCGTCTTCTCGGAAGAACCGAAGAGATTCTTCAGTTTCTGGTGCAGCGTGATCTGCCTGCAGGGTTGGATCCTAATCATGCAGCTCTGTATATTGAGAAGTGGCGTGCCGCCATGTACGTTGAAGCCGAGATTAGTTCAGATGCGATCACGCCGTCTAGTAACGGAACGGCTTCCTCAGAAGGGATCGGTAGTTGTTCGAGTGATGGAATCACATTTGAGGACCATCTGCAGAGGAGTTTTCGGGCTATAAATCTCGAGTTATGATTGTAGATAGCAGTAGTAGAACCGGCCGTCTCTTTGGCCGTTAATCTTATCTTCGATAGTAACTGCAAATTACTTTAAAAAAAAATATTTAAAATTTATCGAATCAATAGCATAACAACCATTAACAACAAATTAATATGTAATGTAAATTTGTAAGCGGTCGGCATTGGGTGGAGGAAGAATAAAAAAAAATGCCACATTGATGGAAACAACAGTCACAGATGAGATTGGTTAATAGATAGGGCCAAATATTGGTTGCCTAAAGTTTCGTAAAGAATAATAATATAAATTAATTGTTACAAGGACGTCTTAATAATTCGTATAATTTGTGAAACAACCAAACGTGGCGATTCAATTGGAAGCAATTTCTGGGCATTAAAAAGTATTATAGTCTGATATACCGCTGTAAAGGCACCCAATCTAGAATTAATTTAAATTATCAACCAGTAGTCAAGGTTGATTTTTTATTTTTTTATTTCTAAAAAAGTTTGACAGCAACAAATATTATTTCCATCTCATTAATATAAGGGGTAATTTCTTAAATACCCAAATTGATATTACAAAACTCAAATTTACCCAATTCTTATATTTGCTATACAAAATACCCAATTTTACATTAAAACCCCTACTTTTCAGACTTGTCAGTTTGCGTAAATGATTGAAATCGGATATTTGAAGCAGAACACGGAATCCCGCTCAAAATCCCGCTCGCGTCCCGCTCAAAATCCCGCTCACTGCGCTCAAATCCCGCTCACTGCGCTCAAATCCCGCTCAGTGCACTCAAATCCCGCTCATGCACAGCTTAAATCCCGCTCACTGCGCTCAAATCCCGCTCATGTACAGCTCGAATCCCGCTCATGCACTCAAATCCCGCTCATGCCCAGCTCAAATCCCGCTCACGTCCTGCTCCATCCCGCTCGGAAAATCCCGCTCAAGAAATCCGCTCGACCTATCGAATCCCGCTCGGCTTTTTGACTTTTCATAAAGTTAGGGGTAGTGTAGGTAAAATTGGGTATTTTGTGTTGAAAATATAAGGATTGGGTAAATTTGAGTTTTATTATATGAAATTGGGTAAAAGAGAATAATATCAGTTAATATAACGTCTTTATTTTCTAATTGAGTTGTCTAATTAAAAAAAAAATTCCTTTTTCAAATATAATAAAGAATATATAGTTACAAAATTAATTACTCAAAAGTTAAAGAATATACAAAACACATCATCATTTTTTGATTTCTGATTTTCTGTGCTGTAATCAAGAACTTTTGTGGATATAATCATATAATGAACGTTTGATTATTCCAAAAATAGCAGAATAATGTAAGGAGATAGACAAAACAAAATATATCACTTTCTGCTACAGTGTTAGAATAAATGTTTGGCTTCTAAACGCAAACGACCTTATCCAATTTCTGAATTGCCACCAAACTTCGTCTTGAATTAGATGCTTTGAGAAAAAAATGGTTTTAATGTAAGTAAAGAAGGCAAGTTACTCTTCACTAAAAATACTCTATATTACTACTATTTATTACAGTATTGAAGTACCATATACTCATATATGGCTATAAAGTAAAAACAGAATTCATCTTTTGAGGTCTCACGAATCTTATACAGACAGCTTCAGCTAGACGTCCTTAAAGTTCAAATTGCATTATGGTTGACTGGTTGTTCCAAAATAAAGTAACATTTTCGAAAGTGGTAATAGATGAATGTGGTGAAGCTCACTATAAATATTACAAGTATAGTCATGTCTTATAACTACATATACATAATAGCCAAATAAGTTTACTTTTGTGAAAGAAATAATCAATCCTATTCATTTCGTAATTTTCTTATCTGGTCAGACAAGAAACAATTAAAATTGGAGGAGAGCCGAAAATAACCGAGGTATGAATCAAAGCTGATAGTGAGACACATATCTTGAAAAGTACTCCCTAGTCCCTCCATCCTATTAAACATGTGGTATATTTTTTAATGGGGGAGAAGAATAGGAATAGTGCTTATGTGACATCTTATTAGGAGAGAGCATGTTAGTTTGACAATAGTATTAGTTTGACAATTTTTTTCTATAATATTATTTTGAAAAAAAAACTTAACATTTTATCTATTTATATATATGTCTGGACAAAATAGTAATTAAAAGTCTATACACATGTTCAGATGGATGTCATCAATATTAACTTTTTTAAAAAGTCGTAACTGATTCTAGTCCAGAGTCTTTCTTCAACTCACTGCTGTAAAAGATGACGGAATTCTTGTGACGGGCAAAATCTGCGCCGTTACTCGGCTTATGCATAGCTGCCGAAGTGGTGAGCAAGCAAGACAAGTACAAGTATAAATTACGACATTACATCCAAATAGAAACAATCACCATAGCATACTCGTCTTCCCTCTTTATCGAGCCGAATTCTTCGTATTGAAACACTTGTTAGCTTATTGAAAATCACCTATTGCCAATTTTTATCATTTTTTGTTGTTGCAGTTCGCTACTTATTTCCTTCTCTCTAATAAAAGGAACTCAACACGTTTACACATTAATCTATGTATATTCAAATTGTAACTACGTTCTACCCTTCTACACATGGTTGAAACTTCAAACTTCCTTTTTCTAGCATGGTTCTATAATCACTATACAAAGAACTTTAATAAAAATAGCTTTTCAATTTTTTATTTTTTCTATTTTTAAAAAATACTCATTGACAGCTTATGAGCTTCTGATCATTCAGACTTATTACTAAAAAAGAAATAAAAACATATATTCCAAACATAAAAAGAAAAATCTATGGTAAAAAGAAAAGATACTAAAACAATTTATTTAAGCTGTTCCAAACGCTAATGAAAATATAAATCTCGACACTAGAAGTAGTTAAAAGCTAAATAGAGATTTTTGTCCAAAACTTAAAAGCAGTGGGAAAATCTAGAAAGAGGATCAGTAATTTGTAAATGCCGTGTGCCAAACAAGTATGACGTATCCAAACGATTCTAAACTTGTAACTCCGAAACTGTAATAGGGCGCCAAAATTGTTCCCTAAACTTTTAATTAAATAATAATTACCATTGTCGCAATTTCTTTATTTAATAAGTAATACGCAATTTCTGTGCATTTCCGAGGATTATGGTATGTTATACCGCTGTAAAGGCACCCAATCCTGAAAGTTCAACTATCAACTATAATAAAAAGTTCACTTTTTAATAGAAGCTAATAAATTACAAGTTAACTACTACTTTCATCCATACTCATTACTCAATAACATCAACCACACTTAATTAATATTTTTCTTTTACTTTACTTTTAACTATTATCTATAATGATTTTATTAAATAAAAGGGTCTAATAAAAAATTACAATAAAAGATTCTATCTAAAATTCATAATTATAATTAGAGAAATATTATACAACTGAATAGTTGATATTCGACTTAATGACAAAATAAAGATTACTAGAAAGACTGTACAACTTTCTTCACTACAAAAAGTGATTAAAGCTCTCTTAATCATGAAGTGGTCATTTAAATTAAACGATGAATCATTTAAATGAAAAATGGGGAAAAAATCAATTTTGGCTCATTATATTGACGCCCGATTCACTTCAGTCCGTTATTTTGACAGAGTCCAATTTTAACCCATTAATTTGTAAAAGTGTCCAATTTTAGTCCGTTTTTTAAAATTGACACAATTTTTCCGATTTTGGTCCATTTATGCGTGTCGACACGCGCTGGTTAAAAAAGAAAATTAATAAATCCATTTTTTTCTGGTCATTTATATTATAAATATTCAATGTTATCTCATTACGTTTAAAAAAAAAATTATTCGGGTCTATCTCTGCTTTAAAATTCGGTTCTAAGATGTGAATCAAACTATTTCACTATTAATTTCTCTAATTTGGTTAAATAGTATTTAATCTCATATTTCTCACAAATTCGTCAATAGTATACACGAATACATAATAAATTAAGAGACCAAATACCTACTCTATTTTCTTAAGGATGATTGTACACAATTTTCATTATCCACAAAATGCATCTGGCGACACAGGCCATGCAACATCAAAATCACTTCACAAATCACAAAAACCTACAATTTCAAATCCTAAAATCCCCTACCAAATTAGATAATTGAAAACATGAAGCAAACACTGAGTTATGTCAAAATGCTCATACTGCCTGTTTGCAAGACCAAGCACTGAGTTATGTCAAAATGCGTATTGTCTTTCTTTCCCTACAACAAAAAAAACAAAAAACAAAAAAAAAAGAAAATCAACCCAGAGAGATAACGAAATAATCTTATATAGAATGCAGAAATTCAATGATGAATGAAAATAAAAAAGATTCAACCTGTTTTGGATATGTCATGGTTGATTAGTCTTCGCTCTCAATGCAGCTTGAAGTTGAGATCTTGAGATCGTTTTCCTTGATGGTGGTCTAACATACACGGTGTTTCCTTGAATAATAAGATTCTGAGTAAAGTCCCGATATTGACATTGATTTTGCATTTGTTGAAACAAAGTCGGTGGTTGTGTTTGAAGTTGGCTTCTTTGATGAGGTTGTGGCTGAGCTTGGCCTCTTTTCCTCAAGCTTTGCATCTAAGAATGATAATAAATAAATGATTACACACAAGTTAAAACAAAATTGGTTAGATGTAGAGAATATTTCATAATTGTCTCTTATCTTAACACACTTCTAGTAGTTTGTGAGGAACTCTCATTTGTGTTTGAGCTAGGTCCCCTCGTTCTTACCTATCATGTATAACAGAAATCAATGATCATTATAATAAACTACCTTCACTTTATAATAAACTCTCATTTGTGTTTGAGCTAGGTCCCCTCGTTCTTTGCTGCCTCTTCATGTTATTTGGGTTCACTAATGGGTTCATGTTAAACGAAAGAATGTATTTACCTCCAAGAAGGAGAGGGGCTTTTGCTTCAAGAATTACTTCAACAAATCGCCGACGGATTCTTCAAGAAGGAGACGGATTCTTCAAAGAGGAATAAGGGGTTTGAAGGAAAAATAGGACGGGATTGCTGATAAGGAGTAGGGGATTTTTTAATAAGAAAATATAATTAAAATATTAGAGTTGGAATTTAAAAAAAAAAAAATATTGCGCGTGATTCAGACGCAAACGCGCATAAATGGACCAAAATCGAAAAAATTGTGTCAATTTTAAAAAACGGACTAAAATTGAACACTTTTACAAATTAATGGGCTAAAATAGGACTCTGCCAAAATAACGGACTGAAGTGAATCGGGCGCCAACATAATGGGCCAAAATTGAATTTTTTCCTGAAAAATGCGGTCAAAAGTGACAAGATGTTAGTTCTTTTTTTTTTTTTTTTATACGTGGAATCCGCAACCACTGTCTTCGGTGCGCACTGGGTAAACCCCGCTCCTTGTGCAGTAGCTTGCAAACCACACAGAAGAATTCAACCACCCTAGGCTAACCCATAGGTGACAGGCTCCACAAAGTTGCTTCCAGTGGGATTCGAACCCATGATCTATCGGTTCCGGGCTAAGCACCTTCACCAACTTTGTCATCCCAAGGGGACAAGATGTTAGTTCTTGAATTAGGAAAAAAGTGAGTAAGACTTAATCTTGATACGATGTCACAGTATACTTATGCATGGAAGGATTTATGTTTAGGAAGGGTTTATAAGTACCATGTCTTATCTTTTGTTATGTTTTATCTAGCATATACTATGTCTACTTAGGGTTGTAAGCGAGCCGAACTTTATTCGAATAGCTTGAGCTCAAGTTCGATAAGGCTAGGCTCGAGTTCGAAAGTTTCGAGCTCGAGTCTCATTTTATATTCGTCAATTTTTTTGAGCTCGAGTTCGGCTCGATTAAATATTTATATTATTTAATTTTATATATTATATTAAATAATAATAATGCAGTGAGGCGGACAACATGATTGAAACCAGTCGAAGAAAGCAACCTGAGTGTGATCAATCTTGTGTCCAAATTTGTGGGAGAATTTGATAGTTGTCGAATCCCAAGGCAATATCCTCAAGAGCCTCCAAATAATTGGGGTCTTCCAGTTGTGACATTGACTAGCATTGCTATTGCAGTTACTCACATTGCAGTGCAGAGAAGGAAGCAGTGCTAGCCATGGACTCTCTCTTGTTATATAAGTTAGTTGATAAAACTCTGATGAAAGATGATAAACATGAGAAAACTCGGACAAGGGTTACGAAACATTTTAATAGACAAGAGTTTAGTACAGTTACTGAAGATCCTCTCATGTTGTTGCTGCAAATTCGATGCACAGAATCAGTCCAACTGTTCTGCTGTCGATTGATGAGGAGAACGAGATAGAAGATGATCAGGTAGTGTTTGAGAAAGTATCTGTGATGATGCCGAATGTAATAAGCAGAATGTGTCATTGTAAAGCGATAGAGGAGAGGGAGGAGAGTGTTCGAAAAGCGTTTCTGCTTCTTGGAAAAACAGAGCAAATTGTTGAAGTTCTGCAGCAGCAAGAATGGCCTTCAATGGATCATGAGAGAGCTGCAGACACGATGAAAGCGTGGTAGCGAATTTGGCTTCAATTTCATCTTGTGAAACATTTGTAGCCTCAGTTTGGAGATGAAGAACATTTAGAGTTGGTAATAGTATCCTTATTTATAAATGTAATATCAAACTTTAAACCTTGTCCTCCTTTATGTACTTGTAAGTATGAAGTCTCTATGTATAGTTACATTTATGATGGGATTTGTAATGACATTTACATCTCTCAAAATCCAACACATGTTGGTACAACACTTGTTTATGAATCTAATCAAGAGAGAAATCTCAAGAAATCTGCTGTTTCCTCTTCCTTTGAAAGCTCAAAACTTGTTGCAGCAATTCAGCAAGGTTTACTTGGCATTCCAGTAAGACTGAGGAAACCATTTTGACAGCACAACATGCTTCCCCTTCATTATCAGTATGAAAATACCGTAACACGGTATGTGCATCAACGCCACTGTTGAATACCTGCAGATTTCAATATTTTGTGTTGATCTCAAGATGAAGGCAAATGGGGAATTTGATGATAAAAACTTATTAAAAAGATTGCTTTTTTGCTTACCATAATGGAGAATAGGAAGATGAGAGATCAAGAAAGGGATAAGGCCACCTGTTACAGCAAAGGAATTTCATGTCATTCATGCAGCTGATATTTCTGCATTTAAATGGGAATATAGAATCTCACCATATCCAGACGCAGGCATGTAGTATCCATAGAAACACAACATAAGAAGAAGTCCAGAGGAAAAAGTATCCGATTCGGAACCAAGGAAACCTCTGCAGTTGTTTAAGGATCATGATAAGTTGATTGTATTATTCCAAGTATAAGTAGTAGAGGGCCATTCCAACTTACCAGACAGTTTAAAGCAGTCTCTCCAAGCAGAAAAACAGCATTGATTGAGTGCATGTTTATGATCAACTGCAAGAAAGTTTGATTAAAAAATCATACAAGTAAATTATAGGAAAATGAGTTGATAAATGAAGAAAACTACTTACAAAATGGAAATGATAATCTTTTGTGACAAGAAATGGAACAAGTATGAACCAGAAAACCGAGTCTGTCAGTATTACAGCTCCAGCATTCATCTGAACAAAACAACGATGGTGGAAATCGTTAGACTTCATAAAACTAAAGGATGCAGAGTTTAATGAGATTCACCTGAAAAATGACTTGGAAAAAATAGGCCAAGCATCCGGCTTCTTGGCGAACAAGATGTTCTTGATTCCGGTCCTTGCCTTTACCACGCTCCGTATCAAGATGTTCATCGCCATAACCTCTATTCTTGTAATGGTAACATCCACGAATCGATAGCAATGATCCAAGCTGTGATGGATTTGAATGTCAAAAAATTGAAGGAGTGCAATACTAATATGTCATAATGTGCATGTTCAAACAAGTGTATAATGCCATTAACACTCACTTACCCCAAAATAAATGGTGATAAGAGTAAATGTCCATCTGTGCAGATCAAGTAAAAGAGCATCAGAACTTGAAATTAAACTTAAACGAGCAAGAAATTTGACCATCATTCAAATAAATGACTTAAGATAGATTAAAAGCAAAAAAAGAAATAGTAAACTTACTGAGTGTAAAAGTAAAAAATGCTTCCACCATCAACAACAACATTGAGTACGAGCATCAGAAGAAGCAGTAGAAAAGCAAAAACTCTGAAGGCCAGGAGCCAAGCAGGATGAATGCTTCGAAGACACGGTCGCCACACTTCATCTTCATACAAGATTCCCGCTGGTTCTGCTTGCTGGTTTTCTGTATTTCCTTGAGATTTTCTTCGATACTCGTGTTTGGATATAAGAACAGAGGCAAAGACCATAGACAGTAACACCCATAATGAACAGAGGACAACCCTCCAGTTTAGCCAATAAGATGAAGTTGTTGTGTTAACAGTCATGGCTGGCTGCCATGATTTTGTTGATCCTGTGATAAATGTCAAGAAACTCATGCTCTCCTCTCCCAACTGCTTTGTTTATTATATCTTGATCGTTCTGAAAATCCCAAAAGAAAAATAATGTTTGAAGTAGAAGCTCTTACAAAAATTCAACCAAGGAATCAAAGAGTTTAATTGAATGTATGATTAGTCCTTATTTCTTGGGGATTATGAACAAAAGAATCTATAACTGGTGATGATTTCCAACTTTTAAACGAATGGAACCGATATTTTTGTGCAAATATACAGAATAAACAAGAGGTTCAAGAATCAAGAATCAAAGATGAGAAACTGAGTTGGAAGAAGGTTATGGTTCGAAACTTCGAATTCAACTGGAAAAAGCAAAGGTGTGAGGATTTGAAAGAAAACATGCTCAAAGAAATGCCAGAGCTTCAACTACAGAATATTGCTGGCAACACATTGAGGAAGGATAAATGCTGCCATTCCAGCCATAAATAACAGTAACATAAATGGCTGCTGCAGAAATATTAGTTAAAAACTGATATTTATAAAAATCCCAGATGAACTCAACCTACATTATAATCTGAAAGTAATCAGAGATTCCAGACTTTCATGGGCTATTTGCACAGAAAGATACAAACAAGAAAATGC
The DNA here is from genome assembly GCA_028984105.1 of Lavandula angustifolia. Lineage (NCBI taxonomy): Eukaryota > Viridiplantae > Streptophyta > Magnoliopsida > Lamiales > Lamiaceae > Lavandula > Lavandula angustifolia. The sequence goes on along the minus strand of CM054806.1, from coordinate 27,933,595 downwards.
TACGTATTTTAAATGAAAGATTGGAGAAAAGGACTAGCACAAGGGAGTTTCTTAATTGTAAGCAAAGAAAGATTGGGATGCTTGCAGGGGAAACCAACTGTATGTGGAGGTGTTAAGAGGAGATGCTTTGCTTCATACAACAACTTTTAAAAAATTCCACAGAGAGAGAGAGAGAGAGAGACAGATGCTTTGAGCACAAGCTTCAGCCTTTTCTAATTTTTGTTATCCCCATACGATCCTCAAATAAGGACTGGTCCAAAATCTGTTGTCACCATCTTTTTATATTCCCATGCAAATTATATAAGAGTTTTTTTAAGTTAAAATGTAGAACTTGTCACTTTTGTTGTACAGTTGCAGCTTTGATTTAGTCTTTAATCTTTATATAGGTTTAAAGAGAAGAAAAGAATGTAGAGGATATTTTGGGGGTGGGGGGTGGGTTTGAGGTGGGTTGTCTAGTGTTTGCTTATGTGGAGTTTGTGTTGGATTGATTGTTAGATTCTTCATGAACATGTAAATTTATGCTGTTTGTTCAGATTGAAGGAATAAAGCAGCTGTTAAAAGGAGGTACACTAGTTTAAATTCAGACATCCTTTTCTATAATCTTCAATTTTATAGGTAGTTTTAAGGATAATATTCAAAGTGTCCGGTTCCCTACTTCCCATTTTTAAATGGACTCAGATTTTTTAAGTAATCACAAAACAAATTATTACAATTTAAATTTAAAAAAAAAAATTGTATATCTTTTTTTTTTCCTTTTTTTTCTCAGGAAAAGCAAAGTAAATACATTATGTCTTGAACTTTTCTGTGCATAAACAAAATAGGGAACACAACAAATTAAATGGTTAAAATTCCATCCTTTTCAATGGAAAGAAAAACCAAGAGTAATTTATAAGCAGTTGTAAAGAACAAGTTTGTACATCTTCACCAGCAGATCTCAGCGACGAATGCAGATGCTCTGGTACATTTCTTTCCTACATGTATACATGAACACTAGCAGTCTTCATTACCTGGCAAACGGGGCAGACGTCGATGAATCCTTCACAATCCATGCACAAACACAAGTGCCTGCAAGGCAGTATCAAGGCTGACACTTCTTTACAGTTGCAAGCCCTGCATCTGGGAGGATGGCTCTGTTGCCCTTTACTGCTTACCATTCTCTGATGATTCGAGCTTGATACTGCGTCGTCCACCTCACTATCGCCCGATCCCTCACGGGCCTGGGCCGTGCCTTGCTCCATGAGCTGCTGGATGTTGACTTTGAGGTTGTTCACAACTAACTCATTCTGCTTTGCTCTGTAATGCCATGCTTGTGCTTCCATGGCTACTTGCTTTATTTTGTCGCCTAGCTCCTTGTTCTTCCGGTTCATGTTCTGAATCTCGACCTCCTTCTCTTGTAGTTTCCAATTCACCCCTTTTTCTAGGGTGCTTAGTAAAGAAACTGCGTGCCTTTGGTTGATCTCTCGTACGCCTTTCAATATATTGTCTTCCTGTACATCCAAGATTCATCATAAGGATAAGTCTTAAGGGTGTGTTTGCAAATGCTTATTATAAACACTTCTTATTTGCTTCTGCTCGACGTTGGAAATAATTACTTTTAAGCAATTCACGTTTTCGTACCTGAAGTTTGATATACCGATTGAATTCGTCCGTTTGTCGATCAATCTCCATCCTAAGAGTGCTGCCAAGGGAGAGCATAGAAGGGACATTGTTCTTCATGTTCTCGATTGCAGAAGTGACTGAGGAGTTGCGCTCTTCTTCCTCGTAGGACAGTTTGAGCCCCGTTGAAACGGAGTGAGGGTTCAAAACGGTTCCAATACGGCCGGCTTCCTCCTGACAAAAGTTGTTGTTCAAAGAGATGTGAAGCTTCTGCTGCATGGACAGAGTTTCGCCTTCCCCACCTCGGTTGATGGGGCGATTGTCGGACGGTGCATGCCCGTTTCCAATGTGATTTATGGTCCCAACGCCAGCACCACACTGAACTGGAACTGCAGAAAAGTTTGATAGAACGATAAGGTATGAGAGAAAAGAAAAGGATGAGATGAGTTGATCAGTGCAACAAGACAAAACCAAGTAAGACATGGAATATTGATGCAATGGAATCTCACTTATTTTTAGGACCAGTGTGAGAAAAACACAAGATAATTTTCATCCTTTATTGCCACAAGCATTTAGAACAACCAGACAAATAAAGGAGACCGCGATACGGAAAGCAGCCAAAAAACAGTTACAGCTAGAATTAGCAGAAAACAAGCATTGAAGAAGAGAAAATCCAGTACTTGATAAAATCAACACCACAGAGACTTAGTTCGAAAGATTAACATATTCAAACATAATCCGTGTCATAATTTGCTAATAGAGTCTATATACCACATGTTTTATGTCCACATTTTCGCTATCTCTTTACACAAAAAGGACAAGAACTCATTCAAACCTACACAGTTCTTGGCTACTCAAACAATAGAGCCAGTAACTTAGATGATATATGTTTTAGCAATTGCAGGGAACGGTCCACTTCGTAATATGGCAAAATGTTAACAGCTTTTCTCATTCATTCCATGACTAGGCCTTCGCTTTCAGTATCTACGCGTACTCTAGAGGACTCCAAAAATCGGTTTCTGAGTTGATTATAAAACATATCCACAAAATAAAACAAACTTGTAGAAAAGAACCACCATTTCTATCAAATTCCACAAATGAGAAAAACACTGACCATTTGCAAATAGCTGTAGTTGAGGCAATGTATTGTGATTGTAATGGACAGGATTTTCCTCCACATAACCGGGGAACATCGCATTCGCATTACTTCCTCCTCCTCCTCCTCCTCCTCCTCCTAACATTTTCCTAAGATATACACAAATGTGTCGGTTGAAGCAATTCACTCAATTAGAAAAATATGACTTGAATAAAACCAAAAGATTAGATTTTTAGCAGGAACAAGCTTCAATTCATATGAAGATCTTCTCAGGAAAATATTGAATAAATTTAATTTAACAAGTACTAAAACAAATCAGAAACAAATTGAGCTACAAAAGCAAGATCCAGAAAACAACCCACCAATCTGTTCAGCAATCGATTCCCACTACTTGCCTAAAAAAAACTACTGATCGATTAACCATTAATAAAGAATCTGCATTCCTTCAAAAAATCAACTCCCAACCAAAAGCCAACTAATGAAAAGGAAATCCCAAGATTCACACGAATCAGATGAATGCAAAAAAAAGAAGGGAAACCTAAAAATCAAGAACCAATTACTCACCAAGAATCAGTCTCCGATTGAGAAAAATTAGTAAGTTGATCGATCAGGGAAAGGAAACCCCACAAGAATTGTTCGATAATTTACTTAAATTTGTAGTGTTGGTTGAAGGGAAATGGACAGAAGGGATGGTGCAAGGCAACAATAATAATGAGAGAGAGAGGGGAAAGAAAAGAAACGGGAATAAGAATAATAATTGCCATAATAATGAAAGTGGATGGTGGTGGTGGAGCTGTAGTTGTTATTGTTGTTTTTGGTAAGGAAAAAAACAAGAAAGAAAATTAAAGGGCAAGGAGGATTCCATTCATTGGTATTGGTGATGATGCATTGTAGTTGGTGCGAGAAATTTAAGAAGAGGACTACTCGTTCCTCCGCGTTGCTGTTGGAAGAAATCTTCTTCGCTTCTCCATATTTTGGGCTAAACTTTTGCCCCTCTGTCTCTCTCTCTCTCTCTCCTCCATCTTTTCTTCTCTTTTCTTTCACTCATTCAATTTTCTCTGTTTGTTTGTTTGTTTGTCTGACCGTACGGCAGCTTCCTTTTCGTTTTCCCCAACCACTGGTTGAATTGAATTCTTCTCTCTTTTCACTTTTTCCTGCTGTTTTGACGACCGTTACTTTATTTTTACCTTCTTTTACCGCGTCAAATAATACGATGCGAAAATAAATGGAGTTTTGTATTTTAAAATTTATTTTTATTTTCACTCTTTTGGCTTTAATCCTCTTATTTTTCATTTTTATACTTTTGTCCCTTATACCATAAATCTATATATTTTCAGTCAATTTACTCTTACAAATACTAATCTATACCCCTTATTTTTTACTTTCGCATCTTATACTTTGATTACTTTTTTCGCTTTAATCCTCTATTTTTTTTCAAATAAAGGGGAAAAGTGAAAAATTGTATGGGCAAAAAGTAAAACAAGAATAAAGATTTGCAAGTGCTAAATTTACATTTTTCTTAAAGACGGTCTAGTGATAGAGTAAATTATCTTGTGGTCAAATGTTATAAGTCTGTCATGTTACCCACAATTGTGCAACACAAAAGTTAAATCTCTTCTATTTGGTATGTTTTTAATGAGCACACATCTTAATAGTCATTTATTACGAAAAAAGTAGTATAATGATATTTATTTTAAAAAATTTAAGGGGATAAGAAAATAGGTAGGTTGGATGCATGTGTAAGTGAGGAAAGGAAAATCGTGAAGCAATGTGATGAGAAGTTGAATCTCGTGCTCTTTTAAAGATGATGCCTTGCCCACTACCCCACCTAAACCCTAATGTTTTCATAAATTATGACAAGAAAATGTGCACACACACACATGTTATTATCGAAGAACTCATTCATTAGTCCCTGGGGATGGTAGAGTGGTGAAGGAGGGTGGCCCGGGACCGAGAGGTCATGGGTTCAATTCCCTCTGAAACCATTCTATGTGTATGTGTGTGAGTCTGTCACCTTAGGGTGGTTGAACCTCCTGTGTGTTTGCAGACTACTGCATAAGGAGTGGGTTCCTCAAATAAAAAAAAAAAAAAGAACTCATTCATTACAATTTACAAGAATTATGTTCAAAATTCGAGTCAATATACATCTTAATAAAAATAAATAAATAAATTTAATTTTATATTTTCTTGATCATAGTTAATGGGTAGTATGGTAATTTGGAATGCATGGGTTTGATTGGGAGGGATTCCGGTACGGTGGTGGACCGTTGGTGATCAAACTGTTGAATTGCCGGCGAGTGAGGGTTTAATAATGTGGAGGCACGTGAGACGGCTGACCTTCCGGCCCCTGTACTTTTACTTATTTCACCACGCTTCTTCAAGCTCCAAACTGCGGACCCCACCTTGTAGCCACCATAAATGAGAAAATTTTGATTTTCATATCTTTCTGTCGCCTAATTTATCTATAGACATGTAAAAACTGATCGGTAATATGTTAGCTAAGTGATAAAAGAAAGAAGCCGTCTTCTTTCCTTTTTACTACCTTCCTCGTGTATGTTTAAGACCGAATCCGTTCGATTTCTAAAAAGATTACTAATCCTAAACTTTTTGAGGAATCCTTCATCAGTAGTTGTGAATGACTTGTTTTTTCAAATCTTTTCGAACTTGATTCCATAGGAACAAGTCAAAAAGATTGAGAAATAGAATCATCTAATTTAATTTGTTCTCAATGGCCATGAAATATCTTGGATGCTACTGTTACACTCGTAACGGAAAAAAGAGCATACGAATCATTCTACAAGACCAAAATCGAACACGCTGAGCAAAAAGTTGAAAACCAATAACTTAGTGAGCTCAAATCTTGCAACAGTGTGAGAACTAGACATGATCTCAGGTACGACAGTGAAGAGAGTATAAATGTCATAGAATAGACACGGCCTATAAGTATTCACCGTAGCGAAAAAATGCCGAAATTACGGACAAGAAACAAGATTATAGCACTGCAGGGGATTGGTGGAAGAAGGAGCTTGCAAGGTCTTCTCCATCAATTTCTGAATGGGAGAAGCCAGCTTCATCAAGAATCTTGACAAGTTCCCTAAAAACAGCTGCATTTCCTTGCGGTGTCAAGTGGAGACCATCGCTGCGTTATGTTCTAAATGTTAACAATCCAACTGTATGATATACAGTTATTGACCTATTTAATTAACGTGTTCTCAGAATGTATTTACATTGGACTGATTTGTGGTTGTGCTGCAGCCGTTTTGTTCTGAATGTTCCCAGCAGTCTTTTGAGAGGATTTTGTTTCTTGTGGAATATGCACACTGGATTTTGTTCCTTATGTATCCTTCAGGAGCTATATCAGTCAGTCTCCGGTTTATTAAATCTTGCATCTTCTTTTCTTAATTCAAATATAAAAGATGGTTGATACTCCCTGAATGTCAATTACTCTTCTTGTGCCCTCATAAGCTTTTCATAGTTGTTGTTTCTTCTTTTGCTGATAGGTTTAATTCCGCTTTGTGTTAATATAATTGCAGAGGGCTAAGTACAATGATAAGTATGTTTGTCTTATACGTGATATGCACAGTTATCCTTAACCAATTACAACTGTGATGTTCTCAAACCATATAATATAGATGACATATTTAAGGACTTCACTTCATATAAATTTCGAGTTCCAGTGACAGGGGCAATTATACTTAACCAATTACAACTGTGATGCTCTTCATATGCCTTTTGAATTCTTAGTTTCTATTATCTATTTTCCACAATCAGGATACATTTTGATTTGGAGGATTAAACCAAGAATTTGTCAGTTATGGCTAATCGAATAATCCTTAAACCAGTTATTTTGTTAGTCAATTAAATTGATGCTCTAATTTTTTAATTAAAACATGGATGCTCCTGTTATTTTTTTTTAAGTAACCTCTCCTCATTCATTTTTGCTGCATTCTCATGCTCATGTATTAGCTGCTTCTAATGTCTCTCTCTCGGGATTTAGGTCTTTAGAGGAAACGGGTTTTGATGTTTCAGAACTTCTTAATGAAGATGAGTACATTGAAATGATTTTTGGACAGCAGAGAGTGAGGCTGTACATAGTTTCTGGGGTAATTAATCTCTCTAATATTTTGTGCCATAAAAATAAGGTCTCTTTTCCAGGTCTCTGAAGTCATGGATCTCAAAGCATCCTCCTCCAGTAGCAGCTAGATACGATACGACAAAGCTCGAAAAGGTCTTCTCTCCACTTAAGCATTGGTCATCAAAGCTCTTTAGCTTGCTTAGTATCTCTGCTGCATTTCATCTCAGTGACTACTTCCATCATTTAGGTGGATTAAACTAAAATACACCTTATTAAGCTTTCCTAGGATACATGCTTTACTTGTTGCTCTCATAAAATAGAATAGCAAACACTAGATTTTTTGTGACTCAGGCTTATATTCTTCTTTTCCAAAGTCCAGCCTCACCGTTCACTTCATATATTCTTCTATATATTTATCTAATATAATGCTGAAGCAAGATCATATTCTCCCATATGCAAAATTTGCTGCTGCTTTCCAGTTTTCCAAGAAAGCACAGTTCTGATTTGCAGTTGGCAAATCCTAGGTTTTAAGGGGATGGAGTTTAATTTATGCTATCCCCCAAGTAAATCTTGAAAATTCTCATCATATTGTTTACATATTTATAATAGTATATGGCTATAGAATCTACAAGAATACGTTCTTCTTCTGCTGATACTTTAACCAATATCCGGTATCGGGAAACAAATGAATGAACTTTGTGTGTACTTCCCTATTAATATCCCTTCCTCTGTTGTTTAACCCCATCTAATTTAGTAGACTAAATCAACTTTGCCTTGAAGAGGTCCATTTACCAATTTGACATATTTAACAACTAGGCTTCTTCATGAATGCATATCTACTTATATAGGTAGAGTGGCAGAACATCATTTAGCTCATATTTCATGTCCAGACTAAGACACTTGTTTTCTTGATAATGTTTTCGGTGACAATTTGGAGCAGTTACCGTCTGGAAGGCAAAGAACAATATTAGTGGAATATTTAATATTTACACGAGCTAAGTTATTAAATAAACTTAAGTTTATACATGCATTTGACTTGTTTTATATCAAAAAATTCTTTTATAAAGTAATAAATATTAATTTATTGATAAATAAAGCAACAATTAAATAAATAATTTCACTGAATGAATATTTTTTTCCGGCCTAAGTATATTACTTTGAAGATATTTCACTGTATTTTGAATTACAGTATTTTGAAAATAACCTCTTAACTAAATATTGTTTTATTTTTTAAATTAGTCATAGATATTTAAGTAAATAATTGGGCTGAGGCCCAGAAACAACGGGGTGCACTTTCGACCTCTGTCTTCAATCAAAATCTATAATTCGGTTGTCGAAATTTTAACCTGAAACCTTAGCCACTCCCTATTCCTCCTCAAAGTATTTTCCTCTTGCAGCCTGTGTTTTGAAACCCGGCCCGAACCGGCCGGTTCGACCGGTTTTGCTCGGAACCTGTCAAAAATCCGGGTCGAATGTCATGTTGGCTCGTTTTCTTAGTTGACCCGGTGCGATCCGGCCGGTTCAGCAGGTTGAACTGGTACCCGACTTTTTATAAAAAAAAAAAAACTAAAAAAATTAAAACGTTGAAATGTGAAATTGTGAATCAGAATTCAGAACAGAAGCTACTTATCTCACTCGTCGAAGCAGAACAGAAGCAGAAGCAGCTGGCAGGGCAGCGCCTCTGGTCCTCGGCTCCTTGCTCGTCGCCGTCGGCCGCCGCCGCAGCGCCTCTGGTCTCTCCCTCTTGGTCCTCTCTCGGCCTCTCCCTCTTGGTAAGATGGTTTCTCCCTCTTGGTCCTCTCTCTCGGTCTCTCGACTCTCTCCCTCTTGGTCCTCTCTCGGTATCTCGTGTTGACCAGCTGCAATTAGCAGCAGCTTGAGTATAAGCATTGATTAATTTTGTAATTGGTACCGTGATTCTCTGAATTTGAATTTAGATAAATTAGGTTAAATTGATTTGGGCTGGATTAGGACTAATTATTTGGATAATCGGATTTAAATTCTCAATTTGGATTCTATCTGGAATTGGGGCTTATTGTGTTCGAAGATTGGAATTGCGGTTTACGGTGTGAAATTGGAACCCTATAAATACGAAGATTGGAATTGGGGCTGCAGTAGTTAATCCGAGAGTTAACCTCGTAAAAATCATCTCCAAGCTCAGGTACAATTATATGAATTCAACTATAATTTTTTCCATCTCTTATATGGTAGGCTATATCAATGAATTAAAAAGCTCCGAGGCGTTTGCGAAATTGGGCTTTAAAAAAAATTAAGATGACCCATTCTAAATTGGCCCAATTTGTATATAACCCTAACTTAAATTTGTCAAAAAATGTGCGAAATTGTTCAAAAAATTTGTTCAAAATTGTTAAATTGACCCTGAAAACCGCCGACCTGAAAATCGCTAAAGCCGCCCTGGAAACCGCCGCTGCCGCCGCCTGGAATCTGCTGCTGCCGCCGCTTGGAAACTGCCGCTGCCGAGCTGAAGCCGCTGCCCTGAGGTACACTGCAGCCTCACCTTTTTGGCTTTTCTCCCGTAATTGACTGATCTACCTAGTTTATGTGGTGACTAACATGACTTAATTAATTATTGGCTATTGAAGAGACTTTCCAATTGTTTTTGGTTGGAAGATTGTGATGACTTTTTAATTTTCGTGATTTTCCTCATCACACAAAATTAAGATGATAAATAATGAACGAGATCAAGGGCTAATCTTAATTAATCAGATTTATATGATAGTTATCTGATTCTTTTATAATTGTCTTTCCTCACTAAGCCAAACACCACTAGAATTAAAGTCAGATTCTTCTAGCCGATCGATTGATGGTATATGTTTAAATATTTATTATTACAACTTTCAGCAAACATGTCCGGACAAACAATATATTCTTGACATGATTTATTCGTCTTCTTGTTGGGAGTTTTTTAAGTAAAAACATGAAATATTTATTAAATTTAGAATTGTCAGCATCCAAGGTGGAATAACTTAGCTGGTGGAATGGATATGATACAAGCTAAACCTGCCATGTAGTTAATTAATCTCTTCAAGGATATGATACAAGCTAAACCTGTCATAAATATTTATGTGTTTGTATGGTATTATATGTTTATTAGGGGAAAAAATTGAATTTACGCCTCGGTCCGCCTCGAGGCTTACGCCTCTTGAAGCGTAAGGAAAACGCCTCGGAACACATTTACGCTTTTTTGAACTTTGGGCTATATGGTAGGCTTCGGAGGTAATCTAAAGGCTTCGGACTTTAAGAATTAGTTACTTATAGTTTGGTGCTTTTCTTTTTTTGTTTGTTTGTTTGTTTGTTAAAGATCAGATTTTTCCATCTCCTCAAAGTATTTTCCTCTTGCAGCGACAATAATGAAAAGGAGCGTCGGCGGTGGAAGACACAAATTGTATCAAGTTCTCCACGACCGTGTCGAGATCGCCGATAAAGAATTCTGGACCGTCGAGAAAATGGTGGACCACCTCCGTTCCTCATACAGAGACTACTCCCGCGTCAAAGTCGATCTGCTCAGGAAAAACGTGAAAAGAGTAATGATGGAAATAGACGGACATACTCAAACCTTAAATAAAAGAAGGAAGATGGAGGATACAATGGAGAAGTCCTGTTCATCAGAGTTGGACGTGGTGGATGTGAAGGAGGTGGACTTGATGAATGACGAAGGCGTGCAGGTGATGGGTGTGAACATGATGAATGAGAAACCCGTAGTAGGTGGGAGGAATAGCAGTAGTTTGGGTGATGAGAACGAGACTCGTACGATGTTCAAGGATTTAGGGGGAATAAATGAAATTATAGAGGAACTGAAAATGGATGTCATTCTGCCATTGCTGCATCCGCAGCTACTACCCCACGTTGGAGGGAAGCCGATGGCCGGTCTTCTGTTGCACGGTCCACCGGGCTGTGGAAAGACCAAGTTGGCTAGTGCCATTGCCAATGAGGCTGGCAGACCATTCTATAAAATTTCTGCCACGGAATTGGTGTCTGGAGTTTCAGGTATTCTATAATTGTCGCCTTTGCGGATTTGGTACATTTGATACCATTTGCTTGTTTGTTGTCTAGAATTCATATTGTGTCATTTGATGATAGTTCTGGAGACTACACTTTGATTAGAGTTATGTATTGCTATCTTGATTGTGAATCCAGGTGCATCAGAAGAGAATATACGAAAGTTGTTCGCAGATGCCCATAGGACAGCACCCTCTGTTGTGTTCATTGACGAAATTGATTCAATTGCTTCAAAGAGGGATAATTTGAATAGGGAGATGGAGAAACGCATTGTGACACAATTGATGACTTGTATGGATGATGGTAAAGGAGGCTATGTTCTTGTAATTGGAGCAACGAATAGACCGGATGCTTTAGACCCCTCCTTGAGGAGACCCGGGCGATTTGATCGTGAAATTATGTTAAATGTTCCTGATGAAGTTGCTCGTGTTGAAATTTTATCTGTTCTAACAAGCCATCTAAGAGTTGAAGGTTCACTTGATCTACTTAAAATAGCTAAATCAACTCCAGGTTTTGTTGGAGCAGATTTGATGGCACTAGCTAACAAGACTTGTTACCTTGCAATTAAGAGGGTTGTAGGCGAGAGAAAGTGTTCTCTTTCGAAAGAACAAACGGATGGGGATCATAATGAAGATTATTTGAGACTGCCATTTTCAAATGAAGAAATGAATAATATCTACGTGACAATGACTGATTTTGAGGTAACTATTACTCATTTATACGTCCATGCTACCTTAGAAATATCATCGATGTTGAAGGATTAGAGTGAAGTCTTTTATTTGAGTTTTATGGTCTTCTTTTCGTTTTTTGTGTGTATGGGGAGCAGTGGTGTAGGCAGGGGTGGGGCAGCGGGGGCCACTGCCCCGACTGAGTTTGAGATATTTAACTATGATTTTCTATTAGGAATTGAATTTTGGTCTAACAGTAAGGTAGTTTGATAATTTTTATATGTCATGGGTTCAACTCCCTAAAGATGTGAATTAGCTTCCCTTTTTCTCTCTCTTTACCTCTTTTAATTCAAATTTATTTTCCTTATTTCTCTCTCTTCAAAGTTATGCATTATTATTTTGAATTTAATCCCATTTTTTCCTTTTTCTCTTCGTTTTTCTTATAGTTTTCTTCTCTCTTTTTCCCCTAGGTTTCTTCTCTATCTTTTTTCTTCTTTCATTTTTTGTTTTTTCGTCACTTTTTTAATTCACGATAGACCACAAGTGCGTAATTATTTGGCTCCCCATTGATGTAAATCTCTGGCTACGCCACTGATGGGGAGCTTGTGTCCTTGAAAACATATTTCTGACTTGAGCTCCAGACTGCTTGATAGTGGTTATATATATATAAGGAGGAAATGTGATAATGGAATTGAAGTCCCTACCTTCCCATATTTTACTATTTGGATGGCCTTTTCTTTGGTCAAGAGTTGTAATGTTTCTTCTTTGTCGACGACTTTGACATGTCTTGATTTGACAGTTAAGTTTTGGTCCTTTTTTTCTTGTTGTTTTGTCTCTCCTTTGTGTTGTTACAGGCCCTTAGTATCTTGCATATCACAATTGCAATATCTATCTATCTTCTTGTTGTGTTTCTACAAGCTTTGTGGCTTGGTGCAGCCAGGTTTTAGTCCTCCGTCTCTCGTCCCCAACTAAATTTCCCCCTTTTGTACCTGATATTATATATGGACAAGCTTGACATCTACATGATAACATTCAACTTTACATGTTTGATACAAACTTAACAAAATTTGAAAAAACTCTTAAAAGTTTTCAAGATACACTATTACCATCTGGCTAAACATAATCATAAGTGAATAAGTATCCTTTTAGTAAATGTAACTCCAAATTGATTTGCCGCAATTCTTTTGTTTTTTTATGCTTATATTTTGATGCTCTTCATCATTTATTCAAACTGATGGCAGGAAGCTGCGAAAATGGTTCAACCCTCTTTGAGAAGAGAAGGATTTTCTGCCATACCAAACGTAAAGTGGGATGATGTTGGGGGGCTCCATTTAGTGAGACAAGAGTTTAGCCGTTATATAGTCAACCGTATAAAGTTTCCAGAAAATTACAAGGTAACTTGTATCGTTCCTAATTTATTCGAGCTAGGTTAAATGGATTTTGCATGTTAGTATAGTACCTCCACCACCACAAACCCCAGTTAGATGAGCTTCTTTGGCGGCTATTCAAAATCTAATTTTTTTAATATGCGTGTAAACTATCTAACAACATAGTTTCATAAATTTGTTTGCAAACCCTTTGCCTCGTACAATTGAAAACTACCCAACCAAATTCTAACAAAGAAAGAAGATTTCGTTCACAATATTTCCTAGTTAGTCATTTGCAATCAACTAACATCAATTTGTTTTCTTCTACTATTTTGTCTACTTATAGTATTTTAAGATGTATGCGGGGACTGGCTTCTTGCTTTATGGTCCTCCTGGCTGCGGGAAGACACTGATTGCCAAGGCTGTTGCTAATGAAGCAGGCGCTAATTTCATACATATCAAGGTTCTTTTAAGACTATATTTTGTTATAATTTAGTTTTGGACTATATAAATTCATCGTTTTTGTAATGTTTTGTTCTCACTAGGGTCCGGAACTTCTTAATAAATATGTTGGTGAAAGCGAGTTGACGGTGCGGACAATATTCAGTCGAGCAAGGACATGTTCTCCGTGCATACTTTTCTTTGATGAGGTATTTTGTCTTTGTTTATATAAACTACTAGTCATATTAGTTCCAATATTTACATATAAATTTTTTCAACAATATCCCTTTGAAACTTTGCGCAATTGTAAGGCTATTTACTTTCTACACTTTTGCATTGCGCAATGATCTCTAGATACAACTGTTCATTTCTGAATTGTGACAGGTTTAGAGTGAAGAATAAGACGTAGATTGTATTTACTTTACTGCAAACTGAACTTTGGAGATACCCTTTGAGTTGCTTAAACTAAATGGTCCGAGTTAATACTTGACGACATTATTCTCAGTGTTTCCTTCTCCATGCATTACAATAAACTTTTGAAGTGTCAATCATCAACTTAAATTGCATTTCATGATTGTGATTCACAGTCTAGATGTCTTACTAACCTTTTCAAGTTTGGGCTTAAGTTGCCTTATACTCTGTATATCTTTTTTCTATCAGCTGGATGCACTGACAGCAGGCAATGAACTGGGATCGGTTGTTGAACGAGTCTTGAAACAGGTTAGAAAACAACGGTTAGCCCAATTCTTGATTATGTATAGAACTCATAATATTTTTGTTGAAAATGGATATTGCAGCTATTGATAGAGCTGGATGGTGCAGAACAGCGACAGGGTGTTTTTGTGATTGGTGCAACAAATAGGTAGGCACGAATGAACTTGGCCTTAATAACTTTATAAAATATGATTTGCTCTAAATCTTGGTGGCAGGCCGGAGGTCATGGATCGGGCATTGCTCCGACCAGGAAGATTTGGGAATCTTTTGTATGTTCCTCTCCCTAGTCCGGATGAACGAGGAATGATTTTGAAAGCTCTTGCTCGGGAGATGCCAATAGATCCCAATGTGGACCTTGTGGCTCTAGGGAAGGCTAGTAGTTGTGACAATCTTAGTGGCGCTGATCTCTGTGCTGTGGTAGGTCAATTTCTGGCTCTCTTTTTTTTTCAAAAAAAAATTCTTGCAGTAATCGGAAGTGTTTTGATGAATGTATACGGTACGTCTTCTTCCAATGTTAGATCGACGAAGCTTCCATGATTGCATTAGAAGATGATCTGTCATCGACAGATAGAAGTTGCAGCGGACCTCCTATGATGAAATACGAACACTTTACGAAAGCGTTGGAGAAAATATCTCCTTCTGTTTCAGACGAGGTGCTTCCTATTTACTTGTATTAAATTCTTCAAATATTTTTGCCTTAAAATCATTTTATTTTAAGCTTGCCCCATATTTTTTTTTATGCAGCAAATACATCATTATAAGCTCCTGTCGGAAACACTCAAAGGGGGTAGAGCTTACTTTTGATTCTGTGTTTGCCGCTGAGGTTCCCCTTTCTATGGGAGCATTTTTGCATTGTAGTTAAACTTAGTTAACATTTCTCTTTTCTGAAAAAAAAGAAAAAAGCTTTAACAAGAATGTACATTTAAATCGAGTTTATTTTTCTTGATTTTTTTTTCAATTCAGAAATTACTATATGCACATTTTTTTCTACCTTTTAAGTTTTAACTTATAATATTATATGGTTGTGCTATTTCGGTCCTTTTTCATTGATCTGAAAAATGAGAACACCCTGACATCAATTTCAATGGTTAAAAACTTTCTTCACACTAAAACAGTATATAGCTTGTTAGAATCCAATAGTCTGAAATTATTAATTGGCAGGTTGTTAAACTTGATTAGGTTGAAGTCGTGTTCGAATTTGCAATGAAAGTGCCGTGATAGTGATCATAAAAGAATTATCAATTGTCTCTAAATTCATAAAAAGGGGGGACATAGTGGTAGTAAAACACGACATAATACAGTTATATAATATGATTGAAAATATTATTTGGGCACAGTAAAATACTGTATAATTTTTATTAATAGCGATGATATTATCATATTATACACAGTAAATATTATCATTGAAACTATAATTTATGCAGTAAAATACTATGACTGAAGATATAATTTTTTAAGGACATTATCATTTACTTCCTCGTGCATGACAACGATGTTTTATGGCATCCTTTTGCAGAAATAAGAAATCACACATATTTAACAAAGAATTCGAGTGTTAATACTCTCTGGTTTTGGCTTTTGTTGGTTGACGAATGTCAATTTTATTTCATTAAATTCAACGTTTTTGTGACAGAAAATATAAAATCACGAACATCAACATTATCTACAAATTCATTACACACGAAACCAATGAATTATTGATTTGTGTCGATTACCATCTCAACGCGTAAATAAAGGATAAGACCAAAGCATAAATGAGAAATATATGACCAATTACGAAATCATAATTTTATCTAGTATATTAATATATTTCGTAAAATACAAAAATATTATGTTCAACGCAACTTTATAAATTATATATAAAGAGTATTGCAATGATTTAATGATTATATGTCAATTTCTTGAAATAAACCGGAATAGTAATTTACTTGTGTCTCTATTGCAAATACAATTGTTTTTTATGCTCGTCTTGGGCTTTAGCTAGTAGCTTCTAGTCTTGTGCAATTGGGCAGCAAGAGCAGGTTCATTTCCTTCCAAACTGCACAACAATACATTTATTAAATCTCAATCTAAACAACATATCATATTGATCATTAGAAAGCCTCAGAGAGAATGAGAACTTCATTAATTGTATACTGACCATAATCTTAATTCTCCGATCTGTCTAGTATATGGATCAACTGAGACTTGCTCAATATAATCTAATAAAAAACTCTTGTATTCAAGAAAAAGTGAAGGTAGGATCTTGCGTATTCGAACCACTCTAAAAATATGTGTCATTTTCTGTTACATTGCTTTACTATTCATCCTGCATGCAAATTGTTTTTCAAAATCATACAAGTCTGAATTTTTAATAAAACCTTTTAAGAGACGAACAAGCACATAACTTCTTGTACTGAGCCAACTGTCTAATGACTTCAATAAGTGAACAGTATTCAATAACTTGAATCACTCAGCACATGCCATCAAAAAGTTCACTTGACAAGTTGAATTCATCTAGCAAGCAAACTAAGTAAAAGACTGACTTTTGCATTTGAGTTGAAACTTGAATTTAGGTGTATTCACCCCTCATCCCCTGTATACATGAAGACTCATCTCTGAATCAACAATAATCATCAATAAACATAATATGAGTGTGTATCAATGATCATTGGTATGATCAATTGTGTGAATTTAAATATTAAGGCATATAGACAATGAGCAATTGTCAAGCCGGAAAGCATGCATTAATTCTATTGATATGAGATATTATAAAGAAAAAAATCAGTCATTCTATCACTAAAAACAATAATACTGAAAAATCTACTCCTTGATCCGGAACTTTTGAGTCTTCTCCAGGAAATTCTTTGATTTAGCTTTAGGAGGCAGAAGTCCGTATAATCTATAGATCTCAGCTTGCAGCTCAATGATCTTTTCATGATCTTTTTCAACATCTACTTCCAAGTTTTTGATGGCCTCTTTCACTTCTCTATTGATAGCCGCTTGGTTGATCTCTTCATTCACTGTCCTTGGCGGCGATTGAAGTGATTTGTACTCTTGAGCTTTGAAGGGTATATTTTGAAGTGATTTGTACTCTGGAGCTTTGAAGGGTATATTTTCAGCTTTCATATGGATCTTCACCAACGTATCCATGAGTAGTATCACTTGACCTTATTATTACATCTGAACTTAATCAACAGACCGGATTAAGTGTGCTAATCCTTTCGAGTTCCTCAGGGGATATTGTCAACTCAATTAATAGGGATACGGTTGCAAGATATAGATAACCAGTCTGAGTTACAAATAATTACTATCACCTAAGAAACCTAGATCTAATCGCGATGACATTCACTGTAGTAAGTCAAAGTGATAGATAGCTACATCAACTCAGTTGAAATCTTATCAAGTTTGAAAGCTAAGTCAGTGAGATATTTGGTTCTCCACTAGGGTCAGTCAGGAGAACACATCAAACTGTGATCCATGAATAACAACACCTTAAGTGTATCGGTATAGACAAGTAACCAGGACAAACTAAACTACAATTTAAACCGACAACTTGTCATTAAGTTGTTTCAGTTGTGATATCTGTTTATATCTTGTAAGTTCAACCAATTGTGTAAACAAAACAATTTAACTTTTATACAAAATAAATGACTAAACATGTGCAAATAAAAATAATCAGATAGAAAACAAATAGTTGATAGAAAACACATTGTATACAAGCATACAAATAGTTTTACAGTATACAAAATCCCAACACCCACAAAGGACTCCTCTTCAGCTGAGCCATCTGAAAGCTCTCCAGCTATGTAGGCTTGTCGTTACTTGGCGAACATCACTCTACGTGCTTGTTGGGATTTTGCATACTGGAAGCAAATTTTATGCTTGTATACAACGTGTTTTGTCCCTACCACTATTTTATTCTCCTATTTGATAAATATATATATTTGCACATGTTATCCTTTATCTTGTATAAAAGTTAGATTTGTGTGGTGTGTCGGGTATCACAGAAGACAACACAAATTGGTTGAACTGACAAGATATAAACAGTTATCACAGCTGAGACAACTTCATGATAAGTTGTCCGTTTAAACTGCAGTTTAGATAAGAAGTGGCTTGTCTTAGCTGCTTGTCTTTACTGATACACTTAAGGTGGTGTATTGATGGATCACAGTGAGATGTGTTCTCATAACTGAACTTAGTGGAGAACCAAGATCTCGGTGATTTAGCTGGTCTTAAGCTTGGTAAGACTTCAGCTGAGTGCATTTGGCTATCTATCACTTTGACCTACTATGGTGAACGTCAGCGCGGCCAGATCTACGTATCTTGGGTGTTAGTAGTTATTTGTGGGTCAGGCTGGTTGTCTGTGTTGGGATTTTGTATACAGGAAGCAAATTTTATGCTTGTATACAATGTGTTTTGTCCCTACCACTATTTTATTCTCCTATCTGATAAATAAATATATTTGCACATGTTATCTTTTATCTTGTATAAAAGTTAGATTGTGTAGTGTGTCGGGTATCACAGAAGACAACACAAATTGGTTGAACTGACAAGACATAAACAGTTATCACAGCTGAGACAACTTCAGGATAAGTTGTAGGTTTAAGCTGCAGTTTAGATAAGAAGTGGCTTGTCTTAGTTGCTTGTCTTTACTGGTACACTGAAGGTGGTGTATTGATGGATCACAGTGAGATGTGTTATCCTAATTGACCTTAGGTCTTAAGCTTGGTAAGACTTCAGCTAAGTGCAATTAACTATCTATCACTTTTATTTACTATGGTGAACGTCATCGCGACCGGATCTACGTATCTTGGGTGTTAGTAGTTATTTGTGGCTCAGGCTGGTTGTCTGTATCTTGCAGCCGTATCCTAGTAAAATGGGTTGATAATATCCCCTGAGGAACTCGAAAGGATTAGCACACTAAACCCGACCGGTTGATTAAGTTCAGGTGTGTTAATATGGTCGAGTGGTACTACTCAGGAATATAAGATGTTAATTAATTTAAGCTGTCAGTGATCTTAATTAATTAACGGATATTTCTATCTTCAATACGGAGATCGATTAAGTCTAAAATAAAAGCCCTTGCTCAATTTGGGATAAAGGGGTAAGTCAGCACGGATTCTCTAGTGGAATGAATATGTGTTTATTAATTAATTTTGCTTTGGGCTGAGTATAGATAATTAATTAATTTGAGTTCCATCTTTATTTCTTGTATTGGATCCTTGATCTGGCCCATTTAGTTGCCTAGTTATTTATTGTCTCTCAGAAATCATTGTTAATGGATTAATGTATTTTTACATTATTTAATAATGTTATTTATCTGGAATTAATTGGCTGGGCCAATTAATTGATAAATATTAGTAGTCCAGTGGATAAACTAATTACATTATGGGTTAATTATGTGGAAGCCCATTAGAAATATAATTAAATTAATGAGCTACAAATATATATTAATATTATATTAGCTTTTGAAGCCTATATATATTAATATTCTGTTTAGAAACAGATTAAATATATAATATTCACGCCTGCGTGGGTGTATGGAGAGACAATAATCTTATTTTTTTCAGTTCTCTGACCATCCAGAGGGAGAAAAGGCCGGGACACAGATCAGAAGATCTGACACACGAGCAACAATCATAGTTGCGACAACATACGAAGGAGGAAGGTATCGTTCCTAACCTAATATTTCCTTCAATTGGTATCAGAGCCTGGTTTAGGCTCTGATTATTGATGTTAGGTGTATGATTAGGGTTCAATTCCGTCGTTATCGGGCTAATTTCGTGTTTGGGGCGGCCTGCGAGCCACTGTTTTGACCCCGTTGTAACGTTTTTCTCGTGAGAAAATCCACTAGTAGATCATAAGACCTATATGTTATGTGATTGTACTATTTTTGTAATGTAATTGATCCGGAATACACGAAAATCGTGGCAAAAGGATGGAAAATGACAAACACTAGAAACTGGCAGATCACGACCGCCGACTTGCGACGGCGCATGGGGGCGCGTGTTAACAAATTTGTCCAATCCGTTAAGATAGGTTTGTTCATTTTTTTGTTATCTTCGTCTGGATAGGTCGCACGACCCATTCCGATTTCTGGTTTGTCCGGAATAGCGTCGGAAAGGAGAAGTGGTCGTGCTGTCTAAAATCCCCAATTCGGACGAAAACCCTAATTCGGCTAGGGTTCTGCCGCATCTTGCGGCGGCGATTCCCGGTGGATCCGGGATCCAATTTCCAATCGGCTTGAACCGACGGATTTCTCGTCACACAAGCTTCGTGTCTATATATCATCCGACCCCGGATGCGACTGGAATAGACGTCGGAAGTTTGCTGCTCATAACGAATTTTTTCGGCGAATCGTTTCAAAATTGAGGAAAATTGATGGACGATTTCGGCCGGAATCCGTTCATGGTGGCCGAAAATTATCCAAAGATCATTACCCATCAATCAATTGAACGAAATCGAGGCTCAAAAAAGGGGAATTCGAGCGGCAGAGATGGCGGCGTCATACAGCGCGTTCCTTTCGCGATTGCAGCGATGGCGCCGGCTGTTCTTCACGGTAGACGTCCGAGAGATGTCGGGAAAGATGAATAGGACCGATTGGTAGGCGTGAGGCCGCGGGAGGCGGCGGGAGCGGCGGCGGCCGCGCGCAGCGATAGGCGCAAAAACCCAGCTGGTTTTTCGGCGATTGTCGTGGACGACGTGGAGTAGCAAGGCCGCGAACGAGCCCCCCCCCCATCAACGGCGGCCTAGAGCAGCGGCGACAGTTTTTGTTGAAGGAGATGATGCTGACGTGGCGCTGATGTGGCGTGCCACGTTAGTCCTTTGCTGACCAGGCGTACATGTGTCTGCCATGTGTCTGCCACAGTTTTAGTCCTTTCGATGCAATTTTCAGATTCGAAGATTTTGAAGATCGAAGAGCTGTATTTTGATCGGGCTATGTAATAGTTAGGAATTACGTGTTTTAAAACCCGATAACGACGTTTTAAATTTCTTATTTGCGCGTTTATTTATTATTATGTTTTAACATGCGATTATGTGATTAATTGCGCTTAGAAAATTATGAAAATAGGATTTACGTCGTATTAAAGCATGTTTTATTTTTCGCGGGCACGTTTTATTATATGCGCTTAGAAATTGGATGCTTTAGGAATTATGTGGATATGCATGATTCAAAACGAACCTTTTAAAGAAAAAATACTAAGCAAATAACAAATTAAATATTTAATTGGATTCCATTTAAATTGGAAATCAAATATTTAACCGAACCTCCATTAATTGGACCATACACAAAAGTGGAACAATTATATAAGTAAACGTCCACCTGAGTGGCTTGCTTGTATTTTTGAACTACGAGTTTTGTGAGATGGGTTTTCTAATGTAATATTTAATTATTATTGCGTAGGGAGCGAAGTCGTAAATGTCCACCTGAGTGGCTTGCATGCCTAGTAAACACGAGTACTCTAGCAGATAATAATTAAATAAGATGGCCAATTAAATCAAATTGAAAGCGGTATGGTTCGCGTAAGTATGCCAATTTCGAGAATTTGATGTTAATTCGGTCAAATTAATGGTCAAAGCTTAGATGTCTCCGCGGGTACAACTTACTGAGAAGTCCCTTCCCGCGTTTTAATAGTGACATGGTCAGAGATATCGGATTATTAATTCTATTTGTCTTAAGAACCTAGGCGTGGATTGAAATTAAAGAGCTAGGTATATAGCTTGGTCTAGGGGTACACGAGTAAACGTCCACCTGAGTGGCTTGCGAGTGTGATCTATAGGGCTATTCGAGTATTTAACATCATTGGTTTTTCAAAAGGTTACAATGATGGTTAATTACGAATTATGTGCAAATATAACTTTTTTACATGCTTAAGTGGGTGTTTGGAGTAGCTGAAGCTTATTGATAAGTGCTGAAAGCTGCTGAAAGTGGCTGAAAGTGGCTTATTCAATAATCTATAAGTGTTTGCAAAAAAGTGATGAAAGCCGCTGCAAGTGGGTAAAATAGTGTTTGGAAAGATTGCTGAAATGTACCATTTTAAAATTAACGTCCGTTTTACCCTTCATATTATTAACCAACATAAATTTTCGACATTAAGAAAATAGAGAATTTATTTTTCATATTATTCTATCACATTAGTATAAATGTAAGTTAAAAATATTATATAAAATTTATTTTATTACATTAATACATAATACTATATTAATTATCTAAATATATTTATTATATCTTATTATTATTAGTATTATAATGTTTTATTTTAAATATGAGCATTAATCTAATAGTAATACTCAGCGGTAAATTATTTTAAATATATTTTAATAATAATACTCAGCACTATGATATAAGCATTAATTTTATACTCGGCAGTATATTATGTATAAATAATACTATATATTAATATAGGATGAATATAATCTAATATCATAATAGTGTACTATATATAGTGATTAATTTTAAAATTAAGGTAATTTGAAATTTATACTAATTATTAGGGATATAATTGTCTTTAATACTACTAGTAGAGATAAACTGCTGGTTTCAGCTGCCATCCAGCAGCTTATGGGAATTCTCTATTTGTTGGCAAAATAGTTTTCAGCTCCTCTGTAAGCTACATATCTCAAACACTTAGTTCGTTTTCCAAAGCAGCTTTCAGCTATAAGCTATTTGAGATAAGCTATCCCAAACACCCCCTAAATCATATTTTTCAGATATGTTTGTTCAAATATTTTTCGAGTTCCTAAACAGTCTCACCAACCAATCCCAAACGGGTTTAACAAAATTAAATAATTTCATAGAGTGGAAGAGATATCTTACCTTCCCCATAAAAGCTCTGCAAAGGTCCTATAAGAACTTCTGTTTTAGGACCGCTATGTAGAAAAACAAGTTTACTATGAGTATGTTACTCAAATCTTTGGTAGCTGTCAAAGAGGTTATAGGAAAGGGCAAGAGTGCTCAAGTCTTGAATATCCCTAGTAGTTCAAGGAATCCTCCGAAAGGCGGAAACCAGAAAAAGAGCAGAAAGGGTGGACATTTCAAGAAGAGCAGTGGGAGTAAGAAGACGGTCCTTATCGGCGACATGCGAATGTCAAAGGAGAAAGGAAGGTTCTTCAAGAGTGGTAAGAAAGGACACTGGAATAATTATAATCCAGATGTCAAGGAAAAATAGAAAGAGACGCGAGTCGCTCTTGTAACTGAGACTGTTCTAGTTTCCTCTTCTACCCACGAATGGGTAGTGGATTCGGGGGCAACTGATCGTGTTTGTTACATCTTGCAAGGTTTCTTACAGAAAATGCAATTGAGCAATGGCGAGGCGGTAGTCTCAATGGGCAATGGATCGAAAGTTCTTGCAATTGCCATTGGAGATTTAAATTTATCTTTTGATAGTTCTGTTTTAGTATTTAAAGAAGTTTAATATGTGCCTGAGTTTAGGCAAAACACTATTTCTGTTTCAAAACTCTTCACCATGGATGGTTATAAATCAAGTTTTGATAGTGAAGTTTCTATCATGAAACACGATGATTTTATCTGTGGTGGACCATTAAACGGATATTTATATACTATTACTTGTAAACCGCGTAGTTCTGTTAATATTGCTTCCTCATCATCAAATCCTAAGAAGAGGAAAGAGTCTTCTAAGGTAAACCAAACTTATCTGTGGCACTTAAGACTAGGTCACATCAATATTAATAGGACTCAAAGGTTGGTGGAATATGGATCATTTGGAGTCTCTCCAAGTTGAACCATTTTCAACTTCCGAAACCTGTTTGGAAGGAAAGATGATGACTATGCCTTTTAAGGCAAAGGGTTATAGAGCCACAGAAGTATTAAGTTTGATATATTCTGACTTGTGTGGACCTATGTCTACACAAGCTCGTGGAGGGTATGAGTACTTCGTCATATTTACTGACGATTACTCGAGGTATGGATATGTTTACCTTCTTCGCCACAAGTTGGATTGCTTTGAAACCTTTAAGGAACTCAAGGCAGAAGTGGAGAAGAAGCTAGGTAAAGAAATCAAAACACTACAATCTGATCGTGGTAGGGAATACCTATCCAACGAGTTCAAGGACTACTTGACAGAATGTGGGATTACATCCCAGCTGATAGCACCGGGCATGCCTCAGCAGAATGGTGTGTCAGAGAGAAGGAACCGAAGTCTCTTACAGATGGTTCGATCGATGATGAGTTATGCAACTTTGCCAGTTTCCTTTTGGGGATATGCCCTAGAGACTGCAGCATACTTGCTGAACCGTGTGCCTTCCTTCCAAGTCGGTACAAAAGATCCCTTTTGAGTTGTGGAGCGGGCACAAACCCAGTATGCACCACTTAAGGATTTGGGGTTATCCTTCTTATGTGCTAAATAGGTAGGCCGACAAATTGGAATCATGTTCAGAAGTGATGTTGTTCATAGGGTATCTGAAGGAAACGAATGGTGGATACTTTTATGATCCTAAAGAACAGAAGATCGTTGTTAGCCTCAATGCTCGGTTCTTAGAAGAGGATTACATTAGTAACCATAAATCTCGAGTGAACATCATCCTTGAGGAATTACAAGGTGGTCGAGTTCCACTTGAACAACCAGTTGTGCAAGATAGTACCCCACGAGTAACTGCACAATCTGTTAACACAACGCCTGACACTGTTCGACGTAGTGGGAGGGTGATATTTACACCTGATCGGTATATGTTCACTGGGTAGACGTTTGATCATCTCCCGACAGATGAACAAGATACCTAGGATCCCTGTACTTACAACGAAGCAGTGGGAGATGTAGATGCAGATTCATGGAGAATCACCATGGACTCAGAATTTGAGTCCATAACTGATATGGATGTATACGAAATCACTGAACTACCTGAGGGCTACAATGCTATTGGTAGTAACTGGGTATACAAGAGAAAGAGAGAGGACCGTATATAGAGATCATGGCGTTTAAGGCCAGGCTAGTGGCGAAGGATTTTACCCAGAAAGAAGGTATCGATTACGAAGAGACCTTCTCGCCGGATCAAGTCCATTCAGATTCTTCTTGCCATAGCAGCTCACATGAACCTAGAGATCTGGCAAATGTATGTCAAAACCGCAAATGGTCACCTTGAAAAAGGGAAGGACATATATATGAAACATCCAGATGGTTATGTGAACGAGGGAGAAGAGCATCTAGTTTGGAAGCTTAAGAAGTCTATTCATGGACTTAAGCAAGGTTTTCAGTTATGGCACCAGCGTTTTCGACTAGGTAGTCAAATCCTATGAATTTGTATCCTATTCTAACGAGGTGCGTGTGTACCGTATTTGTGTTAACGGATCAGTGGTGTTTCTTGCATTTTACTAAGAAGACATCCTTCTCATTGGCAACAATGTTGAAGTGTTATCAGACGTAAAGACGTGGTTATCCGAGCAGTTTCAAATGAAAGACTTAGGTGAAGCTGCTTACATCCTTGGGATCAAGGTTATCCGAGATTGCTAGAAAAGGATGTTAAGCTTGTCACAAGTGTCCTACATTGACACTGTTATTGCTCGTTTTAGCATGCAAAAAGCCATGAGAGGTTCAGTACCTTTCAGACATAGCCTTTTTCTATCCAAGAATCAGTGCCCTAAAATGCTTGAAGAGATAGAAAGTACGAGGCTAGTACCATATGCTTCCGCTGTAGGTAGCCTCATGTATGCGATGCTTTGTACGAGAGCAAATATCTCATATGCTGTAAGCATGGTCTCAAGATATCAGTCTAACCCTGGAAAGGAACACTGGACTGCGGTCAAGCATATTATCAAGTACCTTAAACGGACTAGAGATTATAGGCTTGTTTACCAGTCAGATAGTCTAGTATCTTTGGGTTATACAAAATCGGATCTCCAAGCTGATAGAGACGAGAAGAAGTCTACCTCGGGTTACGTGTTTACCTTGGGAGGTGGAGCCATTTCATGGAGGAGTGCAAAGCAGAAATGCATTGCGGACTCAACCATGGAAGCAGAGTATGTTGCTGCTTTAGAAGCTTCGAAAGAGGCAGTTTGGCTCAAGAATTTTCTCCTGGATCTTGATATTGTTCAGAATTTACCTAAAGCGATCACGATTTATTGTGATAATGCGGGTGCAGTGACAAATTCTAAGGAACCTAGATCTCACAAGGCGTCTAAACATATAGACAGGAAGTACCACATTATACGAGTATTCATAAATCGAGGTGACGTGGTGATTGACAAAATTGGAACAGAAGTCAACCTAGCTAATCCTTTCACAAAGAGCTTATCACTCCCGGCTTACGAGAAGCATGTTTGTGGTTTAGGAGTGGTAGAGATACCCCCCACTTAGGACTACAGAAACTTTTTTATAAGTGAGAGAAGATGCAGTGATAGATAGGATAGATAGCTGAGAGATAGTTGAGTACTAGTTTGTACCTAGAACTGACATATTGTATACTAAAAGTTTACTTTAATATAAGTGGGAGAATTGTTGGGATTCCGTATACTGGAAGCAAATTTTATGCTTGTATACAATGTGTTTTGTCCCTACCTCTATTTTATTCTCCTATCTGATAAATATATATATTTGCACATGTTATCATTTATCTTGTATAAAAGTTAGATTTGTGTGGTGTGTCGGGTATCATAGAAGACAACACAAATTGGTTGAATTGACAAGATATAAATAGTTATCACAGCTGAGACAACTTCAGGATAAGTTGTCGGTTTAAGCTGCATTTTAGATAAGAAGTGGCTTGTCTTAGCTGCTTGTCTTTACTGGTACACTTAAGGTGGTGTATTGATGGATCACAGTGAGATGTGTTCTCCTAACTGACCTTAGTGGAGAACCAAGATCTCGGTGACTTAGCTGGTCTTAAGCTTGGTAAGACTTCAGTTGAGTGCATTTGACTATCTATCACTTTGACCTACTATGGTGAACGCCAGCGCGACCGGATCTACGTATCTTGGGTGTTAGTAGTTATTTGTGGCTCATGCTGGTTGTCCGTATCTTGCAACCGTATCACAGTAAAATGGGTTGATAATATCCCCTGAGGAACTCGAAAGGATTAGCTCACTAAACCCCGCCGGTTGATTAAGTTCAAGTGTGTTAATACGGTCGAGTGGTACTACTCATGAATATAAGATGTTAATTAATTTAAGCTGTCAGTAAGCTTAATTAATTAACGGATATTTATATCTTAAATACGAAGATCGGTTAAGTCTAAAATAAAAGCCCTTGCTCAATTTGGGATAAAGGGATAAGTCAGCACGGATTCTCTAGTGGAATGAATATGTGTTTATTAATTAATTTTGCTCTGGGATGAGCATAGATGATTAATTAATTTGAGGTCCATTTTTATTTCTTATATTAGATCCCTGATCTTACCCAATTAGTTGCATAGTTATTTATTGTCTCTCAGAAATCATTATTAATAGATTAATGTATTTTTATATTATTTAATAATCTTATTTATCTGAAATTAATTGGCTGGGCCAATTAATTGATAAATATTAGTAGCCCAGTGGATTAATTAATTATATTCTGGTCTAATTATGTGGAAGCCCATTATGAATATAATTAAATTAATGGGCTACAAATATATTAATATTATATTGACTTTTGAAGCCTATATATATTAGTATTCTGTTCAGAAACTGATTACACATATACACAAAAATTAAAGACGCCGTGCGTTGATGTGTAGGGAGAGACATAATCTTATTTTCTCCAGTTCTCTGACCACCAAGAGGGAGAAAAAGGTCGGGACACAGATCAGAAGATCTGACACACGAGCAACAATCAGAGCTGCAATAACATACGAAGGAGGAAGGTAATCGTTCCTAACCTAATATTTCCTTCAGTGCTTGCCTTTATCCTCGTTCTTTAGCTGTCAAATCTGGCCCTCGTATTGATAGTGTCCAATCTTTTTTTTTTGATTTGAGGAACCCGCAGCCGCTACCTTCGGTGCGCTCTGGGTAAACCTCAACTCCTTGTGCAGTAGCCTGCAAACCACACAGGAGGTTCAACCACCCTAAGGTGACAGGCTCACACGGAATGGCTTCAGTGAGGATTGAACCCATGACCTGTCGGTCCCGGGCCACCTCACCTTAACCAATCCGCCATCCCCTAGGGGACTTGATAGTGTCCAATCTTTTTACACTTGTAGCAAGTGGATGTATGTGATTCCTTCTTATCAGTATCTTTGGACTGAGATGTTGACTCCTCCTTGCCATTCGTGTGTTCAGATAAGCTGTTAGGGTTAGCATTATTTGAATTATCAGACTTACCTTGGGTATTTCTGATAGTTCTCTTCAAGTTTCTGACTCAATCCTTCTCTTTTTGATATTTTAGAGTCACCAAGACTAGATGATCGGTAAGGTTCTCATTTGGCTGGTTGGAAGTAGTGGTTGCCACTGAATTTATTCATTAATGTGGGTATGCTGACTGACCCTTTGAAAACATGATCTACAGGGGAGTTAGCATTTGCCCTCAATCCACTGGTGAGATCTATCTTGAACTCCTCTCCTTTTAGTTTTGAAAAAATATGGTCAAGAGTTGTAGTATCTATGTCATCGGATCTCCTTAGTAGAGTGGTGACATGTTGTGAATCCATTGGTAGTACTCTGAGAATCTTCATGCTCATCTGCTTGTTCGTAAATGTCCACCCAAGTCCATTGATGATGTTGACTAGATTCGTGAATCTGGTCCATGTCTTCTAGTACAAAAATTACCAAGTACCCAACCATAAATAATTGCAACACAACTTAAAACATCCTCGATAAAACATTTACGTGCAGTCAAAATAATGCATACACATAAGAATATAATGTATAAAAAAAAAGTTCTAAGTTCTAATACTAACCAGAATACTTAGATAAGAATACGAGTTTTTTCACTACATAGTTCAATTCTTTTTTTCTCATTTTCTTGGATCTTTCCATAATATTCTCCATCATCATTTCTTGTGAAATTCTTATTGTTTATTTGATGCCAAAAAGATGACTTGATACGAATGCGCATCAAAGTCACGCATGCACATAAGCATATAATGGATAAAGTAAAAGCTCCAAGTTACAATATCAAGTTTTTTCACTATATAACTCAGCTCTCTTTTTTCTCATTTCCTTGGATTTTTTATAATATTCTGTATCATCATTTCTTGCGAAATTCTTATTCTTTATTTGATTGTCGGGATAATGTGACCTACGGCTACGGATGCGTCCCCGACTACATTATTTGATTTTTGACTTAATTCATAGAGGCATTTAAAGTTTTTACATTGAAATTTTATTCAACCAAATGTCATATAATTTATCGACTACGAAACAAGGATTTGAAAGATTAGGTAATACGATTCGAGATAAAAAATTTCAACAAATCTACCTTCTCCTAAGAAGTAGATTCAGAATTAAGATAAGGACTGAAAAAATCGAACATCAATTGCAACGATTCGATAGACGGCTCATTGGGATAGATATAGATGAACAATACCCCTGGAACCGTATATGAAGTTTTCTCCTCGTACGGCTCGAGAGAATAATGAATTAAAAAAAAATTTGAATTTAATAATATTAATAAATAATAAAGAAGGCTTGTTGTACCTCACAAGTCACATTAATTGGTTGACCAACATTATCTCGGCCTTTAACTACCAGAACTGTACATGAGATTCTTACATTAAAGTAGTTAAAATGAATGAACACGTTCAATAAAAAAATATTTTTTTCCGATTCGTTTTTTTACAACACAATAATTCGAACTGGAATTCTTATGGACTTTTATTACTGTTTAAGTTAAGAGAAATACAAGTATTACCCATAAACTTATAAAACCTAAACAAGAAATGATAAATTAACAAATAAGTCGGAAATATTAACCTCATAAAATTTAAAAATTGAATGAATTAATTTTCAACAACTTTGTCGGATTGAAATGTAGAGCCTTTCTCTTCATATATCTTAATTATTAATATATTGATGAGCCTTCCTCTGCATATATCTTAATTCTTAATTTATGTTTTTATGATTACTACTCCCTTCGTCCCTATTTTATATGCTCATTTGTTTTTTCACATATATTAAAGAAAAAATTTAATGATACGAAAGTTAGATAAATGTTGGTATTAAAATTTGAGTAAATTAAAGTAAATTACTAAAAAGTTAATGTTATAATTGTGTTTGCTATTATAAAAGTTGGATAAAATAGTCTTTTTATATTATCATATTAATTAGATCTACTAAATTTGGTGAAAAATTTAGTTAAATATAAAAAAAATTGTTAATAAATATATAGATTTGTGACAGACGAAAAAAGAAAGTAGATATATATATATATTTGGGACGGAGGGAGTATTAACTATTTCAAGAAAAGTAGTTTTAAAACTTTATTTATGTTGTAAATATATTATATATATATACTTACCATATATTGTGATGAACATGTAAACCCTAAAAGCCCATGAGCCCATCTTGTACTCTATAAATAGAGATCTTCACTCTCATAATAATACACATCTAATTTATGCTCTATCTATTTATTCTTTACATTCTCTCTAGTTTATAACACGTTATCAGCACGAAAGTTCTTCTCTCAAAAAAGAAGATATCACGAGCTGCCTCTATAGAAGGTATAATTTTGTTTTCGTTTGTTAACATGCATTTCATGATTATGTGCCGCCGATCATTCACAAAAAAAAGGGAGTTACGTTCATGATTTGGAATTAATAAAATATGTATAAATGTTATGATTTGGAACAATAAATAACATAGAGAATGACTAATGTGCATCATATTGCATGTGCAACATGATCCAATTTTCAATTTTAACCTGATTTTACAGTCAGGGATTGACCCAATTTTCTACTTTATTAAAAAAAAAAACTTCCCTCTCTATCCCGTCTTCTCCCCTCCCCACTACCCCTTTCTCTCTCTCTCTCCTCTCTTTCTCTTTCTCTTTCTCTCTGCATCTCACCTCTCTCCCTCTCTCTCTTTCTCCACTCCCCCCTCTCTCTCTCTCTCTCTACTCCCCTCTCTCTCTTTCTCCACTCCCCCCTCTCTCTCTCTCAAATCGCCCATGGCGGATATGGATTCGGAGCGTTGTTGCCGAGGGCGACGACCTCTTCTTCGTTCATTTCGAGATCGGCGGCGAAGGTAGGTTTTCGGGTGAGGATCCAGCCCCATCCCCAGTCCCACCACTTACGGACGGAGCTGCCGGCGTATACGCCCATGACGGATACGGATTTGGAGCGTCGGAAGGCCCATGCGGCGGCGGGGGAGGAGGACGTCTGGATCTTCAGATTGAGGGAGAGAGAGGAAAGTCTCCGGCGAATCTCAGGCTTCCCCACCTCTAGGGTTTCAGATTGGGAGAGCGGAAGAGATTGCTTCCTCTGCAGCTGGAACACAGAGCTCATGATGGGAAACGAATTGAAATTTTTATCAGAATGAAATTGGATCCGACCTTTGCAGTTGTTTATCTTCTGAAGAGAGAGAGAGAGGACAAGTGGAAGAGAAGGAAGAAGGATGTGGGAATTGGAATGTAATTCAGCACAGCTGCGTTACAACCTTTTCATTTCTTTTGAACTTTCTATTTCTATTTCTATTTATTTTTCTTTTGAATTTTTGAAAAGGGCTTCGCACTCAGCTCATCATTGACACGTTCTTTTATCTTGATTGACACGTGTAGCAGAGACAATTGACACTCTGTTCTCTTACTGTGAATTATGGCTTAACTAGACACTCTGCTCATCATTGACACGTTCTTTTGTCATGATTGACACTCACAACAGAGATAATTGACGTTCTGCTCTCTTACTGTAAATTATGGCTTAACCAGACACTCTGCTTTTCATTGACACGTTATTTTGTCATGAGTGACACGCACAATAGAGACAATTGACACTCTACTTTCTATTATTAATTATGACCTAAACAAACACTCTACTCATCATTCACACGTTCTTTTGTTATGATTGACACAAACAACATAGACAATTGATATTTTTTTCATAAACAATTGGCACTTTTTTTCCGAAACAAATCGCATTTTTTTCAAAAATAATTGATAGTCAATAAATGATACTTTATTTAAATAAAAAATAATACTTTTGTTTGTTATGATTGACATTTTGGATAAATAACAAACGACACATTTATTCATTACAAATGACACGCATTCCTTACCAAAAAAATTGGAAAAAAATAAAAAATAAATTGTTTGTTACGATTGACACTTTTATTTGTTACAATTGATACTTTCGTATGCAAAGAGTGACATGTCCGTCCTTAAAATAAATGGGAAAAAACGTTAAAAAAAACGGGAAAAAAATTTTAATTTAAAAAAAAAATTTATTTGTTGCGATTGACACTTTTGTTTGTTACGATTGATACTTCCGTATGCAAAGAGTGACACGTCCGTCCTTAAAATAAAGAGGAAAAAAAAAACGTAAAAAATAAAAAAAAATTAAAAATTAAAAATTAAAAAAATTAAAAAATTTAAAAAAATAATAAAAAATTTAAAAATTTAAAAATAAAAATAAAAAAAGGATTAATGATGTCATGCTGATATCAGCGGGTCAACACGGGTCAAAGCTAATCAACGGGTCAAATACTGGTCAAAGCGGGTCAAAATTAGGTAATTGGATCATGTTGCATGTGCAACATGGTGCACACAAGTTTTTGCCAATAACATATATGGAAATACCGTGCATGATTTAAAAACATGTAAATCAATTACATGGTTTTGAATATTGCCTATCACTCATAGAAGAATAATATTCTTGCATATTCGAGATGTTTATGCGGATGTGCTCATCAATTGTGTTCTAGAAGAAGCACACTATATATTAATATTCCTGAAGAATATCACATGCTCTTGAAGAGCAATTCCAAAACATATTTTCAACTTGATTTGTTGTTCCAAAAGTAGCACAATCAATGTTTTGAAATAAATTACATGCTCTTGAAGAGCATTTACAATCAATATTTCTACGCACGTTTTTATTTATTTGTTTGGTTATTTAATGTTTTAATCACAATTGTTGCTTCAGAAGTAGCACAATTCATATTCCTGCAGAATATCACATGCTCTTAACGAGCAACTCAAAATTATTTGTTGAAATAATTTAGTTGTTGCTCCTGAAGTAGTACAATCCATATTCATAAAAAATATCATATTCTCTTAAAGTGAAATTCAGTGATTTAATTGTTGCTCTAGAAGTAGCACAATTTAATATTCTTGAAGAATATTACACACTCTTGAAGAGTTATTAATATTATCAATGTATTTACTATATATTTAAGTTTTTTTCCCCTTCATACTGTATAACATTTGTATCTATATATACATACAATCTTAATTTAGTGCTCATGAAGCAGCACACAATTAATATTCCTGAAGAATATTATGTACTTTTGATGAACAATTCATATAATATGTCTTATTGATGGACAAATCTTGGTTCTTGAATTGTTATTGTTGTTGCTCCCGAAGTAGCACAATTTATATCTCAAAGAACATTATATGTTCCTAAAGAGCAATTGAGTTTCTAAAAAATATTGGTCTTTCGCCTGAAGTGGTTTAATATTAGTGCTCATGAAGTAGCACAATTTGTATTCCTGAAGAATGCTACATGTTCTTGAAGAACAATTCAGGCTTTTAATTTTTGACAAATGTTATATGTTCATAACTCTAATTGTTGCTCTTGAAGTAGCACAATTAACTCTACACGTTCTTGGAACAACTAAAACTTGTCATTTTGAAATCATATATCACAATAACCATACTTTAATTGTTGCTCTTGAAGTAGCACAATTAATATTCTTGATGAATATTACATGTTCCTAAAGAACAATGTATACTAAAGGTATGTTGTAATTTAAAATATTACCTAATTATATGGAGTGGTAGCAAGAGCTCCTCTTTGAATGACAATTGCATTTCCAATATCATATTGTGGTTTAATTTCTTTTCAAGAATAGATGTGAGATCCGGTAGATCTCAAAATTCACAATTTATTGATTTCACGTATCATGAATAAAACTAAGTTGTTGCTCTGGAAGTAGCACAATTACATTCCTGAAGAATGACCAAATTGTGATATTAACATTACTATCACATATTTGTGGAAATGCCTCAACTTTTGCTCCTGAAGTAGCATCATTTTATATTCTAGAAGAATATTAAATGCTCTTAAAGAGCAACTCATTTCTTGAGTGATATATGTTTATTACTAAATGAAAAACATTATTTATGTCTAGTTGACATTAATGAAATCTTGATATCGATGCTCATCCGCCAATAAAAGGCATAGGGAGATAATAATAGAATGAAACGAAGCATCTAAGCAGGATTGCGTCAAGATATTAATTGTTTGTCCTCCCTAAAGCTATATATGAGTAGTTGCATTTTAAACTGCAAGATTTTAAAATCTAGTGCATCGAATATCATTAAAGGCTCCCGAAGAGCTTGTATCATTCTATCAAAAGATACTAAATCAATTATTTAGTTTGCCCTTATTCTAGTAAGTCTAGAAGAAACATACTAAGTTTTAAGGATATCCGTTACAATGGATACCATATTGAAACTATATAAGAATGTAGTGATTATTTTGCATTTAACCAGAAGCTAACAAAAGAAAAGTTATCACACTACCACCTTGAATGTATTACACATTAATAAAAATAAGTGAGACAAAACATGTCATGAACCTGAAGTTCAAAAGAGCTCTATGCTTTGACATGATAAGTTTGGACATCTGCACGCAACTTTGATGCGCAACATAATTGAAAATTCATAGGGGCGCTGCAGAGAGATCCTGAAGAATCTCTTAATTTCCATGTTTGTTCGATTTCTAGAAGAAATGTAGAACTTGTTAGTACTACAAGTTCAAAAATAATGAGCTCAATTTCTTGAAGCAGATTTATCATGATAAAGCTAGTGAGTTTATTAAACTCTAAGTTCCTCTTGAAGAGAATTTAATATTATATGACTTTGGGATTGAGATTAAATATTTAGTTGCTCATGTCCATCCTCAAAATGAGTTTTGTGCGTATAAAAATGTGTCTCACATTAAAATTGTTATTATGATGAAATAACATTTCCAACATTAGTTGGAACATATATCACATTTGGATTCCTGAAGTAATCAATGTGAAATCTACATCCAAAGAAAAAGAAGCACAAGGAAAAACTAGTCACATTTGGATTCCAGAAGTAATCAATGTGAACAAGAAGTCGAAAGGTTCACTCACAAAAGATTGCAAACCAACTTCTTGATGCTTTTAAGTTTTGTATATATAAGAAGTGACAATGTCATACATTTGCTGCAAATACCCCCGCAAGAATAAATGTCCCTGAAGGACAAGTACAAATGGTAGCAAATGAATATAAAGTTCGTCAAAAATATGGTCGACCAATTGGTTCTAAAAGAAATTTTGTGTCTAAGAAAAGGGACACAACATATGAACCAAACAATGACGATAATGATTAATCAATCAAATGAAGTTCCTGAAGAACTACAAGCATCTGAAAATAATGAGATCTCAAAATATTGGAGAGATCAAATATCGTCGTGGACGCACAACGGTATTTGCGCCTTTTAATATGACTCTTGAAATGAAAAAAGAGGATCCTCAATGACGATCTATAAGAGATTGTCAAGATTGAAATAATTGACCAAAGAGGAACGAAGTCATATAAGGTGAATTAATATTCCCTAGAAAGCCGGAAATATTTGGACCTGTAGTTCCAAAATTCGGAAAGTATATCCCCGAAGGATATAAATGTGTCTTTGTTACATAGAGAAATGAAAAATTTACGAGATATAGGGCAATACTCGTAACACGATTTTTCTCTCATAGACCGGGAATTAATTATGTACTCTCCTATAATAGACGCCATTATATTTGATTAATCAACTTATGTCACAAAAGGTTTGATGTGCCTTATGGATGTAGTAAATACTATCAATGTGATTCACTAGATAGTGACATATATATGAAGATCCTTGAAGGATTTAACTTGCTCAAAGCATGTAAGTCAAAAGATATTTTCAATTAAACTGCAAAAGTCACTGTCAGGGCTGAAATAGTGCAGCCGTATATGATATAATCATAACGACGATAATTCCTTGACAGAAGGGTACATAAATGATGACTTGAGTTTGATTGAAACTCCTGAAGAACATAATATATATGTATACTCCGTCAAAATGACTTACATAGAACAAATAATTATGAATTATTTTATTAATTGATAATCCAACTCACATGCTTGTCGGCATTAGGGGGATATATAAAACATAAATTATAGAATGCCACAATATCTAGTTGGATTAATTATTAGATTCACACACTATGACCATAAGTTCATCAAGTTATTTAGTGCAAAAGGAGTGACTAAAATCTCATATACCTGTTGTATATGCACCATGAAAGTACTGAAGTTCCTCATAGACAAAAATAAATCAATTAATTCTCATTAACGCTAGAAGCGTGAGAGATTTATTGGTGCTAAGAGATAAGAAGTCCTCGGAATACAAATTAGAACACATCACTTCAAATTTCTCCTGAAGAGGATATGTGAATCATTATGTACAAAAATACTTGATGAAATCAACTCATGCTTAAAGACGGAGTTATAATCATAAGACTTTGGTTGAACTAATAATTGTCTCGACCCGCAGATCGAGCATCTCCCTAATGGAGTTATGCTAATCGACCTACCTGAAGGTCTTTAAAGAGATTTTATTTTATTGTATCCACATAGCTACCTAATAGTTGCTTCAATCACTTGAAGTGGATAGAGACTCATTTAGACCTATAGAAGATAACAAAAATGAGGACTAGAAGTTCCTTACTTATGTGCAATTGGAAAATTTAAAATGGTATTGACCATCATTTGTTATCTTCGAGACAAACATGCTATTATATTTGATGATAATTAAATTTGTGTTGTATTTATTAATGTAGACCTTAAAGATAACCTTGAAGATTGTTATCTTGAGGGGGAGTAACAAGTTGTAAATAATCCTGAAAATTAGACTGACTCCTAAAGGTCAAATGACCCTGAATGTCAAATGGTTGTACTCTTTTTTCCTTTCTAAGTTTTTCCCAAAGGGTTTTCTTAGTTAAGGTTTTAACGAGGCATCCAATGCAACACATGAGAAAATGAGTCATTGAGATTGATTCATAAAAGAGCCAATGCAACACATGTTCTCCAAAAGAGTGGCGGCATCAACATCCAGCAAATTCACTCAAGTGACAACCTAACAGATTCTTTTACAAAGGCATTACCAACATTCAAGAAGTTGTTATACAAGATCGATATGCGCCGACTCAAGGATCAAGAATGACTATATTGAGGTGGAGCAGCTGTACTCTTTTTCCTTCGTCCAGTTTTTATCCCAAGGGATTTTTATGGCAAGGTTTTAACGAGACAGCTGTTTCTTTTAGGGATGGTCAATCAAGGGGGAGTGTTGTAAATATATTATATATATATACTTATCATATATTGTGATGACCATATAAACCCTAAAAGCCCATCTTAATAGAGGTCTTCACTCTCATAATAATACACATCTAATTTATGCTTTCTCTATTTATTCTCTACATTCTCTCTAGTTTATAACAATTTATCCAAATTAGCTAGTTTTACATTTCTCAGCCAGATAATCGCTACCTGCAATTGGCTACAACGACGCCGTTTAGTACTGCTCGTGCTTGCTCATTTTTTTTCTCTTTTTCTTTTCTCTACTTATTTTGCCCGATTGTGCCGGTAATGAAAGATATGATACCATTGCTAATATAGTGTTAGAGAGATTTTTGTTCTTGTGCAGGAAAATGTCAGGCGGGCTCAATCGATCTTCCAGTGGTCCAACCAAGAATATCCTCCCTCCACAAGAACTCCTCGATGATCTCTGCAGGTACACGTGTATTTAATCATTTCTAGGTCTATTGAAATTAGTCGGAATTCTGTCGAACTGTTGGGAATTCGCTTCTTTTTTGAGCCAAGATTTGCTCTAGTTTGGGATTGAGTAAGAGTTGCCAAGAAAGAAAAGCTGATAGAAGTAACTGAAGTGGATACTTTCTAGAGCATTGAGCAAAACTATTGAAGGAAAGATGAAATAATGCTGGTAGCAGTAAAAAATACAAAATGCGTATTGAGAAAAATGGGGATTTTATTGACTGCAAGTTGATGGGTTTTCTGTAATATTGGTTATTTTCCGGAAGCTATGTTTTTTGGTTTAGTGGAAAGGTAAAGTCGTTGACGAAATTATTAGGAAAATTCTGTGTTGATACAGACATAGAGTATTATAAGATCATTAACTTTTTTTTTTTAAATCTAATTACCGATTTTGATTAATGAAGAATCGGGAAACCAATAGGTAAGGACATATTTTTTTTCTTTTTCTCTGAAGAAGTTCCATTGCTATTTTTCTGGTGCCAATAGTGAAGATTTCCCTAACATGGAATGAAACTGAATAATGGTATTGGTTCCATTTGGAAAGAGATAATTGGGGCCTAGCAATCATGTTGGTTTCTTGCATCTTGGACCAGAGATTGATTGAAGGAAGACTGAGTTCTTTGGCTAAAGAAACACACTGCTCAGCATATGTCCCAGCAACTTCATTTGTCCTATCGGCTAC
Source organism: Lavandula angustifolia (assembly GCA_028984105.1). NCBI lineage: Eukaryota > Viridiplantae > Streptophyta > Magnoliopsida > Lamiales > Lamiaceae > Lavandula > Lavandula angustifolia. The sequence goes on along the minus strand of CM054806.1, from coordinate 27,895,030 downwards.
TTTTGAGGCCTTGTCACCGTAGAGAGATCTAATCGAGTGTACAAGTGAAAAAAGAACTTCTTTAAGCATATCAGTAAGATATAGCAGATAAATATCAACTTTCATAGAGAAGGCAGTTTGTGGATGACGAAAGGAGCAGAAGCAAGAAAACATTTACGCTAAATACCGGTGATTCTGGTCTTAAACTTACTTTAGCAACTTATAAGTATACAATTTAGTGATGTCATGGAATTGAATTTGCAAGATCCATGCATTAAATAATACACTCCTTTCGTCCCATAATTCTTGTCTCTTTTCTTTTCGGCACGGAAGTTTAGGGGAGTGATAGTTGTGTGTAGAGATGTGAGACCTACTAATAAGATTTGCTGTTGTAGGAAATGGGACAAAAATTATGGGACAACTGGAAAAGGAAAGTGGGACAAGAATTATGGGACGGAGGGAATAATACATAACAAAGAACAAAGAGATCCATGAGAGGCCAGGACTCGCATTTAAAGATATGCTTCAGTTCAGAGTAGCATACAAGGGATCTTAAGCAGCTGCTAGTAGCATGTAATTAGCATGATATCAATTTTTTCATCGTTTCATGATATAGGCTGACTAGCATAAAAGAAAACTAAAGTCTTTTTCAAGGTAGCTAGAGAAATTAGTCAGTTATCGACCGAATTTCAATATCAAGACCTTAGTCTGTCGCTAATGTCGTACTTGTTGATCAAAGATTCAATCTTTCGGGAAATTGAGGCCAATAACAACCAAGATTTATCACAAGAGAGTAAAAGAAAGGAAACAAAACCATTTAGCTGATGCTAAAAACCAAATAAGAAATAGATCGAAAAACAACATACCCAAACATCATAAGCAAGAAATTAATAAAATGTCGACGAAGAAGCTTTTGAATAATGAAAATTACCAGAGGGAAAAGATGGTGCAACAAGAAGAGGGCCCACCTAGTGTTGTACCCGCCATACCCACGAAGCACTACATCAACCTGCAGTACCATTGGGGGATTTCATCATACAGTTTATATGCATCATACACACGCCAATAAACAAACAATCGGCACAGAACATCAAACCTAGGAACAGTTGAAAGAAGATCAGACCTTCCTAGAGTATGTATCCGCAACGGAAGCCCCCCAACCTCCTGATCTGAAAGATTGCTGCGTTATGGAGTCCCCAAACAACACTATTTGAGGCCTCATTCTTTGATCTCTACCCGTGGTTATGTTATGCAAACCCCTCTTCTCTCTCTCTCCTCTCTCCTCTCTCCTCTCTCGTCTGCTTCACTTCTACGGCTCTACATATGTGACTGTTCAAGTTCCTCGATCAATCTTTTTATTATAATATATATTATATATATAAATAAACACTGTTTCTTGGCTGTGATTGTGAGATCGCGTAATGGAAACCGATTCTACTCCTTTCATTGGTCATTAGTCGTGTTCGATTTTGATATTCTAATTAAAATTATCGAATTGAAAAGAACTATATACTCTTTGACGCAAAACTAAAAGACATTTTTTTTTAGTTCTCTTGGGATGTCATAGCGGTGAAGGTGGGTGGCCCGGGACCGATAGATCATGGGTTCAATTCCTACTGAACACGTTATGTGTGAGTCTGTCACCCTATCACATTAAGGGTGGTTTAACTCTTCCTCTTCTGTGTGGTTTGCAGGTTATTGCACAGGAGCGATGTTTACCTTATGTGCACCAAAGGTAGCGGCTGCGGGTTCCTTGTCAACAAAAAAAATAAAAATAGACATTTTATAGAGCTATATAACACAAAAATGATTTCAATTTTGGTCCTATATTGTAGCATTTGACCACATTTGGATCGTATAACTTTTAAATGTGTTCGTTTTTTATCTTGTAATTTTACTAAGTATCCGCTTTTATCTTCCAATTAGAAGTGTAGCTCATGTTTTTTTTTCATTCGACGCAAAATTGAATACTTTTTGAAGTTATAAGATCATATAATTGGACACTTTATAAAATTATCGGTCTAAAATCAGCCATATTAAAAAACAAAAAAGGAACGAAGACCACACTAGAAGACCATAATCGTTATTTTCTCAATCGTGCGAGATGATTTATGGTTGAAGTTAATTTATGACTAATTTCTTTGCTCGGAATATACACCTCGCACCCTCTCGAAAAAAGACTCATCAAATCATTTTCCGAAGGGTGTGATGATAGAAGCTCCAAACAACTATGAAAGTAGAGACAAAGCAAAAAGTTGAAATTAACTTATTTTCTTCTGCATATATAAGACCTCTCGAGCACATCAGAACTAACAGAGGAAGCTCGATCAAGAAGATACCGATCCACGGCCGAGCGGAGAAGGATGAGGACTTGGACTTCTCTTCATCTCACTAAGGCGTGGGCTGTAAACACCCTTCATTTCCTCCAAAGGCGACTCCATGTCGTATCTCACCGCGACTTCTTGTAATAATCTCGTCCAACACCTCACCGCTGTCGAGACGGACGCCATTACCTTGATCCTGAATGCATAAAGAGTTCATAAGAGTCTATGTCTATCCCGGTGTTTGATTATAGAGAATTAGCGGAAAGAGACAGAGGAGAGAGAAGTTGGAGAGAAATGGACATTTTACCTAGTTTTTATAGGGTGGTGAAAGAGAAAGAGAAGGGAAAAAATGGTGGGCTCCATGTAATATTCTCTCTCCGAATACGCAAGTAAATAAATATGAAAAGGATTGACATTTCTGTCATCGTACAGAAAATAAGTGGGCTCCATGTATTTTTGAATAAGGACATTTTTGTCTTTCCTCCATTCAACCAGTCAAAGGCTAGGTGTTTTCATTGAATATGTCAAGTGAAATTTGAAGGAGACTTACTTCCAAGGATAAGTTGTAGCTTATAGCAGAGGCTTCTTCATACTCTGCAGCATCCAAGTCTTGCAGATGAGCTGCTTTGAAGAAGTTGGGAAAAAGATACTGTCGAACTGGGACGAGCAGCATGATGAGCAAAGGGAAAAGAACGCCAGCTATCGGTATCCATGTTATTCCGAAGCACATAAGCAAGTAGAACGTCTGGAACAACGTGAAGAACGCGATCGTTTTGAAAGGGACCGTCTCCACGAACGTTGCATGGTACTCTTCCAGCACCCTACAAAGCGATTCGACAACGTAAGAACAAAACCCTAGAAACAGAGTATATAAGAATGGAGTTACATGTATCGTCGACTTGGGGCTGTGAAAAGGAGTTGGATTCTTTCCCAGAACTGGTTTCCGGGCAAGCTCTCGATCGCCATGAAGGCGAAGTAGCCCCAAAGGACGGAAGTTGGAATCTTTTTTAACAGAGGCATAGCGGCAACGCAAGCTCCGGCCATTACGGCTTGGAGGAGATTGCTGAGGCGTTGTTCTTTAACTTCCATTGGTAGAAGATCGTCGACATTTTTATCTACGTCGAAAATGGCAGCATCAACCGGCACATCCATGTTGCCGCTAGTTGAGGCTCGTTGTACCGTTGAATCTTTGAGCTCCTTTAGTCCCTATTAGAGCGAAGTTATTTAAAGGGATCGAAACTAGCTATGACATAACGGAACGAAGATAGCATTGTTGAATCGAGCATACCAGAGGGGTTGGAGTTTGATATGCAAGTGGAGTCTGCATCTCTGTGTAGGCCTCTTGCATGCTTTTATACAGCTGAGATAAATTGGCGTTTTTACGGATGCTCTCTCAAGCGGTTGTCACAAGCTTATTCCTCAAAAGCTGTTTCACAGAAAGGCGAAAAGAAATCGGCAATTATTCCGAACTTACACAGAAATATCCTTTAGATTCAATAGTCCTGAACTTACCTGATGCTTCAGAGTGGCTAAACTTTTCGTGTGCATAGGGGACTGCGGAATAACTCCGTTGGCAGGAGGAATGCCGATGAGGCCACATATTATCACCTAGTTACCGCGAAATATTGTGTTACTATCAAGAAGGGAAAGTAGAGATGTACAAGTTCACAAAATATTCCTACGACTAACCAAAAATCCCAATAGGAGAAGATCATAATGATAAGAAGTTGGCTTCTTTAGGTTGAACTCTTGCTGCTGAGCAAGTTGAGATGCAACACTATGATCAAAGTAGTAGAGCACAGCTATCATTGTGGCAGGAATAAATGCTCCAATTATATATAGTAGTGGCATATCCATCATGTCCTGTTCAATAATAAAACATCAAAAATAAATAATTATTTAGTTTGGCAAAATAATTATGCAGAAGAACCTTGATCACTGTCCAGTTCTCATATGCACCATCAGACCATGGATTTGGACTCACGAGTCTCCTCGGTATCCCTTTCGGAACATCACTAGCCGGTATGTAAGATATAGCAGTCCATAGAAGCACCATCAACGGAACACCATAATCCGCAATAAATCCTCGAAGCCATCCTTCACATTAGATGTAATTTTAATGGGACCAAATGTAAGATTGCTTCAAAGTTTCCTTTTATAATTACATTTCTGATAGTTATACAGACCTGCACCGTATCGCCAAGACCTAGCCTTACGGCTACTCAATGCTGTAAAAAAGAAGGCCAAACGACAACACTAGAGCAAACATTCCGTTTCCAAATCTCCAGGAAGGTAAAAGAGCAGTTGCGCTTTCGTTTCCTCGTTTAGGAATGCCAAACTCCTCCACAACTCCCTGAAAGATAACTCAAGAATTTAATCATGTTGATCAAAACAGAAGTAAAATTGAACGCAACAAAGTAAAATTGAGAGCAGAAATAAAAAGTAAAAGAATAGAAGGCAACATATTCAGACTAGATGAGCCACGAACGACAGCCAAATGGACTAATCACTTGCTAAAATTCATGAAAACAAGTTTCAGAACATTGATAGTGATTTAATACAAAAAAAATGGAAACGGTACCAATTTATTCACGTAAGAAGGTCGAATGTGCTGCAAAAAAGTATCCTTGCGCATCTACGAAAACAAATAGAGGAAGGGTAAAGTGATGCTCACACGAATAGCCTGCTGCATAAAGAGCATTGCTATTAAAAGACCGAACAATTCACCAGCAACGCGTGTAAACCGGTTGATAATAGAGCAAGCACCTAAGACAGCCAGCAAGAAAAGCAAAACGGCTGTCCACACACAAACCCTACACAAGACAGTTCAACATTCCTTAGCAAATTTTTAAAAGCTTGCAGTCTGATGTCAAAAGAGCCTTAAACTTATATACCATGCTGTCCAGGCCAAGAACAACTTCTGTCCCAAATCTTTTCGATCTTTAGCAAAATCGAACATGAAAGTGTACATCAAAACTGTGGGCTCAGCTACACCAAGTATGAGAAGTGGCTGTCCGCCTAGGACCGAATGGATTACACCACAAAGTGCAGTTGATGCGAGCGTTTGAACTGCTGTTAAAGTCCCATCTGCAGAACATGAAGTTTCACTAAAGATCTTAGCAACAAAACAAAATTAAGATGCTAAGATTTGAATATTGAGACGAAATCTGGCTTACTAGTGCTTCTCTCCAATTGCACACCAAAAGATATAACAGGAATTGCAGATGCAAAGAATATATATGTTGTTGGAGCCAAGATTCTACAAGAGAGCAAAACCATTTAAATAAATCCCTCCAATTGAACAGAACAAACTCTTTGATACAACACTCATAACATTACATGTCCGCATTTCCTAACTTGTTATTAGATCACTTAGCAAGACTTATACATTCATTTGAAGCATGATCATAGACACAAACCTGATACCTGCGCCTATTCCGCCACTCCAATCTTGTTTATAGCATAGAAGCCTTCCTTTGAGATCATTTTTTATCCCACGAAAGGGAACAAATGTTTCCTCCATGACAACTCCGAATTTCCCTCACAAATATAGATTAACAAAGAAACAAGAAGTTTGAAATCACACTGAACTGGACCGCGAATTTGAAGGTACTCGAGAGGCTAATATCATGAAAACTAATCTTGCATTTGAAAGGCTATGGGCAGAAGAACAGAAGCCACTTGATCAGTTTGTATACTGGGGTTATGTATCATGTATAGTTGGGACCTTTCAAGAGGTCCATATCAACTAATATAATTAGAAACACGTTATATACCTAATGCATTGGTGAAGAATAACTTCTACAAGTTTTCAACTAAAACAAACAAAAGAATTGGTAATGAAGTGGGATCAGAGACAGAAATTGGTCTAATTCAGCAAGAATTTTCCTAGGCCAACTTGCATCCCATGTTTTAGCAAAACAGAAACCACTCTAACGAAAAGAATGTATAACTGATCAAGATCAGAGATCTCAACTACCGGCTGAGTGGAACAATGCACCAATACATTATATCAATTCTTTTCTACTGTTGGAAAAATCGTTTTGTATATATATATTAAATTATGGAAAGTTAATTAGCATTTATTGCTAATTTAACTTGGGCAAAATTCAGCCCGTTTAATCGTCTTTTCGAGCCCCGATATATATCCGATTTATGAATTGAGATATATCACGTCGATCTACGTTTCGAGTAGATAATTATAGTGTGCTCAATTTCTCGATTCCGATTTTCGGTGAGTGAGAAATAGTGACTCGAAGTTTGGGGGGACAAAACTAATATGTTACCTAAAGTGGAGAAACTTACCTTATTCGGGTTTTGGAGAGTATTACATTGATCAATGTCCCACATTGATTAATTAACAAACTTTAATGTGGTATTTAAGTCTCTACCACATTGTAAGAGATAACAAAGTGACATGTGGTGGGCTTGGGCCACACATGCTCATGTGCGCGAGCCTTTTCGCCGACCGCTTCACACGCGGCGCGGCGCGCTGCGCCGCACCGCGTCCGCGCTCGGCCTCGGCTCCGGTTCCGGTCCGTGTCCGTGGACTTGGATCTTGGCAATTGATCCTTTGGGTGGTCCGTCGGGCTTGGCCGTTGGGCTCACAGTTGGACTCGGTGGGTTGGGTGGGTTGGGCTACGTGTGGGCTGGTGGAGTAGTGCTTCGGCTGCACTGGATTCCTCTCCGTGGTGCAGTGCACCTGCCACACCCAAGCACTACTTTTGGAAGGATCTGGAAGAGGCTCTTCAGCAGTCAACCTTCCATCTCTCCACTCCTCCACTCTCCTGGACACGTCAGTCTACCTTAATTGGTAGGAGTTACCAACAACTTTTCACCTGAGCTGGACTGCCTATAAATAGGATCAGTCTGCATGTCATTCCAACACCTGAAAAACAACAAGCTTTCATCTCTGCATTTCATTCTTAGTTCTTAGCTGTCCTCGCCGGAAAGTCCTGTTCGTCGGAGCTCGAAGATCCTGCGGTGCTGCAATCTTCGAGACGTTCGTCGTTTCATCTTTGGGGATGATACGCCTACAACCGAGACCACTACCGGGGCGTATTTCGTCTTGCGGAGAGAGAACTCCTCGACTCGACGGTTGTTTATTTTCTTTTGTTATTTAACAGTTTACTTGTAATAGCAGTTTGTAATTTCTACATCTACATCTAAACAGAAACTTCCAAATCATGAACTACTTCACACCACACAATGCACATAACCAAAGAACAAAATGGAGCTTGGATATCAATTACATAGCACAATTTACATCAAGAAATTGCAGAATCCTAGTACCTAAATGCTTAAATCTTTGTGAATAGGAAAGGGGAAAAGGAACAGGAAAAAACCAAGCAATTTAGCGTGACTCCATTTTAAAAATAAAAATACTCTCCATTTTAAAAATACTGAGTTTTGCCCTTAAAAGTAGTTAAAGAGAAATTGCATGAACAAGATTGAAGAAGTTGAGATGATCTGATGAAGTTAGCGGCAGTCCATGACTTATATAGAGGGAAGGAGCGATCTAACTCCGTTTAGAGCTAATAAGCATAAAATGAGAGCAAAAGGGATTGTAAAGATTTTACATTTATAATCTGAAAACGACTCCACGCACAGTTCCTAGAAGAGAGGGAGAGAGGAGGGAGATTTTTAAAGACAAAATCTTGATTTAGCAGTAGCAGTGCGATACAAAACAAAGGCAGCTGGAAAGTGTTTAGCGGAGTTTCTCACAATGTAGCAAGAAAAAAAACATAAATGGAGCTATAAATGAGCGAAGCAAGAGAGAGAGGGAGAGAGATAGAGAGAGAGAGAGAGAGAGAGGGAGGGAGATTGAAAGAGATAGTGGTGCGGTGAGTAAGCATAAACAACTCTTTCTATTGCACGGCGCATGCAAAAAAAAAAAAAAAAAAAATTTGTTGTCCCCTTGAGATGGCATAGCGGTGAAGGTGGGTGGCTCGGGACCGATAGGTCATAGGTTCAATTCCCACTGGACACGCTATGTGTGAGCTCACATTAAGGGTGGTTTAACTCTTCTGTGTGGTTTGTAGGCTAAGGGTTGTTTAACTCTTCTGTGTGGTTTGTAGGCTATTGCACAGGAGCGAGGTTTACCCTGTGCGCACCAAAAGTAGCGGCTGCGGGTTCCTCGTCAAAAAAAAAAAAAACAAAATTGATATATAATTGAAGTTGAAAAAATTATTTTTCTTGGTAAAATTGATTCTAGAAAGAAAAACATAATTAAACGTAGTTTGCTCGGCTGGTCTGCCCAAGACACGGAATATGCGTGTTTGGTTCAGAGGATCAGCGATTGAGATGGTGGATGCAGCAAAAAGAAGCATCTCGAAGGAGTCGGGCAAATAGGTAAATAAAAATTTGTCATTTTTGTCCGGTTTTTTGCCTTTTGGTATTTCGATTATTTTGCTACCTTACTCATTCTGGTAATCCCGAACTTTCTGTATATTTTGTATTCGTCCTTAAAATTACAAATGATTTTTAATTCAATTTTGACACAATAAAATTATGCTTATGCATGTTATATATATTGATATTTAAATTAATGATTTTTTATAGTAGTATAGTACGTATATTTAAATAGATACAACCGTAGTCTATCCATCGTCCTTATCTCACAACAGTCCCAAAATTAATATTTCGTCCCTTCCAAAATTCTTATCCACTGTTGTGGCGATGAGGTTTTTAAGAAAAAGTGTTAGTTGTGTGTAGAGTGTTATAAAGTTAAGGGTCCCATAAAAAAATTGTGTAATAATTAATTTTTTTTAAAAAAAGTGAAGAAGAATTTTGGAATGGCTCGATATGTATAGTGAACAAGAATTTTGAGACTAGGGACTACAATCCTAAAATTTCTATATCTCAAATTATACACTCTATATATCTCGCACCCCTTATATAAATAACATTTCGCACATACAAAAATCATTATGACAATACAAATTATGATATAGAGAAACTTTTCCGAATACGACCCCTAAACATAGAATTCATATTTTAACGTTATCAGCCTATCTGTCTCGTAATTTTGGGACGATACACGCTAAACCCCTTAAAAAGGCCATTGTTGCCCTAATTTGGAAAATTAGTTACACAAACTAAAGTTAAACATCGATAAAGTAATAATCTCGTTAATATAATAATATTTTTCGGTCCTGATTTAGGTCAATGCACTAAAATAATGTTTGATAAAATAATAACCTCGTTAAATGAATATATTTTATCGGTCCCAATGTTATTAATTTATCGAGGTTTAAATGTAGGAAAGAGTTCTTGGCTAAGACTGTCTTCATTTTGGTAATCCCGAAATCAATTTTATGATTTACAACTCTAATTAGGTGTTTATTTCTTCTACACAAGTTGCTTTAATAGGTCATATACCTACCAAGTTGCCTTAACTACGAAATAATTCTTTGGGACCAATTACAATTATTATTAATGATTTAATTGAAGAGAAATTGTTGGAGAATTAATTCTTAGATCATATAGTAATTATTATTGTTAGTTTGACATCTAGAAAACCCTAGTTTTAGATGATTATATAATTTTTAGTGTGGATTAATTTGTAATTAGAGGGTAATACTTCTTAGCAAAAACTTGTGTGCACAATGTTGCACATGCAACATGATCCAATTATCCAATTTGATCCGCTTTGACCCGTATTTGACATGTTGACTCGCTTTGACCCGTGTTGACCCACTGATGTCAGCATGACATCATTAATATTTTTTTTAATATAAATTTTAATTTTTAATTTTTTTTTATTTTTATTTTTTTAATGTTTTTTTCCTCTTTATTTTAAGGACGGACGTATCACTCTTTGCATACAGAAGTGTCAATCGTAACAAATAAAAGTGTCAATCGCAACAAACAATTTTTTTTAAAAATTTAAAGTTTTTTTTTCTTTTTTTTTTCATTTTTTTTTAACTTTTTTTCCCATTTATTTTAAGGGCGGGCGTGTCACTCTTTGCATACGAAAGTATCAATTGTAACAAAAAAAAAGTGTCAATCATAACAAACAATTTTTTTTATTTTTTTCGATTTTTTTGATAAGTAAGGCGTGTCATTTGTAATGAATAAATGTGTCATTTATTTTTTATCCAAAGTGTCAATCATAACAAACAAAAATATCATTTGTATTTCAATAAAGTGTCATTTATATCATTTATTGAATATCAATTATTTTTTAAAAAATGCAATTTCCTTCGAAAAAAAAATGTCATTTGTTTATGAAAAAAGTGTCAATTACAACGAACGAAAGTGTCATTTATCTTAAAGTGTCAATCACACTGAAGTAAATTGGCACTCAGAATTAAGGAACGTGTCACTTTCATCTACTAATCAATATGAAGCATAATAACCATAAATGTTACCCAAAGTGTCGATCGTAATAAACAAAAGTGTCAATTGTCCCGAATGAAAGTGTTATTGTTTAGAACAAACGAACAAAAGTGTCATTGTTTAGAACAAACGACACTTTTGTATACAAAGAGTGACACTCTCGTCCTTATAATAAAGGGGAAAAAAATGAAAAATATTTTTTGTATTTCAAAACAAAAAAAATGAAAAAAAGTGTCGTGTCATTCTTTATATTTCCGAAAAGACGAAAAAAATGAAAAAGACGAAAAATGAAAAAGACGAAAAAAGCGAAAAAAATGAAAAAGACAAAAAAAAAAAGGCGAAAAAGACGGAAAAAACGAAAAAGACGAAAAAGGCGAAAAAATGAAAAAAAGACGTAAAACGAAAAGGCGAAAAAAAAAAAAAAAAACGAAAAAGAAAAAAAAAACGAAAAAAGCGAAAAAGACTGTAAAAACGAAAAAGAAGGAAAAAGGCGAAAAAATGAAAAAAGACGAAAAAACGAAAAAGGCGAAAAAAAACAAAAAAGACGAAAAAACGAAAAAGACAAAAAAAGACAAAAAAAAATTAAAAAAATTAAAAAAGAAAGAAAAAAAAAGCAAAAAAAACGAAAAAAAAATACGAAAAAAAACAGGTCAACACATTAGACAAAACGAGTCAACGAGTCAAACATGGATCAAAATTGAGCAATTGGATCATGTTGCATGTACAACATGATGCACACTAGTCCATCTCATACTTCTTTCTGCATAGACAAATCAAAAGTAGAAACGGAGTTTCAAATGAAAAGTCACATTTCAAAATAATTGGAGTGGTGCGCATGAACGCGTTAACAAGACATGTTAGAAGGTAAACCTAATTAATCAACAATCATCTGATCTAAATTCTGTTAATTTTTTGTCCTCTATCATTTCACTCTCTCAAAACTACAAATTGAGTCTTATCAAGTATCGAGATGTTTGCGGAATACTGATAAATCGTACTTTCGAGTAACGTTATGTAATCCCACAAAAACATATGATAATATCGGCAACCAAATAGGATAAAACGTCTTTTTCACAAAAACACACATATATAGGTGAACTAACTTTGCATGCTCTTTTTTGTATTTTTCTACATTTATTTTAAAAAAAATTATCATCTTGAATTTAGGTGAACTTGTTGTGGTACATTCAAATTGCAATATATTCGTGAATATCTCATTTTAGTGTGAAAAGTGAACAGTGAATAATGCATTTTCTAATACAATTGTAATGCACTTTATAGGTTATAATATTGTACTTTTTCGTAATGTAATTTTCAGTTGATAATAATACATTTTTTGTAATGCATTTTTAATATAAATATGGAGCACTTTACCGTTGATAAATAATGAACTTTTAAAATTAACTATAAAGTGTATTATATTTGTATTAAAAGTTTGTTATTATTGTTCAGACTATAAGGACGTGTTCAATAAAAAATCATATATGTACATTAATTTATCAGTAGAAAGCGAGAAATCAAACTAGATGTGGTAAAAGATTTAACTTTTTTTACTATTATTGGTTTAAAAATAAAATAATTAGGGTTAAGGTGGTGGGGGTACGTCAATTAGGTTTGCGACCTAAACAATGTGCCACCTGACTAACTTTAGTAAATTTTATTTTATATGCTCCAACATTTAATCAGTTTATTTATTTGTGTATTATGTAATTGATTGGATAGAACGATGGAGCAAGTTGTAATGTGGATTCCACATTTGCCCATTTTGGGAAAATGATAAAGATTTGATGTTTCACAAAACTGAAATTGCTGACGATAATCTTCCATCCAACTTGCAATATTTGTACTTAATTGCAAATCATTAGTTTGTTTTCATATCGAATTTATTGCACATAGTTCATTTAGTATAATTCGCTTTTTATGTACTCTTAATTTACGGAATATTCACCAAACTTCTAAAAAAATGACATTTAAAATTTACATATTTGATAATTGATTTATCCTCTTTACTAACCACGTTGGCTGTTTTGGGAAGAGGAGGGTCCCTTTCGTGGTTTCCAAAATTCTGTGAAATAAATAAATAAATAAATAAGATTGTGTAGTTACAAGTTGGTTACTTTTAATCAATTAATAATAATCATCTAGACCAATGGGTGACTAGGATGTCTGATTTTGAAGCTCTTTTTCTTGGGCCCTACTTGTTCTTTTCATAAATAATATCTTCTTAGATTATGCCATTATCACTTACAAAAACTTTTGATTATACATGTAATCTTCGATACAAAATGAATTAGATAATTGTATGTGTTTGTCGCCTACCACTTTGTTAATTGTTTGTTTATGATTTGCAGATTATTACGCAACAATTAGTATAGTAAGTCCATCGGCAACAAGACAAACAAATAAATTAATACTCTCTCAGTCCTATTATTTATGTTACATATGGACTTGACACGGAGATTAACACTATTGTGGAAAAGGTATAAAATAGTGGTGAAAATGTATAAAGTGGTGAAATTGGATGATTGTCGACCACTCATTTGTGTTGACTTATGGAATGGGGCATAAATAGTGAGATAAACAATTGTAGCAAATGAGACATAAATAATGGGACAGTGTTGAATTAAGAAACTAGGGTTTGTATGAACAATAAGAAGAATATGATCAAACGAAGAAGATGATGTATTAAACTGAAAGCTTAACTTACAAGCCATCCCTACTATGATATATATACAAGATACTATCTTCTAGATAGTTCTACTCAACCAATCCAACTAGCATTGTTTCTAGATGATTCTAATGAACTAACTAAGCAACTAACTACGTGGGAAATAGATGAGTTGAGGTGAGATCCATCGTAGGATTGCATCTAGAGCTCCATCCAGCGTGTAGAACACGTGCATGTGTTGCATGTGCTGTGTAAGAATCACAATACCCCCCCGGCAAGGGGAGCGTATAGGTTGTGGACGCTCAACTTGGAGAGAAGGAAATGAAAGGGCCCCTTGCCAAGAGGTTTTGTGAGGAGATCAGCTAACTGATGGGAAGTAGAGACATGTAGAACATGAAGTAAGCCAGACTGAATATGTTCTCGGATAAAATGGCAATCTATTTGAATATGCTTAGTCTTCTCATGATGAATGGGATTGGCAGCAAGAGCCAAAGCAGATTTACTATCAGAAAAAATATTTACCGTTGAGAGAGAATGGCCAAGATCTTGGAACAACCGGATTAACCATAACACTTCAGTGGATGCAGCAACAAGGGCCCTGTACTCAGCTTCAGCTGAGCTTCGAGAAACAGTGGCTTGTTTCTTGGAACGCCAAGAGATGAGAGAGGATCCAAGAAACATGCAGTAACCAGTAATGGACCTTCTGGAATCAACACAGCTTGCCCAATCCGAATCACTAAAACCTTGGAGACAAAGATCACATTTTGAGGGATAAAATAGACCCTGACCAATGCTACCCTTGAGATAACGAAGGACCCTATGAGCAACATTGAGATGGGAATGACCAGGCCGTTGCATGAATTAGCAAGAGTATTGACGGCAAAGGTAATGTCTGGTCTGGTAACAGTCAGATACATGAGTTTCCTTATCAGCCTGCGGTAAGAAGAGGCATCACTTAAGTAGTCTGTATCAAGTGTGCTGAGCTTTAACTTTGTATACATGGGGAAAGCTACGGGTTTACAGGCATCATAACCTTCTTCCTTTAATAATTCAAGAACATATTTGCGCGACACAATGAAATACCCTGAGAACTTCTTGCAACTTCAAGGCCTAAGAAATACTTCATTCCTCCTAAATCTTTGATCTTGAAGGTGTGGTCCAGAAACTGTTTCACCCGCCCAACCTCAGTCATAGAATCACTAGCAACTAAGATGTCATCCACATAGACAAGTAAGATCATAGTATAAGAGGCATGATGAACGGTAAAGAGGAAGTAGTCAGAGGTTGATTGAGTGAATCCATAATCTTTGAGGGCATTAGAGAGCTTGGAAAACCACTGTCTACTGGCCTGCTTCAAACCATAAAGACTCTTCAAGAGTCGGCAGACTTGGTTTGGTTTAGCCTTTAAAAAACCAGGAGGAATACGCATATAGACTTCTTCATGAAGATCACCATGCAAGAAAGCATTATTGACATCCAATTGTTCAAGAAACCAACCTTTTGTGGCTGCCAAAGCAAGAAGACATCTGACAGTTGTTAGTTTGGCAATTGGAGAGAAGGTATCAGTGTAGTCTAAGCCTTCTTGTTGTGTAAAACCTTTGGCAACTAACCGTGCCTTATATCTTTCAAGCGACCCATCAGCATGATACTTCACCCTATAAACCCATTTGCGGCCAATGGGGACCTTGCCTGCAGGAAGTTCAGTTATGATCCATGTATGGTTGTTTTCCTGAGCCTGAATTTCAGAGTTCATGACAGCTATCCAGTTGGGATTGAAGGCGGCTTCAGAATATGTTTTAGGCTCAGAAATGGAAGAAAGAGCAAGAGAATAAGCACGGTGTGCTGCAGAGAAACTAGAATAAGAAATGTACTTATCAATAGAATGCAGTTTTGAAGAAGTGGTACCTGAAGCAGAAGTGTGGCATGGATTGGTCATAGTTGAAGTTGTGTGGCACGCATAGTCCTGCAGATGACTTGGTCTGTGTTTTATGCGAGAAGACTTTCGAGGTTGAAGAGGAGTAGGATGAGAAACAGAGTTGTTATGTGGTATGGTTGGAGGGAAGGAATCAGAAGGTGAAGCTGTAGAATCAGAGTTGGGAAGTGGTTAAGAATCAGAGTAAGAATCACTAGGAGAAGAAGGATTGAGAGGAAAGGGATCAGAGGAAGCCTCTGTGGTGAGATGGTCACATGGTGCCGTGGGAGACTGTAAAGATTGAGGAGAAGAAGGCAATGTTGGAGAGATTGATACTGGGTCAGGAGTCAAGACAGAAAGTAGAAGAGAAGGAGCAGAAGATGGAGGAGTAGAATCAAGGGATACATTCTCTGTAATGAAGGGAAAAGTGGTTTCATGAAAGACCACATCCCTAGAGACAAAAGTGGTGTGGGATACAAGATCATAGAGTTTATAGCCTTTGGAAGAAGAGGAGTACCCAAGGAACACACATTTTCTGGCACGAGGAGCAAACTTGTATTTATAGTGAACAAGATTGGAGGCAAAGCAGAGGCAACCAAAAACCTTTAAGGAGGAATAGTCAGGAACAGAACGGTGTAGAATTTCATAATGACTTTTCTTGTGAAGGATGAGAGAGGGGACACGGTTTAGGATATGGACTGCAGTAAGAATACAATCCCCCCAAAATTGTAAAGGCATATTTGACTGAAATTTCAGGGCACGAGCAATATTGAGTAAGCTTTGGTGCCTACGTTCTACAACACCGTTTTGCTGAGGTGTGTAAATGCAGGAAGTCTGATGTATAATTCCATTAGATGCATAGAAGTCTGGTATATTGAATTCACTCCCATTATCAAATCTTAAAATCTTTATAACAGCAGAGAATTGAGTGAAAACAAGTTTATGAAACAGTTTGCGGTGAGTGATAGTTTCAGATTTGTGTTTCATCAAGCAACATCAAGTCATCCTTGAAAAGTCATCTACTATAGTTAAAAAATACTGATAACCCTCCAGTGTGGGTATGGAAAAGGAGCCCTAAACATCACAGTGTATAAGCTCAAATGGAGCATTGGTTTTAATAGAACTAGTTGGAAATGGAGATCTATGTTGTTTAGCTAAAGGACATATATGACAAATACCATCAGACTTAGCAAGGGAAGAACTAATGGACTGAATAGAGGACAAGCTGGAATAAGAGACATGACCAAGTCTGAGATGCCAGAGTTATGAAGTAGTTGAGGCAGCAAGGCATGAGGCAGTAGGAACAGATATAGACTGTGGCTTTTGATGAATGAGAAATAGGTCGTGGTCAACTTCAACTATGCCAATCTTCTGCTTCAGCTTTGGTTCCTGAATCAGACATGTACCAAGGTGAAATGTTAGAGATAGAGTAGTTGTATTGATAAGTCTGCTAACAGAGACAAGATTGACATTAAAGCTTGGTACACAAAGAACATTGGGGATAAGAGTGTTAAACAAGAAAGCAGAACCTGTGTGAGAAATGGGAAATTTATCTCCAGTAGGTAAAACAACAAAACTGTTAGAGATAGGTTTGGGATCTTGAAGAGAAGATAGGTTACAAACCTTGTGATCTGTAGCACCAGTGTCTAGAATCCAGGAATTTATCATTACTTAAGGATAACATTTTATTTGTTTAATTCAAGATTAAAAAGTTGACATCGTAAGTTTGATCTTTAGGGTGTGTTTGCAACTGCTTATTATAAGCACTTCTTATTTATTTTTCCTTAAAGTTGAAAATCATTGATTTTAAGCAAAATTAGGGAGTAATTGGAATTAAATTTTAAAAGTAATATTTTTGGTAAATCCAAAAATTATGGTGCTTTAAGCACTAAAAATATCTAAAGAAGTGCTCAAAAGAAACTAACACAGAAAACTGGTTTTGCAAACCTTAGAAAACTGCTTATGTGGTCAAAAAGCAAATAAGTTCTTAAAATAAGCTCTTGCAAACACACCCGTAGCCTCACATAGTCACATGGATGCCCGCCTAATAAGACATGTGTCGCCTAATAAGACTCGCGCAATCACTGAAATGTATGAAAGAAAGACTTCGATTGCAAATAGGCAAATTGGCTTAAATGGTCCTCAAGTTTGTGATTTTTGGCCAAATCGGTCCTAAATTGAATTTCTTGGCCAAATTGGTCTTCAAAATTTTAGATTTTGGCAAAATTGGTCATTGCGTTAATTTTTCCATTAGTCAATGGTTAGTCAATGCAATTCTAAAATATATGTTAAATTATTAAGAGAGTATTTTCGGAATAAATATTCTAAGACCAATTCAGCCAAGATATTTTTTTTATCAAAAGTTATCAATGAATTAAGATAAAAAAACAATAAAATCTTACCATATATTTTTACGTCTTCCCACAACCGCATCCGGCTCTCCGCAACTACTTCCACTGCCACTCTCACCATCGTTGATGCCGCTCTTTTCACGTCGTTCTTCCCATCGGCGTCGGTGCTGCTCTTCTCGTCGCCATCACCATTGTTAAATAGGCATCGAACACAAGGAACGAAGATTTTAAACATAAAATATCTATTAATCTAAGAGGTTTGGTTAGTGACCACGCAATATTAATGATTTTCTAAATCCTAATGCAAGAAATTAAATAGCAGAAATAAATATGCGAATAAACGTATGCGAAGAATTTGGTCCAGCTAGATGATTCACACACACAAGTCCAATCATTAACACTAAAGTGAAATAATCCCTAGAAATCAATTAGTTGTAGGCTATCGTAATTAAACTGACACGTCTCATATTTCCCCTTTATTATTCGGTTGTCGCCATGGTGGGCATTGAAACGACTACTTCTGTAAATTAGATGCAACCTATGTTGATGGGCAATCAATAGATTTAACACCTAATCAGCCTTAAGAACTAAGAAAACCTAATTTAAGAGTCTACTTGTATGGTGGACATCTAATAATATCCTACAAAATTAATCTTATTGTTCTAAGAACAATTGTGCTACTGATTTAGCCTAATCCCACGAGAAACGATAGAAGTACTAAATTAGATATGAATTAAACTAACCTAAGGTAATCAAGCCTAGATTAACTAACCCGGTTAATTAACCAAGATTAAATCAGAACTTTGGTGATTGATTATTAGAACCTAAGTCTCACGAAATTATTAAAGTGGGTGTTTCACATCTCGTCGGCCCCTAAAGAATTTAGCTACGCATACTGGTCTAGCTGGACAGGCGGACGACTAAACTGGGCAGAAAGTAAAACATGCTTGAAATCGAAAATAACATGCACGAATTTAAATCAAAGACTTGAAACGAAACTGAAACAAATCTGAATATTAAAATAATACCGAATAATAATATATGATACTTGATCCGAAAGCAATAAACGACAAGTCTTCAAAAGTAAATGACAATCAAATCGAAAAGATAAAGCGTTTGTTTCTTCCAACTCCTACCTATGATGAACAATCTCTTATTTCTCGGTTGCTCTCTTCTCTCACTGATCTCTTGGTCGAAATAATGGATGAAAGGATAGATTAGATAGATCTCAAAATTGTGAGTCTCCTCCTTTTATATGACGACGCCTTTTCTTCTCCTTGTAGAAGTAGGTTTCCTTTAATTATGGAAAGATTTGATTTAGATAAAAATCTAAATCTTTCCATATCTTCTTCTTTCTCATCTCAAACCTGCCTTCCTTGATATTTTCGTCCAAAAACACGCCTCAAACCATCAAAACACACCTGTCATCTCAGGTCCTTATCATTCGCCAAATCACCCAAAAATCTGCAAGACAACTCATAAAATACGATCCAACTGTCTAGGTAGGCGCCAAAACAGACAGAATTTGCATAATAGGAATAAGACTCATCAAATCCCCTTACACTTGAACTATACTTGCCCTCAAGTGTAAGAAAACAAAAAAATACGTACTATTCAAATTTAGTCAATCCCCAAGACTCGATGCTCTAAAATAAAAAAACACAAGACAAAAACAAGATACGGAAAGATAAAGAAAGTCTAAGACGAAGACTCGAAACAAAGACAAGAAGCAACACCAATGTTTTCCATAATCTCCACACTCAAAGAACTAGCCAAACATGCAAAACCGTGCAGATATGAGCCTCAACAAACAAGTAGAGTTGTAAATTTTAGACTAGGCACACAAATATCAACTTGGTCAAAAACCTAAGCAAAAGTGGATCATCCTCACGGTTCACTCAACACTCTCGAATCTAGGTCCGATCAAGCCACTCAAAGAACATATTCCACTCTATCACGATAAGAGATTGTCACAACTGCAACATCAAGGAGGTCTTTCTCTTTTGGTTGTAATCGGCTTATGACTTAGACAAATTTTCGTTGGTAAGGGTCCTAGGGGTTCTAAGCTCCATCAAATATAAATCAATGTCATGCATGTCATACTTGCTAAACATGAGATAATCAAGAATAGATAAACATCACCCACCACTAAAGAATTACACATCAAATCTACCCATTTAAACACAAGCACCCTTCTTTTGAATTTTCCACATTTTATGTTCCATTTTTTTCGTGGTTCAGATTCTTTTTCTTTTGAAACAAATTTGGGTACATACTCATCTGTCTGGGCAGTCAGGCCTTAATTTCTGCTATTAAAGTGCTAATTTAACAAATGAATTTCGGACCAAAAACCATTTTGGAGCATGCAGCAACTGGGCAGGCAGAGGGCTAAAAACTGTTATCCTCACACATGTAGTAAGATGGATCTCAAGAAAGCGTGTAAAACATGCAATGACATGGGAAAAGAGAAAGCTAAAAAGGTATCGGCTAATATTTTTTTACTAAATCAAAGAATCGGTCAAGGCTCAATTGGGTTTACTAAGGGATAATGTAAGGTAGGAAAGTATGTCGCGGCTAAATGGTTTAATCCCTAGTGCCTCCTATCATATATCACAAGTGACTCACATTTATTGCAACTTTGTGGACAAACACTCTCAAAGAAATTAGTAGGAAGTGTCCTACTTTAAAGGTCCAAGTCTAATATGTGGAGTGTATAAAATTCGATCCACTAATTACTTATTATTCCTCATCCCAAATTACATACAAATGTGCATCAAGTCCTACTCTTCACCACAACTAACATGCTTGCATATTGAAACATATAGCACAAATAAAACATACTCAAACAAAGAACAAGAGCGCATCAAAAACTTCAAATTTTGGCATGCTTTGACGACACAAAAAGGATGGATGGCACAAAGTGAAACGACGTAAAGACCTCCCTCTTTACACTTAGACCTTGCGCGCCCTCAAGCAAGAAAAGAAAAACAAGGAGAAACATGACAAAAGCATAAAACAACACGAACAAAACCTCATTACATTTGATCCTTACTAAAATCAAGTGTAGACATAGCAAAGAAGACAAAACACATAAAAAGAAGAAATCACAGACTCAATAAATAGAAAACAAAAACAAAGGACAAAGGGGAAAGACATCACCTAGCGCCCTGACTGGGTAGCCGGGAGAGAACAGTCTGCTCCAAATCATCAAACCTCTGATGTAAAGCTGCGAACTCACCACGCAGCTCATGGACTGGATCTCCACCAACCGGGTGACCTACAGGGGAGCAGCACTCAAGACTCTAGGTCCCGGTGGATAGAACTGAATTGCACCATTATGCTACCTATAACAAACTCTAGCATATCTCATCAACTTAAGATCAAAGAAGTCAGGATCAACCATGCGACTCAACATGTGGGTGTCCGGTATAACAAAGTTACAGGCAAGGAAGGTAGCATGTAAATGACAAAGTGTAAGATGCCTAGCCACATGACTAGCTATATCTTTAAACCCACTGGCTACCCAATAAGAAAGATTAACTCACCCCCGTATTCATACACCACAAAAATACAAGTCATTATCAGTCAAAGTGTCATAGTCAGTCCAACGCCCTATTGCTAGAAATTCTCACTGATGTTCATACTCCAAGTATTCATAGCTAATCATAAGATTGGAGTAAAGAGTGTTTAATACTCTTGTTGTTGAACCCCCCCCGAAACCCCCACCCTTATCTTGTTAGATAGATCGAAGTTGAGTGATATATAGTTTGTTAGATAGTTTGATAGTTCGTTTGTATGTGTTGATATGCAACTCTTCAGTCTACGAGTACCCTTAGTGGACTCCTACTGAGAAAGCAGAAAAGTGGATGTAGGATCTTGTAAATTCGAACCACTATGAAATCTGTGTTATTTATTGTATCATTGCATCAGCTTAATGTTCATTGCACTATATCAGATTAATTGTTGCATCCAGAAAAAAACATCTCCCATCTAGGGCCTATCATATTTCCGCATTCGTTATCTGACTGACTCACTATCAATCAGCCTCTTATCTGCAAAAGTAAAGTTTGACATCAAATGTATTCTTCCCCCCCCAAATACACATGAAATCGTATTGGGACCAACAACAGGAAATCGTTTAAGATTTCGTATTGGAAATATCTTCAGAAGTCTAAAATCTTTTCGAGCTTCCACCATTTTCTTGATCCTCAACAACTTGACTTTCGGAATGGCCACTTGGTTCATCAGTAACTGAATATAAATCCCACTTCGGATATTTACACATAACTTCATTGAATACAACGAAGTCCTAGAACTTGTTGCAGCCTTTAGCATAAATTGCATGAGCTTCTTCCTATGGGACCGAAAAAGGAAAATGGGACAAGATCTATGGGACAGAGGGAGTATATCTTTTTTCACATCAAACATTTTTTAGCTCGCTCGAACTTCAATTTAGACATTGATCATCTGGAAATAATCTGTGAGAAATATTTTGTGACGAACACATGGAATGAGAAGCATGAGTTTGATTTGGACATGGAGAGAATTGATAATTTTGATAATATTGGGAATTTTGTTGATACTATAAATTAGAATATTGTTTTGAATTAAATTATAGATACCACGGAAGTTCTCGGTGATTTGGATCGATAATGTGACGAAAACGGAATTTTGATTTGTTGTTAAAATTTTGAGATAAAAGAGAGTTTTTTCTTTTTAGTGAATAACATAGAAAAATTGAACTTTATTTATAGATGGGAGAATATTATGAGTTATAATATACTAATTAATAATATTAATGAAATAGATTAAACTTAATTAAGTTGTAAACAACCAATGGAATTGTGCGATGTGTCACCTTCTCCCTAAACATTTGAGATCAACAGTAAACATTCTCGAGGGTGGGAGACAGCTCAAAGCTGGTTTTATAGCCATGCTTAGGGGTGTTACGGTATATAGAAAAATTGGTATACCGCACATACCGTACTGAAAAAATACCGAAAATTTGGTATACCATAATTTTCGGTACGGTATGATACTGTACCGAAGTTTTTCGGTACGGCAACGATATGAGATTTCTCATACCGCGGTATACCGTTGCATACCGAAATTTTGGTATGCAACAGTATACCGAACATACCGATTCATACCGAACTTCGGTACATATCGTGTACCGATATACCGCGGTACATACGATATACCGAGTCATACCGAACATACCGATTCATACCAAATGTCGGTATATACCGTATACCGATTCGAATTAAACTATACCGATTCATTCCGAACTATACCAATTTGTACCGAACTATCCATTATACCAATCTTAATGTTATATTATACATTTATAGATTAATATTTGTCTAATAAATTAATCGTAGTCCGTACATACCACTGACATAACTTTATTTAGCAAAATTTGTATTATTTATTTATTAAACCATGAAATGAATTCAAAAAAATTTAAATTACATAAGTAATACATACCAATTATTTGAATTGCCTAAATAATACTTGAAGTGGACTGAAAAAATAATCTAAGTTTATTTATTGAAAAAAATTATATTTTTTTGTTCTCTATTATTTTGTATAAATTTTATATCATCTTATGGTTCATATTTTAAATAAATATTTAACTTTTTCTTAGTTTATCTGATTTTTAAGAAACATAAACTAATTCATTAAATGTTTATATGATAATATGACCAAACTTAACAATCATTAATCACTTTGAATAGTTTTTTGAGATGTTTGATGGAATTTGTCTTTTCCGGGATGTGTTTTATTTTTTGTATTAGCATGTTCTACTGATTATCTTAGACACTTTTGTTGAATGGGATTTGCATGTTTTTTGCGTCGGCATATTCTATTTCATGGTAGGTTGTTTTTCGGTATATCGTGTGCTTTGGTATAATGTTATATTTTCGGTATACCGTCGTTTTGGTATATCGTTTGTTTCCGTATATTGAAGCTTTCGGTATACCGAAGTATGGCAACGGTATGAAGATTGCTCATACCGAACTTTCGGTATACCGAACTTCGGTATACCGAAGTTATCGGTACGGTAACGGTATGCATTTTTCCATACCGAACATTTTCAGTACGGTAAGCGGTATTGGAAAAATGTTACGGTATACCGTACCGAACACCCCTAGCCATGCTATCATTTTTTTATGTAAATTTTTTTCCTGTAAGTGAAGGGTGTCCGTCAAAAGTCAGTAATAGGGATAGTATTAGGGTCTTGGACCCTCAAAGAAATTGACAACAGTATTTTGGAAACTTAATGAAAACAATATCAAAGAATAGAGAAATATATATTACTCCCTCCATCCTACCGAATGTGTCTTGTATTTCTTTTTAGGTTGTCCCACCGAACTTGTTATGTTTTTAAAAAAAGAAGTGGCTTCCACAACTTTAACAACTCAAATCAATTCAAAAATATTAATTAATTAAATGAGTCCCCACTCCTCTACCTCACAAACAAATTTTAAATAATTAATTATTGTATGGGCCCCATATTTTTACCAACCAAAACCAACTCTCATAAATTACCGCGCCGAAAAAAAAAAGACAGGTTCGGTGAAAGGGATGGAGTAGATTATTAAACTTTTGTAACAACGTATTAATTGGACAGTTAAGAAATTTATTAGTGTATTACGACCATCTCCAAGGATGTTCCAAATTAGTGTTTTGCCTTAGTTTAGTGCAGCTCTCCCGCCTCCAACCATGCGCCATCTCCGACGCTATTTCTTCGCTCTAGCATGCTTTGTTGTATTAATTAATTTTCTTTGTTTCATTTTAATTCAACAATTTGATCTATTGATATTTTTATTATAGAAAAATATAATTTGATTTTGTATGTTGATAATTCGATTGAATATTAAATAAAAATAAATTACGTTAGATAACTAAAATTAAATAGAACTACATAAAATAATTAAAACAAAATATAAGATATTGTATTTATATTTTGAGTTTCCAAATATTTAAGATTTAATATATTATTAAATTTTAATATAAATATAAAAATTATTAAGATTTAATAGATTAGAAATAATATTTTAAAATACTTTTTTTGTTGTAAAATAGAGCATAATAGTTGAGAATGAAGTATTGTTTCAACTGTAAAATAGAGATATCATATTTATAAATTGGTGTCAACCCTTGAAGATGGTCTTGTTCAATCTAGTCTACCCCGATGGATTGCACCGGGCGGCAGCCAATAGGGTTCAACCTGCTAGGGCTAAGAATTGTGTGATCTTTGCTAGTGGACAGTGGTAGGCATTCATCTTGATTTTAATAATCTGTAATGTCACCTTGTGCCTATTTCCTTATAGGTGTACTAATTATTGAAATAAAATAGCTAGTACGTGTACAGGGTAAATTCAATTCTGTTACGAGAAATAATCCAATTTTTTCAAGTTACCGATTAAAATAGGATGAACCAATTCATAAATAATAATAGTTTACAGAAATTAAATGTACAAGAACACCAAGAATTTTTACGTGGAAAAACCAATTGGGAAAAACAACCACGGGACCTATTCCAGACAAAATAACTCCACTATGATGATAAAGAGTTACACAAATCAATCCGATGACTCCGGACGATATAAGTAACAATCAATCTACCAACCAAAACGCCACAAGTATATCCAACCTACAATCTATAGAATTGGAAATACGATACCAATTGGAGATCTCAAATTAAATCGGTAGATGAATAGAGATCTCAAATTAAACCGGTAGATGTGGTAATTGCGGAGAAGGCCGGCAACATAAAGAACAGATTTCAGACGAAGAGAAGCTGATTACAGGCCAACGAATTTTTTTTTCTTCTTGAAGCCTCTCGCTGCCGACCCAGAAAACAATCAATTTCTTTTTGATCCCTCACGCCGTCGCATGTTTTCATCCAATTCAAAAAACCAAAACAACCTTATTATATTTATATATATATCTATATATATATATATATATATATATATTGGTGGATGGTGGGCTAATAAAATCAAATGGGCTGACCACCAAGCCCAACAATCCATGTAATTAGGGGGAGGGGGAGGGGGAGGGGGAGGGGGAGGGTGGGAACATTAAGCCCCTGAGCTTCCAAGATTAATTATCTAAACCTTTTATAATATTAGTTATTACTTGTTGGTTCAGTCAAATATTTACTTTCTGAGCTCTTGGAAGTAAGAAGTGGTTAGATCGAATTCCACTGATACTGAATTGTAGTATTTTTCGTCCTTTATTTTTTATAGCCGTTTTCTTTGTCCACATTAGACTTTTGTAAATGAATAGTTAATTGAACCCCTAAGGCCTTAAGTCGAGTTCTATAAATGAATAATTAATTGGATCCCTTAAACCGAGTTTCTGCTTTCGCATCTACATGTAATACTATGTCATAAGAGTCAACTCTTATATTCATTCAAAACAGAGAAATGTTAAAAGTATATATAAAATATGCATACGACATCACACAGTGTTATAAAATAATCGTCATTACTATTAATTGCAAAACTAATTTATCATCACTTGAAGATAAAAATCCCCAGCAACTTTTAGTTGTTTAACTTAAGATTAAACAGATGACATCATAAGTCCGACTTCTTAGCGTCACATGCACGCAAGCTCAATAGGACTTGCGCAATTACCAAAACGTGTGAAAGAATGATTTTTTTTATTTTTTTAATGACGCGCAATCGGTGTGCACTTGCTAATGACAAGTGCGTGACAGATTCACACATACAGTTTTAATGGTTTTGAACTTATGACCTTCCGATCGCATGCTATCTACTTTAACTTCTATATCATCCAAAATAATAAATAATAACTTATTTAATTAGTACACTTAAATAAACTCTGCTCTTGTGCTCTAGTCTGCAAAAAAAAACTAGAAGGGTTTAACCACCCTACGCACTTGCTAATTATAGGTGACAGACTCACAAATAAAGATTTTAGTGGATTTTGAAGTCATTACCTTCCGACCACATATTATCTACTTTGACCACTATGTTATCCAAGGGGACAAATAATGACTTATTTAATTAGTACGGTTGGGTAAACTATGTTCCTGTGTTCTACTCTTCAAACAATATAAAACTATGCTAGATTAATTATAGATGATAGACTCATATATAATAATCTTAATGAATTTTGAACATATGATCATCTGACCACAAACTTTCCACCTTAACAACTATGTAAATCCAAATGGACAATTAATTGAGTTATTGATAGATAACAACGCTAACTGTCAAAAAAAAATTGGAATACTCTAAAATCAAATAGTACTAATAGATATCATATCAAAAGTTGTGCAATAAATTAATTAATTTCGTCGGAATACGAAGCCACATGGTCACGTGGCCATCTTAAAAATTTCAATCACCTTATACAAGTTACTAACTTGTGACTCCGTGTCTACTAGTTTAAAACGAAAACAATATCTTTATCTTTTAATTAATTGAGTTTCTGCTCGATAACAACGCTAACTTTCAAAGAAAATTGGAATAAAATCAAACAGTACTAGTAGATATCATAATCAAAAGTTGTGCAATAAGACAAATAATTTCGTCGGGATACGAAGCCACATGGTCACGTCGCCATCTTAAATAATTTCAATCAACCTATACAAGTTAAATCTCTTTAAATAATATACTTATAATCAGAAAAAAAATATTTATTTAACGAAATTATTTAATTATCGATAACATAATTAATTATTAATTTATTAATAAATAAATATTTATTACTTTGAAGAGAAATTTACGATATAAAATAAGTTAAATATGTGTATTCAACTTAATTCTTTTAATAATTTAGTTTGTGTAAACATTAAAAAAAAAAAAAAAATAGTATTTGCTTTAGTAAAATCATGTTAAAATTGTACATTTTATTTTCTCTTTAGTATATGCACTAATTATAAAACAAGTCCACTTATTCAATCTTAGAAAAACTCGATAGTTTTATAAAAAACAAAACTCATATACATAAAGAAAAATGAAAAGTTTATTTTTGCTTATATTAAAATTATCGTATGAATTTGTTTTTGGTATTGCAAAATTCGTTCAACAGAAAATGATCTACCGAAACCGAAGTCCTTAAATTTGATAAAAAAAACTCAAACATTAGGTAATATTATCTCAAATTTACGCTACAGAAATGCTATGAATGTTCAAGATCTTGCAGCTATCGAGAATGGTGCAACTATGAAATTACCAATGAATGAAAAAATTATTGAAACACTTATGAATGGTAATGATGATGAAGAAGATGATCCTAAACGAGATGATAGTACAGTTAAACCTCGATGAAGTAATGTTCGATGAAGTAATAACCTTGCTAAGATAATAATTTTTTCCAGTCCCGACTTGGGCCAGTGTACTAAAATAATAATTTCGTTAAATGCATTAAGTAATTTTTTTTTTGAATCTTTAAGGTCCCAATGAAAATATAAAGTTATAATTACTGATTTTAGAAAATATATATAGACAATTATAATACTACAATAGTACAATAATAATTTCTTATGAATATAGGCTTCCATAGTTGTTTTTTCTTCCCACTAAACCAAAATTATCATCCTTAACTTTCTGCAAAGTATAAACAACTTATGAATATTTTGCTCACGTTGTAGCAAATAATTATTTAAGGTGGTTATTGCTTGAAAATAAACATTTTAATGACACAATTGGAATAAATGTACTATCATCTCATTTAGGATTCACTTCTTCATCATCATTACCGCTCATAAGTGTTCCAATAATCTCTTCTTTCATCGGTAATTCCATAGTTTCATCATTCTAAATAGCTAAAAGATCTTCATCATTCATAGCATTTATGTGGCGTAAATTAAAGATGATATTATCTAGTGTTTGAGATCTTCATCTAATTCAAGGACTTCAGTTTCAATAGATCATTTTCTGTTAAATGAATCTTGCAATGTTGAAAACATACTTTTTGGATAATTTCAATGTAAGCAAAAATAAACTTTTCATTTTTTTTATGTATATGACCGTTCTTTTATAAAACTATTGAGCTTTTTTAAAATTGAATAATAACTTATTTTATAATTAGTGTATACTACATGTTTATTTTCAACGTGATTTTACTTAAGCAAATACTAATTTTTTTTAATGTTTACATAATTAAGTTATTAAAAAAATTAAGTTTACTGCACACATTTAACTTATTTTATATCGTAAATTTCTCTCTAAAGTAAGAAATATTCATTTATCGATAAATGAATAATTTATTCATTTATCGATAATTGAATAATTTCACTAAATGAATATATTTTTTCCGGTGCCAAGTATATTACTCCCTCCGTCCCGTTTGAAACTACCAGTTTTAAATGGGTACGGGAATTAAGAAAGTCGAAGATAAAATATGAGAGATGCGTAGTTGATAAAGTAAGAGAAAGAAGATTAGTGTGATAGTGAGAAATCAGATAATAAATTATGAGAGAAAAAATGATTAATATAATGAGAGTAATTAGGTAAGAAAAATGATAAAATATGAGGGAAATTATTTCCTTTTTAGGAAACGTCTCGTTTCAAATGGGACGTCCCGAAAAGGAAAACATGTCATTTAAAATGGAACACAGGGAGTGCTTTAAAGAGGTTCAACTGTACATTTATTCCAATTATATCATTAAAAGGTTTATTTCAAATAATAATTATCTTAAATAATTACTTTTTACAACAGGAACAAAATATTCAGAAGTTGGTGAAAGTTAAAGATGGTAATTTCGGTTTAGGTGGAAAGAGAAAATAATAATCATGGAAGCATATATTCATAAGAATTTATTGTTGTACTATTGTGGTATTATAATTGTTTATATATATTTTTTAAAATCAGTAATTATTAATTTATATTTTCATTGAGACCTTAATGATTTAAACTTTTTTATTACTTAATGCATTTAAAGAAATTATTAATTTAATACACTATGCCAAATCGTGACAGGAAAAAATAAGCGATATTATTATTTTATTAAATATTATTTCATTGAGTTTTAAGTGTATGATGAGTCATTTTCTTACTCATAACTTTCTATTTAATAACGCCCTTCCAAATTTCTCAATTAAATAAGAACACAATAGAAAAAATTTATTATCATTATTTTGCGTGACAGTCTCATAGTAGTAAGAAGATAACTTTAGACGTTGCCCAAAATAAATGCTCTCAACCACATAACGAGGAAGTATACGGCCAACGCATTAAATTCTAAAGTTACAATCAAAACAGTGTACCTTTACAACCCAGAGTTGATCCAACTAAGAGCAATTCCAACCATAACACCAAAACTAATACCCATTTTCCAGTTTCTGTCACATCAAACAGTGATTTATCTTCAACCATCAAACTCAAACTCAAACCCAAAAGAATATTCTCTTTATATCCTTTCACAAAATACCTTTCAATTCTACCTACATATTTTTCTTAATTACACATTGGTACATTCCACTTTTCTACTATTAAAATATTAAATATAAATTTAATATGTCTAAAATAACTTGATAAATAATAAATATAATTCCACTTTTCTACTATTAAAATATTAGATATAAATATAAATATTAGATATAAATTTAATATGTCTAGAACAAAAATTTCTTTTTCTCTTTCTTCTCTCCGTGGAAGA
Source organism: Lavandula angustifolia (assembly GCA_028984105.1). Taxonomy (NCBI): domain Eukaryota; kingdom Viridiplantae; phylum Streptophyta; class Magnoliopsida; order Lamiales; family Lamiaceae; genus Lavandula; species Lavandula angustifolia. The sequence goes on along the minus strand of CM054806.1, from coordinate 27,864,810 downwards.
CAGAAAAGCAGTGGAGGAGGAACTAGCGAGTAATCCTCCAGTTCAGCAATTTTGTTTCTGATTTCCGATCGGAACCTTACAAAATCTGCAATTCTCGCCGTCAATCATCTTCACTTCTTCTCTTTCCGATTCTCCTTCTCCCTCTCGCGTCTTCTCTCTCGCGTCTGCAAATCCGACCTCAACAAGATCCAGTTCTTCGTGAATTCTGCAATCAAGCAACAAGAAGGTAGGTACTCTGTTTTAATTTGTTTGAATTTGTGTTAATTGAGGGGTAGAATTGCAAAAATTAAAATTACATTTTACTCTTTTGCAGTTTGTACAGTAAATACTCAATTCTGCCAATTTACTGTACAAAGACAGCAAATATATGAGTTTTGCAGTTCTGATTGCAGTTTGGTTGGATTGATTCCCCAACTGCATTTTGAGTTTTGGGTATTTGTTGGAGTTGCTCTAAAGAAGCCAAAATAACTCAGAAAGATGGCATGGATTTGGACGGTTTTATTGGCGATTACGGTAGTTTATCTCCTTCAGCAACTGCTCGGCCCGAGACACCGGAAAAGGCTGCCTCCGGGCCCGAGAGGGCTTCCCATTTTAGGCCATTTCCACCTGTTGGGCAAGAATCCTCATCAAGATCTGTGTCGCCTAGCCCGAAAACACGGCTCCATCATGGGCCTGCGCTTCGGCTTTTCACCTGCAGTCGTCGTATCGTCTCCTGCGGGAGCTGAGCTCATTCTCAAGACCCACGATCTCGTCTTCGCCAGCAGGCCTCGACACGAGGCCTCACGGCAGATAGCCTACGAGCAGAGAGGCTTGGTGTTCAGCCCGTACGGCTCATACTGGCGGAACATGCGAAAGCTCTGCACCTTGCAGCTGCTGAGTAATTTGAAGATCAGTCAATTTGAGGCCATGAGGAAGGTCGAGATAGGGCTGCTAGTAACTTCGATGAAACAAACTGCTGAGCGGAGGGAGGCCGTCGATCTCAGCGCCAGAATCTCCGCCGTCAATGGGGATATGAACTGCTTAATGATTTTGGGGAGGAAATACTCCGATAAAGAATTGGATGAGGATGGGTTCAAAGCTCTCTTCTCGGAGGCCATGAATGTGGCCGCGCAATTTAATCTTGCAGACTATTTTCCGTATATTGGGGTTCTTGATCTTCAAGGACTGAATCGTCGGATGACGAGGTTGAGCAATGTCCTTGATGGATTCTTGGAGAAAATCGTCGACGATCACGTTCAAGACAAACGAGCGAAGAAGCTAACACACGACTTCGTTGATACAATGATGACTATCATGGAGTCCGGAGAAGCTGAATTTAGATTCGACCGCAGACACATCAAGGCCGTGCTCCTGGTATCTTTATCAATTCTACTTATCGGGGCTGAAATTATGCTCATCTTATGCCATGAAAAAAAAACAATTTTTTGTATATTCCTACAGGATTTATTGATAGCAGGAATGGATACTTCAGCCACAGCTACGGAATGGGCAATGTCGGAACTGATGAGGCATCCATCAACGATGAAGAAACTCCAGCAAGAATTGGCATCAGTAGTGGGATTGGATCAAATGGTGGATGAATCACATCTCGAAAAACTCCAATACTTAGACTGTGTGGTGAAGGAAACACTACGTCTCCATCCAGTGGCACCACTCTTGATCCCTCACGAATCCATGGAAGACGCTGAGCTCGAAGGTTTCCATATACCTAAGAAGTCACGAATTATGGTGAACGTATGGGCTATGGGAAGAGATCCTAAAGTTTGGCCTAATCCAGATTCCTTCTCACCAGAGAGGTTCATTGCTAGCGATATGGACGTTAAGGGCCGTCATTTTGAGCTCATACCATTCGGTTCCGGCAGGCGGGGCTGTCCTGGGCTGCAGCTAGGCCTCACGCTGATCAAACTGGTTCTGGCGCAGTTGGTCCATTGCTTCGATTGGGAGCTTCCGGATGGTATCAAACTCAATGATTTGGACATGAGTGAGCATTTTGGATTGGTCACTTCTAGAGCTATCCATCTTGTGGCCGTACCTTCTTGTCGACTGCCAAAATATTAAATTCCATGTGGTATAACATTGTGACTATGTGTTTGTATTAACACTACTTTACTATTTGAAATAAGTAATGTATGGAATAATAGACATGGGAATGCAAATTAGGATCAATTATATTGTTGCCAGTTTTTACTTTTCTATGATAATAAGTATTACAATAATAAACTTAATAGTGAGAGATGAAATTATAAGATACGGAAAGTGAACTGGATGGGTTATCAAGTTGCTGAAGATGTAAATAAGCTTATAATCCTTAGGGCTGAGCAAACAAATTCAAAAATGAAACGGATCGACTAACCGAACTAATCGATCAATTATTTTTCTAATTTCTAAAAAGTTAACCGTCTCTATTTTGATAGACCGGCAGTTAAGTAAACAATTTAAAAGTCTGTTGGGATGAGATTCAGTATGATAAGATTTGAAGATCTCAAAACATAACTGAATGATGAACCTTGTATAATATAATAGCTTAGATGAGTTCAGCATGTTAGGAACTCAGTAGGCTAGCTAGAGTTCAGTAGTTGATAGGGTTCAGTAGATCATCTGTCAATCAGCCGAAGAACTCAGCATCAAGAACTCAGTTGGGATTGCTACAACCCACTGAATCTGCACAGGGATTCGAGCCAAGAGCTGATATCTCAGATGAATGAAGTACGAGATTATTCAGTAAAAGGTCCGAGGAATCAGAGGAAGTCAACTCAGCAAGGTATTGGAGTTTGAACAATCCTCACTTACTCGCTAAACCTCGACAAATGAGAAGCCGACAGTATTGTACCAGCTCTGACGTAAAGCTACTTCCATACTGAAAAAGAGGGAATCTCTACAGTATCATTCAAAATGAAGATGGTCGTTTTCCTTGTCGTTTTCGACACGTGTCTAGACTCCCTCCAACGGATCTATTCATACGTCGAGGCTATAAATAGAGAAGAATTTTCACGCAGAGAAGAACAACCGAGAACACAAGCATTCAAAACACTCTAGCATACTCAAAGTCTATTCCAGCGAAGAACTTACATCCAGAGAGAATCCTTATAGTTCTTCACTCTAGAGTTTCCTTTCTCTATTTTAAGCAAACTTATTATAAAATCATTAGCTTAGAAAATTCGAAGGAGTTCAGCTTTCTGAACTGTTCTTATTGTAAGAACTCCTTCATAGTTGGAGAAACCACAACCTTCACGGTTGAAATTATAAAGTCACTACGACTATAAGTAAATATATGTCTAGCGTACAGATTAACTGAGACTTTCTCAGTATAAGCAAACAAGAACGTATATGTCCAGTGAACAGATCAACTGAGACTTACTCAGTATAATTAATACAAAAACTCCTGCTTAGTTCAGGACAGTGGACGTAGGATCCTTCAGCTGCTCCACATGGATCTATTTGGGCCAGTCTCTCCAGTGACGATCAGAGGAAAGAAATATGCTCTTGTAGTCATTGATGACTATTCAAGATACACATGGGTGATTTTCATCGCCAACAAGTCTGACCTCAAATCTGAACTATCAAAGCTACTGAAACGATTGAGTATCGAGAAGGATATCAAGATTCAATGAATACGCTCAGATCGTGGAACAGAGTTTCTAAATTCAGTGATGAAAGACTACTGCGAAGTTGAAGGAATTCAACATGAAACCTCAGCTGCACGTACACCTCACCAGAATGGTTTTGTTGAAAGAAAGAACATAACACTCAAAGAAGCAGCAAGAACACTACTCGCAAATTCAGGTCTACCATCAAAGTTTTGGGCAGAAGCTACTAACACAACCTGCTATACTCATAATCGGTCTTTACTAACTCAAATGCACATGAAGACACCATATGAATTATGGACAGGGAGAACGCCTTCTATTTTGCATTTTCATATCTTTGGTTGTTCGTGATTTATCCACAATAATGGAAATGATCAGTTAACAGTCTTTGATAGCAAGTCAGACCAATGGGTATTCTTAGGATACTCCAGAGTCAGCAAAACTTTTAGAGTCTTTAACTACTGGATCATTTATGTGGAGGAAAGCCCTCATGTTGTATTTAACGAATTTACTTCTGAGAACAGGAAACATAACTCTCAGCAAGATGTTGAAGAAGTCAGCAGCAAGCTATTGGATCTATGCTTGAACGATAACATAGAAAAGATCCATCATTGTTGGGATGATGATTGAGGTGATGAAATCCAGAACCAACCAACAAGCAATGTAGCTGAACCGATTGATTTAACTGAACATAATCAATCCCAGGTAACTCAGGTTGATGAAGAAACCCAGTGATAACTGAGATATCTACTGCGAATAACAACTCAGGGGGAACTACTGATGTTCCTAAGCTGAATGCCCCTGAACCTAGTGACTCGGTAGATCTTGATCTTGTTACTGAATTGCTTCAAGCACAGAATATCACTACTGAAATTCCTCATAATCCAACTATCTGTACAGAATCAATATCAGAAGAAGTAGCAAGACACCATTGTTATAGGTTAGATGCTCATTCTTAAGATCTTATAATTGGAGACTCGTCAGCAAGCGTTAAGACAAGATCCAGATTCTGTCAAGGGGAAAGCGCTATATACTCATGTTTCTTGTCTACTGAAGAACCTCAGTCGATTGAGGACGCACTGAAGGATGCTGACTAGATCACTACTAGTAAGAAGAGCTCAACCAGTTCACTAGAAACGACGTTTGGGAGCTTGTAGACAGACCCAGGCATCAACATGTAATAGGAACTAAGTGGGTCTTCAAAGACAAGCGAGATGAAATCAACGTCATCGTTAGGAACAAAGTCAGACTAGTTGCTAAAGGTTATTGTCAATCTGAAGGGATATACTTTGATGAAACGTTCACTTCAGTCGCAAGATTGGAAACTATTCGTATGTTCCTTACTTATGCAACTCATCAGCAGTCCACAGTATATCAGATGGATGTAAAGTCGGCTTTCCTGAACGGCGTACTGAAGGGAGAAGTCTATGTGGAATAGCCTCCCGGCTTTCAGCAGGGACATCAAGTATACAGACTCAAGAAAACTCTGTATGGGTAAAAACAAGCACCCAGGGCTTGGTATGATATCCTTTCAGACTTTCTACTTCAGAAATATTTTCAAAAGGGAAAGGTAGATCGCACCCTAGTGCAGATCTATGTGGACGATATCATCTTTGGATCTAAGAATGTGACCATGTGTCACAAATTCAAAAAGATGATGAAGGATGAATTTGTGATGTCTATGATGGGAGAAATTGATTATTTCCTTGGACTTCAAGTGAAGCAATCAAAGAAATGAATATTCATTAATCAAACGAAATATACTAGAGATCTCAACAAGAAATTCGGCTGCGAATCCAGCAAATCAATGAAGATGCCCATGAATACAAATCTTAAGATTGATCTTGATAAAGAGGGAGTATCTGTTAACTCAACTGATTATCGTGCTATTATTGGTTCATTGTTATATCTAACTGCCAACAGACCTGACATAACCTATGTTGTAGGTGTATGCGTAAGATTTCAGGCGAATCCCAATCGAAGTCATATTGACTCAGCAAAGAAGATTCTCCAATACCTGAAAGGAACACCTGATGTTGGGTTATGGTATCCTGCTAATGATAATCTTGAACTAACTGGCTATTCTGATGCTGATTATGTAGAATGTCGAATTGATAGGAAATCAACTTCATGAATGTGTCAGTTCCTAGGCAGCAACCTCATATGTTGGTTTTCAAATAAACAACACTCAGTAGCTACATCCACTACTGAAGCTGAATATATGGCTCCCGAAAGCTGTTGCGCCCAGATCTTATGGCTGCGACAACAGTTGAGAAACTACGATGTATATCAAGATGAAGTGTCGATCTACTGTGATAGTACCAGTGTTATTGCAATCACTCAGAACCCTGTTCTTCACACAATATACAAGCACGTTGACATACGGCATCACTTCATCCGAGACCATGTCGAAAAGAAAGACATCAGAATGGAGAAGATCCATACTTATAAGCAAAGAGCCAACATACTGACCAAAACTCTAGCTGAGACCAAATTCAACGAACTCTCAGTAGAATTAGGTCTACTGGATCCTACTGACTCAGTTCAGTAAGACCATCCTGGAAGTACTGAGTAAGTGGGAAGTTACTCTCAATACTACTGAGTAAGGTGAAAGGAAGTGCTGACATACTTAGCTTCTACACAGTAGTATTAGTTGACTACTATGTTCAACTGACAGGTTATGAGTATTTATTCAACATATTACATTCAACATATCATTGCATTTATTTCCCACCATTAATATTCCTAGGATGTCATTGATAAAAACGTTCTCATTTAAAACACGACATTTCATAAGCTGATTGTGGCGCATTAAATGCATGTCATCTCACCTTACCTTTTAATCGCTAGTATACGTAGGTCGAGATTATAGACGGCACAATAATAATAACCTATTATAACATTTAATCTGAACCGTCCACGATTCAAATTCAGTTTAGTCTCAACCATGCACTGATAAAACTATTCATATTCATTAGTGATATATATGCACACATATTCATACTCAAGTTACTTTTTTCTGCCATTTTCGATCAAAGATTGTGCTCTGCATACTTGCATTAGAAATCTACAACTTTCAAGCACAAACTTTTTGGTAAATATCTTTAATCTTATTTGCTAGACACTAACTTAATCTATTTTCAAGTGCTAACGTTCGTTTTGCAGGTCTAGACAATCACCAATGGTGTCTTGACCAAGTAACGAGGTCCTGATTCCGTTCGATATGGAGGAGATCATATGTCACCACAGAGTCCTTTTCGAGCCGTTCTCGCCTTTCGATCGTGTGGTATTGACTATATGGAGCCCATATTTTACGCTCTTTAGTTGTTTGGTCTTCTGGAGCTTCTATCTCGGGTTCCCACCCACTGCCTCCCTAGACAAGTAGCGGAATTTTATATGAATCTCCGCCAGAGTGAGAACCTCCAAGACATTTCTTGCATCTCATACAAGCAAGAAACGAGAAACAATATCAGGGAGGAGAAGATCGCTGACATGGACATAGTTGAATGCCTTCAGCACAGTTTTTAGCTTCCTAACTTTGAGTCTCTCCCATTAGATACAAGGAATCATTGTTCAACAAGTACCTCTGCCAGTTCACTGGGCAGAAGGACATCATGTTCAAAGCAATATTTCCCAAGAATCAGCTGCTCCCTGAATACCGAGGCCTTGCATATATTGTCAACCATATACTCACCAATTCAGCTGGATCCTATGATCAACTCTCCAGGATCCGGATTCAGATTATGATGGCCATTATGGATGGCGTCCAGGTGAACTGGACAGAGTTTTTCGTGTCTGAGTTCAAGGCACAGACTCAGAAATTTATCTTTGGAGAAGACAAGAAAACTATGCATCTGATTCCTAAAGGCAAACTCCTCTATGGGAGCAAAGTATCGATTTTGATAGCAGACTACTGCTCAGGGAGAAGCGCCTTCGCTGACGCATATTCTTTCAATAAAAAGAATATTAAGTTCTTAAATGCGGTAGCAGCTGATAATTGTATTAGGGGTGGACTTCATGGTAAGCGTCCACTTTCATCCACTCAGGATCCTCGCCCAACTTAGCAAAAAAAGAGAAAACTACTAAAGAAGCTTGAACCTTCAGTAGTAATTATTCCTGGGATTGTATCTATCCAAGACGCAGAGTCCGGTAAAGAGGATGTGACTCTGATAGACAAAGTCAAAAGGATACACTCAGAGGAGACTCAGTCGGATCTTCCTACTGACATACCTCAGACTGAGGTCTCCATGTCTGTCCCGACTTCAGTGCTGACAGCTCAGCTCAGAGCTACTGAAGAAGTCACGAATCAGATTCCTGAGATACTGGATCACTCAGATCTGGTAGACATTGCAGTCAGGGCTAGGGTCCAAATGCATCTCAGATTCCTGGAATGAGATCTTTTAGCTGAGACCATTGACCTAAGGACAGTCCCTGTACTGGTACAGAAGGAGCAAACACTGAGAGAGGAGAGAGCCAGCAGATATAGCTTCTATGGATGATCTCCGCTCAGCGATGCTTATGCTCCTGAGTCAGAAGGGGACTACTGAACAGCCTATTCAGCCCCCGACTCAACCTGACTCACATCATGACGAATCACCCAAGGATGCAGATGAGTGAGGATCTGCTGAGGGAAAATCTCCTAGAGATGATGACTCACCACCTCCACCGACATCATCAAGTGTAATCATCTCTACGCCGTCTATGTCTCAGCCTAAGCCTAAGCAGCCCAGATATCAAGCTACTGAGATCAAAGACTTAAACGTGAAGTCAATCAATAAGTGCCTTAAGCGATAGGGTCATAAAAATCGTTTACTCGCTCAAGACGTGATTTCTAGTTGGAGCCGATTATCTGAGGCTCAGACCTTGCAACTAGGTAACTTGACATCTGAAGTGCAGAGGATCCGTACAACCACTACCGTTAATACTGACGAGATCCTCAGCCAAGCACTTGATGCACGGAGGATTGATTAGACGACTTAGTTTCAGACTATCCTGCAGACTCAGGCCGATGCATTTTCTCATAAAATAGCCTCTGCACTGATCCTCCGTGCATCAGGTCCTCAAGGCCGTAGAAGAGCGTAACAAGCTTACCACTGAAAGTGTTGCCAAAGCACTTATGGAACAAGCTCACGCCGGCCAAGCTATCCAACAGGAAACTACTGACTTGGTTGAAACATTCCTATAATGGGCTGAAGCTTCAAAATATGACATACTCAAAGCCGTTCAGTTGGAGCATGATAAGCGTTGGACTGAGTATACTAATGACGCCGAGGATGTTGGAGCTAAACTAGAATCTATCAGCCTTTCAGTAGCAGATCTTACTGCAAAGATCACTGCCTTGGTGAATCAATTAGATGATGCCAAAAAAGGGGGAAGGAAGTAGGAGGAAACAACTACTGACCTTCTTAAAATCTAAAGAGGCAGGACCAAGCAAAGAGGTAAAAGAAAAGGGTGAAGGAGAGAAACAGGGAGAAGTCTTAGGAGAGCCAACTGACGAGGCCATCACTAAAGTGACTCAGTTCTTCGAACAACTGACTGCAGATGAGCCAGTCAAGTCAGCTGCCAAAGGAAAAGGAAAAGCCTTAGCCTCTCCTAGTCCGCCCAAAGCTAAAAAGCTTAAGTCCAGAACGCCAGATCAGATTAGATCTCCAATGTCTACCCGAACTAGATCTGTAGTGCCCAGGCAATCTAGAACTACCTCTCAGACCTCAAAATCTAAATCTACTGAGAAGCCTGAAGCTTCTAAGTCCAAGTCAGCTGGACCTAGTGACTCAGAAGCAGGACCAGAAGACTCAGAAGCTTAGCAAACTATCCCCTTCACTGAACTTTCAAAGAAACAAGAAGCTGAGATGAAGGAGATATGGGATGCCTGCGAAAGAGGCTTGGACATAACTGTTGAGGCTCGCCAGATTCAAGCTGCTAAGGAGAGATTGAGACTAGCAGATCTTGAGGCCCTCAGGTAGAGGACTGAAAAAGAAGCTAGAGAGAGAATACCAGAGAAGGATAGGAGCGTCCCTACTACGTCTAAATTCTTCAGACGCAGACCTCATGGTAACAATATCAAAAGCATTCTCTATCCAAGGGTGGACACGTGGGTCCCTTGGAAAATTAATCAAAAGTAGGAGCTGATCAAGATCGATTTTATCAAGAGTTTCTTCATCTGGCAGACAATAGATGATCCATCTGAGCCAGACAAGCTCTTCAAGCAATTCTTGATGATTTTAGATCCGGATGTCTATGCTGAAATCAGATCGCTCTCCAACAGTCCAATAAAATTCTCAAGGTACCAGAATTCAGGAATCTCCCTCCTCCTTGTACTCTTGATGGTAATATATGCACCAAGGAAATTGAGGAAGAGATTGGATATGCCGTTGCGAGAAAAGGGACTTGATGTCAGAGATGCTGAAGACCAAGAAGAAATCAGAAAGCTTAGAAGAAGACTCTACAGAGCTTATGGACTTGAACCTCCAGAGAAGAAATCTGCTGACTTTAAGGCACAACTGCAACAATTCATGAAGTCCAGCTGGTTTTTTTTTTTGTTTCTTTGCTCTATTTTTCTCTTGTAGCTCTGATAGTTCTTAGTTTAGATTGGATAGAATTTTTGTACTTATAATCTCTTGATCATATATGAAATTCTATTCTTTCGGCATTTGACAATCACTCATTGTCATCTAGCTATGTTTTACGTTTCAACACTACTGATCACTTCAGTGACCAGAACACACACACACACACTTGTTCTTTATATCTGTGTTTGTTCCTCGTGTTTAGCTGAGTCTAGATTTGATATCTTCTTGAGTAGAGATGGATAGAATCTTAGAGGGATATTTTCAGCTAAGGGGAAGGATAGTTGTTAGCTGTATAGTGTTGATTTGTAGAATTTTGATGTAAAAGGTTTTTGCATCATCAAATAGGGGGAAATTGTTTGGATGAGATTCAGTATGATAATATTTGAAGATCTCAAAACCCTAGCTGAATGATGAACATTGTATAATGTAATAGCTTAGATGAGTTCAGCATGTTAGAAACTCAATAGGCTAGCTAGAGTTCAGTAGCTGATAGGGTTCAGTAGATCATCTGCCGATCAGCCGAAGAACTCGGCATCAAGAACTCAATTGGGATTGCTACAACCTACTGAATCTGCATAGGAATTCGAGCCAAGAGTTGATATCTCAGATAAATGAAGTATGAGATTATTCAGTAAAAGGTCCGAAGAATTAAAGGAAGTCAACTCAGCATGGTAGTGGAGTTTGAACAACCCTTACCTGTTGGAATTTTGTATATTGAAAGCAAATTTTATGCTTGTATACAATGTGTTTTGTCTCTACCACTATTTTATTCTCATATCTGATAAATATATATTTGCACATGTAATCATTTATCTTGTACAAAAGTTAGATTTGTGTAGTGTGTCGGGTATCACAGAAAACAACACAAATTGGTTGAACTGACAAGATATAAATAGTTATCACAGCTGAGACAACTTAAGGATAAGTTGTCGGTTTAAGGTGCAGTTTAGATAAGAAGTGGCTTGTCTTGGCTGCTTATCTTTACTGGTACACTTAAGGTGGTGTATTGATGTATCACAGCGAGATGTGTTCTCCTAACTGACCTCAGTGGAGAACCAAGATCTCGGTGACTTAGCTGGTCTTAAGCTTGATAAGATTTCAGCTGAGTGCATTTGACTATCCATCACTTTGGCCTACTATGGTGAACATCATCGCGACCGGATCTACGTATCTTGGGTGCTAGTAGTCATTTGTAGCTCAGGCTGGTTGTCTGTATATTGCAACCGTATCCTAGTAAAATAGGTTGATAATATCCTCTGATGAACTCGTAAGGATTAGCACACTAAACCCGGCCGGTTGATTAAGTTCAGGTGTGTTAATGAGGTCGAGTGGTACTACTCAGCAATATAATAAGATGTTAATTAATTTAAGCTGTCAGTGAGCTTAATTAATTAATGGATATTTTTATCTTAAATACGGGGATCGATTAAGTCTAAAATACAAGCCCTTGCTCAACTTGGGATAAAGGGGTAAGTCAGCACGAATTCTCTAGTGGAATGAATCTGTGTTTATTAATTAATTTTGCTATGAGCTGAGCATAGATAATTAATTAATTTGAGGTCCTGCTTTATTTCTTGTATTAGATCCCTGATCTGACCCAATTAGTTGTCTAGTTATTTATTTTCTCTCAGAAATCATTATTAGATTAATGTATTTTTACATTATTTAATAATGTTATTTATCTGAAATTAATTGACTGGGTCAATTAATTGATAAATATTAATAGCTCAATAGATTAATTAATTATATTATAGGCTACTTATGTAGAAGCCTATTAGGGATATAATTAAATTAATGGACTACAAATATTAATATAATATTGGCTCTTGAAGCCTATATATATATTAGTATTCTGTTCATAACCAGAACACACACAATTACACAAACTCACACGGTTATACACGTTTGAGAGAGAGACGGTAATCTTGATTTTCTCCAGTTCTCTGACCACCCAGAGGGAGAAAAAGGCCAGGAGACAGATCAGAAGATCTGATCGGGAGCAACAATCAGAGCTACAACAACATACGAAGGAGGAAAGTATATCGATTCTTCCCCTCTATTTCCTTCATTACCTACTCGCTAAACCTCGACCAATGAGAAGCCGACAGCACTGTACCAGCTCTGACGTAAAGCTGCTTCCATACTGGAAAATAGGGAATCTCTACAGTATCATTCAAAATGAAGTTCACAGTTTTTCTTGTCGTTTTCGACATGTGTCTAGACTCCCTCCAACGGATCTATTCATACGTCAGTGCTATAAATAGAGAAGAGTCTTCATGCAGAGAAGAACAACCGGGAACGCAAGCATTCAAACGATCAAACACTCTAGCATACTCAAAGTCTATTCCAGCAAAGAACTTGCATCCAAAGAGAATCCTTCTAGTTCTTCACTCTATAGCTTAATTTGTTCCCTTTCTCCATTCTAAGCAAGCTTATTGTAAAATCATTACCTTAGAAAACTCGAAGGAGTTCAGCTTTCTGAACTATTCTTATTGTAAGAACTTCTTCATGGTTGGAGAAACCACTACCTTCACGGTTGAAATTGTAAAGTCACTACGACTATAAGTAGATATATATCCAGCGTACAAATTAACTGAGACTTGCTCAATATATATAAGCAAACAAGAACGTATATGTTCAGTGAACAGATCAACTGAGACTTGCTCAGTATAATTAATACAAGAACTCCTACTTAGTTCAGGACAGTGGACGTAGGATCTTGTGTATTCGAAGCTTCTCTCTCTCTCTCTTGCTCAGTATAAGCAAACAAGAACGTATATGTCCAGATCATCTATGTTGATCATCTGAGACTTGCTCAATATAATTAATACAAGAACTCCTACTTAGTTTAGGACAGTGGACGTACGTAGGATCCTGTGTATTCGAAGCTTCTCTCTAACTGAATCATATGTGGAAAACCAATCATGATTGGTACTCATATGACACAACAAGAAATGCCCGGATTACCGACGGAAAATTCCGTCGGTAATCATCAAAATTTCGTCGGTAAATCGGTTACCGACGGATTAGTGACGGAATTTTTCCGTCACCTCAGAGCTTGTCGGTAAATTTTACTGACGGAATTTTTCCATCGGTAATATTTACCGACGGATTAGTGACGGAAATTTCCGTCAGAAAACGGTCACTTGTCAATTTGTCGGCAAATATTTACCGACGGAATTAACGACAGAATATTCCGTCACTAATTTACTGACGGATTACTGACGGATATTCCGTCAGTAAACTTACCGACGGAATATTCCGTCACTAATTTACTGACGGATTAGTGACGGAATACTCCGTCGGTAAGTTTACTGACGGAATATTCCGTTACTGATATCCTTAAATAGTACATGTTTACCGACGGAATATCCGTCGGTAATCCGTCACTAATTTATATATATATATATATATATATATATATTTTATTTTTTTTTACCCAGTTCTCGACAAATTGCATCAATTAATTCAATCCAATATGCATCAAGAAACCAATATATTTGAGAATCCAAATAGAAATATAGAAATATAAATTCAAATCCATATCAAAATACAACTAAATCCACATAAACTTCGAGTATAAATCTTAATATTCAATCAACATTGCTTTTAAATCATGCAGAGGAAGGAGGGGGAGAATGATTGTTGTCAGAAGTATCATCTCGACTATCTTTTGCAAGCATCTGTGACATGAACTCCCTCATCTGGGCCATCTCCTCCTCGAGCTTCCTCGTACGGTCATTCGAGTCCTGTACTTGCCGCCGTAGCTCGTCGACATCGCAAAGTGATCCCCCAACAGAAGTAGAACCACGGGTGGCATTGAATACTTACGTAAATCATCGTCGCCTTCTCGGTGGAGAATTGGCCTTTTTTATAATGGAGGCTCTTGAAAGTCTCGAACACGGTGGCCTCTAGTGAACATCCCCTCTCGGCGGACTATTGATCACATGTATAAATCAAATTGGGTATAAACAAATACATTAAGTAATAAAGGCTTATTAAAAATAATACTTACCAAAGTCTGAGAGTACTGCAAGCCGGAACGGGACCCTCCCCTATGCCATGTATCTGAAAAAAAAAATTAGTGTTCGACAACCATAAAATAATTAGGAAACAACTTAGCAGATCTTTTATATATGAACCTGATTAAACCTGTAACTATTACTAGTTGTCACTAAAATTCTCCTCTTCCGAGGTCACTACATCTTCTTCTTCTTCTTCACCATCTCGTTCATCAACTTCTTCGTCATCGATCTCTATCGTTTCACCTCTTGGATGAATTAATGATATATCACCTTCTATTGTCGTGTCACTCCGTAGAGGCGGGCTAACTATGTCATCCTCTTGAAATGCTTCATCTAATGAAGAGCGAGTGGGCAATTCTATCTTAAATCTCGGTTTCACTTTACATGCTTCCAACCAATCCTTCTTAGATCTGTTCATACTAGGATAAGAACATAAATATACTTGATGAGCTTGTACTGCCATGACAAATGGTTCGTAGTTTCTAAGCAGCTTTGTTTGATTGATAGAAACCAACTTAAACTGTGGATGTACATAAGTCCCTCGAGCGGTTGGGTCAAACCACTGACACTTGAACAACATCGTTCGTTTGATTGGTAAACCAGGATACTCCACCTCACATATCTCCACCAATTGCCCATAATAATCAAGTGCATTTGAACCATAATTCTGCCCTTGTATACAAACACCACTATTCATAGTGGATTTTCCTATCCCATGTGATAATGTATGAAACTTATACCCATTCACAATATATCCCTGGGTACGTCTTTACCGCTCCTAATGGGCCTTTTGCTATATCCTTAATATACGGATTCATCTCATTGCAATAAGCCTAAAAACAATACGTCTTTAACGAATAGTAAGTCATCAAGTTAATTTAACTGACCTTGTTGAACGACAAAGAAAATATAAAGTCTATAGAGCATTATTTAAACAATACCAAGAAAATATAAACAATACCAAGATTTCTAATGCATTATTTAAACAATACCAAGAAAATATAAAGTCTATAGAGCATTATTGACTACCTACTGGTGTTTCACAAATTATTGACCCCATCTACTCACTTAGTTTTATCCACGTGAAATTTGGATGACAAAGGTAAGAGGGAAACATATAAGAACAGAAAGCAGAACCAAGAAGTAAATGAAAGCAGGTTAAATATAAAAATGTTGAGTAGAGTGGATGTAGCACTGAGGTACCTTTTTGAGGAGGCGGGCTACGTGCGGCAGGACGGGGAGCTGGGCGAGAAGATCTTCCTGTCAGTCCCACAAGTAATAAGACACTTATCATACTAGTTTATACAGTAATCCCACTCTTTAAAGAGACAAAACAGTGAATAAGCACAAGACAATTGAAAAAGCAAACAATGTAGAACAAACCAGGGGTTGGAGCCTAAGAAAGACGACAGTCAGGATTTCATTATCCGAATAAATCAAAGCATAATCAAAGACGATAGTATTACAAACATGAGCCATTCAAGTTGGAACTAAGATGGAAATTTACTCCCTCGAAATTGAATCCCATTACCCTTTGAAATATAGTAAGAAAATGTATCTAATAATGCAATTGAAAAGGTAAAACTAACACATGAATTCCCAACCATATCCTCATTTACTTAACTGAAAGGTTATTAATTTCAAAGCTCATTAAACAGTGGCGTATGAAAGGAAGAAATCATTAAAAGCTGTCATGCAACATCAAGTATATCATACATATCCAACATAAATCGAAAAAACTTAACAACAAACAAAGGGGGAAAAGGCAGTCCAAAAAAGTTAAGATTTGCCACCGGAGGCGGCGGGCTGGAGCGGACGGGCGACGGCCGGACGGGAAGCAGCGAACTAGTCAGCCGAGCAGAGCGGTGTGCCAATGCCGAATCGTCGGAATCGATTTCATCTCCGAGCAGAGCAGTGTACGCAACGCAGCGCAGAGGCAGAGCATATTTTCATTTACTGAATTAGATCTGAATCTGATTTAGAGCTGGGCTACAAATTCCCTGGTTATGATTTGGGAAATGGTCGTTGCCTACTTGGTATCTAAAATGGGGCACACAACAAATTGGGGTTTGGGGGGAGGGGGATCTGTGATTTGGGAAATGATATTTCGCCTCTGGATATGTGAGCTTGGGAAGAAATGGGGCAGCACCTTCCTCTTCGTAGTTTTATTTTTTTGGCGTTTTGAAAAAATAATTCGGCCAGAAATTAGAAATAAGTAAGAGTAACAAAACTTAACACTATTGCTATATTAGAGATAAACACAATGCAATACATAAATATTTTGAATTTAAGTAACTAATTTTAAAAAAATCATCTTAATCTTTCTATTTTAAATTAGGATTATTATATGTGAATTATTTGAATATAATTATTATATGAGTATAACGTCATCTAGGTCAACCCAATAAATTTTAATTTTAAATATAATTATAACTATAATTAATCATTTAAATATAAGTATTAATGTAATAAATATTTTATATTTTAAATAATTATATTTTTGACACGTGGCGCATTTCGTGTGGTGACACGTGGCAGTTGACTATTGACTTTTTATTTGACTTTCTAGGGTTCGAGAGTCAACCACACAGTAGTTGTCGGATTCGAAATTCGAGGCTTCGGTGTCGAAATTATTCAAATATATCATGATTTAAGGATAATTTTATGAAATACTTTATAATATAACTATACCTTTAAAAATAAAATATGAATCATTCATGAAACATGGAAGTAGAGATCTATTCTCCTGAAAAACGAACTCATTTTTCGGAAAACATGAAGAGGTCATATTTTCTTTTTCCTTTAATTATATGTCTCTATTATTATAATTTAATATTTTTCATGATATATTCGATTCCACCTTCATAGCGGACTTCTCGTGTCCCATTTCCGATGTTTTAGGGTCTCAATAAATAGTATTTAGGGTGGGAATAGTGTTTTAGGGTTTTACTGACGGATTTTCCATCAGTAATCCGTCGGTAAATTACTGACGGAATTATTCCGTCAGTAAAGCTTAAATATTTAATAAAAAATTCAAACTAAAATCAGAAAAAAATAATTCAAAATATTATTTTAATAATACTGACGGAATTATTCCGTCAGTAAAATTAGTTTAAATTTTTTATTAAATTTATTAAGTTTTACTGACGGAATAATTCCGTCAGTACGTTCAAAAAATAAGAACCGTCGGTATTCCGTCGGTAATAGCCGACCTGTGTTTTGGTCCGTCGGTAATCCGTCGGTAATTCTAGGATTTCTTGTAGTGTGACATGTGCAACCAGAATCTAGAATCCACTCATCACGATACTCACGAACCAAGTTGGCAGCAAAAAGAAGATCACCGTCACTCGAATCTTCATCGGCTACTCTAGCCTCTCCAATTTCTTGTTCCTTCTCTTTTTGGTTGTGTTTTCCAATTGTATTACCATCAGCCTTGTTATTTGAATTCTTTTGGTTCTTCTTCTCTAACTTCCAGCATTCAGATTTGATCTGAACGGACTTGTGGCAATAATTACACTTAATGCGAGGGTTCCTTGATTTCGATCTCCATTTCCTTTCACCACCAGACCTTCTTTCTTGTGGCCTTCCTCGTGCAATAAGACCCTCCACAGAATCCTCAGAATTACTAACAAGTTGCTTCATCTTCTCCTTCGAGAATAAGGCATCAAAAACTTTATCAAGAGTCAGAGTATCACGACTATACAAAATAGTGTCACGAAACATACTATAGGATGAAGGTAGCGAACACAATAACATCAAAGTCAAATCATCATCATCATACTTAACTTCCAAAGCTTCTGAATCAACTATAGTTTCTTTAAATGCTGAAATGTGTTCTTATAGAGACGTACCTTCCACCATTTGATGAGAGTAAAGATGTTGCTTTAGATATAGCTTACTTGAGACTCTTGGTCATGCACAACTTTTCCAGCTTTAGCCATAGTCCAGCAGCAATTGTCTCTTTTAGGACATCCTGCAAAATTTGATTTGATAAATGAAGGTGTATGTGGGAGAGAGCCTTACGATCCTTCTTTTTCTTGTCCTCGTCTGTCCATGAATTGGGCATTTTTTCAAATACCAACAAAGTCTCATCCAAATTCATATGAGCGAGAACTGCGCGCATCTTTACTTTCCATAACGAAAATTTGGTGCTCCGATCCAGTAGCGGAATATCCTACTTCATACTCGCTATCCTAAATCCAAGGTCGTAGCCTAAGCTCCTGATATCACTAGTTATAAAATACGAGTAAACGAAATTCGAGAAAATAAATAAAGCAAAAACACAAGAATTTATGTGATTCGGTCAATAAACCTACGCCACGGGCGGAGGGAAGAAAAATCAATATAAAAGAGGAGAATACAAATTCGGATCTCCGAAATATATTTCTAGACCCAAAGACTAAGTTTTAGATGTTTATATCTTAAATAATGAGGGAACCTATCTTTTTAGAGGGAAAAATTAATGATAAACTTTATTAATTCTCCGATGTGGGATATGACTCAATTTTCTTAAAGGATTAAGATTTGAGTCATATAATATAACAATAACCACTCTTGTAACTAATAGTTTGTCTTGGGCCTTTTGGCACAATTACTTATCATATCCTAGTTTCCAAATATTCAACAATTCTTTTTTGACAAAGCCCAATATAAAAATATAAAATGGGCTGGAAATAATAACCAGGCCCATTCTTATAGTTATATTAAAAGTTTTGTGCCGCTCTATGCCTAGTCAAATAAAAGATAATAAATTGTTATTTTTTAAATTTTTGTATAAAATATTGTTTGAGATTTATATTTGAAAACTAATTTTTTTAAAAAGTTATATTAGATGTCATCCCAACCAAATGAATAATTAGCCTACTTGCTAACAAATTTACTATTAGTTTAAGAATAAGAATGCCATCGTAACATATTTCCAAGTATCTTCTTGCACATAGTTTAGTATATAGAAGGAAACTAAAAACTCCAAATTTTACCCAACAAGTTGCAGGAATTGTATCATAAGCAATAAGCTTTTCTAGGACTTGCATTATGAAGTATTGAGTGTCGTAATAAGACAAAAAGTGAAAAAAAATAACATAACGGATTCATAAATAGACATGATAGAAAAGATTATAACATGTTAGTGCCCTCTGGATTCTGAAGGCACCCCTGTTCAACAACATCCAATTCCATCATGATCTGATCTTCCACAACAGCCAATACTTTGTCTCATGAAATTAGGCAAGGAAGACAGACTCCAAGTATAACTAAGATAGAGTTAGAGGTAGTGTCTAGCAGGAAATTTACTTCATACCAACACTAAAAGAAATGACAACAGAAAAGTTTAATATAGAGAAGACATGTATGATACACCAGACTAGCACTGCATCACCAACAGTAATATCATGAAAGCCAAAGGCCAAGTATACCATCAAACTTGGCCAAGACAAATGAAAGGCTTCTTTTTTTAGCCTCAACGAAAACTATAAATGATGGTTGAGAAAATATATAGGAAACCTGGAATCTTGCAAAATATAAATCAAGAAAAAAAGCAAGAAGAAGACCAACTTCATCTTGGACAACAGGTATCACGAACTACAACATTGTCTTGGCTAAAGAGATCCAGAGATCCAAACCAGAGGCATATGCAATTAAGCAAGATTTGCCCGAATCACTTAATATGAATTCATTGTGCTAAACATCAGCTACAATCTAAACATTAATGACTAAATAATTAGTCCAATCAACTTCAAAGTCGAAAAGAGAGAATTATAACAAAATCAAAATAGGAAAAGAAACCAAAAAGTGATATACCATTTGCTGTACATGTTTTACACTTGTTGAACGTGTATCTACTATGGAAAGCAATCAAACTGCACATGAAGATTGTTTTAGTACAAATGACAGTAAAACAGCTGGAAAATGCATTAAATCATGAAATTGCTAACTGAAAATTAGCATTTTGAGGATGGAACTCATAGTTGCCAGTGTCAATTATAACAGTAAAACTCTCAGGTAGTAAGCCCATACCAATATATCTGCAGTACTGGCATCAAGGTAGTTCTTCGGATACACAATATCTCCTTGTTAGCCACTATATCTGCAGTACTGGCATCAAGGTAGTTCTTCGGATACACAATATCTCCTTGTTAGCCACTTAGTTTGATTTGTTTGTCATTGATATCTATCCCATACTTCCCTCCAATATACTTTTGCGGCAGCCTTAATTCTAAACAGGTCCAAATGCCTCCTTTTCAGTTCAATTCTTAGAGCATCTCCCATTTTCTCTAACCAAAGAAAAGTAAAAATTTGGGTGGAGTCCAGACCAAATTCTCATGATAGATAAATAAATGTGATATAAGATCATAGATTGATTGGCATACAAATTAATTTTCTGCACTAAATTAAATAATTCATACTTTTTCTCTAACCCAAAATATACCACGTACTAAACAAAATAAAATAAAAAGGCATCATCAACTAGGAAAATAGATAAAACCAGCTCATAAATACTCATATTAATCGGTATAAGAAAGTTCTTTCGCCAAAGAAGAGGATTTTCCTTAAAGGGCTTCCAGGAAAACCTTCGAGAAAATCAAGCGATGAAAATAGAATTATGGTAGAAACTATTCACAATACACAGTAATCACAAACATCAGCACATTAGCGACTACTAAGAAGGGAATCAACCAATGAAACCATTTATTGAAATGTTTTACCTCCCTATAGACACCACCAGTCCCCGGCAGGGGCGGATCCAGAATTTTTTATTAGGGGGGCGAAATTTATCGGGGCTTGAGTTTTTTTTGTATCGGGGTTCGGGGGCGGAGTCCCCGAAAATTTTTTTTAGCACATTTTTCTACTTAAATCTAATTATACTTATTCTTTATGTCTTATTTAAGGATTATATTCTTCTTTCATGAATAACTCATATATTTTTTATATTTTTTTTAGCACATTTTTCTACTTAATTTTATATCAATAAGTACATGAAAAAAGAAAACACAAACATAGTATATTAATTGCATCAAACAAAAAACATAGTATATTAACTGCATCAAGTTATATAAGTGGACTCTACCAAACTAGGTATCCAAAACTTAAAATCTACACCTCCACTAAAATATGAGACACTTAATATACCTTTTTAAATATTTTTCTAAGTTAGGATAACAAATTTAAAAATTTCGGGGGGGCGAATTCAAAAATTTAATTGGAACAAGTATAAAAATTACTAGAAATAAAAGATAACTCGTAGTATTGCAGAAAAATTCGGGGGGGCGGTCGCACCCACCCGCCCCCCTTGAATCCGCCCCTGGTCCCCGGGTTCGAGGTGGCAATTGCACCAGGACGGGTTCGATTGCGTTGCCGACCCACCGCAACTTGGTCGAGCATCGGGACGATATCTGATACGACGACTATCGTAGTTTCGAGAAAATGCAGAATTTTTCTATCCTAGACCGGGTCTACAAGACTTGTGGTCTAGGATAGAAGTTGTATTTTTTATTAAATATTTTTTTTACAAATATATGATGTGTCATGATTTTTAATTATCGGGTCTACAACTTAAGTTGTAGACTCGATCTAGGATAGAAAAATTCGAAAATGCATAAGAAATACTTCCGGAGTTTAAGCTACGGAAAAGTTGATGAAGCAGAAATGGGTTTGGTGGTGTTGATATTTATTTAATTTTAAAAAAACACATAACATTATTGATTTTATGAGAAAATTAGAATTACAAAATTATCAACAATCCTTGAAATTTGCGCCACATTATCCTTACGCTATAAATTCACCAGCCTCGAAATTTGCCCCCTTTTTTAACTCTAAAAAGGGGGAGGTTGTTTTTTTTTTATAGCGCCACTGTTGATAAAACCAGAATTGCCCTGTATGTGTTCTTATTATATAGGGTAATGTAAACCCAAGCCCAACTATTCTTGTAGCAAATTTTCAAAAAACACAAATAAAATAGAAATTCATGACCTATTTAAAGTGTGCATTGAGTAAACTTTGTTGTTGTACTATAGTCTGAAACTACAAAGGTGATAAGGATTATTATAGATTAATTATAGATTTACGGTACTTTACGTATAATGATATTTGTGTATTATGAACTTAAGATTTTGAACCATAAACAAACACCACAACGGTTATATCATGGAAACAAATTTACACAATATGATTATTGAAGATGAAGGTTTATCAAACAAGTCATTTTGAATAATATTTCCTCTTATTATTAGTATTACATTTATTTTTCATTATTTTATTATTGAATCATAAAATATAAAAAAATGTATTTATCATATTAAAGGAATTATAATTAATATTACTAAATAAATGAAATATTCCGTCTTATTATAAATAACTCATACACATTTAATTTTTTTTAACAAACTTAAAATAGCTCATTTTTAAAATAAGGAGTACCTTATTGTAAATCATAATATTATATAAATAAAATAAAATTGAACCACTTATAAAGAAATGCATACGCGAGCAACGTGAATTCCACGAGATTTTATGCGCGCCTTGAACTTATAATTTATTGATCAAAGCAAGAACAAATCCAACACTGCCGCTGACGGCAACTTGGTTCTTGAATCAGTTCATTCTTTAACCGTTTTCCAGTTTATCGTTAAGTAACTTCCCAATTTTTGCTTCGATTTTCTGTCACACTTCCAATTTTTGTTGATGGAAAAATTGGATATTTATGCCCAACACCCGTATTTAAAGCCTCCATCCTCCTAAATTTAACTTTCTTGACAAACATAAAGTTGTAGGCGTTTAATTATTGTTTCAGTTATTGCTTCTACTCCACCGGCTATCTAGTAATCTGTTCACCAGTAAAAAAAGTTTTCGCAACTGTTTTCAGTTTTCTTGAAAAAGATTGTGGTTCTCTAGATT
Organism: Lavandula angustifolia; assembly: GCA_028984105.1. NCBI lineage: Eukaryota > Viridiplantae > Streptophyta > Magnoliopsida > Lamiales > Lamiaceae > Lavandula > Lavandula angustifolia. Next base: position 27,841,737 of record CM054806.1, on the reverse strand, counting down.
CAAGAATTATAAAATTGTGATTCTGGATTACATGGGTCTTGCGGTTTCTTGATTGTGACTAGCGGTTTGGATTCGATTGCGAAATTCCCAATTGAGATTATTTTATTGTCCGTTTATGGACTCCAAATGTAGGACAACTGATCTAATCCAAATAAAATGGACTTTTTTACTTGAGTAAGAAGAAAACAGGTACGGGTTAGGAAGGGCGAGCGGTTGGCGTAATGGATAGTTTAAGAGAGAGAGAGGACCACCCAGAACTCAACATTGGGATTGACGGCAATTTAAATATTGATGATCGCGCTGATGACAAAACCAAATTCAGTTTTGATACTGAAAAGGATAGCGGCAGCACTGTTCTAGGGAAAGAAGAAGATCAGTTGGGAGAAAAGGATATGGCGCCGTTGGCCGGAAATTCGATTCACCGGTCTTCATCACGGCCGCAGCTGGACCTCAGTGGAGCCGCCATACAGGGGAATTTCGAGGAGAAGGATCCCGCTATTCTGCTGCCTAATCAGTCTGATGATATCTCTCATTTGGCTTTGGATATTGGAGGTAGTTCTTTTTGTGGTTTTTGGTTTAGCTGGTGGGAGAAGTTTTGGTTTGTGTGTATCTTTGCATGTATTTGGTCAGGTGTGTGAGGATATACCGTTATTATATTTTGAGGAAATATTGATCGAAGTACTTCTTATTGCGTTTTTGAAGATTTGCGAGCCTTCATAGTGTGTTCTATTTTCCGCTTTATGGTTTTTATGTTTGTAAACTTCCAATCATGTTGAAGATATAATGTGTGTTTTCTAGTGAAATTTGTTTCAAAAAGCTTAAATTCTCTAATATTATCAGTAAGTTGACCAAAATTCGACTTCTGAGTTCATGGAAGACTTTGAATTTCAGTTTTCGTAATATAGTTAATTTCACAGTGGATGTGATTCTATGAATTCGTAGTTACACCCTACATGTTAACATTAAAACTTGAAGCCGCTATACGTAAGTCAGAATCTAAATGACATTGGCAGGATCTCTCATTAAGTTGGTGTATTTCTCAAGACATGAGAATCATCCAGTCAATGATAGGAGGAGAAACATAATCAAGGCAAGACTGGGTATCACTCATTTCAATAGAAGGAGCTTCCCAATTCTTGGTGGGAGGCTGCACTTTGTGAAATTTGAAACATCTAAGATCAGTGAGTGCTTGGATTTCATCTACTCTAAGCAGCTCCATCGTGGTGGTATGTTTCTTACTTAGCTCTAGAAGATTTAGTAGGTGCTACTTTTGAAAGTGCACTTGATTGCAAATTGGTTGCCAAATCTCTGATTACCAAAAACTTAATGTGGATTATCTTGTTGACTTGAGTTATGAGGTTTGGTCACAGGAATGGATTCACGACGTTGGCAAAGTGAGGGCCCAAACTCTGAAAACACCGTAATAAAGGTACTGTCTCTCCCCTGATATAATTAGAAGCTAGTTTGTTAAAGGTGTTGTCTTATTAGAAAAATATGATATGATGTGTATGTGAGAATAAGAATATGGAGAAAAGATCTATGTTTGTCTACTCGATTATGTATAAGTATTTGCATGGTCAACCATGACTTCCCATATATGTGAAAAAAACTGAACTTTGTGGTTTACTTAATTCTTTCATTGTAAACATTCATGCTGCATTTACATTTCTGATCTGTGATTAATTCCCCTCCCCTGGATGAACTTCTTGGTTCTCAATAATGCTATTAATAGCTAAGGCTTACAGGTGAAGAGGCTGTAAAAGTCAGCTGATTTTTTCAACTATCATTTTCTGATCCATTGAGTATATTTGCATAATTAATAGCGGCTTATGTTAATGAAACTTCTAGGAGCTTTTGTTATGCATAGAGATGACATTTCTGCCTATTAACTTGAAAATATTGAGTGAAGGCAACAGGTGGTGGGGCCTATAAATTTTCTGATTTATTTAAGGAAAGGCTTGAGGTGAGCATTGAGAAAGAGGATGAAATGAATTGCCTAGTGTCAGGTGCAAATTTTCTCCTCAAGGTGCGGTTTCAGTTCCTTTGCTTACTCAGATAATTGATTGTGTAGAAAGTTGTTGATGCAAACTGAAGTTGCAATCTTATTACTTTACTCGCCTTATGCCATTTTCTCTGATTTGATCTCATAAATGGTTAATGTGCATATAGTTTCTCTCTTGATTTGTCGTTTTTGTTCAAGTCTATCTGCTGTAAGTTGACTAGCTCCAATAATTATCTTTGTTCTTTTTTTGTGAGGATGTGAAGATTGTAATTGCCATGCTTTGTATTGTCTATTTATGAATGTCAAATATAAAATTATTAATTGTAGTATAGTCAAATTTTGATTATTCTGTTGACTACAAGTTGTATCGGCTAATTTATCCTGTTTCGTAACATATTATTGCCTAAAAGGGTTGCATCTATCGTGCTTTCTGCAGGCAATTAGGCATGAAGCATTTACACATATGGAGGGCCGGAAAGAGTTTGTGCAGATTGAAACAAATGACTTGTTTCCGTATCTTCTTGTCAATATAGGATCTGGTGTTAGTATAATCAAGGTATTATCTTGTTTCATCCATTACTTCTTTCACTTCAGTGAAGCTCTTCTACTGATTTACCATAAATTCAAGTTACTGGGTTACAGGTTGATGGGGACGGAGCTTTTGAGCGTGTTAGTGGAACAAATGTTGGTGGTGGCACATACTGGGGTCTGGGAAAGCTTTTGACCAAGTGTAAAAGGTTGTCTTGATTTTGCTATTTCAGAACTCCCCACTTTGCATTGTAATGCTTACCCTTTTGCTGTATCACATTCTTGTTAGTTTTGACGAACTGTTGGAGCTGAGCCAACGGGGAGATAACAGCACCATTGATATGCTTGTTGGGGATATATATGGTGGAATGGATTACTCCAAGGTATTTTATATTCAACATAAGCAAGTCTCATCTCCTATATCAAGTTCGGTCCAACGTTTGGATTGATATGAAACCCGCACGTCGATGAGATTTTCTCAATGGTGAAGATTATATTCTTATCTCATATGTTTACAATTAAATGTAGAAAAAACATTTGTCTTTCTAATCTGTATTTAGTAACAAATTTACACATATTACCCTTTGAATGCATTTTTATCCTTACGGTTGCTTCCGTCCTAGTCAAGGTCTTGTGTATTCTGTTTACTTATGATATTGAGATTTCACAGATCGGTTTATCTGCATCAACTATTGCATCTAGTTTCGGCAAAGCTATATCTGAAAATAAGGAGATTGAAGACTACAGACCGGAAGATATTTCCCTGTCCCTCTTAAGAATGATTTCATATAACATTGGCCAGGCAAGTTTGGTTGCTTAGCTTGTTGACCATCATACAGAATTGCATATTTTAGTGAATCTTGTTTTCGTCCTATAAAAAATAAATTTTATTGTTGACCCTCTGTACACTTTTTGTGTGAAAAGTTCTAAATTTGAAAACATTATATTTGAAGGAATTCATGTTACTACCATCTGAAAAGTGTGACATATAATTCATTTTTTCAAATGATAGCACGTAGTCATTCGTAATATGGAGCACATTGTAATATTCCTTAAAGTTGAGTTATTTCTCATTGTCAGTGTTTGTCAACTGTAATATTCTGATGTGATTCTTATTATTTGCAGATATCTTACTTAACTGCACTGCGTTTTGGACTTAAGCGTATATTTTTTGGAGGGTTTTTCATCAGGGGCCATGCCTACACCATGGACACCATCTCATTCGCTGTCCACTTCTGGTAATTGTTGAAATATTTTCTTTATATTTTTATGTAAAGTTGAATTATTGTCAGATGTTAGTTTTCTCTTCCTGATCAGTTATCTAATGGCAAGATTGTTTATTCAAGTTTTTAGCTATTTTTGTGTTTTCACTTTCAGGTCTAAGGGACAAGCACGAGCAATGTTTTTGAGACACGAAGGGTTTCTGGGTGCTTTAGGTGCATTTCTCAGTTATGAAAAGCACGGATTGGATGACCTTCTGGTTCACCAGTTTGTCGAAAGGTTCCCGATGGGTGCACCCTATATTGGAGGAAATGTCCATGGTCCACCTTTAGGAGATCTGAATGAAAAGGTGGGCTTCCGTGTTCACTGGCATATTGCTGAATATCTTGTCCCGTTACTTAAACTACATACTGCTTTTTAACACTATTGAGTTCTTCCCTGACATGTTAAACACACACAAACATAATATTCCTTATCTTTTATATCTAATACTATATTTCTATATTAATGACTGATTCCCTTTGACATCTTAGGCTTGCTTTGTGTAGGCTTTGTTCATATATTTCTTTATAGTGCTAAATTTGTATATAGTTCGGTGAGATACTGACTCGTGGGGACCTTCCAGCAATTTTTGTGTTGTAATTACAATTTTTGATGTATGTTGATGGCTAAATGAATGAAATTGAGGTGTCAGTTTAGTTAAGTCCATTTAATGAATGTTTAATAATTCCTTAGAATATGTTCTTTACTTTCTTTTAAAAACTTTGGCCCCAAAGTGAAGGATTCCTCAAGCAACAGGCATATATTCTCAGTAATATACTAAATATATTGCCTTAACTATGTTGATAATAATTCATATAGCTCAGGCCACTGATTCAGTTTTTTTCTCTTAGAATAACTTATGAAACTGATTATCCTAAACCCGATCTTTCTGCAGTGATCTAAACTTCTTTTGATTCTTAACTGGCTGTCTTTTTGTTGCCAAATTATTCTACTTTTTTCTGTGGATATCGTATATCTACTGGTAGTTCTATCGCATGTTAATGCACCTTCCTACCAACACAACCTCTGCCAAGAAACTGTGTTAGCCTGTAACAACCTTATGATTGCAGATATCCTGGATGGAGAAGTTTGTGCTGAAGGGAACTGAAATCACTGCCCCTGTTCCGATGTTGCCTCCGGGAACTACTGGCCTTGGAGGCTTTGAAGTTCCGTCATCCAAAGGAGGTAGCTTACGCCCGGATGCTAGCAAACTTAATGTGGGCGTTCTCCATCTTGTACCAAGTTTGGAGGTGTTTCCTTTGTTGGCTGATCCGAAAACGTGAGCTAACCAAATGCTTCTTATCTCAATTCATTTTGTCTGACTTACTCGAACTCTTTTGATGAGTGGTTAATTATGATGCTTACTTTTTTCTGCCTGCTAATTTACAGATATGAGCCCAACACCATAGATCTTTCAGATCACGGAGAGCTTGAGTAAGTGATAAATATATGTAGATTATTTTCTTTTATCTCTTTTGAACTGTAAGTATAATAAATCTTATTATGCATAGCTCATGATATTCTATTGATCCAATATTCTAGAACATTTTCCTTTAAGTTTTTAATGTTTGTTCTCTGCTTTTGAAGGTATTGGTATACTGTGCTGTCCGAACATATGCCAGACCTTGTTGATAAGGTACTTCAATTTTTCAGAATTATTTACTTTCTTGCCCTTCGTCGATCCTAGAAAGAGGTATCGCTTGCTTACGTTGATGATCCAACTATTTATTGATGTGTATCATCCGAGAACTCTAATTTCTTGGTACAATCCAAACCTATGAAGTTTTAACTTATTGACCATCTAGATTTCAAGTTCTAACTTCTTCCTTGTTACTTTCAACTCCATGTGATGTTTCCACGACCTTCATTACTCAGAATCCTTATAAACCTCCACCAATATCATGCTAGATTACACTTTAAAATGTACACGACGCAATACAAACTCTTTGTAGGCTCAGTTGCCTAGAAGTTCTTCAATAGGTTGGATTTTCTTACTGCTACGCCATTTTTATTTACTGCTTGAAGCGCTATTGCTTTACATAATTCCATCACGGATCTTGGAGAAATGATGATAATGAAATCATGGTCTTCAATGAACCTTGTTTTGAATAAAATATTGATTACGTCTTAAATTTATGGAAGTTTGTTATGAGTTTGCAGGCTGTGGCTAGTGAAGGTGGCACGGATGACGCCAAGCGAAGGGGTGATGCATTTGCTCGTGCATTCTCTGCTCACCTTGCAAGGTGCACATATTTTGATTGTATATGTTCACTATATTCTGCGCCTTTTCTTATTGAAAGATTTATAACTTTGATAGAAGGGTATTTAAGTGCATATAGCTTCTTGATTGGTGATGTGAGAGAGCTTACAAAATATTCCAAATTTGTTGCAAAATCATGCAAACCTAGTTAATTTTAATAGTCAGAAAGATTGGTTATCCTATTGTTTTTGGTTTTATTTGCATCTAATAATTCAACTTCATAAGAATTTTTAATTACATTTTCTATTCTTAATATCACTTTCTTGCCTGATAGGTTGATGGAAGAGCCAGCAGCATATGGAAAGTTGGGACTGGCCAACCTCTTGGAACTGAGAGAAGAGTGCTTGAGGGAGTTTCACTTTCATGATGCCTACAGAAGCATTAAACAGAGGTAATACTTTCTTGAAGAGTATAACATTTTAGATTCTTCGTCGTTACTAAATAAATAAAAAAAGAAAGATATTTGGCTACTTATGATGCATAAAATATTTCATAGCTTTAACTGCAATGTATAATTATGCAAATGCAAATAAGGATATGAAACTTATCGTCCATCGTTCAACTCTAAAGTGATTTGGCATGAAAAGTCTTACAACCGTCTTCCACTATATCTTCATTTCCTCTTCCACTCCATATTACTTTATTTTTTCGTTTCTTGGTTCCATCTTTTTAACAGGGAGAATGAGGCATCGCTTGCAGTTCTGCCCGATCTGTTAATGGAACTTGACAGTATGAATGAGGTATATATACTTTGCAATACCTACCGACTGCTTGATGGTTATTGATAATCATCCTCTACTTATGTCTTAGAATAGGTATTTTTTCGTTTCTTTCGCTCTCACTATATTTGGAAGAACTCTCCTCTCTGCAGGAATCGAGGCTGCTTACTTTGATCGAAGGAGTACTTGCTGCGAACATCTTCGACTGGGGATCCCGTGCTTGTGTCGATCTCTACCACAAGGGCACAATTATCGAAATATATAGAATGAGTCGTGACAAGATGCAAAGGCCTTGGCGGGTTTGTATAGTCGATTATTCTTCATTTATTTCACAGCAGAGTATGAGTATTCATGTCAGTAAATTTCTGTCTATGCATATTCAGGTGGATGATTTTGATACTTTCAAAGAGACGATGTTCGGTTCTGCAGAAAGGAAGCCTCACAAATATAAAAGAGCACTGCTGTTTGTCGACAACTCCGGTGCTGATATTGTTTTGGGAATGCTTCCACTTGCAAGGGAACTTCTCCGACGAGGGACTGAGGTAAATTTCACTCTTTACCTTGTATATTTTGAAAAATGCGCTATTGGTATGCTTAAAAACTGAGAAATATCAATTTGACCTCTGTTCGATTTTGGTCCTCTAATGTGGTTGTGTCCGATTCAGTCCTATAACTTTATAAAGTGTCCGATTTTAGTCCTATAACTTTACAAAATGTCCGATTTTGGTCCTCCGATAGAATGAACGGAAAAAAGCCCGTGAACTATACTCTTCAACGGAGGAATAAAATAAGACATTTTATAAAGTTGGTGACAAAAAACGAACACTTTTATTATTAAATCGAGGTCATTTCGGTTCTGCAGTGTGGCCTCTCTCTGGTTTGGGTCTTGTAACTTTTAAAAGTGTTTGTTAAATGTCTTATTTCAATCATCCAACGAAGAGTGTAGTTTACGCGCTTTTTTCTGTTCTACAAAATCAGACACTTTATGAAGTTAGGACCGAAATTGAATAAGACCACATTAGAGGACGAAAATCAAACGAAGGCCACATTAGAGGACAAAAATCGACATTTTCTCCAAAAAAACACACTCCTCTGTGAAATCATACATCAAATTCGTCAATATATCCCCCCCCCCCCCCCAACAGATACCTTCCACCTACACTCAAAAATCCCCACCATTTTCATTATTTTGCAGGTAGTACTTGTGGCAAATTCCCTCCCTGCCCTTAATGATATTACAGCAATGGAGTTACCTGAAATTGTTGCTGGGGCTGCAAAGGTCCATTCTCTCTCTCCCCCCCCTCTCTCTCTGAGGATTTATCTACCAAACTAGCTTAGAAAAAAAAAGTCTCTTCTTGTTATCCTAAACTGGCTTCATATTGAACAGCACTGCGACATTCTCCGAGGGGCGGCTGAAGCGGGTGGCCTACTCGTGGATGCAATGATCAACATCCAAGATAGCCCCAGAGAAACTCCGTTATCAGTACCGTTGATGGTGGTCGAAAACGGGTGTGGGAGTCCTTGCATAGACTTGCGGCAAGTGAGCTCGGAGTTGGCCGCTGCTGCCAAGTATGCTGATCTCGTGATACTGGAAGGGATGGGACGATCTCTGCATACGAACTTCAACGCGAAGTTCAAATGCGACGCTCTCAAGGTCAGTCTGTACCTTCTTTTCTAGAAAAAAAGATCGATTTTTTAGAAGCTTTTAACGGTTTTCGACCTAATTGATATACAGCTGGCGATGGTGAAGAACCAGCGTTTGGCTGAGAAGCTGATCAAGGGAAGCATATACGACTGCGTTTGTCGATTCGAACGAGCAAGCTGATCACTTCAGATCAGATGAATCTGGCATCTTTCGTTGTTGGCTTGTGTTGCTCAGATTATCTAATTGTAGTGATGATATAGATTTATAGATATAGGTTGTTGAATGCAGCAAGTGCGAGAATTTGTCTTATGAATTACATTTCATGTTCTATCATACTGTTGTTATTACAAGTAAATTTCGATTTTCCTCCTATAAAGGTAACATGTTTGTTTATTTTACTTTTGCATTGTGTCATCTTTCACTTTTATATAGTTTCGTAATTTTAAAAATAAAATTATGTACTTCATACACTTTTTTTTATTAGTCGTATGACTGGTGTTACATGTTTCCAAATTATTGATAAATTATGTGATTGAAAAAAGAGTACGTGAAGTATATTTTCTATGCCGAAAGACTAAAACGAATATATTTCTAAGTTAATAAAAATCGAAAGATGATACAATAAACAAACATAATTGAAAAATGTCCCATTGCAGGTCAAAGATTTGATATTTACTCTATTCTTACAGTTACAGGGTCATTCGCGTGACATCATTTAATGTAGTACATCGTTTTGCTGGTAGTAAAGGGAATCTGCATGATTTTTTTAAATTATTTATTTATTTTGTATATTTGTTTTTATCATCAATTCTTGAAGTTCTAGTATTATTTGAAGAAAGCAAAAAAGTTCAATTTTAAGAATCTTTTATGCATATAAGGCAAAGAATGGGATCCAAATCCTAAAGAAATTAATTAAAATAATCCTCCTTTAAAAAGTGATTAAAAAACACACATTTTCCCAATTAAGATGCTTTCTGAGTGCATCACTTTCCGTATTTCGCCGTCATCTTCAATGTTTCCAGTTACTCCCTGCTGAAAATAGTTCTACTTTTTTCGTCACTCTCTCTCTGCTGGATCTCTTACTCTGTCAACCCATTTCTGATTTCGCCAAAGTGGGGATGTTCTACAGGTTCTTATGCTTCACCTTCATCTTTTTCAGCCTTAATTTCTTTGTATTTTCTTCTTCATTTTTGTTGTTGTCCTTTTTACCGGTAGTGTTTTTCAATGTACGTTGTGTTGAATTTTGTGGGGTTATCTTAATTTGTAATATGCATAATTTTCTTTAAAATAACACGTGCTTCTGCTTTTATGTTCATGTAAAATTTTGGGGATCTTTGACTTTGTGTAGAATAAATATTTATAGGGAATTAACTTGAGTTTCTTTGTCTAACAGCTTTGAATTGGATGGCTATGTGGTTTTATGGGAAAAAGGTGTAATCTTTGTTGCGCATTCTTAAAATGGACAGTGAGAAGAACACAGAAACCCTAGAAAGAGGTTTCTTGGTGTCGAAATTGAGTGAAAATGAAGGTTTCTGCAGTAAAATTCTAGCAGATGAGAATCCTGGTTGCTTGAGTAATGTTAGTGAGAAGTGTGTGGTTGATGGTTGTAGTGATCGAAATGAATGCAGCAGTGTTGAGTTTGAAAGGATAAATGTTAATGAGAGTGTTGAGGAATCTATGGAGTTAAAATTTTGTGGGGATGAAGGGGATAAGACTGCAAATGTTGAAGAATGTGTTGGAGAATTTGATGACAATTTGGATTTAGGTGAACTTTTTCAAGAGGAGAAGATTGAGGAGATAATGGAGGGAGGTAATGATGTGTTGCGCCCTCATGAACTCGGTTCACCGACTAAGATAGAAGTCTCCGGCAATAACATTAATTTGTTTGTTGAAGTTTTCGGTCCCTTAGATGGAATTTCTGGGAGTGATGATAATAATTTGGTTAACTCCGCGAAATGCAAGTTGGGAGAGAGTGACGTTAAGCAAGAATTAGCCCTAGAAGAAAATGGAACTCTATCTAGTGGTGTTACAGATTTAAGTGCCAAGTATGAAGGGAAAGATAGTACTGGTGAACAAGAATGTACATTTGATGTTGGTGATTTGGTATGGATTAAAACCCGAACCCAGTTGTGGTGGCCCGGAATCATATCTGATCCTTCCAGTGCTCCAGAAGATATGGCAAAGTGCGAAACAAAGGGCAGCTACCTTGTTAAATACTATGATAGTGCAAATTTTGCTTGTTGTGAAAATGCAGACTTGAAGCCTTTTCTTGAATACTACGAACAGATGTCGTTGCAGAAAACTTCAAGAAACTTTTATGGTTCAGTTGAGAAGGCTTTATGTGAGATTGGCCAGCGTGTAAACTTAACGATGACATGCCCTTGCTTCTTAAAGAAGAGTCAGACTAATGAAGAAAATCCTATGCCAATTCAGAAATCAAGTAAATTTGATGTTATGCTTTTATCTCAGTTTCAACCTGCAACTTTTGTTGCAAACATCAGGGATCTTGCCCGATCCACGTGTGTACGTAGTAAGGTCGAGTTGATGGGTATCAAGAATCGCTTGGCACCATTCTATCGCGCTGTTGGCCATTCTGAGTTGCCTATGCAGATGCTCAGGTTAGGCAGTGATGCTGCACAGACCACTCACGAGGGCGAAAAGCAGAATGCTTCTGTGGAAGCTCAAGATGGCAGTATGACTCGAAGCAGGAGGAAGAGGAAAAACCAAAGTGACGCTAGGGACATTGTTCTTGATGATAAAACAACTTCATCACCTAAAGGCTTGGAATCGCGCGAAAGGAAGAAGAGCAAGTACTTATCTTATCCTTATGTGGATGTGAAGAAAGGAGAGGAAAAGGAAGATCCTAAGCAAAGCTCCACCCCAGAGGTTACTAACAGCAGCACGGATTCGTGGAAAAGAGGTAGTACAAAGAAACCTCCCAAGGGACATCAGGTAATCAGCAAAGCAGACGACATTAGTGTTTGTTCGGATGAATTGCTAGCTGAACTACGTTCTTCAGCCCGTGATTGTTCATACATTAGCAGAAGTAAGTACTCTGATTCACTGAAGAGGTTCTTTAGTAGTTTCAGAATATTTGCATTTTTAGATGCTGATATAGCCTCCAAGATTCATGTGGACCAGCAGGCACTAAATCTTGACAAAGCTGAAGTGCAGATGGAAGGAAGTAAAGTGGTGAGGAAACCAAGAAAAAAGAAAACATCTGTCGTAGAGAGTGCCGGTAATGCTGTAGGTGACGAAACCTCAGTAACTGAAAATAAGAAAGCAAAGGAAAAAGCCAAAGGTAGGAGAGGTAGGAAAAAGAAGGAGGTGAAAATTCCTGAAGAACAGTTGGAAGAAGTGAGTGTAGTGATAGAATCAGAAAACCAGCAAGTTCCACTTGCATCTGGGAGTTTAGAAAATGCTATCAAAGAGAGAGAAAAATTTGTACCAGATTTCGAATCTGTACAGAATTCTCTCAGTATGGAGACAATCACTTCTCCCAGAGGCTCATGTATGATTAGCTTCCAGCAACCTTTCTCTGCTCCGTTCAAAAGCAGTACTGCTCCACACCCGAGTGGAGCATCAATGCCGAGCCTAGCTGATATAAACTCAATCCCAAAGCTACCAGATTTGAATGGAAATCATGTGGACCATATACCGGTTGGAGGACCACCTTCTATAGATATAGTTAATCCTATATCAGAACAAAGGAAGGAAGGGTTGGCCTCTCCTATCATAAATGGTGTTCACCAAATCGGCTTTGCTTACGTTTCACCTTTCAAGAATGTGCCGATTACTTTCCGAGACACTCCTCTATCAAATAATGGGGCGACCGGCCCTCATCAATGTCTACTAAATGGAGAGTTTCCAGCACAAACACTTAATCCCATCACAAAGAATGCAGGGGTCAGCCCATTGGTTCAGCAACACTCACTTCTGATGGGGAGTTTTCTTTCTGATGTCAAACCCACACCGAAGAAAAGAAAGAGAAAGGAGAAGACTAGTGAAGTTGCTTCAGCCATCCCAGACTTGAACAACAATTTCATGGATATGATGAGTCCCCCGGGAATGCCTACACCGGAGGGAATCTCTATTCCACCAGAAAGCGAATCACAAAAGAAAATGCGTTGCAGATCCGCCACCACTGAACCGAGCGGTAGTCTTCTTCTCAACTTCACTCCCGGATGCATTCCTTCTAAAGAGACATTAGTAACTACATTCTCAAGATTTGGGTTGTTGAAGGAATCCGAACTCGTGGTCTTGACCGACGAAAGTATCAAGATTGTGTACGAGAGAAGCTCCGATGCTAGATTTGCGTTCCGGAGTTTGGAGAAAAGCCATACGTTCGGAGAATCGCTCATCAGCTTCAATCTTGACAGCTGCAGCATCCCGGATCCTCCGAAGATACGAAAGAGGAAGAATGTGCAGCTGCAGCTGCAATCCTTTACGCCCGCGAGTGCATGCAAGAATCGGACCAAGGCCGGGGAGAGGCCGGATATCGCCTTCATCATGCAGAATGTGGCGATGATGAAGGCCACACTGGAGAAAGCAGGGGATAATCTCTCTCAGGAGACGAGGGCGAAGCTGGAGAATGAGATCAAAGCTTTTCTTGATAAGATCAGCTCGGTGACTGGCTCATCTTCCTAACTGTAAGATTATCAATAACTTTATAGTCCATTTTTATCCATGGTTTCTTGGGGGGGAGCAGGTAAGCTTTTTGTACTGCTGATATTTTTTGAACTAGTTTGCTGCTCTTTCCTCTTTGGTATGAGATTTCTTTGTGATATTAGTATTATTATATAGTTGGCTAATTTTTGGTTCTTGATGGATGATAATTGGGTCATGGTTTTTATGCAAATCGAGATTAACATGCATGCTACATGTTTGATTGTCATGCGTGCATGGTTTGATTGCATTGATCTTGGGCCTTGTGACATTTTTGGGATTTTAGTTTACTCTAGCCCAAATTGGGCCTCAGCCCATCACCATTGAGGTATTTGACGTATATAGAGAAAATTCACTTGATAAGTTAGTACGTTAAATAATAGTCGGTAAATCACATAGAAGAACTGATTTTGGAAGGTGTATTGGGGCCACGGCCACTAGATGTAAGCGATAAATTTTATCTTTAAAGATTTTAGATCGACTATTTCGCTTTTTGAAATTGTAGTTTTCAATCCTGATTGCGCTGAAATTGCAAATTTAATTTATAATTTTAAATTGTGGATCCGCCTAACTAGATGTAAGAGATAAATTACACTAAACTAACCAATTATGAGCTGAATGTATACATTTAAAGTATGTATTTATGACTAATAATTGGGGATAGCTTAAAAAATTCAAACTCAAAAGGTGAAATTCGCAATTTAGTAGGTGGAGTATAATTTTAAAATAAAGCAAACTCGAAAAGGCGGATAAAATATTAAGTTTTTTAAAAATGATAAAGTTGATATGTGATTAGCACACTCATACGCCGTTTAGATTTACCTCCGATAATTAATATACAAAGTTTTATCCGGACCATACTATACTATACATTCCCATTTGCCAATGTGTTTGAATTGAAATCTTTAATAATACAAAAGCACTCAAAATGACTATTTTCTAAAACCAAAGTACATACCCTAAATAAGCCAAAAACATTCTTTAATAAAAACACATGTAAAAGTACAACATTATCTTCCTCGAACTTTCACCAAATCCCAAATGTATCTTTGAATGTTTCTTTTCCACCACTAACAATACAAATATTTAACACAAACAATAAAGTAATCATACTCAAAGACTTCCACATTTCCCATTCACACTCACCTAGTAAAAATTTAGTAGTAGGATGTCACACAGAACATTTGTAAGAACCACAAAATAAAAAAAAGTAAAATTACTATTCTATCCTCTCATTTCTTGACAATGAACCCTAAATCAAGAACAACTCTGAGATTACATATATAGTTATAACTAATTAAACTAACGGATTCGTTGCGGACGAACCGTATCCGTTCATCAACCCGGTCCACGATCCGAGCCCGCCGAAGTTGTACCCGAAAGAATCTTTCCCCAGATCGGAATTACAAGCTTGTTGATGATCATGCCACTCGAGCGACAGAATCTTCGTATTCGGCTTCGTATCGACGACGTCGTTTTGAGTATCGTACGGCTGCATCAGCCTCTGACAGCTCTCGAGAATCGCCGGATTCGAATTCAATTGATCAATAGACGACATTCCGAACGGCGCGCAGCCGCCGTGGAAGGCGGCGCCGGCGGCGTTATGGGGCGCCGCCATCATCCCGCCGTAATTTTCGTTGTTGATGAAACCCTCGTGGTCGCCTAATAGGGCTTCGTATTTGTTCTCCGTGAAGTCGATTGGGGTCTGATTATTCTCGAGGAGGTAGCTAGGGATTTGAGTTGTACCGTACAACCCCGCCGCTGCATGGAGGGAAGCGAAGTGGAGCTGGTCGGGGAAGGCGAGGTGGAGGTCGGTGGGGGTGTGGTTGTGTCCGTACGAGAGCGGCGACGACATGCCGACGTTGGGTTGGTTGAGTAGGAGGGGCGAGGTGGAGGAGGGGGAGTGGTGGTGGTGGAGGTCTCCGGAGGTGGAGGATGATTTCTTTGAGGAGACTTTTTTATTTTTCCGGCAGCCGCCGCCGACGGGGATGTTGCGGAGGGTGCCGCCCTTGGTCCAGTAGCGGCGGCAGGCCTTGCAGAAGTAGCGGGGCTGGGAGAGGCTGTAGTTGTTGTAGTAGCAGAATTTGGTGTGGGTGGAGTCGCAGCGGGGGCATTTTAGGGATTGCTCGTGTTGGGGGTGGAGGCGCCGCTCCATCAGGGGGCGGCTGCATGTCAGCATCTCGTCGCCGGTGGGAGTCGTGATTGGGGAAGAATCCATGCCTGTCCCCTCCTCGGAAATTGTGCCCTAAAATTTTCAATTTCAGTGAAGATTGTGTCAGCAGATTAGTTCAGACTTTCCACGCAAAAACTTATATTTGTAATTTTCTACATTTGAATTCATTCGCAAATTATCGTCTAACGAGCCAATCAATATTAGTCATACGATCAAATAGAATACTTTATATATATTACCAATTGTATAAGGTGTTATACTCAAATTCGTAAAATTTTGCACTTTCTTCAAAATGTCTACTATTTAAACGTCACTCTATAAAAGCAAATTCATAATGTGGATAGTATGTGAAGCTCAAATTGAGTCATTAGTTCTAATACTAATTGAAATTATTAAAATCAATTAACAAATCTGCATAAATAGAAGAAGCATATTAAAATGCATGCAATAATAATGGTAATCGATTCCTACCTGCAACCAGTCGGATGAATCCATGCAAACTTGCAGAGAAGTAATTCCCATCTAATACAAAACTGAAAAACAAGTGATGATGCTTCAAACAATCCCTCCACCACTTTGAAATGATAGATACGAGAGAGAGGGGAGAGAGATCTAGAGAGAGAAGTGGGTTGGAATAGCAAATGGAGGAGTGGGGATTGATAGGGAATAAGAAGGAAGAAAAAGCAAACAGTGGTGGGACTGACTCCAACACTCACTACTGCCCCCAGCCACTATGGGGCCCAAGGGGGTGCAGTGGCCCCACCTCGGATGTCAGACGGCTGGGATTGTCTGTTGATGCAAATCTGGGCCGCAGATGAAATTGGGGGGGGGGCGTCAGTAATCGCGGCTTCGTAGAAGTCTATGTCTGACGTGACAAGAGAATTTTTGGGTCCAAGATAAAGAGAGAGAAGGAAGAGAGAGACTGAGAGAGGAAGCACATACAGATAACTACCGAAAGCGCACTCCAAAAGCGGGGTCCACGGTCGGGTCCCGAGCTCACTCTCCCCGCAAGCAAAGGATAAATTCTCTCCTGTCACGTGTCTCATTCTCCTCAATCCTCGGCCCTGTTATAAATTTGTCTTAAATAAACAACGTTTTATTTTATTTGAATTTGAGACGATCTTGATTCACTTCTTTTCGATATAATTATTAAGAGAAGTTAAAAATTAGATACCACAAAAAAAAAAAAAAAAGTTAATAGTAGTGTATAAGTACTTTGACACTTTCGGAGCGAGATAAAATGAGTGGGAAAGTGATACAAGATAAATAAAACGAGTGAATAATAATATAAATTGATTAATGTAGATTTTCATTCCCACTTGTAATTTTTAAATTTTGCTTGGGATTTTATGCCGTGCACGTAGCTATATAGGCCTAATGCATTGGATACTAATAATATGCATTTTTCGTTCTTATGTATTAAAATAAAATATATATAATTAAGGCTATTATGAAGTGGCTATAAAGTGATAAGCAGTTACTTTAAATTTTTACTGTATATTATGAAGTGGCTATAAATCCAATTTTAATCATAGAGCAATTATTTATGGCACTTTTATTTTTCTAATCTACTATTCAATCATAGGGCTTGTACTTTTTTTCACTTTTTCTTTAACTAAAATATGAAGGTATTTATATTTCGAATTTGAAGACATACTCCACTAATTTGAACTTAGTGTCCAATAAATTGTCAAATTGAGAGCTTATTATTTAAGAAATATTTATTGTATTTAAATGAATAGATTATGCTAGTCTGAAAATACCCACTAATTTAATATTTTATTGCTTGCTCTTAATAAATTTCTGCAAGGATTATCCAAGCAAATAATCATGATTTGCTTGCATGTATGCAGTGTTTTTGTTCTTTTAGTAGAAAATGTCGCATCCTTTCAAAGATGGGAAACTTTCAAAATTTTGAAATAAAAGAGATGCTTTATTATAAATAAATAGGTCTTGAGGATGAAGCTATATTTGTAAATGATTCCTTTAAATTGAAAACGTCTTTGTTCCCATTGATTTAAATAACAAGACAAGTAAAAGTTGAGTTTTTTTGCCCTTAAAACTTTAATATGGAAATAAAATTTGCTACCTTTCTTCTCGTGCAAGGTTGTCCTTGCATCTCAGGCAACCCAACAAAGAGGAGAACAATTGCACTATCTCCAATAAGATATAATACATACATATAAGTAGAGAGAGAGAGAGAGAGAGAGAGAGAGAGAGAGAGAGAGAGAGAGAGAGAGAGAGAGAGATTCTTGTGCTCCAAATACGCTAAGGACCAGTAGAGGTCGCTCCATGGATGCTAAAGGTGATCGTGGAAAAATTAATATTTTTCTTTCTTATTTTTAGATCTTTAAAGTCGTTTTATCTATCCAAATTTATGATTGGTGTATAAATACGTATAAAAAAAGTATTTCCTTCCTTCCACTTTAATTGTCTAGTTTCTTATTAATATAGAGAAAATAATAAAGTAGTGAAGTCTATTAAATTATGTAAAAATAGAAGAAGAGAGAGAATTCTCGCGGGTGAAAATTATTTATCTAATAAATAGAATTAGACAATTAAAGTGCGATAGAAAAAATAAATACTGAGCGAGAGTAATTGAGTTTTCAAAATAAGAATACTTGTTCGATTTGATTAACACGTCAGTATCTAAATTCTTTGTATTTATATTGCATGATAAATTAAGATCATCATTAGTTCACATGAATCCAACTTGGGGACATGTGCAGTCAAACTGATGTCGGATGATATGCTGACCCAGCATCTATGTGGGCCCTAAAGTGAACCAAATCAATAACAGAAAAGACATATTCGTGTCCTCTTGGGATGACAAAGTTGGTAAAGTGGATTGTCCGGGGCCGATAGGTCCTAGGTTCAAATTTCACTGGACGCAACTTTGTGGAGCCTGTCACTCTGTCCTATTAAGGGTGGTTTACCTCTCCTGTGTGGTTTGCAGGCTACTGCACAGGAGCGAGGTTTACCCTGTGTGCACTGAAGGTAGCGGCTGCGGGTTCCTCGTTATCAAAAAAAAGAAAAGACATCGTCATCAAATTCCAAATATTAATTAATAATGATCCACACTTTGTTGCAAGTGTTATTATACTAATCTACCCATCTACCCTATATAAAATACAAAATTACCCAACTTCATAAAAACTATCCACTATATACCCAAATTGTCTAAAATACCCCCATTTTTCACTTTTCTCACCTGAAAAGTGTCAGGTCCGTGATTGGACAGTGTCCAATCGGTCGGACCATGTCCGACCGTGATCGGACCATGATCGGACTGTGATCGGACCGTGATTGGACCACCATGATCAGACCGTGATCGGACCATGATCGGACCGTGATCGGACCACCATGATCGGACCATGATCGGACCGTGATCGGACCATGTCCGATGTGTCCCACCGTGATTGGTCATGGTCCAACCGGTCGGACCATGATCGGACCCTCCGGTCGGATCGTGATCGGACCATCTCATAGTTTGACTTTATTGAAAAAGTAGGGATATTTTCGTCAATTTGGATATATGATGTAGTTAAATATAAGAATTGGGTAGAAATGTGTTTGACTTTGCCCAAATGATCATTTCACCGCCAGACTCTTGTTGCAATCATAGGACTAATGAGATCTAGAGGCAATGGCGAGGCGGCGATTTGTTAACTAAATTAGTGTTAAAATATAATGTGAACGGAATTAATTAAGACTAATGAAGATTTGATTTTGGATTAGTGGTGTGCCGCTTTGATGTTGCCTGCATGTGAATGCCTACGTGTTAATCACACAATTTAATTAATTTATTACGTTGGACACGCTTCTCCACGTGCATTATAAAAAAAACTAATATGCCAATAATTTCGTTAGAGATCACTATATCAGAATTTTAAAAATGCACATACTATTAAATTTCTAAAAACATACTCTGTATTAAGTGGTGTATGATTTTTGTCACATTTAATTAGCAAGCATCCGTGAGAGAGAGAAAGAGAGAGAGAATATGAAGAATGGTAAGAGTGGAGACAAATAGTTAGTTGTGAATACGCATGCGCGAATAGGAATATTGCGGGCGACAAACAAACATAGATTCCATCATCCTTCAAACATTTGACGTATCAAAGTCTCATGAAGGTCGGTCGATACAATCCTTTCTATCCGCTCACTAGTACGTATACATATATTAATATTAGTAAAAATTTGTGAGCGTCAACTATCTATTAAGATTTTTTGTATAGCTTCGTAGAAAATATGATTAGTTTTACTATAATAGTATGACATAACATACACGGATGAATTCAAGATTCAGATATTTAGGGATGGGAAATAGCATATAGTTAAGTATACAATTAGATTCAACGGTTCCGTATACTATATATTGCTCATAGGTAGCGTGATGCGTGATTACTCACCAACCGTATTGTAGTGCAAATTAGCTAGAGCTGTTGGAAACTCCGTTAACGAGAGGCGAGAGCTGCATGGTGTGGGCTGATACATAGTTGGGAAAGGATGGGATGGGCCTAAATTATGAGCCAATAAATTAAGTTTGTGCTAAATCTTGATATTAGTTAAGACAAAATCATGGGTTTGGTTCAAATGAAAGTAAGCTTAAGAGTAAACCGTCGCATTCATCCGTCACATTTCCCAAACATTCAAATTAATCTGTACCTTTCGATTGGGATAGATTAGCCTATATATCCTAATTCCGTCTGTTATATTCGTCCCCTCCTTCGTCTCACCTTCTCTTGCTGCTGACATGGCTCTCTCGCAGCATCGTTTCAATATTGAAATACAGAATTTCTTAGCAGAAAATTGCCACGCTCCAAACAGAAAAGCAATGAAAAACAGAACAGCACTCTTCCACAAAAAGCTGCTGGTCAACTCATTCTTCAACACAGGAAGGTTATAACGGTACATGGCATTATATCCTTTCCCAAGATTCATCATAACAAGCTTCTCATAGTCACTGGTTATCAATGGCATCCCCATTCTCTTCTCCATCTTTACATCACCAAGGCCGGTACTAAACAGAAGCCGAAAAGACAACACGCTATACACCAACACCTTCTCCCTATTAGCAACCAGCAAGTAACCTCCAATCGCATCCACGGCCAGAGGTTGGTCCATCTCCAGCCTCCTCTTTGATCTAACACGACACTTGAAGTTCATCACATCGCCTAGTAATGAAGTCTGAATGAATTCCCCTTCCGACATCAACCCGTAAGCCTTGGTCCGGTCCGTGGCATCAAAAGCATAAGTGTTAACAAGAGAGCCATTCAGTCCTTCACAGTGACTCTCCTTCAGTCTCATGGTTCTCAAATCCAAAGAGCCTGCACCGGCATCCGTAAGAAAGAGAAGCCCTTGTTTTACGAATTCAATTGGCCGTCTAGTAGAATAGGCGCCTCCATATAGAGTACCATCCTCATTGAAGACATTGATTCTTCCACCGTACTCCGTCCCCAAAATGTACCGCTTCCTACCAACATGGTGGAGTTCTAACATAGTGATATGCAAACGGCCTAATGCCGGTATCTCAAATCTCCAAACTCTCTCCATGTGCAAGGAGCTCCACTCATTACCCTCCCAAACGCAGTGCAATACAATAACGCCATTGCCATGGCCCGTGATGATCATGGACTCGTTCTTGTATACCGATAAGTAAGAAAGAATGGCAGTGATGGGTGAGGGTTCCTCTGAATCCAAGAATGTGTTAAACTCCAATGCAATTTTACCACTTCTAAGGAAGAGATATAACTTCCCCTTATCATCCCCAACAGCAAAATACTTGCTCAAGCCTTCAAAATCCTTAATAGGCAACACATTGATACAACTGGAGATTGAGTTTAACTTGACTGCTGAGACAGACTGAAACCTCTCCTCCCAAAAAGTGTTATTCTTGGTCATGGAAATAGGCCTAGGCTTAGTCTCCCCTCTTCCTCTCATCTCTCCTTTACCAGACAACCCATTCTCTACCTTAATTTTCTCAAAACCTAGCATTTCATCATCATCTACCGATAAAGATGACAACTTTGGTCCTACCCAAATCATCAGAAAACCGGGATTCTAACCCAGAAACAAGATGCGTTAAGTTTTGGACTAATTCTTGAAGTTTCTCCAATTGGAGCTGCTGATTCCTCACGAAATCGTGATCAACATTATTTTCTTTAAATGGCTTGTCATTTTCCTCAAAAGGGATGTTATATTTGCTGTCTTTTTTGATAACTGAGTTGGAATTTACTGACGGGTCGGATTCGGATGCAAGAACAAAGCAAGACAAACTTGGAAATAAAATAAACTTGCCACGAGCAAAGAAACAGTTAGTACGATGATCAACTTGCCTTTTCTGCGAGAAACGGCCATCCAAATTGAAATCTGAGCGCGATGGGCTGTTGCAGTTACCGTTAACTTGGCAGTTGAGCTTTGAAGTTTGAAGGTGAGATACTAAAATCTCAAGAGCAAGAAAGGGCGAGTTCTGTTGAAAATATTGTTTGAACTGGGTTTGGTCCGAAAACAACGGCAGATACGCGCTTTCATTTTGTTTTAATGATAGATAAAGAGGGCTGTAAAATATGAATCTTTTCACATCTAAAGTTGAGTGTGAAGTAACATCGTAGTAGCAGTTTGAATCTATAATTTATAATATGTTTTACCATCAGAATTACAAAACCATTAGATATGGGACCAGATTATTAAATTAAAAAAAAAGGTTACCTAAGAATCTGTAATCAAAGTTGTAGCTATGTTTTATTGCCTTGAAAACTACAAATTTCTCTGAAATACAGTGCCAGATACTGAATCCAACCTTCGTAATAGAAATAAAGGGAAGGCATAAAAGATGCACCACCCAAAACGAGATTACAACATTATGATTTTATGGACTATGCTAGTTTATAGTTAATAAAGAAAAGGTTACTACAAAAGATACAACGGCAAATTAGCCTGAACTAAATCTCTCTCTCTCTCTCTCTCTTTCTGCATCTCCTAACTTCCTACAGTAAACAAAAAGGTTATCCATGGTAGTATCAAAAACCAAATGGCGACTTTTTCCTGCTTCCGCCTTCACCATATTGTTCATTCCATTTTCTCAACTCATTCATGCTAGCTGCATCGAAGGCAACTGAGGGCCCCACCTGTTATCGAGATCAATATTATATTAGTCTTAATTTTTTTGACGCATGGACTAATAAAAGCTTTGGAAAATACAAGGAAAAACCTTCCCATTAAGATTTTGGGATTATATTTTACCTTGGTTTTAGCTTGAGTAAAATCATCCAACTTGAGTGGTCTTAAAACTGGGAGTTCATCAATCTTGCCACCCTGCAAGGAGAAGATTAATGCATATGAATTTCAAGAAAGGTATAGCCAACTTGGAAGGTGTATCACATGATGCATTTTGTCTCTCAAGGATCAATGGTCGCATTAAAATTTTCCCAATCTTCCTACCATAGTCTCCCCTTTCATGAAAATGTAACAATGTAAAGACAGCACATGTTAACCTCAGCTCCAAGAATAAGTTTGTCGTTTTTTCTCTCTGGATGCTTCACAATTCTGACATATTCAAAGATCTGATACTAGGATGATAAGGTAGTCTCATAATGCTTAGGGGTTCAGGAGTACAACCAACATTTCAAAGAACTGCCAGTCATATCTGCAATGCGATGTGGAAACTAAAAAAACCAGAGGATTTTATATTACTCACCTTGCTTTCTACTTCCAGTAACTCATGGACAGGCCTATATGCTGCAGCAATACAAAGATTCTGCAGCAGAGAATGCAAAAGTTAGTTTAGAAAATAAGTAGCAATCAACTCTATTTGCAAAAATATGGCACTCAATAGTAACCTTCAGATCGCTGCCTGAATAGCCTTCGGTAGCATTTGCAAGTTGGTCCAAGGGAAACCCAGTTTCCAGATTTTCTCGAGCTAGGATTATCTTGAGTATTTTCAGACGATTTTCAGGATCTGGCAGATCCACGTAGATCCTAATGTCAAGCAAACATACAACGTCAGAGTCACAGTTCATGCGTCTTAATTTACTTTCTGTCTTTTACTCATTAGAAATTTACCTTCTTGGTAAACGACGAATGACAGCATCATCAAGGTCAAATGGTCTATTTGTAGCACCAAGCACAAGGATTCTCTGGCTGTCTTTTGACCTCAAGCCATCCCAGGCTGCCATAAACTCATTTCGCATTCTTCTAGTTGCCTCGTGCTCAGAAGCACCACCACGGGCACCAAGTAAGCTGTCAACCTGAAATGGCACATGAGGAGATATAGTAATGAAGCCAAAACAGGTCCGTCTCAAGATAAGAAATAAAAATGATGTAACTACTATGCTTGATCAGTTGCTTAAATCACTAAGCTTCTGTAAAGAATCCATATTTGTTCCACAAAATATTAACTATAATTACTGATGGAAACGATGACCATCAACACATCATCCTGAATCAAGTAG
Source organism: Lavandula angustifolia (assembly GCA_028984105.1). Lineage (NCBI taxonomy): Eukaryota > Viridiplantae > Streptophyta > Magnoliopsida > Lamiales > Lamiaceae > Lavandula > Lavandula angustifolia. The sequence continues at coordinate 27,818,029 of CM054806.1, read as the reverse complement.
CATGAGCAAGGATACCGTTAAATTGAACTATTCATTAGCATATAGCCCACAAGGAAGAACAAAAGAGGGAGGTGGTCCCACCTCATCAACGAAAATGATGACAGGAGCCAGCTTGCTGGCAAAGGAGAAAAGTGCCCGAGTAAGTTTTTCAGCATCGCCAAACCACTGCATCAAGGCAAGGGAAAGATGTTGGTAGCCATATATGAATTCACTGGTGAATGCAATGGTTCACATGCTTCTGAATACATCAAAAAGCTCCAAGTATGTATCCTTACAATCATGATGTTTTCCCTGTTTCAACCATGTTCAGGTACCATTATTCAATTCTTGATCTTAATTTAAAGTCTCGTTCACATATCTTACTGATGCAAATTCTCTATTTTGAGTACAACACATGATTTTATACTTGAGACCTAGGATATCAGTAAATATTACTACAAAAAACATAAAGTGCATTGATCTTGAAGGAAAGAGTACAACAGGATGAGTAATACCATATAAAATAAAGAACTATCTATAATACAATGGTCCAACATAAAGCCAAATCAGATAGGGAGAATTTTAAAAATCAGGCATGGCAGAAAGTGCTCTGCCATTACAAATAGTTAAATACACAAGAGATGAACCCATGACACTAACTTGCAACAATGGATACCAAAACAATACAAATCAATAAGCTATTAAGCTGCTTGCAGGTGAAACATTTTTTAATCAATATTCATCACCTGAGAAGCACCAATCAGTTCATCCACAGAAGATTTTATACAACATCCAAGCATCAGAGGTCAATAATTATAAGATATGCATGATGAAGACCACAATACTTGTTAACAAACTATAATTTTGGGGGAGGATTAACATCATCACCACAAAATAATCTGATATTTCTGAACGCCATAATTTCAACTTACCTTAGATGTAAGTGTTGAACCAGTAATGCTGATGAAATTTGCACCAGCTTCTGTTGCAAGTGCCTTTGCCATAAGGGTTTTTCCAGTTCCAGGGGGACCAAAAAGTAATATCCCTTTGCAGGGCTGAGAGAAGAAAAAAAAATGTTACAACTGTGGACAAACGAACTGAAAATAGAGATTACGTGTAACAGTAAATTACCCGCAACAAATTTCCACAAGAGAAAAGCTCAGGTCTCCGCATAGGCAGAATCACGAGTTCATTAAGTGCCTTCTTCACGTCTTCTAGTGCTCCAACGTCGTCAAATTTGACACCAATCTCCCCTGGAGGAACCACTGCCGAGACGAAGTTGTTCTCATAGTCATCCGTAGCAAGATTCTACAATAAGCTTCGCTTCAATATAATACAAAAGAACTAAAGTCATTTTACAATAACAAAAGATTTAAAAAAAACCTTCAAATTCTGGGACGGCTTCTTTGAAGCTGTTTCCTGCTCCTTTAACCTCATAATTGCAAGTTCAAGGCTACAAAATACAACTTACATCAGTCATCATGATGCTGTCATGCAGATAAAAACTGGTTCCAAGAAAACAAGCACAGATGTAATTACCTCTCACGAGGAATCTGCAACCGATCCCCCTTAACCGAAGGAATAGCACATGAGGATAGGTAATGATTTTTGGCCCAGCCTACTACTTTCTCAGCTTCTGCAGTTCATAGAAGAAAAAAAGGATAAGTTGTGGTCATAGCTTGGAGGGTAACTTGTAGTTATAATGTGAACGGTAACTTGTAGTCATAACTTCAGGGATAGCTTGTAGTTATAACTTGAAGGATAATTAAATAGTCATCCTAACACACATAAGAGATCAATCTGAAGGACGGATAGTTAATTCAAACAATAGGAACAACTTCCATAAAATCATATACTGCATCAGATTTGAATTGCAATTGATAACTTGTTACCACCTAGAGTAGGTAACCAAGTTGAACCAGGTAGTGCAATAGCATGTCACGTCAACACTATCCCAGAGAGATTCGCAGTTAAATAATTTCATAATGTACCAGCTAGTGCACTAAACACCACTTTTATAAGAAACTCTGTTACTCCTCACCACTTTGATACAAGAATATTCTAATATTTAGATAATTGAAGTAAGACTATAGTTTTAAAAGAACAATTCAATCAAATTACCATGCAGGATTTCTAACATTAGCTTAATAATTAATATCAAAACGTAGATCTGCAAATATGTTTCTTACTCTGTCTTGTCAATGTAACACCATCAGTATTTACATTTAGTAAGTCCATGCATAATAACTCGTGTTTCTCAAGAACCTGAAATGAACAAAAACTTTTTTAAGAATAGTGAGAAGTAAAACTAACACCACCAAATAGAATTGTGAATGTACCTTATGCAATTCACCTAGGTTGTTTCGCGATATCACTACTCCCTTGTCCTCCTCAATCTGTTTATTAAATATTCTCAAGAGATCTTCCTCCTGTGGTCATCAAGCAACATACGAAACTCACTTAGTACTAACTTCTTTTGCATGTTCTCCTCTTTGCATGTCTAATTGATTAGTTTACTCTGATACATAATGATGCCAAAAGTTTCTGAATTGTCTTGTTGTTCAGGGTTTTGTATATGCATGTTTAACACAAAAAACTATGTTTCATTATAAACTTTATATAGATAAATTCTCAGATACTGAAAATCTTTCACAATTTTGAGAAAGAAAAAAAATTAAAAGATACTCTTCAGATATATGGTGAGAAAAAATTAAAAAGATCAGAATTAGAACTAGCAGGGACTATGTTAGCTTTCTTTAAGAAATCAAGTGAATGCATTATCTGACAAAAGGTTTCTCCAGTATATCGTGCAGATGGCTCATACTCGAATCAAGAATTTTATCAAAGCAGAAATAGCATCAGGATAAAAAATGAAATGAGTTTCTAGACAATAATAGAAAATAAGAATTACCTTCGGCGGATGTAAACACATTATGTTAGTGAATAGCTTATATATTTCATCCTCTTCAGACCGTTTAGTGGGTCTTAATCCATCTGTAAGTCTCTTCAAAAGAGGCTGAGAACAGAACATCAAATATTTGACATTATATCAAGAGAAATGGATAGTCATATTAAAGACAAGATGTTAAAATAGTTCTAGAGCTCATGAGATTTACCAACTTAGCAAGACGGCCCAAGTTTGGAAGTATCATTGTCTGTCAAAAACCAAACCAAAGGTTAACAGGTTTTTCCTTGACGAGCACAAAGGAGTTGCAAAATAATCATGCCCCATAAGAAGCCGCGAATGAAAATAATTTCTTAATAATTGGAACTTACAAATTTGTCCTTTTCTTTTGAGCTTGATCCTCCTTCCATTTTGTTTTGTCCACAAATCAAGACAACAGGCCCTGATAATTTGTCAAACATCTCTTGCATCTTGCTAACAAACTCTTTCCTATTTGACTTGGAGACTGCCTTTGATAGCCACGAGGAAGAATCTGGAAAATAGACCACAAGTGGTTGTTGCAACTCCAAAACCTGTATTCATCAAGCAAAAATGTAATTGCAAAAAACTGAAAGCACTGACAACCATATATGAAAGATAGAGAAAGAGCATTGTTATTGTCATCTAAACTTTATACCTCACAAAGCACTTCCATTGTAATATAGCTATCATGTGTTTGAGCATCAGCATCATGTTCAATATCCTTCACTGTAAAATGATTAAAGGGAGACCATGTTTATGGTTTAAGAATCCACAATTTCAACCAAAAAGCATGCACGCATCATTTAAGAGAACTAATAGTGTAGATCTTCAAACTGGACTGAATTATTAGTCAGGAAGTAAATGACCAATACCTAATTCTGGCAACAGAAAAAGAAAACGATTTTTCTAGAATCCTAATTAGCTGAACAACATACAAAAGTACCTATTCAAAAAAGGAAAGTGGTTCTAACTAATACCCCTCCAGAGCAGTAGCATGCATGCAGATTCATGAAGTATATGTAAAATACAAAAAAGCAGCACACATCCAGATTCTTGTTCTAGGTTCTCAAAATGTGGTACTCAGTGAGGAATACAAACCATGAAGCCAACACACCGAATGTTTTGTAGTAGCTTCCGCACTTTTCGCCTCCTTTACTTCTTCTGATGTCTTGCAACTAATATCAAAAACAACAGCTACTTGTTCCCCATTCACTTCAACAACCTCCCCTCGTTCACCACTAGACAAATTCCTGAAAATATAAAGTTCTTTCAAAAATCAACAAATTCATAAAATAAATGGAACTGCAAACACAGAAGAAACTATGAATAGGCACCAATGTGTGACAACATGCATGCCAAACAGCAAGAATTTATTATTGGCACTTATCAATAAGCTGTCAGCAAATTTAACTTATATTTCCTTTTTAGGACACAAAAGATTAGAAGCTATTCCACATGAATAACTTATCAACCCACCTGCCACGAATAATAGTATAAGCATTTGTTGGACCATCCGATGTTGGTATCTTCCCCAATACAATCCTGTGACCAATGTATATGTCAATGATGATGTGAAGATAAGTTCAAAGATATGGCCAATGTGTTTTTTTTCTGAAGGCGTATCTAGTTAAAAGGAATGCCCCTACTACCCCCACTCAGGCAGCCGCAAAGAGGTAGAAGAAATATGAAGTTGACAAAGAGTCAATTTAAGATTCCATTTTCCTATGGTCAGATTTCCTCTCTGTAGAGGTGAAGTCTTAAGTTTTGGATGGTTAAGGGAACTATTTGCTATTGGGTTAGCAGAAGGACTAGCTTGAATCTGTCCACTCGACATTACCATAATACAGGTTTTTGACAAAGACAAACTTTACAACTGAGAGGCAATCCCATGTGAAACCAAAGAGAATTAACAAAGTAAGCTAAGCAAGATAACTTAATCATCTAGAACAGCCTAATACAAGAATGCATGGTTTAAATATGTGCATCTCCGTCCCTGATTGCTAGCATGCCTGTATAACTTGAGCTAAATCGTTAAATTATTCAGCTGATTTACATCACAGATCTGTATCTAGCTTCTTTGCAGCAATAGAGGTTTTTCCAAAGTTGAGCCTCTAATGATCTATTGTATTCAATTCTTGTAATATGCTTATTCATCATTACTTACGAAGGAATCGGCATCCTCTTACTTTAACGGTGTATTTCTCAAATTGAAAGGAAGGCATACTTCTAGCAGATGGTAAAGGGGGCTAGCAATCACAAAGCTCAACATCTTATAAACAACTATAGGAACCTACAACGGTATTTTTCTTTTCTTGTAAGTTCAACAAGGAATGATTTCTATGGTATACTTGTTCCTTCAATTTCTTAAACACTAAAACGAGTTCTCTGCATAAAAAGCAATAAACGAGATGAAGAATGTCCAAAAAGCAAGACGCAGCAATTGTAGATGAGCAATACCACCAGTGAAACTCAAACAAGAGATGCAATAACATCGAGCAATGGAATAAACATTATGTTTAACAATTCATCCTGAATTTGCATCCATTTCTTCTACCTAATGCATGGAGTTACCATTTTAACATACAGACAGAGAAACAGTAATTCAATCATCTCAAGAGTAATTAACCTTGGAAATGCAACAAATAATGTTCTCAAGACAATAACACCATGTGAAGACATTCAATAACGATTTTTACAAGAAATCATGCGCCAATAATGTTGAATTTCTTTAAAGAAAGGGCCAGACTGTAAGTTTGTTGAGAAATGTCACATGAAGACAATTACCTATTGTTTGCTTCAATGCAAACAGATGGTCCAATGTACTTCACTCGATCCCCTGATGAAAGATAATTTGATGTATCACCAGAAGAATTGGAAGGTTAAAAATCTACTTACTCGCAATAAGAACAAGCGTAATGCATTTTGTAACATTTTGAGGCCAACTAACCAATTAAATGTCAAGAATGCACTTGCCTTATAAAGACATTGGTTCTAACTTATTCGGCTTGTGAATGGGAATTTCAAAAAAATACATTCATCCGTTGATCCCTTATAAGAATTCAGTTTTCCACAAAGAGATTGCTAGAAAGGTAGAATTTATTTTACTTTTGAAAAATAAGAAGATAATACTTTTAAAGAACTTTGAGGTAACAGTTAGAAGTACTGAAAATATTTGATATAGTTTTGGGGGTAAAACAACGGATCTGGTTCAAATTATCTCGCAATTAGACACCCAAATTACCTTGAAGAAATTGCAGAATGGCCCAATAAGGATGTAAGAGAGGAAAGAAGAACTAACCAAGATCTTAACCTAGAATACGGTAATCACATGAATATGCAAGCTATATGCCATGGTATAGAAAAACAGTGGAAACTAAAAATTCCGATTTTTCCAGAGACCTTGCTTATTTAGAATCTTTTAAGGCACCTTCAGCAGGAAGATAACTTCAAAAAAATGTCCTTAAAGTCTAATTTGGCAGCAAAGGCTTACCTTTCTTTAGTGTTTGACTGGATTGTTCTGAAGTTTCTGGATTCGAAGACGTTGAGGAACTTTCAGATTCTCCAGAAACACTCTGCAATACAGATACAAAGTTACAAACTATTAACAAACATATCTAAATTAAGGAAATTCACATAAACTTCCTGGAGATTGAACGTACCCATAATTTCTTATGAGAACTTATGTCTTAACACCTTTTGGTGAATTAAACTTATTCAATAGCATACAATTGGAGTGGAGAAGTTTCTAGATAAAGAGCCATCATTTGTGAGCAATATTACAAAGATTATTGGTCATATGGACAAAACAAAGCAGAGCTTTTTTCTTTCCAATTTCATTCTCCTTTGAGCCCTAATCACTTAAACTTTATAAAAGTGTTACCTTCTCAAACTCTTCAATATTGCATGGGAGAAGCTTTCTCAAATTTTCAGCTGAGACATTGATATCGACTTCATCATCACTTCCATTGGTTCTGGCCTCCCCACTGCTGCTATAATCTTCCTCATTGCTTGCATCATTTTCATCCTCAGACTCTGACTCGGAGTTCTCATCCAACTCACTTTCATATTCATTGGAATCCTGAAAAATCAACCACAGAGGCCATTGAAAAAAATTTATTTGCAATGCAAAAACAGCTAACTTAGTTTTAGCTTGTCAGCATTCTTAAAAGTTAGACGTGTATAAAATGGGGGAGTATGTATCTTGGAAATCATATTTCACAGATTATAATCCTTGGAAGAAAAACTTCACATCATTTTGATTTGCAAAAATTGACAGGCAGGTCACCCAAGATGGAGGAAATTGATATTCTAAACTCACATATGGAGCTAAAATGCGGCTATCAAGCACCAATACTGGTACTTGTAAATCCCGAGCAAGTGCCCTGACCAATCTTTCCCGGTATAGCTCCGTACCTTCAGACCGAATATTATTATTCATCAAAGTGGTGATTTGTGATTTTATTAAATCCCTATCTATGCTAAAAAAGAAGAGAATTTGAAGTAGAACCAATAAAAAATCACCTGGGATGCTCTGAAGCAAAATTCTTCCACTAGCAGAAGCCAAACTGCGGCCGTAGTCTGTATTGAAGTTCTTATGTTTCAGATGGGAGGCCGTACATTCCAGAAGAAGGTTTTTAGTGTGTTCACTACAAGAATAAAAACGTTGAGTACCATCAAGTTACTATCATATGCAACTGCAGAAATGTAGAAACTTGGATATCACATACTGGACATAGTACGGGAAATTATCCCAGGAGACTGTTATCTTTTCCCATGGAGTAATCCTTCGCAAGACCTCCTTTCTGAATCTTTCACGTCGAGTTTGAAAGGGGGAGTCCTTCTTTTTGTTATCTATAGTAATCTTTTCATTTTTAAGCCACTCTGTTTGATCTTGCACCCCAAGGCGAGCATGTGCATCAGAATGCCTGGCATTGTCAATTGTATTTTCCTTGGGAATCTTTCCATTCTCGCAACCCACCACATCTTTGTTTGGAATTAGCTTATCCTCACTTGCATTCCTTCCATCACCTTCGGAACTATAAAATCTTTGAGAACAATTTATCCAACCAACATCTGGCCTCAAATTTGATCTTCTACACCATCCCTCGGATCTTGGCCCTAATAACAAAGAAGAATTGGATATATATCTCGGGGTCAAGCTACTGGACCTTGATGCAGTGCTCAGATATTGTCCATTAGAATAATCTCGACAGTTAGAACTACAAAAGTATTTGTAGCGCTGAATGGCATAATTCCATTGGTTTTTATACTTTAATTTCCTTGCATACATCGGACTTGTTCACTGAAGAGCACAGACCTGTCAGAAAAAGGTCACTAAGTCAAAATTTTATATTTCATTAAATTTGAACAGTCAATCTCAGATCTTCAGATTTCCTTTTTTCTAAGGAACTAATGAAGTAAGAGCATTTGTCCCTTATTCCTACATTCCCTCATTAAACTATCTGCGTCAACTTTAAACCGCAAAAGCTATTTCAGATGTAAACCAACCATTAATATTATAGTTTAAGCTGGAGGAGCAACACGTATGACCAAGGCAACTCAGGATAAGTTCGGCATTAATACTACTGCAATCTTCGATATACTGTATGCATCTTGTTGAGTATGCATGTGCTCGTTGGTGTATATGAAAAAGCCACAAATTAAGATGGAATTCCGACAGAGTGCGTTTACATAGTTTTCCTGACCAAATAAAAGCGGCAGAAGCTTAAACAACAATGTGAATTACAATCCATACAAACACAATAAACATGATCTATAAAGCTGGAACCTCTTCACGTTAAACTACCATTGAAAAAAGCATAATCCAATTAAACGTTTGCTAGAACACACCTTAACTAAGTAACAAGTTGCATTAGAATGCAAAAGAAGGCCCATTTCCCCAAACATTGCAAAGAACCATCCCCGCAAAAAAAAAAAAAATGAGCACAATTCTTCAAATATTGAATTATTTTTTTCCAGATTGTTCCAACTTACTCCAGAAATCCAATCACGATATGAGAGCATAACGAGACACCAATCTGGATTTCACATAACATAAATTTTTTTTTAAAAAAAAGCAACCTAATTATTACCTTTAATTTATACTTCGCTCAAGAACCCGGATAAATTATCCGAACAATTAACGGAAAAGAATAAATGAGCTGATAGAGAAGGTGCGTGCGAATGCTTGCGCTTTCTCTGTTAATGTTTTGGGGCAAATAAATAAGGGTTTCAATATTCTAATTAGGGGACCTTACCGGATTCGTCAAACACTAAAAATAATCCTACATCAAATTTAATTTATTTTAGGAAGTTATTAGAATTATCATTGGAAATTCGAGGGCTGCTGCCATAAATATCGCTGAAACTCGATCTTTTTATGTCGCTAATCTCTATTATTTGCGGATGCTAATGCTTATATTATTTTATACACTATGAACCACACACAAGAATTCAATCACTCTAGGCTAATCATAAGTGACAGATAACACATAGCGATTTCAGTGGAATTTAAACTCAGGACCTATTTGCCCCGAACCACCCACCTTCACCGGTACGCCATCCAAAGAGAAAGGTGGAGTATTTTTTTTTTAGCCTAAAGGAAACAATACACCATCTTTACTTTGATTTGAAACTTCATAATTGCTGCAACAGTGTTTTGCATTCTATACTAACTCTTCAATTAGTGGCTTTCGCCTTGAAATGAGTAATAAAAAAGAAAATACAAAAAATGTCTCGCTAAATAATTACTCTAACCTCTAACTATTTTTTTTTTTTTTTTTTGTTGACGAGGAACCCGCATCGCATTACATTTGGTGCAGCACGGGTAAACCTCGCTCGCGTGCAATAAGCCCGCAAACCACACAGAAGAGTTAAACCACCCTTAATGTGATAGGGTGACAGGCTCACACATAACGTGTCCAGTGGGAATTGAACCCATGACCTATCGGTCCCGGGCCATCCACCTTCACCGCTATGCCATCCCAAGGGGACACTCTAACCTCTAACTATTGATACACAACAGAGTTCTCCAAGAGGAAAAAACATTCAAGATCAAAACAAAAACTCAATCACCTCAATGGATGCCTGATGCCTCTCAGCTTGGAGTATTAAACCCAGAACACAAGCAAGTCCATGTCAAGTCTCGACAACCGTAGAGTCGATAAGACGAATACACCCTTCCAAGGCTCTTGCTTTGACAAATAGGGCAAAGTTGTTGAATGGACTGACCTTAATTAGTAGCAATTTGAGATTTGCCTCTCCATATTTACTGAGCAATGTAGAGCTCCTGCTTGGCAATGAAGAAACGGCCAATGAAGCTCGACCGTTCTAGAGTGAACTGCTCCCGGAATGTCCCCATACGCTTGCTGGGTATGTCGATTGATAGGTCCCTAAAATTTGGCAAGCCCTCTACTTCTAAACCGTCTCCACATATCAAGAACTGGTTCCCAATGATGAATGAGCCCGAAACACGGATGGCAATTCCGTGTTGGCCATTAGCACGGCACTGGAGTTTTTCCACAACATGCACAAGCTTCTGAGGTGGCCACTTTCCTGCTAGCGTTGTTCGAATGTTTGACAAGGTTGTGAAGATATCATCTGGGCCGACGGATTCCTTCCCACCAAAACTGCAAATTTGTTATGCTTATAAGCAAAGAAAGAGAGTAACCTCATTTGAAAGGAGTTCAGATTATTCTCTAACAAAAAAAGATCATCCGAATTTAATATTTGAGATATTTAGAATATGGGAAGAACAAAATGTTCAATACCTGAAAACTGAATTCTCTTGATATAAAGTCTTCATGTGATGCCAAAGATCATCGGATCCGTAAAGTAAGTAGTAGTGTATTGTCAGCATCTGAATAAGGCACACAAGTCGTTAGGCAAATTTCAAATGCAGTAAGCTTTTCCAAATTCTTTTACATGGCTTATTTTCGTGATATTCGATATTGGCTCCTGAAGAGGTCGGAGTAGGCTGTCATGCCTTACTTTAGTGGATGATAAGTAAAAATCAGGTGTTAAGTATTAACTCACATCTGCTAGATCCTTCATCCTCTGAGTTGGGTCGAATATACTTTGGACGAAAGATTCCAAGTTCACTCCAGCATCCCCGTACTTCGTGACAAATGGATGTGAAAGTAGCTGCAGAGCAGGCAGCAAGGTCAAAAAGGAGAAAATAAAAACAAAGATTTCAAGACACCAGACTGAGAAAATTTATTTCAAAACAAAGATTTTTTTTTTCTCATATAACTATTCAATGTTTTCGCAACTTTAGATTTTCGTGTAAGTTAAGAGCTGATCAGGTTAACATAGAGAAAATGCATTGTGCAATCTGATGTTATCCCTTAAAACATATTCCCCATTTATACCATGCATATATTTTATGTTATCTAAGAGATTAGAAAAGCAAAAAACAGAAAAAGAAATCAAACTAGTACAGAACCAATTTCTTTGCAAGTGTTCTATTCACATTAAGTTTATGTTTGCCAACTTGAAAATGGTTGACATAATAAAGATATCTTCAAACCATGTTCCTCGATTTGGGTTTCAGAAAAGAACAATGTGATTGTAGCATTCTGCCGAACCACACTCCAAAGTATTTTTTTCAAAGAAATGTGCATCAAAAGGTATTTAGCCTAGTAGACCTAAAAAAATGAATCCTGCACGTGTCGACTGACTAAGGACTATCAATCAAGATTTTCCTGATATCCAGCTTGGATAACACTAGCAAGTATATTGCCCAACATAAAGATTTCGTAAATCTCGTACTAGGATGGCCCTCCCAAAATAGCACATTCACATAACTAGTGAGGAAACAAGTTCCTTGTCTTAATTTTTGAAAATAATAAGTTATATCTGAATATTGTAGTATCTATATAGAGACTCCAGTACGAATAATTTTACTTCATACAACAAAGAAATAAACTCTTCTCATGCTCACCTTCTCAGCAGTTGGCCTTGCAACTGGATCTTTCTGGAGGCAATCATCAATAAATGAACAAAACTCTGGAGAAAAACTCTTATCCGAAAGCGAGGGAGACGGATCTTCCAAAATCTTGGAAGTGCAAATCAACATTGCAGACAAAGACATAACACAGTAATATATCCATCAGAATGATATTTCATCATGAGTAATGAAATTTTTAGGATATGTAGGAAAGCAATACAGAGTTCCGTCGTCTATTTGTTTCATACAGTATTTCATTTACGTTCAGTGTTCATGTTTTTTTGTCACAGTAAATCTGAATATTAAAGTATCAACTGACTTCGTGCTCAATGCCAACAAAAGGAATGAAAATTCACATAGTGTGTGCTGGAAAACAAATCCACTTTCTAGTCGGTGATTACCTGCAACATAAGGTTAACCGGCCCTTCATTAGCACTGTAGGGAAATTCACCAGTAGCACATTCAAACAGTGCAAGCCCAAGGCTCCAAATATCAGCTGGGTACGAGTAGTTTTCATTTCGAATTCTCTCGGGTGACATATATGTAACAGTCCCAACGAAAGTTGCACACTGAAACGCAGCAAATGTAATTATCAGCAGGAAATGATATTATAATACTAATTTTTCTGAAATGGTTAGTTTACTATCACGAACCATGGCCATTGAATCCTCTAAGCCAGCGCTTATACCAAAATCTGTGATCTTCGGCTCCCCTTTGAGATTTATAAGCAAATTTGCAGGTTTAATATCTCTATGAACTAAGTGCCTAACTCCATGCAAATAACTCAGTCCCTTCACATGTAAACAAAAATTGTGAAAATCAAGATAACTGAAAATCTGATCATAATGTGAAACCGAAATTGAAACTGAAGAAACCACTTACAACCAGGAGTTTCTGCACCATGTTGGAAAGAATTGGTTCGGGTATAGTCTTGCATACACGAATGACGTCGGCTAAAGATCCGCCATCCATGTACTCCAAAGCTATACTTATTTGTCCGGAGTCCGGAGTGTAGAAGGCACCATAAAATTGGACAAGACCTTCGTAGCAAGGAGCCTCACACAACGTTCTTATTTCAGTAAGAAGCTGTTGTCTTTTCTCCTATGTGAACATGTAAATATTTAATATATACGAATGTGCAGGACAGTTGACCTTTTGCTACTAGTAGTTCAAATTACTAAATCCTGCAATTACTACAGCTCCATAATTCCAAGATGACACAATTTACCATCAAGAAATCTTATCCAATGCATTAGCCAAGTGCCAAGCTTTTCAAAATTAAAACTGTTAACCAAGAATACGATTAAATGGGAATCTTATTCCAAAATCATATGCAAAACCAAGATCAACCACAAAGAAATCTATATATCTATTAAAGGAAGACCATCTTTCCCTGTTCATTCGCATCAAATCGTATGAATACCACACACATAAATACTATTCACCCCCATCCCATCGTATCTCTACGCCGCTTATCTCCTCCACCCACGAAACCGATAAGAAAGCGTTACAAAACCTATTCACAACCTATCCAAACCCACTGTTCATTGCTGTCTAATCATACCTCTACCTCCGGCAATTACCCCCCAACCGATAACTCTGCTGCCTTACACTCGCGGAATCCACGCGCCCCACCCAAAACTACTGTTGATCGATGTCTAATCGTACCTCTACCTCCGCCCATTAGTCTTCGCCTTTAAACATGGATGCACAGCAGCAGCAGAGAGCGGGGACTCCACCTCCACGACCACCGACTGGTGTCGGCGACGTCGCAGATTTCTCCGCCATTCTTACTATTCTCTTCGCGTTTGTCGCTATTTCCGCACTGGTAACTACAATGTTGCCTATACTAAATATTGTGTTTGTGATTTTCCCGAACAGGCATCTAGGTTGCATCCGTTTGACTTCTTTACTTTGATTATTGGTTATATATATTTCTGATTTAGGTATAGTTCATTCGACGAGTTAGCCTTCTAGTGGAAACACATCGGTTGCGATAATTTCCGCTGTTGTTTATGTGATTCGTAGCTATTTTCCCATAATGTTTAGAAATATGTTGCACTTTTTCCTGAATCAGTTGGTATTTAGTATTTATTGTTCAGTTTCCACGATGCTTTGTGCTATTGGATTGGATATCACGGTCGTAGAGATGATCGTGAATCGGATCTGCTGCTATAATATGCCTAGATATGTTGTTGAAATTATGATAGATGGAATGTTTGTTAGCCTCCTCTCTTTTGGAAGGAGAAATAATTTGATTGAGAAATCCTGGTCATTGTTCCATCAACCTCAAATTGGACACAGAGTTTAGTATTGGTATTAGTTTTGCAAGCGGATCTAGCTTTTCATTTCGGTTTACTTCCTTTGTTTAGCAGGCGGATCTGAGTTTCGTTTCTTGGCCACACCCATGGCCGATTTCTTCATCTTTCCTTCAGATAAATGATTCTTGCTTCGGGTTGTTTCTAATTTGGGTTGTGTTTTGTCCTACCTCACTTTCGCAGGTGAAAGAACGACACCTTCCACACTCAGCAGGCCATAGAGTATGGCACCAAAATGGTAATTTTAAACCATTTTCTGGAATTTCGTCTTTACTTCATGCACCTAATTATGCTCTGTTCTTATGTATGTGGGTTTCTCCATTAGCTTGATAATTGGCATTTAAGTCAAGGAATAAGATATAGATTTGCTATTGACAAATGTATTGGAGTCAATGTGTGTTCAGATGACCTAAGTTATATGGTCATTAACTTTTTTGCATTTATAGGTTAGCTTCAGGACATTATAGCTATCCTTGGGTTGGATGAATTATCCGAAGAGGATCATTTAACCGTAGCAAGAGCGCAAAAAATTGAGCGTTTCTTATCCTTTGTTATCAAAGTGTGGTTCTGTAGCAATTGATATATTTCTTATCCTTTCTATCTCAAATTTAGTTTTCAGACCAAAATTATAAGGAGACGACTTCATATTCATTTCTAATTGTTTCAAATGACTTATATTTGTCAATTTTTTTACTTTTGTTCATTGATTGTGGTGTGTGTGAGAATCTGATTCAGGTATTTACATTAGCTGCTTCGCATATGTGAGTGTTGGTGGAGTTGAAATTTAATCCGATTCATTCACTCCCTCAGTTGTTGTATCTGTTTGATCCATTTTCCTGCTTCTAAGCTGTGTTTGTTGTTCCGTTTATAATCTGTGGTTTCCTTTCTTTTGGCAAGATCATTAAGCAGTAAGTAAGTCTTCTAACTAATGCGAAAGGGACTGCAGTCAATTAATACATTTACGATACAGTTGATAACCTATGTCGACGGTCAAAATTACTTCAATTTTTTAACTTATGCTTACAGTTAAAATTACTTCAATTTTGCATGTCCAGAAACGTGAAAGTTAATAAAATAACATATTTTTCACTTTCTTTTTTCTTTGTTTCCCGTTCTCGAATTTGATAAGATAAATGAGTAGTTTTTTTTGTTTCCAACTAATATTGATCACAGTTAGTTTGTTCACGACGAATTTAAGATTTAGAGCCCTCACACATTTTTTCATGTTGAACGAAGATCCAAGCCTTTGAAGATTTCATCTATATCTGTTTATTCATCTGCTTTGATTCTCATAGTGGAACTAGTCGTTCATCTTCCTTCAGAAATCCAATCTGTTTATTCATCTGCTTTTATGTAAATTATTAATGTAGCTCTTGATTAACTTCTGATTAAGTATATAAGATTGGTTACTTTACCAGTGGACTGGTAAATTGAAGAAGAAAAGGAAATCAAGCAAGCAAGGGAAAGATTAAAGATGGTAATTTGTGTTTTGTCTGATTTCTTCTGCGAGTGTTTTAAGTAAATTATATCTTTTCATTTACTGTGCTAAACACATATTAATCAGTTTACCCACATTAGGTTTGGGATACTTATGTTATAATTGTTGGATTATCACACACTGCATTTGCTCTATCAAATTAAAATATCGTATATGTATTTTCATCTTTGGTTTCACCATTATATTTTTCATGATAACTTTGATTTGGTGAATTTCTTTGCCATCCACTTTTTGCAATATTGGTTGATTTTTCTTTCGCTTTATATGCAATGAGACTTATTCGACTTAATTATGGAACTATATTTTTATACATATTTATTATACAGTTTGTATATACGTGGTAGTTATTGTTCATATACTAATACTTATATTTTTGTTGAATGGTCATTTTTTATTTTACAGGTTGCCAATTAAATGGAGCTCGATCAAGTATATTTGTTGCGATGCTATCCCAAAATACAACAGTTGGAAATTGTAGTCCTTCCTCAATTCCTCATGGTTGGTGATGATTTATTCTTTACACATAAATTTTTTTATACCCAATTGATACTGTTTTCTTATATTAATACTTATACAATTGATACTGCTATATATAGAAATGAAATGGAATAAGATAACTAAAAAACAAAAAATGATATTATTATTATGAATAGAGGATAAGGCCAGTTTCATGAAATATCATGTTTTTTAAGTTGTTACAACATCACTTAGCTACTAAGTAAAGATGTCTTAAATCTTGATGAAGGTGGGCTATTTAGCAATATCTGCCACTCAAAATTCTACTACTTTATATGCAGCAGATGGTGTGCAGCGACAAAATAATATTGCAGCCGTAATGGGAAACCATGGACATCGTTTGCCTCAGTTTATTTTAGTACTCATTTATACTACTTTGATTAATGACACAATTTCTAATTTTCTATTGAGCTGCAGCATAGAATACAAGCAAAAAAATAAATTAATTTCTTATACTAAGATTAAATTACTATAGATACAATATATGATCTAATTGATGAAGTAATATCGACCATTTGAATTTTTAGAGATTTTACTTTTTACATTATTCACTCTTATTAATTTTGATATGATTGAGGCTGCTATTTATAGAAATTCAATGAAATAAGACTATTAAAGAAAACAACAAATAACGACATTCTGCTTTTATGATATTCGACTATTGCTTAATTTGAGTGAAAACATCTTAAAATTTTAACCTTATATAGTAAGTTTGTGGTTCGCATGGGAAATGTGTATAATAATCCTTAACCAATATAAAATGTTGTTTCATTTTTCTTGGATGTATTTTTGTCAAATATACCAAATAAATTTATTTTACTTCGGTGAATAAATTTATTCATCACATTTTACTAATAATTTTCATTTTGTTACTTGGTGTTGTTTCCCAGTTCTTTGCCTTTGTTCTAATTCTTGGGTTTTTAACTTTATTTCTTCATTTTCTGCTTCTAATTGTTATTTTGTTACTTGGTGTTTTTTCCCATTTCTTTTCCTCTAGCATTTGTTTACAGGTACATGATTCTTAGGATTATTTCGGGTAACCCATGGATAGCGCAAATATGCCAAAGAAAGCTCGTGGTGGAGCTTCGAAGAAAAGAGAGGTGCTTGCAAGTAACTAAGGCCGTTTTAAATTGCATGCAAGATTTACATACCAGCTATTATGTTTGATTCTTAGTTTCGAGGAGTAAAATTCATCTTGTGGTATTACCCGTCTTCTACAAGTTTTCTAATCTACTACTTTTGAATTCGAGTTTGTTTCTTTGTTCTGCAGAACACGTAAAGGACCCTAATCTGATGGCCTTTCTAATCTTCAACTGCAAATTGAGGATTGTTTATTATATTTAAAAGTTCTTGCAAATTGTATTGTTATATGTGTTTTTTAGATGTTATTGGTCTTCAAATCTGCTAAAATTGGGTTGGTTAGTATGTTGCTGGACCCTGTCGTCATGCCCTTTCTAATCTTCAGTTGCAAATTGAGGATTATTTACTATATTTAAAAGTTCTTGCAAAATGTATTGTTATATGTGTTTTCTAGATGTTGTTGGTCTTCAAATCTGTTGAATTTGGGTTGGTTGGTATGTTGTTGGACTTGAAATCTCCTTGAATGTGGTGAGGTCCAAATCTGGGGCATGGTTGGTATTTTGCTGGTCTTCAAATCTACCGAATTGATTATTTCTATCTATGGGTGAGAGAGAATGTGATTAGTTTTTCAGTTGTCTAACGATATGATCTTTCTGTAGTGGCTACCTTTCAGTATCCAGAATCTATCTACACTGTGTATACAGATAGATAACTTGGTAAATGAGATTAGCTGTCGTTTTCAGTTAGGATTTTGAATGGTGATTAGATGTCGGTTTCAATAGATTTAGCGGCACTTTGTATTGATTCTTTTGGAACTAGGAATTGCTATGAAATTCAAAAATGGTGTTTATTGACGGTAGTGTTGTCATTGACTCATTTCCGCATTTCAAATAAAGGCTGAATATTTGTACGTTTGCAGTGTATATATTTAGTGTTCTGAATCTATTTCCATGTATGTTATAATTTTTTCTTGATTAAAAATAAAATACATTGTAAAACATATGCCTTACTATATAAGAAGCTGCAGCTTTGGTGTGAATATTTATAATGTATGAATCTTAGATATTGGCTATTTGTATATGTGGATTAGCTTGAACATTTAATCAAGATGGATATTTTCAAATTTTGGTTTCGATTAGAAAATCTATAATAGTAATATATATTATTATGTATATATAACATTTTTTAACGAAATACTTTTTGGTTGTTGAATAGAACATTATATACAAATTGAAAAAAAAAACACCTTCATGCCTGCTCTTCTTAACAACATTAGTAAAACTAGAGCATCATAGTTATGGTAGTTTCTTTAGTTATATGCAACTACGTCTTATTGAACAGACATCATGTACTAATTAACAAAATCAGAGCTTCTACTGCATTGGAATTAAGAGCCATCACTAAAGCTTTAGCACAAGCTGTTTTTGAGTCTTCCAGCTTTATTGTTGGAATTGATTTTACTAAAACCAATTACTAGATACGTTTGGTTCTATAGTTACGCAACAGGTCATGCAATGGTCGAACCTTACAACTTATTGCAAGCGGTCTAAATCCCTATCAAAAAGCAGTATTCATTATTGGGAAACCCATGGCGTTTTTTTTTGATGAATTTGAATTTGGATATGATATATCTTTTAATTACCTTATATTTTAATTTTTTATGCTCAAGTGTTGTACGTACTCTTACAAGTTTAAAACAACAGTTGCCTTAATTAATGACGCTACTTAGTTTTATGATGTTCTAATTTTATTACATGCTTTTGTTAGTTTAAAAACATATTTGCCTTAGTCGTCATAGTTTAATATATTTCAGAGGACGATGCAAAACTTATAAGGAGACGATACTTAAATTACCCCGTGTATGTGCAAACCTTTTAAGGAAACAATACTTACATTACCCCATGTATCTGCAAAACTTTTAAGGAAACGATACTTACATTACCCGTGCATCGCACGGGTGCCATACTAGTGCAGTTTTAAAAGATAAATCACAACAATCCCCATGCTTCAGCACAATCAAAGAATACAGTAACAACTTCTATCCATCTTCTCAAAATTATTAATCTTCTTTAGGGCAATTATGAAAAAACGACACGAATTACCATCAAGACAACATATTATCTATTGCATTAGATCAGTGCTAAGCTTTTTGAAATGAATATTGTTAATTAGGTATGCATCTTATTCCAAAATCATATACAATACCAAGAACAACCACAAACATCCACAATGCAGTTTAAAAACATAAATCATAAAACCCAATGCTACGGCACAAGAAAAAAAACACAGTAAACTTCAATCCACCTTCTCAAAAATATTAATCTTCTTTAGGGCAATTATGCGGTGATTGGGGATATGAATAGCCCTCTGCACAACACTGCTGGCGCCGCTGCCAATTGACCCAAAAACCCTCATCTCATGAGAAGCACATCTATATGTTTTCTCACCATCATCAACAGTAAATGGTGAAGAAGAGGAGGAGCTACATTTTTGCAGGCCCAGCTCATTGATGTTGTAAATGTTGTATGATTTACTCAGTAAATTCACTGTTCCACCATCTGATAACTGCTTCCACAAATTCAGTACCCAAAATCTCAGTTTAGAAAAGTGGGAATTGGTATGTGAATTAACAAAAAAATGAACAAAATCTTGAAAAAGAATAGTTGAAATTGGGTAAAGATTCTGTTTTTACCATGTAAGAATCAGACGGGTCGATTGTTGACCCAGATGGGAACCCTTTCTCCGCATCAAAGAGTGGGACGAGCTTCTTCTTCAACTCTTCCAACCCAGCCATCAATAGTGCCGAATTCGAGAAAATTGATAAAAAATAATTGAGTAATTCTTCACGTCATGATGAATATTGGAAAGTTCGCAGTTTTAATCGAAAGTTTCCAGTACTGAATTTCAGCTATGGGTGGTTTTTGGATTTCTTTCTATATTCAATAAACTAATGTGCTCGATTATGATCAAAGAACTCTGACAAAAAATTTATAAGTTTAAAGAATTACTGCATATATTTAACGGTTTCTGTCTCGGCGCCATTCAATAAATCTGGGGAAAGAATAAAAAATAGACAAATTCCAAATCTTAAATGTAAAAATAGGTAACTTATGCCAAATATGTAAAAATAGGTATTATCTCTTTTTCCCCATTGTATTTATATTGTTTTTTGTATTTGTTGAAAATTTAGTTAATTAAGAAGATATAATTTTTCAATTGTTTATCTAATATTTCGAATATATATATATGCAAAATCTAAATTAATTAAATTCTTGAATTTCACTTGAGACCTAAATTTTCATGATATTAATTAATTATTATATTTAATTGAGAATACTTAATAAGCATAATTATAAATTATTTCATTTTAAGATACATAAAAATATATTTTTCATATATATAACACTAGTTATAGATATTCTAAATATCAAATTATTAGAGTTAATAGAATATAGGGGCAAAAAAGAGATAATGCCTATTTTTCATATTTAGCATAAGTTGTCTATTTTTGCATTTAAGCAAGTAACTTGGCCTATTTTTGCCCATTTCACCATAAATCAATCATCGCTAAATTAAAAATATATATCATAAAAATTCAAGTACAGTCCTCTAATATGCAATTACTTGTGTCATGTAATGGGGTTTCCGAATTTCTAATGGAAATGTACATTCTCCAATAGTATGTTAGAATCCAATATATAGCTTGTTAGAATCCAATAGTCTGAAATTATTAATTTGCAGGTTGTTAAATTTGATTAGGTTGAAGTCGTGTTTGAATTTGCAATGAAAGTGCCTTGATAGTGATCATAAAAGAATTATCAATTGTCTCTAAATTCATAAAAAGGGGGGACATAGTGGTAGTAAAACACGACATAATACAGTTATATAATATGATTGAAAATATTATTTGGGCACAGTAAAATACTGTATAATTTTTATTAATAGCGATGATATTATCATATTATACACAGTAAATATTATCATTGAAACTATAATTTATACAGTAAAATACTATGACTGAAGATATAATCTTTTTAAGGACATTATCATTTGCTTCCTCGTGCATGACAACGATGTTTTATGGAATCCTTTTGCAGAAATAAGAAATCACACATATTTAACAAAGAATTCGAGTGTTAATACTCTCTGGTTGTGGCTTTTGTTGGTTGACGAATGTCAATTTTATTTCATTAAATTCAACGTTTTTGTGAGAAAATATAAAATCACGAACATCAACATTATCTTCAAATTCATTGCACACGAAACCAATGAATTATTGATTTGTGTCGATTACCATCTCAACGCGTAAATAAAGGATCAGACCAAAGCATAAATGAGAAATATATGACCAATTACGAAATCATAATTTTATCTAGTATATTAATATATTTCGTAAAATACAAAAATATTATGTTGATGTTCTTCATTTATCATTTTACACATAATTTTTAAAATATGCTTGTAAAAATATGAACTTTAAATTTGTTTAAAATTTCACATGTGATATAATTTCTTCCAAATTAAAGCTGACATGGCAATCGGAAAATCTTACGTGCTTTCGTCGGCCGGCATACTAAACGACGTCGTAAATAAAATACCTTATCAATGAATTAAAAAGCGTACGAGGCGTACGCCTCGAGGCGTGCCTCGGAGCGAGGCGCCGGAAAAAAGCATTGAGGCGTACGCCTCATCGATTTCGACTCGCCAGGCCGCCTCAGTCCGTCGAGGCACGCCTCGAGGACGGCTGAGGCGTTTGTGTGTTGGAAAAAAGAAATTGGGCTTTTTTTTTACAATTTAAGATTACCCATTCCAAGACCAGATTATCGAAATTGGCCCAAATTCCATATAACCCAAACTTCTCTTTTTCAAAATTTATCAAAATTGACTAACCCTAATTGATATCAAAATTGAACCAACGTTACCGCTGCTACTGGTTGAACACATCGGAAACCGCCGCTGCCGCCGCTTGAAACCGCCGCTGCCCACCTGAAACCACCGCCGCGGCCCTGAAATCGCTGCTGCCGCGCTCTGAAACAGCAGCCGCAGCCCTGAATCCGCTGCCGCCGTGCTCTGAAACAGCAGCTGCTGCCCTGAATCCGCTGCCGCCGTGCTCTGAAACCGCCGCCACCGCCGTCGCGACTTCCTCATTGCGGGTGAGTATTGATTAGGTAAAAACACTTTTGAAGGTAAAAACCTTCAAGACATGCGCACACAAGATGCCAGCAAATTCAAACTTGCTACAACTACACTTGAACTCGTTATTCGATGAATCATGTGTGACAATATGAGAGTAGCGTTTGCCAATAGGAATGATCTCGTACTTTGTAATTGTACCCTCTCCTTCACAAATTTGAAAGCTACAATCATGAGATCTATTCCATTGATCTTGAAAACTTTTAAACACTTCAGGCGTATAGATGTTTGCTGCATGCTTCAAAATCTCAACAGGTGATACTAGTGCCGGAGTGCTAGTGTTGGCAACAAAATCAGCTTTTAACTCTCTGTATCGCCCGTCGTCAATAAGCCTCTGGAAGTGATTAAAAAACTGTAAGAAGTTGTGCTTGTAGCTCACATACCTCTTTACAACACTGTTCATGCTCTCACTTCTTTGTGTGGTTGTCATATCGGCACAAAACATTTGCCGCCCATACACCAGTGCCCATTGCTCCCTAATAGCAAACAAACACTTCCTCATTGCTACTGTTTTAATTATAGTATGCTATTGAAATTTAATTATAATCCAGATATATAACTAATAGAGAGGACTCTTAAGCATTTTACAATCCAGTTTACCTTGATCGTATTTGCCTTCCTTAAGAGTGTGCAGAGATGGTAGAGTTATTACAATCTTTTCACACATCAGAAGAGACAGTAGTTGATTGCCATATTATATTGTGCTCTGTTCTATTGTCATATTGTGTTGTCCTATATTAAAGTGATAAGGCACTCTTGGACCCATAAGCTATTGTGTTTCACTTTTCATGAACTTATGTGAGAACTGAACTAGCTGGAAAGTATGTAATTGAGGTAATGATTTTCTCAATTTGGCTTCATTTCGGACGAGATAAACTAGGCTTAAGTGAATTGAACAAATCTCGTTATAATTGACGGCCTATAGTGAAATAGCATAAACTCTTCTTAATCATCAAGTACTTTAAGGCTTACAGTTATCCAATTTTTCCCAAATTCTTAATTACTTGTCAGCAAATTGTATTCAATATTATTATATTTACTCTAGTGTAAATCGTTCTAGAGAATTATTCCATCGTTGTATAATGATATGTTTACCATTCCAAATTCTGATATTTTTCTCACTCCTATTTATGACTTCAATTTCTTCTTGATTTGATATCTTGTTCATTTATATTTTCATAATTTTATACATAGTTGCAAGTGAAAATACCAAATTAAACTATACTTGATTTGATATCTTGTTCATTGAATTTATATTTTCATGATTTTATACATAGTCGTAAATAAAAATATCAAATTAAACTCTAAAAGAATAAATCAATGTAATACTATTTGGTTATTCTATATATTTCCAATTAATAGTGTAGCATAATACATTGGGCATCAATCTACATGCAGGACGTGCGAAGCCGCTTAAACGTTGCGCTAGTTAACTTTAAACGTCGCCGTCTAAACATCTAGATTAATTAGGCGAAATTCCATAGTTGTGTTCGAAGATTAATTAGCCCCTTCCTCCAGCAGCAGCAGCTCGCCGCTCTCCCCCTCACCACCAAACCGCTGCTCAGTCTGGAATTGGGGCTTATTGTGTTCGAAGATTGGAATTGCGGTTTACGGTGTGAAATTGGAACCCTATAAATACAAAGATTGGAATTGGGGCTGCAGTAGTTAATCCGAGAGTTAACCTCGTAAAAATCATCTCCAAGCTCAGGTACAATTATATGAATTCAACTATAATTTTTTCCATCTCTTATATGGTAGGCTATATGGTAGGCTTCGGAGGTAATCTAAAGGCTTCAGACTTTAAGAATTAGTTACTTATAGTTTGGTGCTTTTCTTTCTTTTTTTGTTTGTTTGTTTGTTTGTTAAAGATCAGATTTTTCCATCTCCTCAAAGTATTTTCCTCTTGCAGCGACAATAATGAAAAGGAGCGTCGGCGGTGGAAGACACAAATTGTATCAAGTTCTCCACGACCGTGTCGAGATCGCCGATAAAGAATTCTGGACCGTCGAGAAAATGGTGGACCACCTCCGTTCCTCATACAGAGACTACTCCCGCGTCAAAGTCGATCTGCTCAGGAAAAACGTGAAAAGAGTAATGATGGAAATAGACGGACATACTCAAACCTTAAATAAAAGAAGGAAGATGGAGGATACAATGGAGAAGTCCTGTTCATCAGAGTTGGACGTGGTGGATGTGAAGGAGGTGGACTTGATGAATGACGAAGGCGTGCAGGTGATGGGTGTGAACATGATGAATGAGAAACCCGTAGTAGGTGGGAGGAATAGCGGTAGTTTGGGTGATGAGAACGAGACTCGTACGATGTTCAAGGATTTAGGGGGAATAAATGAAATTATAGAGGAACTGAAAATGGATGTCATTCTGCCGTTGCTGCATCCGCAGCTACTACCCCACGTTGGAGGGAAGCCGATGGCCGGTCTTCTGTTGCACGGTCCACCGGGCTGTGGAAAGACCAAGTTGGCTAATGCCATTGCCAATGAGGCTGGCAGACCATTCTATAAAATTTCTGCCACGGAATTGGTGTCTGGAGTTTCAGGTATTCTATAATTGTCGCCTTTGCGGATTTGGTACATTTGATACCATTTGCTTGTTTGTTGTCTAGAATTCATATTGTGTCATTTGATGATAGTTCTGGAGACTACACTTTGATTAGGGTTATGTATTGCTGTCTTGATTGTGAATCCAGGTGCATCAGAAGAGAATATACGAAAGTTGTTCGCAGATGCCCATAGGACAGCACCCTCTGTTGTGTTCATTGACGAAATTGATTCAATTGCTTCAAAGAGGGATAATTTGAATAGGGAGATGGAGAAACGCATTGTGACACAATTGATGACTTGTATGGATGATGGTAAAGGAGGCTATGTTCTTGTAATTGGAGCAACGAATAGACCGGATGCTTTAGACCCCTCCTTGAGGAGGCCCGGGCGATTTGATCGTGAAATTATGTTAAATGTTCCTGATGAAGTTGCTCGTGTTGAAATTTTATCTGTTCTAACAAGCCAACTAAGAGTTGAAGGTTCACTTGATCTACTTAAAATAGCTAAATCAACTCCAGGTTTTGTTGGAGCAGATTTGATGGCACTAGCTAACAAGACTTGTTACCTTGCAATTAAGAGGGTTGTAGGCGAGAGAAAGTGTTCTCTTTCTAAAGAACAAACGGATGGGGATCATAATGAAGATTATTTGAGACTGCCATTTTCAAATGAAGAAATGAATAATATCTACGTGACAATGACTGATTTTGAGGTAACTATTACTCATTTATACGTTCATACTACCTTAGAAATATCATCGATGTTGAAGGATTAGAGTGAAGTCTTTTATTTGAGTTTTATGGTCTTCTTTTCGTTTTTTGTGTGTATGGGGAGCAGTGGCGTAGGCAGGGGTGGGGCAGCGGGGGCCACTGCCCCGACTAAGTTTGAGATATTTAACTATGATTTTCTATTAGGAATTGAATTTTGGTCTAACAGTAAGGTAGTTTGATAATTTTTATAGGTCATGGGTTCAACTCCCTAAAGATGTGAATTAGCTTCCCTTTTTCTCTCTCTTTACCTCTTCTAATTCAAATTTATTTTCCTTATTTCTCTCTCTTAAAAGTTATGCATTATTATTTTGAATTTAATCCCATTTTTTCCTTTTTCTCTTCGTTTTTCTTATAGTTTTCTTCTCTCTTTTTCCCCTAGGTTTCTTCTTCTCTATCTTTTTTCTTCTTTCATTTTCTGTTTTGTCGTCACTTTTTTAATTCACGATAGACCACAAGTGCGTAATTATTTGGCTCCCCATTGATGTAAATCTCTGGCTACGCCACTGATGGGGAGCTTGTGTCCTTGAAAACATATTTCTGACTTGAGCTCCAGACTGCTTGATAGTGGTTATATATATATAAGGAGGAAATGTGATAATGGAATTGAAGTCCCTACCTTCCCATATTTTACTATTTGGATGGCCTTTTCTTTGGTCAAGAGTTGTAATGTTTCTTCTTTGTCGACGACTTTGACATGTCTTGATTTGACAGTTAAGTTTTGGTCCTTTTTTTCTTGTTGTTTTGTCTCTCCTTTGTGTTGTTACAGGCCCTTAGTATCTTGCATATCACAATTGCAATATCTATCTATCTTCTTGTTGTGTTTCTACAAGCTTTGTGGCTTGGTGCAGCCAGGTTTTAGTCCTCCGTCTCTCGTCCCCAACTAAATTTCCCCCTTTTGTACCTGATATTATATATGGATAAGCTTGACATCTACATGATAACATTCAACTTTACATGTTTGATACAAACTTAACAAAATTTGAAAAAAACTCTTAAAAGTTTTCAAGATACACTATTACCATCTGGCTAAACATAATCATAAGTGAATAAGTATCCTTTTAGTAAATGTAACTCCAAATTGATTTGCCGCAATTCTTTTGTTTTTTTATGCTTATATTTTGATGCTCTTCATCATTTATTCAAACTGATGGCAGGAAGCTGCGAAAATGGTTCAACCCTCTTTGAGAAGAGAAGGATTTTCTGCCATACCAAACGTAAAGTGGGATGATGTTGGGGGGCTCCATTTAGTGAGACAAGAGTTTAGCCGTTATATAGTCAACCGTATAAAGTTTCCAGAAAATTACAAGGTAACTTGTATCGTTCCTAATTTATTCGAGCTAGGTTAAATGGATTTTGCATGTTAGTATAGTACCTCCACCACCACAAACCCCAGTTAGATGAGCTTCTTTGGCGGCTATTCAAAATCTAATTTTTTTAATATGCGTGTAAACTATCTAACAACATAGTTTCATAAATTTGTTTGCAAACCCTTTGCCTCGTACAATTGAAAACTACCCAACCAAATTCTAACAAAGAAAGAAGATTTCGTTCACAATATTTCCTAGTTAGTCATTTGCAATCAACTAACATCAATTTGTTTTCTTCTACGATTTTGTCTACTTATAGTATTTTAAGATGTATGCGGGGACTGGCTTCTTGCTTTATGGTCCTCCTGGCTGCGGGAAGACACTGATTGCCAAGGCTGTTGCTAATGAAGCAGGCGCTAATTTCATACATATCAAGGTTCTTTTAAGACTATATTTTGTTATAATTTAGTTTTGGACTATATAAATTCATCGTTTTTGTAATGTTTTGTTCTCACTAGGGTCCGGAACTTCTTAATAAATATGTTGGTGAAAGCGAGTTGACGGTGCGGACAATATTCAGTCGAGCAAGGACATGTTCTCCGTGCATACTTTTCTTTGATGAGGTATTTTGTCTTTGTTTATATAAACTACTAGTCATATTAGTTCCAATATTTACATATAAATTTTTTCAACAATATCCCTTTGAAACTTTGCGCAATTGTAAGGCTATTTACTTTCTACACTTTTGCCTTGCGCAATGATCTCTAGATACAACTGTTCATTTCTGAATTGTGACAGGTTTAGAGTGAAGAATAAGACGTAGATTGTATTTACTTTACTGCAAACTGAACTTTGGAGATACCCTTTGAGTTGCTTAAACTAAATGGTCCGAGTTAATACTTGACGACATTATTTTCAGTGTTTCCTTCTCCATGCATTACAATAAACTTTTGAAGTGTCAATCATCAACTTAAATTGCATTTCATGATTGTGATTCACAGTCTAGATGTCTTACTAACCTTTTCAAGTTTGGGCTTAAGTTGCCTTATACTCTGTATATCTTTTTTCTATCAGCTGGATGCACTGACAGCAGGCAATGAACTGGGATCGGTTGTTGAACGAGTCTTGAAACAGGTTAGAAAACAACGGTTAGCCCAATTCTTGATTATGTATAGAACTCATAATATTTTTGTTGAAAATGGATATTGCAGCTATTGATAGAGCTGGATGGTGCAGAACAGCGACAGGGTGTTTTTGTGATTGGTGCGACAAATAGGTAGACATGAATGAACTTGGCCTTAATAACTTTATAAAATATGATTTGCTCTAAATCTTGGTGGCAGGCCGGAGGTCATGGATCGGGCATTGCTCCGACCAGGAAGATTTGGGAATCTTTTGTATGTTCCTCTCCCTAGTCCGGATGAACGAGGAATGATTTTGAAAGCTCTTGCTCGGGAGATGCCAATAGATCCCAATGTGGACCTTGTGGCTCTAGGGAAGGCTAGTAGTTGTGACAATCTTAGTGGCGCTGATCTCTGTGCTGTGGTAGGTCAATTTCTTGCTCTCTTTTTTTTTTCAAAAAAAAATTCTTGCAGTAATCGGAAGTGTTTTGATGAATGTATACGGTACGTCTTCTACCAATGTTAGATCGACGAAGCTTCCATGATTGCATTAGAAGATGATCTGTCATCGACAGATAGAAGTTGCAGCGGACCTCCTATGATGAAATACGAACACTTTACGAAAGCGTTGGAGAAAATATCTCCTTCTGTTTCAGACGAGGTGCTTCCTATTTACTTGTATTAAATTCTTCAAATATTTTTGCCTTAAAATCATTTTATTTTAAGCTTGCCCCATATTTTTTTTATGCAGCAAATACATCATTATAAGCTCCTGTCGGAAACACTCAAAGGGGGTAGAGCTTACTTTTGATTCTGTGTTTGCCGCCGAGGTTCCCCTTTCTATGGGAGCATTTTTGCATTGTAGTTAAACTTAGTTAACATTTCTCTTTTCTAAAAAAAAAGAAAAAAGCTTTAACAAGAATGTACATTTAAATCGAGTTTATTTTTCTTGATTTTTTTTGATTCAGAAATTACTATATGCACATTTTATCTATCTTTTAAGTTTTAACTTATAATATTATATGGTTGTGCTATTTCGGTCCTTTTTCATTGATCTGAAAAATGAGAACACCCTGACATCAATTTCAATGGTTAAAAACTTTCTTCACACTAAAACAGTATATAGCTTGTTAGAATCCAATAGTCTGAAATTATTAATTTGCAGGTTGTTAAATTTGATTAGGTTGAAGTCGTGTTTGAATTTGCAATGAAAGTGCCTTGATAGTGATCATAAAAGAATTATCAATTGTCTCTAAATTCATAAAAAGGGGGGACATAGTGGTAGTAAAACACGACATAATACAGTTATATAATATGATTGAAAATATTATTTGGGCACAGTAAAATACTGTATAATTTTTATTAATAGCGATGATATTATCATATTATACACAGTAAATATTATCATTGAAACTATAATTTATACAGTAAAATACTATGACTGAAGATATAATCTTTTTAAGGACATTATCATTTGCTTCCTCGTGCATGACAACGATGTTTTATGGAATCCTTTTGCAGAAATAAGAAATCACACATATTTAACAAAGAATTCGAGTGTTAATACTCTCTGGTTGTGGCTTTTGTTGGTTGACGAATGTCAATTTTATTTCATTAAATTCAACGTTTTTGTGCGAAAATATAAAATCACGAACATCAACATTATCTTCAAATTCATTACACACGAAACCAATGAATTATTGATTTGTGTCGATTACCATCTCAACGCGTAAATAAAGGATCAGACCAAAGCATAAATGAGAAATATATGACCAATTACGAAATCATAATTTTATCTAGTATATTAATATATTTCGTAAAATATAAAAATATTATGTTGATGTTCTTCATTAATCATTTTACACATAAATTTTAAGATATGCTTGTAAATATATGAACTTTAAATTTGTTTAAAATTTCACATGTGATATAATTTCTTCCAAATTAAAGCTGACATGGCAATCGGAAAATCTTACGTGCTTTCGTCGGCCGACATACTAAACGACGTCGTAAATAAAATACCTTATTAACTTTAAACGTCGCCGTCTAAACATCTAGATTAATTAGGCGAAATTCCATAGTTTTTCCAAGCCCCTTCCTCCAGCAGCAGCAGCTCGCCGAGGTGCTTCTTATTTACTTGTATTAAATTTGTTGGTCCCGAGAGCACGTTCAGGTGTAGAGGGGGGGAGGGGGTGAATACACCTGAAACCGATTTCTCAACTTGAAACACGAACAGTCCTATTTAGGATAGTGTCTTACTGAAAGAGTTCAGTAGACCAGTCAGCTGTTCTGAATCGTGTTAGGCAAAGTTGTGAAGGGCAGGGCAAAGAAGAAGGGAGAGTCAGTTGAAGAAGAGTAGAAGAAGGCTCAGGAGGAGTTTGCAAAAACTCTTCCCCTATGCAGATTCAAGCTCTTCCTCGTAGTCATTACCAGACTCATCTTACACCTGAGCAGGAAGCAGAAGACAGAGCCACTTGGGAAGCCACGCTGCAAGGCCTAAATCTCAGGAGAGGAGATACAAGGGCAGCGGCTCTCCGAGAAAAGAAGAGATTAGCTGACTTGGCTAAAATGATTAGCCTATCCAACAAGCCAGCAACTGATCCAAGAAGGCAGATCCCTCGAGGATCCAAGTTCATCAGGGCCCCATATATCAAGAAATTACCTATTCCTCACGTGGACAAATGGGTGCCAGCAGATATGAACGAGCAATGGGAAGAATTGAAAGAAGATTTTATTAAGGGATACTATGTATGGCGCATATATCCACTTGACTGTCCAGCTGATCAGCTCTTTGACGAGTTTGTCACTCGGTTTGATTTCATATACAGAGATCGGCTCAGACAAGTCATGGAGAGAGAGAATATTCCTTTTCGTACTCCAGCATTCAGGCGAATCCCACCTCCAAGAACCACTCGCGGTGTGCTGTGCAGTAAGGAGATAGAGAGAGAAGTAGAGGAAGCTGCATATCACTTATGTCTGAATCCTGAATCAGCAGATGACAATGAGGAAATCCAGGAGATCCGCACAAGAGTCTACAAATATTATTACCTGGATCCTCCAGCTGAGAAATCTGCGGAGTTCAAGAAACGGACTCAGAGGTACAAGCGTCAGCAGTGATTCTTTTATCAGTTTCTCTTGTAATAGCGATAGGGACTTGTAACTTCTTGATCTTATATAAAACGTTCCTATTGCTTGACAGACAATTACTCATTGTCTTACAGCTTTCGCTTTGTGTTTTCACAACTGATCACTAAGTGATCTGACACACACTCACAATCAGTTTCTCTGATTTTGCCTATCTCTCACCTACTGATGTATTGAAGTTATCTTATCAGTTTTTCCTCAGATTGATTAAGGGGGAAATTGTTGTCAGTAGGTTAGCATATCTTATAAGAGGTTAGATGATTAGAAGTAGAGGTTTTGGCATCATCAATTAGGGGGAAATTGTTGGATATGAGTCAGTAGATGATACTCAGCTGCTCATGGTTAAAAGAAAATTGGGGGAAATCATAGTAGTACTATGGAATTGAAGATCCCAAAACCGAGCTGATATCAGTAGTATAGTGTGTCGTTAGGATTAGCTGATGTATAGGTTAGACTTGTTGTAATCTTTTATCATTTTGTCTAAGTCCTGTACGGGGTAATTGTTGAACTGATCTTCTGTCGAAGATACTTTTCAGAACCCCACGTCATCACTGTAAACGCTTGCGTTCTTCAGTCAGCAGCTGGTCTTCACCTCAGTAGAAGACAGCGCATCAGCTGACTAGACCTCAGTAGAAGTCAACCCAGCAGCTGATAGACATCAGTAGAAGAACTCATGCAAGCCCAGTACCTTCGCAGTCACCAGCTGACCTACTCAGAAGATATACTCCTTGTCAGCCGACTCAATCAAATAAGATAGAGACTTTTCAATCTACTGTATCCGACAGAAAGCGACCCAATTGCACAAGTCTTTTCGAAAGTTCAGCAGAAGATCATACGAGGTTGTTTGAATAAGTCAACTTTGACTCTGACATTCTCACCAACCACAAACCTCGACCAATGAGAAGCCGACAACGCTTACCTACTCTACACAGTAAAGCTGCTCTCATGTACAATAATTAACTGCCCTGCTGCAACGAGTTCGAATTAATGGCCATTTTCTTTGGAAGCTTGTGACACGTGGCATCGTCGTCTCCAACGGACATATGCCATAGCTCACAACTATAAATAGAGAAGAATTCGAAGCTCCACGCACGGAATTCATAAGGGAAAATAGCTCAAGCTCACAAACACTCTAGCAACTCGAAAGATCAATCCAGCGAAGAACTAGCCTTCATAGAATATTTCTGTAGTTCTTCTCTCTAGAGTTCATTAGATCCCTTTCTTCTCTAGCTAAGCTCATTGCCATATTTATAGCTTAGATTCGAAGGAGTTCACTTTCAGTGAATTGTTCTTGTTGTAAGAACTCCTTCTTAGTTGGAGAGTATTCCATCCCTTTCGAACTTCGGTTTGAATTGTAAAAGTCGCTAAGGACTATAACTTAGAAGGATCTGTCTTGTGTACAGTATCCTTGCTGAGACTTGCTCAGATTAATCAACAAGTTTCTCCTGCTTGTTCAGGACCGTGGACGTAGGATCTTGAGTATCCGAACCACGTTAAATTGCTTTTGTTATTTACTGTTTTATTGCATATCATACAACTACTGAAAATCATATTTGCATAAAACGTATCTTTAAAAGCGCACAGCCAAAAGAATTTATCTTGCGAAAACACGTTTTCAAACTGAGACGAACTCCGGGCCCCACACTCATCCGCACAAAGTCTTCGGCGAGTTTCGGAAATCGACAAAAGTCGGTAGGGAGAGCTCGATAGGCCGACCCACTCGACCCGTGATCGAAGGTTTTATTTGGCACTGTTCATCGTTGCAACCAACAGCTTCAACTGACCTTCACATCGAGAAAAAAAGAAACTGTGGTCAGGTGTATTCACCCCCCCCCCCTCTACACCTGACATTCGTCTGCGGACCAACAGATTGTCTCTTCTTGGCGAATTTCTCTCTCCTTGCTTTACGTGCTTGCTCGTTCAAAGACTATCGAGCTCGGGGACAATCATGCGATAGTGTCCTGGATTCTTGCAGTTGTAGCAGGCGATGACTCTTTCTTCTTTGGTTTCGCTATCTTTTGAAGGTGCTGAGTCATCCCTCTTTCTGCATTCAGAAATGTGCGAGTCAGGAGTGCGTTTTGGTGTGTATTCAGACTTACCTTTCGATTCTCGATAGGCTTTCGTCACTTTTCTGCGCCGCTCCTTCTCCTTCTGATATTTTACGGCGATCAGTGCGTACTTCTGAGCTAGATTTCCTTCTTGTATGTCGTTGAGTGAAGGTTCAGTCTTACTTGACGCTGGAGATGCTGAGCTGACTGATGCTTTAAAGGCATGGTCAATTTTGTTGTCAGCTTCAGCTCTCTGCTTCCGTTGAGGTCTGTCAAACTCGAATTCCTCTGCTTGAAGTTCTGAAAAGATATGGTCAGGAGTAACAATATCTAAGTTAGAATGGCGTAATAATGTAGCAAAAGGAGTCCAATGACCGTCTGACAGAGCTCTCAATATTTTGAGATTCATTTCTCGGTTGGAGGATGTTTGTCCTAGCCCATTGATGGAGTTCATAAGATTCGTGAATCTAATGCTTAGATCTTCAATCGTATCTCCGGGCATGAGAGACAGGCTCTCCAGCTTTTGGAGTTCCAGCGCAAGTTTGTTGGCTTTGATCTTCTGAAGTCCCCCGACTCAGTAGCGCTACGGCATCCCAGAGTTCTTTTGCAGTTTTGCATTCCTGAACCCTGCCGAGATAAGAATCACTAAGAGTGGTTAGTATGGCATTCCTGGCGACTCGGTCTAAGTTATGAAGTTTCTTCTCTTCAGGAGTGAAGAGACTTCTGTCCTTGGGAATCTTCTTCCCGGTCACCATTCCTCCTCCATCAGCTGCATCCTGAGTCACGACACTGTCGATCATAGGAACGATAGGTCCTTCCTCAAGTACTTCGGTCATGCTGTCGTGGAGGGAGGTCAGATGAGCCTCCATTCTGACCCGCCATACTCCATAGTTCTCGACTGAGAACATGGGTACCATCCTTATACCTGACATATCAGTCATGCTGAATAGAGATATGAACATAGAATGATATGCAGTGAAAACGATTTTCCGGATCCGTTCAAGTAGACCAGTTCAAGATAACAAGAGTCTTATAGAACTCCTGCTCTGATACCAATTGTTGGCCCCGAGAGCACGTTAAGGTGTAGAGGGGGGGGGGTGAATACACCTAAAACCGATTTCTCAACTTGAAACACGAACAATCCTATTTATGATAGTGTCTTACTGAAAGAGTTCAGTAGACCAGTCAGCTGTTCTGAATCGTTTTAGGCAAAGATATACTGACTCTACTGAGATCTCGCTAGCCGCCGAGTCGAATTCAGTATCTTCAGGTGGAGTTCAGTGGTGTGGAAATGTGTAGGCCCGAAACAGTTGAGTGGAAATCGTTTTACCAAAATAGTTTCAGTTCAGAAGAGTAGTCAGTTAAGATTGCTGAAACTTAGTTGAATTATTTTAAAAGATACTTTACAGAATGCACAGTTAAAATCAATGCAACAGTAAATAAGAGAACAAGTAAGAGACACACAGATTTTTAAAGTGGTTCGGATACACAGGATCCTACGTCCACTGTCCCGAAAGATCAGGAGGCTATTTATTATACTGAGTTAGTCTCAGTCAGCTTGTACACAGGACAAAGCCGCGTCTTGAAATTTATACTGAGCAAGTCTCAGTTTACAAAGGTATCAAACTTAAGCGTTTGAAAAACTCTCCAACTATGAAGGAGTCCTTTTACAATAAGGATCAGGTTCAAAGATGAACTCCTTCGTCTAAGCTATGGATGTAATCGGTTGAGCTTAGGGTTAGAGGGATAGGGGAACAAGAGTGTAGCTTCTAGAACGACGAACAGCTGAGTTTAAGCTTTAGGTTCGTGTTACGTCGTTTGGATACTAGAGGCTTTGTATGTCGGTTCAGCTTGGTTCCCCTAAGAGCTAGATTGTAGTCTTTCGCCGGAGAAGTGTTCTTCGAGTTCTTGCGGAAGACTTATGGCTTTTCGGATTGCTTGTTTTGAATGCTCTCTTCTTGTGTTCGTTCTCTTTCTTGTGGGCTCGTGAGCTTCAAAATCTTGAATCATCCCTCTATTTATAGAGAAGAGATTAGGAAAGATCCGTTGGAGACGATGATCCCTTTATCTCACTCTTTTGGTAGCTAACGGCTCTTTTGAAAAAGGTGACAGTGTCCTTTCCCTCCTTTTCTGGAAAGTTGTTGACTTGCAGCTTTAGTAGGTATAGGACAGGTGTCTGCTTGTCATTTGCCGAGGTTTAGAAGGTAGTTGAGACATAACAGACTTCGAGGCACTGAAGCTGACTTCTCTCTTCCTCGTATTTGACTATGCTGATTGTCATTCGAAAGTTCTGACAATTCAAAAGACTGTCTGGCCGTTGCTGAGTCTGATCTTTGATTCGGTAGCAAATAAGCTGTGAAGGCTTTACTGAAGATCAGCTCTTAGTACAGTGAACTACTCCTGCTGAGTTCAGTTCCACTGACTTGATTCAGTATACTGCTCCTGCTGAGTCCAGTACATACTGAGTCTTCTACATCTGGTGTTGAGGCTGATAATCTACTGAGCGCCTGAACCAGAGCAGAGTGTCTACTGAGTCTTAATCCTCAGAGATAAAACAATTACAACGAAATGGTTCACCAGTCATAATAGGGTTTTTGGATCTTCAAATCTTCATAGGTTCACTCAGAGCCTAAGCCTACTGAGCGCATATCAGTACGGAAGATCGAATCATTTCCCACTAAGTATTACAGTGCTGAGGATAGAATCATTACCCAACAATTTCCCCCTATTTGATGATGCCAAAACCTAACACCATCTATGCTGACTAACACTAAACTATTCAGAAACAGAGCTCCTTACAATTTTTTACAAGTAGGATCAGTGGAGTTGTTCTTCAAGTTTTAGACTACTGAAAGGAGCAGAGCAGGGAGTCAGAATAAAGAAACTAAGCATATCCCTGTCTTAACACTTTCCCTTATTACAAGGAAGCAATTTCCCCCAATATCACAACAGCTAGTCTATCAGAATCTCAGCAGCTACTGACAAATAATCAATCAGTGAGTGTGTGAGTCAGTAATCACTTCAGTGATTCTGAGTGTTAAGCATAAAAATAGAACAAGGCTTATAGAGATAATAAGGTATTGTCAAAGCCAAAAGAAGAGATATATATATCAGATAAAACGGTTCAGTACATATACATCTCTTTCTAAGCTAGGAAAGTTAAAGAAGAGTCTAAGAACTAAGAGCGCTTGTACTGCTTGATCCTATCCATGAAATCTTTCGATTGAGTCTCGGGAAGGGGCAGTCCATACATTCTGTAAGTGTACTTCCTCAGCTTCAGATACTCAGCAAAGTCTGTTGGCTCATCTTCTTCAAGACCTCTATGTGCAGCAGCATCCTTTACTTCCTTCTCTATCACTCCATAGTGAATAGAATCATCAAGTCTTCTCGGTGGTGGCAGAATTCTGGGTTCAGGGACCTGGAGTTCAATATTTTCTTTCACAATATTCACCATGTAGGCATATAAGTCAGGTTCAGTAATCATCATCCATTCAACGTAGGCATCAGCCTTTGTCTTGTCTGACCAGAATCTCCAGAAATAATTTCTTTTGATGAATACTATCTTCTGTGATTCCCATCTCTGTGTGAACTGAGAAGGAATCCATTCATCCGTCCTAGGCCATCTCTGCATCTTCAGATCTGTTGGCTTCCTGAACCTTCTGTATTTATATGGAATGTCATCTTTGGAAGGTACTCTCAGCCTGGCCTCTTTCTCAGTACGGATTCTGAGCGCCTCCAAGTCTGCCAAATGTATCCTCTGCCTGGCAGCTTGAATCTGTCTCGCCTCTTCTCCCCTATAAAGATTTCGATCCATCTGAGCAAAGATGGCCTCGATCTCAGCATCTTGTTCCTTCGTCCTCGTGTATGAAGGCTTATGAGGAGATTCATTATCTGAGTCAGTAGGGGTACTGGATTTTTCTTTGGATGTACCCTGCTTCTCAGTATCCTTCTGTTGTTGCTGCTTCTCCCTATCATCATCATCTTCAATCCTGAGTTTTCTGGGAGGCAGCCTAGTGGTTGTTGACTTCTTTCCGCCGCGAGCTGGAGCCTTTGTTTTTCCTTTTGCAGCTTTCGCTTTAGGCTTGTTGGCTGCTTCAGCTTCGGCTATCTCCTTAGCCAACCTTTCATCGGCTGCTATCTGAGCCTCCTCCTCCTTACTGATATACCTCTTAGACTTCTTGGAGGGAGGGGTCGGGAGCTTTAAGATCTTCTTACCTTTTCCTTCAACTGGAGGTGGGAGAGGTGCCTCTTCCTCTTCAGAAACCTCCTCCTCAGCATACTCAGCAACCTCTTTGATTATGTCTAGAGGAGTTGCCTGAGTTGCTTGTTCCCTGGATCCTGAGCTGCTTGGGCCAGTCCCTGCTGAGATTCCAGCCGAGACACCTTGGGCCTTACCAGTTGGTTCAGTAGAAGCAGTTGCCTGAACTGAGCTTGCTCCTACTGACCTTGTCTTCTTTGAAGACTTCAGTACTTCCCCCTTAGATTTATCTTCCTGGGATTTCTTAGTTACAGTTGTCTGGGGCCTCTTTTCCCCCTTTTTGGCATCAACAATTCCAGCCGGGGTAGAAGTTAGTACCTTTGTGTTCAGGCTTTTGTACGAGGCTGACAATTCATCCAATCTCTCATGTATCTTGGTCAGGGCCTCGTGCAGCTCATTCCTCTCATTAATCAGGTCATCCTTGTAAAGCTTGTGAGAATGATCAGATGCAGCCTTGAGTTCCTTCAGCTTTTCTTCAACCTTGTCTTCCATAGCCTGCTGGATAGATGAGATCCTAAGTTCATTGGCCTGGGAGATGGTTGTGACTGAGTCAGTGTGGGAGGACTGAGAGGCCTTGAAATCTTCAAGTAGCTTGGCCTGTCCTTCCTGGATCAGTCTGAGATGAATGTCGAAGTCAGCCTTCTGCTTTGCCAGCACATCAGATACGATGGTGGAGACATCAGGGGCAGCTGAGTTTTGAAATGGAAGTCCTTAGCCCCTTAATCTCAGCGTAAGTGGCCTGAGCAGTTTGTTTCCACACTTTGTGGATGGCAGTGGCAAGGGCACGATTCTGAGTGCTTTGGCTGAGGAGAGCCTTTGCTACTGACTTCGATCATCGGGCTGTAGGGCTGGGCGCTGCTTCAAACGTTGACTCAAGCAAGAGCTGAGCAGGCTCTGCTGAGGTTGAAGCACCAGCCGCCGACTTCTCAGGTCCAAGGATACTCAGAGGTAGGTCAGGTTGAGCAGTTGTATCCTTGTCCTGGTGAGTTCCCTCATCAGGCTTCTCAGGGCCTGAATCACGGGGTGGATCCTGACCGTCATGGTCAGACCCATCTGAGGGATCTGAGC
Source organism: Lavandula angustifolia (assembly GCA_028984105.1). Lineage (NCBI taxonomy): Eukaryota > Viridiplantae > Streptophyta > Magnoliopsida > Lamiales > Lamiaceae > Lavandula > Lavandula angustifolia. Next base: position 27,779,301 of record CM054806.1, on the reverse strand, counting down.
CTGAAGCCTGCTGCCGATCATGCAGCAAGGCCAGCATTGCGGCCCTCAGATCGTCTAGAGTGCCAAGGTCAGCAGGCTGTGAGTAGCCTATCTGCCGCCTTATGATCAGCTCCTCTTCATGTAGATGATCGCAACTGTAGTGAAGAATGAGGCGTAGCTGATTAGGCCACTCCTGGAACCTCAGGAGCATGTGGAGTTTGGCCTGTTTGGCAATAGTCACCAGATCAGGGTGGCCAGAGATCTCCGGTATGTGCTCAGTAATCTCCCGGAATGCTTGAGATCGGATGGCTGAAGCTTCCATTCCGACAAATTCCTGTTCAGACGCCCTCTCTGAATCTTCAATGTCTATGGGAGACATCTGTTTCTCAGCAGAAGGTAGACTGCTGAGTGGTGGCACGTTAAGGGGACTTTCCAGAGTTTCCAAATCACCACTCTAGGCTGTTTCAGATGGAACCCCTTGGTCCACTTCTTCTGCCTGTTCAGTGGAGACGGCCTTCTCTACTGACTGAGTCTTTTCTGAGGACTCTGACTCATCAACTAGCTGCATCGCTTGTTGTGTCTGTTCAGCAGTGGTCTTAGGGACTTCAGCAGTGGCCTCTGTTTCAGTAGGCACGTCAGGAATGGTTTTCTTTAGACGTTTGGTAGGTATCTTAGGAGATTTGACTTGTGGAGACCGTTTCTTCGATAGTACGGTCTTCTGAGGCGGGGTCTGCTGAGCTGAGGGTCCTGACCTATCTGCTGAAGGGCTGCTGCCTTGTTCTGGAATCTGACCTTCTTCACATTAAAGTATGTTTTGTCGTGGTATGTGATTTGGTCATCTCCGCAGAAATCCTCAATCATCACGGACAGCTTCAGGCCATACAGGAGTTTGCCCTTCGCGCTCAGTCTGAATGAGGCTTTGTCAAATTTCGCAGCCTGGACCATGAATTCTCGGAGGAAGAATTCAGTCCAGTTGACCTTTACTCTGTCATAGATCACCATCATCAGCTGTATCTTCGGCCTCGATACTTGATCAAATGAACCAGCTTGGCTCGTCAGCAGTTGCGTAACTATGTAGGCTAGCGCGCGGTACTGAGGCAGCATCACATTTTTAGGGAAGGCGGCTCTGAAAGCAGTGGGCTTCCCGCAAAATATTGATAGGTAGTCATCTACCCTATCATCGTTGTAACCAACGGTGCTGATACCCTGTGACGGTAGGTTGAAGCTTCTCTTCAGTGCTCCTTTAATAGACATCTGCTTCAGTTGCAGAGCAGCTTCACCGATTGTATGGGCAGAGAATCTTCCAATGATATCACCTGCTACAGAGTCTGAATTCAGATAGATCTCGCACCTTTGCCGGGGAGGAAGAACATCGGCTTCTTGGAGAGAAATCCCTCCAGTCCAGATGCCCGGAGAGCATCGAAGATCTCTTCCATGTAGTCTAGATCACATGCATCGAACTCCATAACTGGTTCGCACCAGACACGGTCTTTTTCAATAATCTCCAGCATGTTCTCAGGAACGACTACTGAAAGATTTGTACTCGCTATTATATCTGTCACAAAAAAAAATTATCAGTATCGATTTGATAAAACAGTTAGTATAACGATGCTGAAAAACGATGAGTATTGTAACAGATTTACTATCATACCAATGAAAAATCTGAGTGATTAATACGAAAATATGCAAGTAGAGTTGCTAGAGTGTTCTCGGATTTTTCGGAGTTAAAAGATTTGAAGTATGGTAATGGCGGTTTCTAAGATACGATCGATCACATATATCTAAGATGAAGATGAACAGTTATCGATCAACGGTTGAGTTTAAACTTTCTTTATGAGATGGACGGTCAAGATTAAATAGTATATTATAGGTAATGATCATATAGCCGCCTAAGTCAAAAGCCAGTTGTAACTTGCCTAAGTAGTAACTGTGATACGACATGCATTAAATGCGTGGCAGAGTTCAGCAAACTTATGTATAGAATGTCGTGCATTAAATGTAGGCCGTTAATTATTAAATGATAATTCATAAGATATTTAATACGATGCTGAATCTGCACAATAAATGCATATTACTGTTCTATAGGTTACTACTGAGTAGAGATACGCAAACCTGTCAGCTGAACATCGTAGTCAGCTGATACCTCGTGTAGATGGTTGCTGAGTCTCTACGTACCGAAGTTACTCAGTACTGAGAGTGAACATTCCCCCTTACTGAATGCTCCTCTCCCGAGATACGCTTCTTCGACCGGAGTCAGTAGGATCCAGTAGACCTAGCTCTACAGAAAGTTCTCTGAATCTTGCTTCAGCTAGAGGCTTGGTCAGTATGTCAGCCCTTTGTCGGTCAGTATGGATCTTCTCCATCCTGATATCCTTCTTTTCGACGTGGTCACGAATGAAGTGATGTTTGATGTCCACGTGCTTTCATCTTGTATGAAGTACAAGATTCTGAGTGATTGCAATGGCACTGGTACTGTCGCAAAAGATTGGCACTTCATTCTGAATGACGTCATAGTCGCGTAGCTGCTGTCTCAGCCAAAGGATTTGGGCGCAGCAACTTTCGGCAGCCATGTATTCAGCTTCAGTAGTTGATGTGGCTACTGAGTGTTGTTTCTTTGAAAACCATGAGATCAGCTTACTGCCAAGGAACTGACACGTTCCTGAAGTTGACTTTCGGTAAATTTTACACCCTGCATAGTCAGCATCAGAGTAACCAGTTAGTTCTATATTATCATCAGCTGGATACCACAAACCCATGTCAGGTGTTCCTCTGAGATAGCGGAGAATCTTCTTTGCTGAGTCCATGTGACTCTGCTTGGGATTCGCCTGAAATCGAGCGCAGACACCTACAGCATAAGTTATGTCAGGACGAGTAGCTGTTAGATATAATAAAGAACCAATTATAGCACGAAAATCAGTTTGGTCTACTGATACTCCCTCCTTATCAAGATCAATCTTCATGTTCGTGTTCATCGGGATCTTGATAGGTTTGCCGGATGTGCAACTGAATCTTTTAATGAGGTCTCGAGTGTATTTGCCTTGATTAATAAATGTTCCCCTTTCAGATTGTTTGACTTGAAAACCGAGGAAGTAGTTCATTTCTCCCATAATTGACATCTCGAATTTGTCCTTCATCATTCTCTCAAATTGTTGGCACATGATGACATTCTTAGATCCGAAGATAATGTCATCTACATAGATCTGCACAAGTAGTAGATCGTCTTCCAGTCGAATACTGAACAGAGTGCGGTCTACTGTGCCTTTCTGAAAACCTTTCTGAAGAAGAAACTCAGATAGGGTATCGTACCAAGCCCTGGGTGCTTGTTTTAACCCACACAGAGCCTTTCTGAGTCTATAAACCTGATGTCCCTGCTGAAAGCCGGGCGGTTGTTCTACATAGACTTCTTCTTTCAGCACTCCGTTCAGGAAAGCAGACTTCACATCCATTTGATAGACTCTGAATCTTTGATGTGTTGCGTAGGCCAGGAATAGTCTAATTGCCTCCAATCTTGCAACTGGAGCGAAAGTCTCATCGAAGTCTATTCCTTCAGCTTGACAGTAGCCTTTTACCATGAGCATTGCTTTGTTCCTTACTATGACGTTGTTTTCATCCCGCTTGTTTTTGAAGATCCATTTAGTTCCAATAACATGTTGATGCCGGGGTATATCAACAAGCTCCCAAACGTCGTTTCTCATGAACTGATTCAGCTCCTCCTGTATAGCTATGATCCAGTCAGCATCTTTCAGTGCGTCCTCAATTGTCTGAGGTTCGTCAGTAGACAAGAAGCAGGAATATATAAATTCAAATCAAAAGCGGAGCAAGAGGCTTATGACCTCAAAATTGCCCAACAGCTACAGGATGAGCTCGACCATGAACGTCAGCTTGAAGAGGCAGCAGAAGCAGCAAAGAAGCCCAAGGGCAAAGCTGTTAAGGGCAAAGGCAAGAAAAAGGTCGGATCGGTCGAAGAGCAGAAGAAGAAAGCCCAAGAAGATTTTGCTAAGGCTCTTCCGACTGAGATCCAAGCTACTGCTCAGAGTATTCCCACTTCTACTCTAACACCTGAGCAGATAGCGGAAGATCAAGCGACCTGGGAGGCGACGCTGCAAGGTCTGAGTCTCAGGCGAGGAGACAGTAGAGCAGTCGCACTCCGCGAAAAGAAAAGGGTAGCTGACTTGGCGAAAATGCGTAGCTTATCTCTCAAGTCAGCAGCTGATCCGAGGAAGCAAATCCCAAGAAAATCCAAGTTCATCAGGGGCCCATATGTTAAGAATATTCCTATCCCGCATGTGGATAAATGGGTGCCGGCTGATATGAACATTCATTGGGAAAGGCTGAAAGAGGATTTTATTAAAGGCTATTTTGTATGGCGCATCTATCCTCTCGACTGTCCAGCTGATCAATTATTCAACAAACTACTCTCGAGATTTGATATCTCATTCAGAGATCAGCTGAGACAGATTATGGAAGAATAGAATATTCCCTTTCGTGCTCCAGCTTTCCGACGTATTCCACCGCCAAGAACTGCTAGTAGACTGCTGTGCACGAAGGACATTGAGAGAGAGATAGAGGAAGCTGCTTTCCATCTGGGTTTGCTGCCTGACAATCCTCTTGACAACAAAGAAATCCAGGAGATCAGGATCAGAGTTTACATGTATTATTACCTGGATCCTCCTGCTGAGAAGTCTGCCGATTTCAAGAATAGGACTCAACGCTTCAAACGTCAGTAGTGATTTCTCCTTTCTTTTTTATTTCTGTTGTAATAGCTGTAGGAGCTTGTACATCATTGATTATATATATATATCAGTTCCTATTGCTTGTCAGACAATTACTCATTGTCTTTCATCTCTTTGCTTCGTGTTTTCACGACTGATCACTAAGTGATCTGACACACACTCACATCAGTTTCTCTGATTTTGCCTATCTCCCACCTGCTGAAGTATTGAAATTATTTTTTTCCTCAGAATGTTGTAAGGGGGAAATTGTTGTCAGTAGGATAGCATCTTTTATAGACTTAAGAAGTTTAAGAGGTAGAGGTAGAGGTTTTGACATCATCAATTAGGGGGAAAGTGTTGGATATGAGTCAGTAGATGATACTCAGCTGTTGTTCGGTTAAAAGAAAATTGGGGAAAATCATAGTAGTACTATGGAATTGAAGATCCCAAAACCTAGCTGATATCAGTAGATTAGTGTGTCGTTAGGATTAGCTGATGTATAGGTTAGACTTGATGTATTGTTTATTATTTCTGTCTAAGTCCTGTACGGGGTAATTGTTGAACTGATCTTCTGTCGAAGATACTTTTCAGAACCCCACGTCATCAGTGTAATCGCTTGTGTTCTTCAGTAGAAGACTACTCCCAGGTGATAGTCATCCACCGAAGAAACAGAAACAAGCACAGTACCTTCGCAGTCGCCAGCTGACCTACTCAGTAGATGTCGTGTCAGCCGACTCAGCTGAAGAAGACAGAGACTTTTCAGTCTACGGTATCCTACAGAAAAGCGACCCAGCTATTCAAGTCTTATCGAAAAGTTCAGCAGAAGACATACGAGGTTGTTGAACGGTCAACTCTGACATTCTCACCAACTACAAACCTCGACCAATGAGAAGCCGACAATGCTTACCGACTCTACACAGTAAAGCTGCTCTCATGAACAGTGCATTAACTACCCTGCTGCAACAGTTCGAATTAATGGCCGTTTTCTTGGAAGCTTGTGACACGTGGCATCGTCGTCTCCAACGGACATATGCCATAACTCACAACTATAAATAGAGAAGTTTTTGAAGCTCCAAAAAAAAAGGAATTTCAAAAGGGACAAGCTCAAGTTCATAAACGCTCTAGAACACTCAAAGACCATCCAGAGGAAAACTTGCATACTTAGAAGATTTCTTAGTTTTTCTCTCTAGAGTTCTTACATCCCTTTCTTCTCTAGACTAAGCTCATTGTCATATTTATAGCTTAGATTCGAAGGAGTTCACATTTAGTGAATTGTTCTTATTGTAAGAACTCCTTCTCAGTTGGAGAAAATTCCCTTCCCTTTCAGACTTAGGTTTGGATTGTAAAGTCGCTAAGGATTATAACTTAGAGGGAGCGTCCGGTGCAGCGGTATCCCTGCCGAGGCTTGCTCGGAATAATCAACAAGTTCTCCTGCCTTGTTCGGGGACCGTGGACGTAGGATCTTGCGTATCCGAACCACGTTAAATCGCTTGTGTTCTTTTCTTGTTTTATTGCATAGCATTCAACCGACTTGAAAATCATAAGCTTGCATAAAAACGTATTTTATAAAGCGCACGACCAAAAGATTTAATTTGCTAAAACGTGTTTTCAAAAGAGACGAATTCCGGGCCCCACACTTTCCGCTGCGAGTCTCCGACCGATTCTCAAAGAAATCCGACAACGTCGGCAGGAGAGAGTTCGATGGCGACTCACTCGACCCGTGATCGAAGGCTTATTTGGCACCTGTTCATCAGTTGCAATCATCAGCTCAGCTGGCCTTCATTGAGAAAAAGAAACTGAGCTCAGGTGTATTCACCCCCCCCCCTCTACACCTGACTTATCGTCTCCGGACCAACAACCTGCAATACAGAAACATTTTTAGGTACCCTTTGGTTCAGTTGGGTCCTTATATGTTAGTGGGTGATTTCGGAACCCAGATCTATCTAGGGGCCTTAGAAGTCTGAGACTTCTTCTTCTAAACCTTGTCAGCTTTCTTCTCCACGGGACTTGGAGATACTGACTTTCGGCTATTTTGGGCTCAAGAGCTTTCTTCTTCTTAGGCTGTGTGCTCCTCCTGACCCTGGGCTCATAGTAGTACGAACCATACTGTGCTGGATGCTCATATAGCGGTTCATTGTACTGTTCTGCCCACCTGACCTTTTTGGTTCCCCCTGAGTTTGATCGTGGTGTCCTGGGGCTGGAACCTCTGGTCAACTGCTTCTTGTTGCTCGACTGAGGTGCAATCATCTTCTGTTTATTCTTCGTCTGAGGTGTTGAGTCGGTGCTCTGAACCTTTCCTCTCGACGAACCTATCGACAAAGCATTTACGAGTTTTTTGACGTTGAAGTGGAAGCTTCGTAAGTATAGCCAAGTCCTTCTTTCATGGCTATTGGCCTTTGAGCTCTAAGCATGCTTTCCAACTTCACCTTTGCTCCTAGGTACTGTTCAGTCATCAGTCCTCGCCAGACTTCATCACTTCTTCGAAGTGACTCATAATCCTTATCAACCTCTGTGAGCTTCTGACTGAGTCGGGCTATCTCAGTATCTTTCTCAGAATTGTCCTTGGTCAGAACTGATATCTGAGTTTCTTGGAGCTGAGACTTAGTCATAAGAGATTTAATCTCTTCCTTGAGTCTTGCAACTAGACTCTCTGAATCAGTAGAGACCTGACAGTCAGAAGAAAGTCTCTGATTCTCAGCCTTTACCTGTTCCAATTCCTGAATGGTTCTGCTGAATTCTCTGCTCAGCTGAATCTGCTCCTCTAGTAGATCATCATAGGCTTGGACCACATCTAGAGGTTCATCTGTGACCGAGCACATGTCGTGTGTGCTATGTGAAGAGGAGGTTAGAATTTACCTCAGCCTCAGCCTCAGCCTCTTCTCCGGCCATCAGACAATATTCTGCATTTTCTTCAGGATGTGTCTCTCCGATCTCAATGGCGACAAATGCAGCTTCATCCTCAGAAGAATACATGAATGTATCTTCCTCGATTGAGTCATCGGATATCTCTCCGGTTATGTAGGTCTACCTCCTTCGGGCAAATTTTTTGCGTCTGGCCTGCCGTTCCGCTCTTTGAGCAGCTGAGAGTTAGGGACAGTCGTACTGATAATGTCCCTCTTTCTTGCAGTTGTAACACACAGTCGATCTGCTGCTCTTTTCAGCTGAGTCATTTGATGGACTAGCAGCAGGCTCTGTGTTCCTGCAATCAGTAGTAGATTTATATTCTTCCCTTTTTCGATAATCTTTCTTACCTGAGGGAGCATCTCTGTTGTATTTCTTCAGCTTTCCGACTCTCTCCTTTTCTCTTTGATATTTGAGAGCCATCAGTGCTAGTTGGTCAGGGCCTGAAGTCTCAGAGGACTTTGCTTCTGTGGTGGCCACGCCTTCTTTGGAAGAAATGGGTTTGACTCCGGTTTTCTTGATCGTAGCTTTAAAAGCATGATCAATCTGAGTGTCAGCTGGAGCACTTGAGCATCGTTGGGGTAGACTGTGCTCGAATTCCTCCATTTTTAGTTCTGAAAAGATAACATCAGGAGTTAGAGCATTAAGATTTGAGCGTCTTAAATAAGTAGCAAAAGGAAGCCACTTCAGTCGAGGTAGCCTCTTAGAATCTTTGTGTTCATCTCTTTGTTGGTGAACGTCCTCCCCAGCCCGTTGATCACATTGACCTGGTTTGTGAATCTGACGCTTAGCTCGTCAATGGTCTAATTGGACTCCATGGCAAAGCCATTGAACTTTTGTAGCTCTAACTCGAGCTTATTCTCTTTGATCTGCGGGGTTCTTTGGCTCAGTACAGCCAGGGCGTCCCAAAGTTCTTTAGCCGTCTTGCAGTCTTGCACCCTCCTGAGGTGAGAATCGCTGAGCATAGTCAGGATAGCATTACGCGCAACTCGGTCGAGGTTGTGCAACTTTTTCTCTTCAGGCGTGAAGGCAGATTTATCTTTAGCGACCTTGACACCAGTTTGTGCCCCTACACCTCCCGCAGCAGCAAATTGTACGCTGTCTATCATAGGAATGATAGGTCCTGTTTCGAGGACATCCGTCATGCTGTCATGCAGCGATGTTAGGTGTGAAGGATTATAAAAGGAAGAAATCGATACCTCCTCCTTCGTATGTTGTCGTAGCTCTGATTGTTGCTCCCGTGTCAGATCTTCTGATCTGTGTCCCGGCCTTTTTCTTCCTCTGGGTGGTCAGAGAACTGAAGAAAATAAAAATATGTCTCTCTCAAAACTCGCGTGCGTGAGTTATGATTTTTCTGTATTCTGTTCTGAACAGAATACTAATATATATAGGCTTCAAAAGCCAATATAATATTAATATATTTTTAGCCCATTAATTTAATTATATTCCAATGGACTTCCACATAATTAGCCCATAATATCATTAATTAATTTACTGGGCTACTAATATTTATCAATTAATTGGTCCAGCCAATTAATTCCAGATAAATAACATTATTAAATAATGTGAAAATACATTAATCCATTAATAATGATTTCTGAGAGACAATAAATTACTAGGCAACTAATTGGGCCAGATCAGGGATCCAATACAAGAAATAAAGCAGGGCCTCCAATTAATTAATTATCCATGCTCAGCCCAGAGCAAAATTAATTAATTAACACAGATTCATTCCACTAGAGAATCCGTGCTGACTTACCCCTTTATCCCAATTTGAGCAAGGGCTTGTATTTTAGACTTAATCAATCTCCGTATTTAAGATAGAAATATCCGTTAATTAATTAAGCTCACCGACGACTTAAATTAATTAACATCTTATATTCCTGAGTAGTACCACTCGACCTTATTAACACACCCGAACTTAATCAACCGGCCGGGTTTAGTGTGCTAATCCTTTCGAGTTCCTCAGGGGATATTATCAACCCATTTTACTAGGATACGGATGCAAGATACGGACAACCGGTCGAGCCACAAATAACTACTAACACCCAAGATACGTAGATCCCGCCGCTCATTTGACGTTCACCATAGTAGGTCAAAGTGATAGATAGCCAAATGCACTCGGTGAAGTCTTACCAAGCTTAAGATCAGCTAAGTCACCGAGATCTTGGTTCTCCACTAAGGTCAGTTAGGAGAACACATCTCATTGTGATCCTTCAATACACCACCTTAAGTGTACCAGTAAAGACAAGCAGCTAAGACAAGCCACTTCTTATCTAAACTGCAGCTTAAACCGACAACTTCATCCTTAAGTTGTCTCGACTGTTAATTGCTTGTTTATATCTTGTCGGTTCAACCAATTTGTGTTGTCTTCTGTGATACCCGACACACCACACAAATCTAACTTTTATACAAGATAAAGGATAACATGTGTAAATATACATATTTATCAGATAGGAGAATAAAACAGTGGTAAGGACAAAAACACATTGTATACAAGCATAAAAGTGCTTCCAGTATACAAAATCCCAACAATTCTCCCACTTATACTAAAGTAAACTTTTAGTATACAATGTGTCTATATCTCGCCTATCTAGGTACAAACTAGTACCCGACTATATCTTAGTTATCTATCCTATCTATCACGACATCTTCTCCCACTTATACAAAAGTTTACGTAGTCCTAAGTGGGTCATCTCTACCATCCCAAAGCCACGAACATGCTTCTCGTAAGCGGGAGTGGTAAGCTCTTCGTGAAAGGATTAGCTAGGTTGACTTCGGTCCAATTTTGTCAATCACCAGGTCACCTCGATTTACGAATACTCGTATAATATGGTACTTCCTGTCTATGTGTTTAGACGCCTTGTGAGATCTAGGTTCCTTAGAATTTGTCACTGCACCCGCATTATCACAATAAATCGTGATCACCTTAGGCAAATTCTGAACAATATAAAGATCTTGGAGGAAATTCTTGAGCCAAACTGCCTCTTTCGAAGCTTCTGAAGCAGCCACATACTCTGCTTCCATGGTTGAGTCCGCAATGCATTTCTGCTTTGCACTCCTCCATGAAACGGCTCCACCTCCCAAGGTAAACACATAACCCGAGGTAGACTTCTTCTCGTCTAACTGGTCAGCCTGGAAATCCGATTTTGTATAACCCAAAGACACTAGACTGTCTGACTGGTAAACAAGCCTATAATCTCTAGTCCGTTTAAGGTACTTGAGAATATACTTGACCCATGATCCAAGTATTCCTTTCCCGGGGGTTAGACTGATATCTTGAGACCATGCCTACGGTATATGAGATATCTGCTCTTGTACAAAGCATCGCATACATGAGGCTACCGGCAGCGAAAGCATATGGTACTTGCCTCATATTTTCTATCTCTTCATGCGTTTTCAGGGCACTGATTCTCGGATAGAAAAATGCCATGTCTGAAAGGTACTAAACCTCTCTTGGCTTTTGCATGCTAAAACGAGCAATAACAGTGTCAATGTAGGACACTTGTGACAAGCTTAACATCCTTTTTCTGGCGATCTCGAATAACCTTGATCCCAAGGATGTAAGCAGCTTCACCTAAGTCCTTCATTTGAAACTGCTCGGATAACCACGTCTTTACGTCTGATAACACTTCAACATTATTGCTAATGCGAAGGATGTCATCTACGTAAAATGCACGAAACACCACTGATCCGTTAACACAAATACGTTACACACACCTCGTTAGGACAGGATACAAATCCATAGGATTTGACTACTTCATCGAAAACGCTGGTGCCATAACCGGAAATCTTGCTTAAGTCCATGAATAGACTTCTTAAGCTTCCAAATTAGATGCTCTTCGCCCTCCTTCACATAACCATCTGGCTGTTTCATGTAGATGTCCCTACCTTTTTCAAGGTGACCGTTTAGGAATACGGTTTTGACATACAATTGCCAGGTTCCCAGGTTCATGTGATCTGCTATGGCAAGGAGAATCCGAATGGACTTGATCATTGCTACAGGCGAGAAGGTGTCTTCATAATCGATACCTTCTTTCTGGGTAAAACCCTTCGCCACTAGCCTGGCCTTAAACGCCATGATCTCTTCATTCGGTGCTCTCTCTTTCTCTTGTATACTCACTTACTACCAATAGCATTGCAGCCCTCAGGTAGTTCAGTGATCTCGTATACATGCATATCAGTTATGGACTCAAATTTCGAGTCCATGGTGCATCTACATCTCCCACTACTTCGTTGTAAGTCCAAGGATCCATGGTATCTTGTTCATCTGCCGGGAGATAATCAAACGTCTCCCCAGTGAACATACCGATCAGGTGTAAATATCACCCTCCCACTATGTCGAACAGTGTTAGGAGCTGTGTTAACAGATTGTGCAGTTACTTGTGGAGTACTATCTTGCACTACTGGCTGTTCAAGTGGAACTCGACCACCTTGTAATTCTTCAAGGATGATGTCGACTCGAGATTTATGGTTACTAGTGTAATCCTCTTCTAAGAACCGAGCGTTAGGGCTAACAACGATCTTCTGTTCTTTAGGATCATAAAAGTATCCACTCTTCGTTTTCTTCGGATGCCCTATGAACAACATCACTTCGAACGTGATTCCAATTTGTCGGCCCGCCTATTCAAGCACATAAGCGGGATAACCCCAAATCCTTAAGTGGTGCATACTTCGGGTTTGTGCCCGCTCCACAACTCGAAAGGGATCTTTTGTACCGACTTGGAAGACACACGATTCGGCAAGTATGTTGCGTCTCTAGTGGCATATCCCCAAAAGAAAACTAGCAAAGTTGCATAACTCATCATCGACCGAACCATCTTTAAGAGACTTCGGTTCCTTCTCTCCGACACACCATTCTGCTGAGGCGTGCCCGGTGCTGTCAGCTGGGATGTAATCCCACATTCTGTCAAGTAGTCCTTGAACTCGTTGGATAGGTATTTCCCACCACGATTAGATCGCAGTGTTTTGATTTCTTTACCTAACTTCCTCTCCACTTCTGCCTTGAATTCCTTAAAGGTTTCAAAGCAATCCGACTTGTGGTGAAGAAGGTAAACATATCCATACCTCGAGTAATCGTCAGTAAATGTGACGAAGTACTCATACCCTCCATGAGCTTGTGTAGACATAGACCCACACAAGTCAGAATGTATCAAACTTAATACTTCTGTGGCTCTATAACCCTTTGCCTTGAAAGGCCTAGTCATCATCTTTCCTTCCAAACAGGTTTCGCAAGTTGGAAATGGTTCAAACTTGGAGAGACTCCACTGATCCATATTCCACCAACCTCTGAGTCCTGTTAAGATTGATGTGACCTAGTATTAAGTGCCACAGATAAGTTTGGTTTACCTTAGAAGACTCTTTCCTCTTCTTAGGATTTGATGATGAGGAAGCAATATTAACAGAATTACGCGGTTTACAAGTAATAGTATATAAAGATCCGTTTAATGGTCCACCACAGATAAAATCATCGTCTTTCATGATAGAAACTTCACTATCAAAACTTGATTTATAACCATCCATGGTGCAGAGTTTTGAAACAGAAATAATGTTTCGCCTAAACTCAGGCACATATTAAACATCTTTAAGTACTAAAATAGAACTATCAAAAGATAGATGTAAATCTCCAATGACAATTGCAGGAATTTTCGATCCATTGCCCATTGAGACTACCACCTCGCCATTGCTCAATTGCCTTTTCTGCAAGAAACCTTGCAAGGTGTAACAAACATGATCAGTTGCTCTGAATCCACTACCCATTCGTGGGTAGAAGAGGAAACCAGAACAGTTTCAGTTACAAGAGCGACTCGCGTCTCTTTCTGTTTTTGCCTTGACATCTGGATAATAACTCTTCCAGTGTCCTTTCTTACCATAATTGAAGAACCTTCCTTTCTTCTTTGGCATTCGCATGCCGCCGATAAGGACCGTCTTCTTACTCCCACTGCTCTTCTTGAATTGTCCACCCTTTCTGCTCTTTTTCTGGTTTCCGCCTTTCGGAGGATTCCTTGAACTACTAGGGATATTCAAGACTTGAGCACTCTTGCCCTTTCCTATAACTTCTTTGACCGCTACCAAAGATTTGAGTGACATACTCATATTAAACTCGTTCTTAGACATAGCGGTCCTTAAATAGAAGTTCTTATAGGACCTTTGCAGAGCTTTTATTGGGAGCGGTAAGATATCTCTTCCACTTTGTAAAATTATTTTAAAAAATTGTTAAACCCATTAGGGTTTGATTGGTGAGACTGTTTAGGAACTTGAAAAATTTCGAACAGACATATCTGAAAAATATAATTTTAAAACATGTAAGAAAGTTATATTTGCACATAATTCGTAATTAACCATCATTGTAACCTTTTGAAAAACCAATGATGTTAAATACTCGAATAGCCCTAGAGTTCACACTCGCAAGCCACTTAGGTGGACGTTTACTCGTGTACCCCTAGACCAAGCTATATACCTAGCTCTTTAATTTCAATCCACGCCTAGGTTCTTAAGACGAATGAAATTAATAATCCGATATCTCTGGACCATGTCACTATTAAAACGCGGGAAGAGACTTCTCAGGAAGTTGTACCTGCGGTGACATCTAAGCTTTGACCATTAATTTGACCGACTTAACATCAAATTCTCGAAATTGGCATACTTACGCGAACCATACCGCTTTCAATTTGATTTAATTAGCCATCTTATTTAATTATTATCTGCTAGAGTACTCGTGTTTACTAGGCACGCAAGCCACTCAAGTGGACGTTTACGGCTTTGCTCCCACTACTCAATAATATTTAAATATTATATTAGAAAACCCATCTCACAAAACTCGTGGTTCAAAAATACAAGCAAGCCACTCAGGTGGACTTTACTCATATAATTGTTCCACTTTTGTGTAGGGTCCAATTAATGGAGGTCCGATTAAGTGTTTAATATCCAAATTAATGGAATCTAATTAAACATCTAATTTAAAATTGCTTAGTCTTTTTGTTCAAAAGGTTTGTTTTTGAATCATGCATATCCACATAATTCCTAAAGCATGCAATTTCTAAACGCACATAATAAAACGTGCTCGCGAAAATTAAAACATGCTTTTAAAAACGATATAAATCCTATTTACATGCTTTTCTAAGCGCAATTAATCACATAATCGCATGCTAAAGCATAAGTAAAAATAAATACGCAAATAGGAAATTTAAAATCGTTATCGGTCTTAAAAACACGTAATCCCTAACTATTACATTGCCCGATCATGATACAGATCTTCGAAATCTTCAAAAATCTTCGAATCTGGAAACTGCGTCGAAAACTGCTTCGGAAACTGTGCTGCCATGTCATCAGGGGGTCTGCCACGTGGCAGACGCGTGTGTGCCAAATCAGCTAGGGCTGACGTGGCGAGCCACGTCAGCGCGCCACGTCAGCGTCTTCTTCACGGAACTACCGCCGCCGTCGCCACCGCTGCAGGCTGGTTCTGTGCCGGCCGCCGGTATCCAGGGGTGCACCGGACTACGGTGAACCAGGAACTGTCATCCGTGTCCGGCGCCGCCGTGCGCAGCGGCGCAAAACTACGCTGCGTGCGGCGCGCCGCCGCCGCAGCGCGCGCCGCCGCGCCTTCCCCGGCCGATTTCTGGCCTCCTCCGCCCTCTACACACCTCCCCGACGTCCCCAAGATGTCGAATTCGTGTATAAACGCCGCCTGGAGGTGCGGCCGTGAGAATTACAGCGCGAAAAATCGCGCCTCCGTCGTCGCCGCCGCCTCGCCCGAATTCTCCCTTTCCGAGCCGCAATTCGATCAATTGAAAGAGGGGAAACGATATTGGAACACTCACGACCACCGGGTAACGGATTCCGGCCGAGATTAGTTCATCAATTTCCCGAATTTCAAACGATTCGCCGGAACGAATTCAATGTGAGCAGCGAAATTCAGACGTCGATTCCGGTCGCATCCGGGATCGGATGATCCCTTACGACCTATCAACGCGAAGCTCGTAAGACGAGTATTCCATAGGTTCAAGCCGATCGTCGATCCAACGTCGGACGCGCCGGGAATCTCCATCTCAAGATGCGGCGGAACCCTAGAAAAACTAGGGTTTTCGCTGCGAAAATCTAATTTTCGTCGTCTCGTTTTTCATGCCTCCCGGACCAATTACAGTACAACAAACAGTACAATCACATAACAAATAGGTCCTATAATCTACTCGTGGATTTTCTCACGAGAAAAACGTTACATCGGGGTCAAAACAGTGGCTCGCAGGCCGCCCCAAACACGAAAATAGCCCGATAACGACGAAATAAAACCTAATCATACATCTAACAACAACAATCAGAGCCTAAACCTGGCTCTGATACCAATTGAAGGATTATAAAAGGAAGAAATCGATACCTCCTCCTTCGTATGTTGTCGTAGCTCTAATTGTTGCTCCCGTGTCAGATCTTCTGATTTGTGTCCCGGCCTTTTTCTTCCTCTGGGTGGTCAGAGAACTGAAGAAAATAAAAATATGTCTCTCTCAAAACTCGCGTGCGTGAGTTATGATTTTTTTGGTATTTGGTTTGGAACGAATACTAATATATATAGGCTTCAAAAGCCAATATAATATTAATATATTTGTAGCCCATTAATTTAATTATATTCCAATGGACTTCCACATAATTAGCCCATAATATAATTAATTAATTTACTGGGCTACTAATATTTATCAATTAATTGGCTCAGCCAATTAATTCCAGATAAATAACATTATTAAATAATGTGAAAATACATTAATCCATTAATAATGATTTCTGAGAGACAATAAATTACTAGGCAACTAATTGGGCCAGATCAGGGATCCAATACAAGAGATAAAGTAGGGCCTCCAATTAATTAATTATACATGCTTAGCCCAGAGCAAAATTAATTAATTAACACAGATTCATTCCACTAGAGAATCCGTGCTGACTTACCCCTTTATCCCAATTTGAGCAAGGGCTTGTATTTTAGACTTAATCAATCTCCGTATTTAAGATAGAAATATCCGTTAATTAATTAAGCTCATTCGGCGACTTAAATTAATTAACATCTTATATTCCTGAGTAGTACCACTCGACCTTATTAACACACCTGAACTTAATCAACCGGCCGGGTTTAGTGTGCTAATCCTTTCGAGTTCCTCAGGGGATATTATCAACCCATTTTACTAGGATACGGATGCAAGATACGCACAACCGGCCTGAGCCACAAATAACTACTAACACCCAAGATACGTAGATCCCGCCGCTCATTTGGACGTTCACCATAGTAGGTCAAAGTGATAGATAGCCAAATGCACTCGGTGAAGTCTTACCAAGCTTAAGATCGGCTAAGTCACCGAGATCTTGGTTCTCCACTAAGGTCGGTTAGGAGAACACATCTCACCGTGATCCTTCAATACACCACCTTAAGTGTACCAAGAAAGACAAGCGGCTAAGACAAGCCACTTCTTATCTAAACTGCAGCTTAAACCGACAACTTCATCCTTAAGTTGTCTCAGCTGTGTTAACTGTTTATATCTTGTCAGTTCAACCAATTTGTGTTGTCTTCTATGATACCCGACACACCACACAAATCTTTATACAAGATAAAGGATAACATGTGCAAATATACATATTTATCAGATAGGAGAATAAAACAGTGGTAAGGACAAAAACACATTGTATACAAGCATAAAAGTGCTTCCAGTATACAAAATCCCAACAAGGTGCGCCTCCATTCTCACGCGCCATACCAAGTAGTTCTCTATCGAGAACATCGGTACCATCCTAATACCTGACATATATTAGATATTGTAAAGACGAGTATAAGGATGTTATGAAGAGATGCTTGTGCAGTGAAAACGTTTTCAGGATCTGTTCGAGAAGACCAGTAGTTACAGAACCGATGATCAGAAGAACAACGTTGCTCTGATACCAATTGTTGGTCCGGAGACAAGAAAGTCAGATGTAGAGGTGGGGGGTGAATACACCTGAGTACTGCTCTTTTTCTCAAACCGAAGGACAGTTGAGCTGTTTGGTGCGACTGATGAACAGTGTCAAGTAAGAACCTTCGATCGCGGGTCAGAGAGTGAGTTAACTACTGAGCTCTCCTGCTAACTTTTGTCAGTCGTTGAGACTTAATCGAAAACCTTAGTGCGGAATAATGTGGGCCCGGAGATTCGTCTCAGTTTGAAAACGTGATTTTCACAAGTCAAGTAGTTTTGGCTAGTGCACTTTTAGAATACGTTTTATGCAAAGATATAATTTTATAATCAGTTTGTATGCAATGCAATAAAACAGTCAATGACACAAGTAGTTTTTAACGTGGTTCGGATGCGCAAGATCCTACGTCCACGGTCCCATTTGGATGTGCAATAAAACAGTCAATGACACAAGCATCCTTTGATCTTCCGGCCCACGGGATCTCCACATTACTCCGCACGTGCTTACTGACTCAACATCAATTAGACCCACTTTGAATCTGAGATAAAGTTTGAATATTAAGAATCAGATGTTCCCCGCTCCCCCACACCTGAGCTCATTCCGAGACCAACAAAGTGTTTGCTTAAATGGTTCTGGGCGAATAGGTCTCTGTATGTGAGTTAATTTACTGTATTTGTGCTTTTGTTAATGCATGCAAATACTCTTCTTGCTCGGCCGACCTCGCAAATTCATGTGCAGTAAAAATAGTCTTAGGTTGAATATTCCTCCCAGTTTCCCTATATAAATATCATCGTATATTAATTTACACATGTCGAATGTAAAATTATATGAGTATTAAATAAATTTTACTAAAATTCAGGAAAATGAAAATTAGAGATCCGAAAAGTTCTACTTACTCTATTATTGTTTCCATAAAGTAGAGTCGGAGTTGATATTAGTTTGTTGAAGGGCACAACGCTAATTTTGGAGCTACAAAACCTCGCAACCCAATCATATTATGATGCCCACATAAAACAACCTTTCTTGCAAGAGAAAATATAGAATCTCACACACCCACTCTGTTCTTCTTCTTCTTCTTCTTCTTCTTCTTCTTCTTCAAACTCCATCTATCTATTACAATGTGGTTTCATACTAGTAGAACAAGACTAGTGTGATGGATCAGATACAATAGGAGAAGATGCTGCAGAGAGCGGCGAGCAACGCTTGTTCGGGTTGGTGGGCCAGCCACATCAGAACCAAGCAATCCAAATGGCTCGAACAGAGCATTTCCGGTATTCCTTTTCTCAATTATAACCGCCTCTACTCTATTATGATTTTCACATTTTACTTGTATGTATAGAATACAATGCATGTACCTCTCTTACAATGCAGATATGGAAGAGAAAGTGCACAACATGAAGAAACTGATCGAAGAAGACGGAGACTCCTTCGCCAAACGGGCAGAGATGTACTACAAGCGCCGCCCCGAGCTGATCGAGGCCGTTGAGGACTCCTTCCGAGCATTCAAGGCGCTGGCCGATCGATACGACCTCGTATCAAAGGACCTACAGAACGCAAACAGCACAATCGCAACTGTATTCCCAGAGCAGGTCCAGTTTGCAGCTGAGGAAGAAGATGACGCCCTCGCCCCGGCAACGAAAAGCTCTAGAAACTTCCCCAACAAAAACACCAACATCCCCAAAGCCCCCAAGGCATCCATGGACAGCCTCAAGGGCTTCATCAACACAGCTTCCAAGCAGTTTCAAGGCAAGAAACTATCTTCCAAATCGATCAAGCCAAAGTCTCGCCCTAAAGTGGGGAAGCTCACTATGAGCAAGGAGGAAGCTCTTCAAGAGATCAACAAGGTCAATAAGGAGATCCTCCAACTACAGACTGTTAAAGAGTTCTGCAAAAGTGCATACGAAAATGGGCTCGCAAAGTTCTTGGAGCTTGAAGGCCAGATCCTCGAGATGCAGGAGAAGGTGTCGAGGCTGCAAGATGAGTACGAGGTGGAGTCGGTGATCGAAGATGGCGAGGCGCGTACCTTGATGGCCGAGGCAGCTCTCAAGTCGTGCAAGGAGACTCTAACCGCGCTGCACGAGAAGCAACAACAGTCGACACAAGAGGCCAAGGGACGAGTTCAGCCGGATTGAGGAAGCCCGGGAGATTCTCCAGTACATGAGGGACGAATGCAAGGACGACGAACCTAGCCATGAGCAGGAGCCAGTTGAGGATGACAAATCCAAATCTGCAGAGGATAGAGATAGAGATGAAGATGTTAGTCATTTGATGCAAGAGTTGAACGAAATCGACATTTTAACATCCGACAAGAACTTGGATCTGAGCTCGAAGACAGCCCTTACCGTGACTCAGCTCGCAGAGAAGATCGACCAGCTCGTGAGCAAGGTGATCAACTTAGAGACTGCAGTTTCATCGCAGAGTGTTCTCATTAACACTTTGAGAACAGAGTCGAACGATCTCCATGATCGGATAAAGAGTTTGGAGAGTGAGAAGGAGTCATTGGTCGGAGACAACCGTAGTTTGAGCAGCAAGATTAAAGAACTGGAAGATAGACTGAGCAAGATCGAGGAGCTGAACAAGAACGTCGAAGCACACAACAACAAACTCGAAGCAAACTTCGCTCATGCTCGTTCCAACCTTGATCATCTCTCCGAGAAGCTGAGCAGCATGAGGCCGGATGAGGAATGCGAGGATCACAAAGACGGAAAGTCGAAGAAGACGAAGAAAGATAAAGCAGAAGGTGAGAGTAAGTCAAAGAAGAAGCACAAAGATAAAGCAGATGTTCAAAGTCAAGGTGACACTAGTTTGGAGGAGATGGCAGATCAGAAAGACTTGCAAGAGGAGATCAAAGATAAAAAAGACGTCGTAGCAAGTTCAGACGAGAGCTCGCTGCAGAAGGAGACCGAAGATCAAAAAGATGTTCCTACTGCAGGAGATGTCAAACAAGTAGATGCAAGTGCAAGTGTGCAGCCTCGAACCGAACCATCTATATCCAAACTAGATGAGTTCAGTAAAGTGAGAAGATCAGTGACATTTGGGAGTGAGACTACAAAGGACCGTCTAACTTTGCGCCATGCTGATGAGGATGCCAAAGCTGAAGGGGAAGGAGGCGGTGACAAAGAGATCGATCTGAGCTGGCAACAGATGCTCTTAAACGGGGCTGAGGACCGAGACAAGATCCTTCTTAGAGAATACACTACGATCCTAAGGAACTACAAGGATGTAAAGAGGAAGCTTAGTGAAACAGAGAAGAGAGAGAGGGATATCCAGTTTGATATAACACTGAAAATGAGACAGCTAAAACAAGCTATCATCAAGAGGGACCAAGAAATCAACCATCTTCGTCAAGAGTTGAGCCTTCTGCAAGGAAATGAGGATGCGATAAATGGGGGTGGAGTAGACCAAAGCGCTAAACCTGAACCGGTAGACGAAAGTGGTGCTAAAACGGAAGAAGTAGACCAGACTACTATAACTGAACCGGAAACTGAAGATGCAGAAGTGTTTGTAGATTTTGATGTTGAAGAAAAGGAAGGAGATATCTTTCAGGTTAAGTCTCAAGCAGTGTCAGTTGTGGAAGAGAAGTTCCGGAATGAGATTGATGCAATACTAGACGAGAACTTGGATTTCTGGTTAAGATTCAGCACAGCATTTCATCAAGTGCAGAAAGTTAAGAGTGAAGTTCAGGATCTACTGGAGGAAATAATAAAACTCAGAAACAGAAAGAAGCAGGAAGGATGTATGACACAGCAGCTAAAATCAGAGGTCCGACCAATTTACAAGCACTTGAGGGAGATTCAGACAGAACTTACACTGTGGTTGGAGCAACGCGCTTCCCTCAAAGATGAACTGAAGAGCAGATTCTCGTCGTTGTGCAGCATACAGGAGGAGATAACCACAGCCCTCAAGGAAGGTGTCGAAGAGGATGAGATCATATTCAGTAGCCATCAAGCTGCAAAGCTGCAAGGTGAGATTTTGAACATGAAACAAGAAAACAACAAGGTAAGGGAAGAACTACAGACATGCTTAGATCATGTCCGAGCGCTACAACTTGATATAGAGAAGACTCTAAGAAGGTTGAATCAGGAGTTTAGCATCTGCACTGATCAGCCACAGTTGCACCACACGATGAGCAAGTCTAAAGCTCCGTTGCGGTCTTTTATATTCGGAACGAAAGTGAAGAAGCAGAAGAATATTTTCAACTTTATGCATGCTAATAGAAAACTCCATGCTGTGAGAGCCTTACCACCTGCCTGATCAGCAGTCCTTTTTTCAGGTTTCTCATTTCAAATTCATTATTGCATTTATAAGTTCGATTGAAATTGATGATAAATTTTAACATTTTCCGCTTTTTTTTTGTTTGTTTGTTTTAATCTCATGTTTTTATGAAGAAAGATTACCTTCAGTTGTAGACTACCAGATTCTCATAGCAGAACTTACTTACTCTTTTTGCATATGATATTGATTTCCAACTTCAAAGCATTCAACAGACTACCTGTAATCTTAGCATCCTCTCTATTCTTGAACATGAATAACGCACAAATAAAATCATTTAAATAAACCCACGAAACTTCAACTAAGGTAGGCTGACTCGAACAATCTTAGTTCATTATTTTTAATGCAATTACTATTCGATACAAACATAAACTTCAGCATTTACCGTTGAAGTAGACCTGTGACCATCCTTTTGTGCATGATTCAGACAATGTTTCATTTGGTCTTCCAACAACTCATTCATTACCTTGAAAATCAGAAAAGATTGGGGCAGCAGAGAGAAGGTTCCACAAGAGTTGAATGATACACATCAAAAGAAGGTGATAATAACAACTTTATTGTAATACCATGCAAAGAAACAAGTTGAGTTAGATAGTTTTGAGAGCAAATTACTAGATAAGCTGCAAAATGCAGTTCATATGCATCAGACATATATCAGTTACAAATCTAGCTATAGACATGGTGACATCATGAGAGCAGACTATGTGGCTATGAACCAAACGGAACTTCTGAAACCACCTTTGCTCCTCTGCTTTTGGCCATGTACAGTCCAATATGATGCATTAGGTCCTGTAATAGATATTACTAGGAAAATGAAAAAAAATTGACATCTATGAATATCATGGACTCGACTTCATTCAAGTGAAATCTTCAGTATTCTCAGCCACAAATTACATGCAGAACAACATGAAGAAGTTTTTTTGATAAATGCAATAGTAATTCACTTTTCCTATCTCATCTTATTTATCTTTACGGGAATGACCAGAGTAGAGACAATTTTGTGAGTCTATTATTTCAGTAATATATTTCCAAAGATAGCTTTCCATATAACGTCTTGAATTAGAAGTTTATAAGGTTCATTTCAATCATTTGAAGAAGCATGAGTGCAAGCCAGACAAATGATAAGAGTGCACAGAGAGTTACTTCTAGTGAGTCGGTCTAACCTGAGGAAGAGCTAGAGCACCTTTAATATCTCTAGCAACATGTACTGGAAGATCATAAGTCGTACAACCATGAGAATACACAATTACATCTTCTAAGGGAAAGCAGTCCACGGTTTCTAGCCGAGAGGGCCGAGCAGACAAAATCAAGGACACATATGTCTGTACAAATTCCTACAACCAATATCTAGGGAAAAGAAAGTGTTGGTAACAAAGACATATGAAGAGTAACTGTATAGAAAATGTCCAAGAATTCATACTACTAAGCTGCCTAAGATAAAAATAATCAATCACTCACAACTTTGATCTCATTTGATTTCACCCAATCCACGAAGACATTAGAGCCATCCTTTTCCACTGAACCAAGAAATCCATCAATATAGTCCTTGCGTCGAATTGTCACATCTGATTCTTTTTCCAGCCATTCTAGTGTTTTACAAGAAATCAATATGAGAGACTAAAAAAACTATTGCACCAAGAAAGCCGTTGCAGGAGATAAATGAGGAATCATTACAAGGAACCAATTTTGACTCGTCGGTTCCAGCTATACAGTGAGGAGGATAAGGGGGCTCTGGAACATCTGGATGATGAGAATCAAGAAAAGCATATATAGGCTACTTCTTCGCGCAGAACATCCTGGCTAGCTTCACTGATTCATCAACCATTCCAGCAATCTGTGTATCTGGAGCTCTTGGCGCCTATTTCAAAATTGAAACCATCATAAATCTCGACATGATCTAGAGATCATATGAATCTAAACTAGCTCAAAAGCTGAACCAGGAACCTATTCTTTCAAGGAAAATGTATGTGCTATACTAGATCAAATGTATAGTGATATACATCAACAGAATTTGCAGCTTTAAAGTTCAAATAACTGAGATAAATCCACCACAAAAGAATCAGCAGCGCTCAAAGTATCAATACTAAGCCAGAAATGAATTACAACACAAGGGAAACTAGAAAATATAGAAATCATTAAAGACTAATGCATGTATTGTCGTAAATACAGAGCAAACTAATAGAAAAGAAAAGGGTTCGGACACACGAGATTCCCAGAACCAACAGTGCAGAAGCCATTACGATGTCGACAAGCACCAAACCAGCCTTAACATCACCGGAGAGAACAAGATTTTCCTCCTCCGACGGTAACTCATTTTTCAAAATCTCTACTGCTTGAGGAAAAACCATGACTAACTCAGTTCTTGATTTTCTTCTACAATATCAGATGTTTTGTAAATTCAACGGAACTCGGTCAAGAATTCAACAGAAGGAACCCATAAAAAACCTTTCCTAATCAATTATCTACATTGCTAATTAAATAAGTACTCCAACTTACCTCAAAATGATTATTTATTTTTTGCAAAAAATAAGAATTATTCTTTTGCAAAATCAATATAATACTCCCTCAGTCCGAGCTTGTCCACTTTTTTTTCGACGCGGTTATTTAGGAGATATGAGACCCATGTGATTAGTGTATTCTCTCTCTTTGTAATTATTTATCTTTCTTGTTAATTACTATCTCTTCTTGTGCAAATAGGACCAAAAGATAGAGCTGCATCGGTCACACTGCCGACCTCTCCCTCCCGCTCCGGTCCGTGGCCAGCCATCCTTCGGCTCAAAAACACGGGCTCCCCCTCCACTTCCCAGATCTGGGTGTCGCTGACCACCAAACTGCTCAGATCTAGATCCCCCTCCATTTCGTTCTCCGGCACCACAGTATCACTTGGAAAGACGAGCGGTAGAGGCGACTGTAGCGGTGTTTCGGAATCTTGATCGGTCGAAATAGGTACCGATTTCAGCACATCAAGCATGAAAACCGATGGATCTAAACAAGAATCAAAATTCTCTAACACAATAGTATCACTTGGAGAGAGCGACGATAGCGGCGACCGTGGGAGGGGTGTTTCGAAGCTTTGAACGTCGCCTCTAGACGTGATTTCATCATCGTCGACTGGTAGGGCAACCATATATCTTCCATTTCTGTCTTTGATACAAAATAGTCGCCCGAAGACAAACACATGTTAGGAAGATCTGGGGGAGGAGATGAGATGTAGAGTGCGATTGGTTTTCGATGTAGAGAAGAAAGAAGGAGATGCGCCGCTGAGAGTTTTCTTGAAGAGAGATATATTTAGTGGGGAGGGTAGGGTTTGCAAATTAAATTGAAAAGAGAGAGATTTAATGGTACAATGAAATTAGCTAAAAATAATTAATATTGCCTAATTATTTTCTTTTTTTAGAAACTGAACAAATTCGATGGAACAATCCAAAAAGGAATACTGGACAAGCTCGGTGGAATGGAGGAAGTACATCTAACACGGCCATATGTGACATCTCCAACCTCCACTCTTCTTTCGACAGCGGCGTGGAGATTTTTTTGTACATTAACTCCGTCAGTAGATTCCAACGGTACTTTTGAGTATCGTTTGTAACTTGTAGAATATACTCTCAGAACTTTCAAGATTGCGACTTCAATGTCATTATTGGCCCTGTTTTTTTCTTCCTATGTTTGTTGTCTGTATATTGTATGTGAAATTAAATTAATAGGTTAGCATTTAGACTCAATTGCGAATCAGATCTATGAATATTGACTTTATGGAAAACCTAATCAAGATTATAAAAATCTCAACTTGTTCAGTGGGGTTTGGATGGATTACATATTCAGTAAAAAAGATAAAACCTACAATGTTGAATCTTGACCATAATACCACATTTACGGAAAAAGAAAGTAGCCGCTACAGATTTCTATTAAAACACACAACTGAAATGAATTATGGAGGGGCTACAGAAAATCATTTGCCTTTACCAACATCATCAGACAATTTTAAACCCATGAGTCCTAGAAGATTGGAAGCAGGACCAGAGAGTCCTTCCTGGGAAGAATATGAGTCTAGGAAATTCTTTACCAGATTGAAATCTACATCCACAGGAGTCAACTCTTCCATATCATTATCATCATCATCATCATCATCATCATCATCAGTATTGGATGCTCCCTACATAAGCAGATTCACATGAGGGAAAGTTATAAGGAAACAAGAATGAACAAGTCTGAAGGCACTATTGAATCTTGCCACATAAATCCAAACAACTTTCTTCGTACTTCGTACGTGAAAATTTGATATGGCCAACGATAAAAAGAATATTGTCTCCAAGAAAAATAGGAAAGAGTTGAGCTGAACATACTATGCAAGTTAACTATCACATGGATTTGATAAGTAAAATATTGCATACCTTATCTTTCTTCTTAGAGGATTCTCCCTGTGCACGGACAACAGTTTTATCAAGTGTAGTATCCTTCAATTCCTTGTTTAGGGCATCTGAATAGTAAGGCATGAACTCATCATCTTCATCAATATCATCTGAATGATCACTCCCATCCTCATAGTCATTTGTAAGTCAATGTGATGATGATATTCAGTAATTTCTTAGCATTGACAAAGGCATAAATAGTTAGCCGTTTCTTTCCTCTTATTTTAAAGGAGAAACTAGCAACACAAGTACCATATTGGCAACTTGAACCTATCGCCAACTATGTCATAGAAGCAAGGTGCTTACAAGTTACAACTAGCTTAACACTCATTCAGTTTCATAATGCTATCATGCTTTCTTGGTTCTTAGACAGATACATTTATCTTAATCATTTTCAAAGCCTTGCTCCTCAATCTGTGGCAACTTTCAACATAATCATGAAGTAATATATTTCGGCTATACAACAAATATAGGTGGAGATCCCAACAATCTTTTGCTCCAAGGGAAGCAGTCAATAGCAGATAATATCCAGAATCAACAACTTACAACTGAACAACCATTAAGAAAAAAAAGAGAGAAGCAAATACAAGAAAGATTACCAAAATCAAGATCCGACGATGATCCTTCTTCAAGATCAAGATCACAGTCATTTTTATTAGAACCACGGTATCCCATTACCTTTTTCACCTCTTTCATAAACTGATCAACATCAAAATCTACATCTTCCAAGTTCCTGATTAAAGAGATGCTAAGTATATAACTGGAAAATGAATTGTTAGCATGACTGAACCCCAAAGACAACAGAAAACTCAAATCCTTCTGCATAACCAATGCAAACGATAAACTGATTATGTATCCTGTTATGATGCATATTTGTGATTTGTTTAGTTATTATATTAGTTGGGCATCCCTACATTTTTTGTGATCTTTTGGTTGGGCCTGCAGCCCATTTGTTGTTGTAGGAGGGGCATTTATAGGTGAATGCCCTTATTTATTAGGTTAGCTGAGCCCCTTCTTAGCTCTGGAGACTTTGCCCTAGTCTTGGAAGGGGCTCAGTTCTGTGTAGCAATACTCTTAATTTGGTTATCAATCTACTTTCTTCTAGTTAATCAGTGTAGTTTGGGCTTTGTGACTTCCACTACGTATCATATCCGGCACCAGACTACATTACAGTAGAAATGATACAAAATGTATATGGTAATACTGGATTACTTTAGTATAAAGAAGTATGAGAATAACCCAACCAAAGACCCCCCCCCCCACCCAAACAATAGAATGCTTCTAATACTTATGCAGAACTACAGAGTAAGAAAAGTTCTAATTTGATTGATATTGGTGGGTTCTTGGAGTTCATAAGAACACTTATTCAAAAGATTAATGTAAAGAATATTGAGATAGTCAATTGCATCTTTCCCGTGGCAACAACAGCACATGTGGAATTATCTTTAATATGTGAAACTTATGAAATATATTTTCTTTATATAAGCAAATAATCTTTCTGATAACATCACAAGATATTGTATTGTCCGTCCAA